>OY744613.1:19327175-19481422 GCA_963556255.1 Allolobophora icterica | reverse complement strand
GCATAGTATAGGCCTGCATGTACTCACTGAAGCTCGTTCAGCGCAATCTGGACAAGGAACGCTGAACGTTTACGTTTGATGGATCTGCATCGGTAGGGTTCTACGTGTGTGTGTGTGTGAGAGAGCTCGCCATTTATCTGAGCATTGCTTTCTACAGATGAACTTGCTCCTTGTGAACTCTAAAATTTATCACTTAGAGTTGCAAAAAGGCTTTTTTACAGGTGCTTCAAAGGACGTGTATGAAGTGTTTGTATCCCTTCTCATTTTATTACTTTGTTGTGTTACTGCCCAAGTCTTAGCTGTGTACTTAAGTTAACCTCTGTTATGTACAACTAATCTTTACTTTCAAGTTGGTTCTGCACCGTGTAATTTTTGTATTAAATAGGTGTCCCTGGTAGCGGTAGTATTCCCTTTTGGGCCTACCTTTGTGACCAGCTTGTATAAAAATTTTAATAATTGTACTTATGATATATTCAATTATGGTTTCAATAAAGATTTCAATCAATCAATCAGTCTAAACTAATGTATACAGAGAGACATACATACTTACATAATCCTATGTACAGTTTCCTTCATACACACATACTGACACACATCCACATGTATGATCATATCATACTTTTGTCTGTTGTATGTTGCAGGCAAGATTTCTGTCGAGATCATGTGGAAAGCATTTCAGTGAGATATTATTGGGTATACTGAAAGCATTGACTACCATCGGTCTGGTCCTGTGCAGTTTAACTGGAAAGGCTATTTTCATGGTGCTTTCAGTTATGTCATAGTAATGAATGAGTGCTTGTGCTAGTTTTGACATACTGTTTAAACTATCAATTTCTTGGTCTGCTTAATTGAAAGTATGAAAATAATAACAAATTAGTCACTGTACACGGATTTGGATAACTTTTGCTTGTGTTAATGGCTTATGTGATATTCAAATGGGTGCACAATAGTCAGTATAGTGCAATACAACTGTATTTGATAGTGCCATCCTTCCAAGACCAGAACCATACATACAACAAAAACATCGATGGCATTGAGCAGTTGTGCATGAAGGACTTGCACAAGGTCCTTAAACAGTTGCCAGCTGAATGGAAGCTTGAATAGTCAATGGTTAGAATACTGGACTGTCGACCTTCAGGTTTTGTATTTAAATCCACTCCAGATTATATAGGTATCAAAATGTCTGTTCCGTAAGCACCCTTGCAAAATGTCTGTTCCATGAGCACCCTTTACAGACAATGACTGAACACTTCTGGTGACTAGATGAGGCGTCAGAACTGATCACCCTCTCTCATACACCTTGAGGTTAAGACAAAACTTCCATGGCTACCTATTCTGGTTGGTGTGAGGTCTGATCTTTGTGATATTCATATTTAAATAGTGTTTGTATGTATTTATCTAGATACTTAATTTGACGCCTTTTAAGTACCTCACAAAGTCGCTGCACACGTGGTTTTCTGCTTGATCTGAACAAGTGCGTTTGAACAGTTGAGTATGTTTGCTGTTACAGTACAGGGCCGAGTGCAACACCACATAAATGCAATGGATGACTGTTCCGTGAAGATGGTCCAATACACGAGAAGGCATGATGAGCTCGAGTTGATGTGCGGAAGTGCGACACCTGGTTGCCATTCTATGTAGGTTTCATTATTTTTAATATTAATTGTATATTTGTGTTAAAATGTTATGAGAAGAAGTGCAGTCCTGTAAGCTAACCCGAAGGCAGCCATGGGTATAAAGTGTTAAGAGACTTCATTTTCTTAGCCCGGGCGGCTTATGAGATTAGATGCCAGTCCTCTCCTTTGCCATCTAATCTTTCCAATGACAGTGTGTTGTATGTTCTGTGTGCACAAGTCGGTGTACTTGGTGAATGCTGTTTAATTATCTGCCTTCATATCAAAGATGGACATGATTAGTTAACTTGCTAATCAATTAGAATTAGAATTAGCTACTGAAATTTGCTAAGCGATTAGAATTAGCAAAGTTTTGCAGCTAATTGATTAAAATTAGCAGCAGCTAATCAATTAGCAATTACAGTTAGATTTAGATAATTCATACATATTTATGCTTCATGAGTTTTGATCAAAGCACAGCAAGTTACTACAGCACGTTAGTGTAGTCTATTATAGTACGTAAAGCAGCACAACTGCTATGTCAGAACAGTCCACAAACCAGCAAGCAACACCACTTCGATCAATACAATGTACGTTTATTATACATACATACAAACATGCAAATATACATACGTACAAAAATGCATACATGTGTGCATACATAATGCTCTGGTTGCCATTCTTTGTGGGTTTCATTATTTTTAATATTAACATACATAAATGTAAGCATGCATACACACATAAATACATACAAACATACATACGTAAGGTACATATGTACATATATACATATGTAAATACATACACACACATACATACATAGCCCTACATACGTTTGTGTACAGTGTGCTACCCAATATTGCGCAGCCATTGTCAGAAGCATAGAGACCTAAGCGCAGAAATAAGAACTTGTACAGGTTCCCTGGTTTTATAACCATGAACAGATAATTAAAACAGTCTTCAAACTCATTATTAATAAACTCGTTAATAAATTCGATCTTAACATAATTTTAAAAATCTAATCGATCAGCTAATCGTTTTACAATTAGAATTTGCTACAAATTGCTAATCAGTTAGAATTAGAACTGGGTTCAGGTGACATCTAATCAATTAGAATTTGTCTCATTGATTAGCTAACTGATTAGCTAATGAATTAGAATCTAATCGATTAGTGACCCGTATCCATATGTGAATAATAGTGACTTAATTTTGTCACGTGTATATGTGTACGTAAAGTGTGTGTATCTGAATGCTTAATAAAGCAACATCTAAATACCTTACGAAAGTGCTGTTATGATTATGTTATGTTATGGCAGTGATCTCGAAGAGGAGCAACGGCCCTTCCAAAGAGCAACAGAGAAGCAACAAGGCCTTATCATTCCACCAGCAACGAGGAGCAATAGTCCCTATCATCCCACACTGAGTAGCATCTTTACCTGAAAATGTAGCAGACCTGCAGACTCTTTATCTCTTGCCTTAGTACTTATTAAATTTAGATTATGCTCTGATGTAGAACTATATTTATTACTTGTTTACTAAAGTACTTGTTTACTGCAGCCAATAATCAGAGGCATCCAATAGTCAGAGGTGCCTAATATTGGTGTATAGTATAATAGTATAATATTGGTTAATATATTCATGTATAATCTTATTTTATAATATTTTATTGTGCATAGACAGTCATATGTAGGCACTGTAAGTATGACCTTTATTTCTCAGTACTAGCTGCAATTGGTAGATACTTAAGAAGTTTAGTGTTGAAATACCTGAACTTTGTATTACTATGAGAGCCATAGAATGCGCTGGTTGGTAGCCATTATTTGTGGGTTTAATTATTTTTAATATTACATGTAGTTGTATATTTATATTACTATGTTATAATTAGAAGAAGAGCAGTCCCATAGGCTTAAGCCCGAGGCAGCCATGGTATGAAGTGTTAGCGACTTCATTTTCTTAGCCTAGGCATACGAGGTCAGGTGGCCCAGTCCTCTTCCTCGCCATCTCATCTTCCCACTGACAGTGTACTTATCACAGCTTATTGTTATGTGTAAGACTTTAACGATGAGCTGCATTGGTTTCCCAATCACTTTTAATACAGTCTCATTGTTAGAGTGTTAAAACCTGGCTTAACTGTGCCACTATTGTTTCTCATTCTTTGCAATATGATGAATGATGTTTACTTCAAAAAAAATTTCTTAGAAATATGTTAATAAAATGGTAATTATAGTGAAGTTTAATTTAAATTAATAATTAACTTATTAGTATTCTGAAGAAGAAGAGTAGTCCATTAAGCTAGCTCTGAGGCAGCGATGGTTATGAAGTGCTAGCGACTTCATTTTCTTAGCCCCGGCTTATCAGGACAGATGTCCAGTCCTCTCCTCAACTGTCTAATATTCCAACTCACAGTGTACGGTCAGTGTACTTATTATAGCTTAGTTGGTTAGAGGGTGCATAAGAAACAGGAATCTTGAAATGAATATCTGCCCTGGTGGTGATACGTTATAAATTGTAGCCATGTGTTCCATATTGTTATGTGTAAGACTTTAATGATGAGCTGCATTGGTTTCCCAGTCGCTTTTAATACAATCTTGTTGTTAAAGTGTTAAAACCTGGCTTAACTTTCCACTATTGTTTCTCATTCTTCACACTACGATGAATGATGTTTACTTCGATATAATTTTTTTCTTACAAGTATGTAAATAATATGGCAATTATAGTGAAGTTTAATTTAAATGAATAACTAACTTTTTATTATCCTGAAGAAGTGAAGAGGAGTCTCGTAAGCTAGCCCTGAAGCAGCCATGGGTATGAAGTGCTAGCAACTTCATGTTCTTAGCCTCGGCATATGAGGTCGGGTGGCCAGTCCCATCCCTTGCCATTTCATCTTCCCACTGACAGTATACGGTCAGTGTACTCACTACAGCTGAGTTGGCTAGGGGATGGAGGTGGAGCAGAAATCTCGAACAAAATTTCTTCCCTGACGGGGATTTGAACCTCGACCTCTCGATTTACAGTCTAGCATGCTAACCACTACACTATTGACCACCATTTTAGAGTGAAGTTTAATTTAAATTAATAATTAACTTGTTATTATTCTGAACTGTTTTAATATTAGCTGTTCCACTGTTTTGTAATATTTGTGATGTGGTAGATAGTGGCAACTGCAATAGATTTTGCATGAAGCTCTGAAACAATTTTAATTAAAACTGGTTTAACTATACCCCTGTTGTTTGTCATTCTCTGTGATATTATGCATGGTGTTAACTTCAATACATTATGCCAAGGCAGCAACTTTTGTGGAAATATGGTAATTATATGTTATCGTGAAGTTAAGTTGAAGTAATATTTTACTTATTATTCAGAACTGGTTTAGTAGTAACTGCTCCACTGTTTGTAATTTTTGTGAAATAATGGATGGTTTAATTGCAATATAATTATTCCATAAAACTCTAAAAACATTATAATTTGAGAACTGGTTTGACTGTTCAATTTTTTTGTTTTTCTTTGTGATACGATGAATGGTGTAAACTTTAGTATACATGTAATTATTTTAATAGAAACGGAACTTTTTTGTATGTCATGCATTAGCTATAATTACAGCTGTTCAATCAAATGTCAGAAGTGCATAGTCTTCGTGGGATTGTGTACTTTTAAGCTTGGAAATACCAAACATAAAAAAATCATCTGACAATCTCTTACAACAACATTCATAGGCCCACGGTTCTGATCCACTATTTCGGGGGTCCGCTATTCCGGGGATCCGCCTGAATATACATACATACAACATACATGCATACATACATGCATGCATACATTCATGCATACATACATGTATGTATGTATGCATACATACATACATGTATGTATTCATGTATGTATGCATGTATGTATGTATGCATACATACACGCATACATTCGTACATGCATGGATGTATGTATGTATGTATCTATGTATGTTGTATGTATGTTTGTATATTCTGGCGGATCCCCGGAATAGCGGACCCCCGGAAAAGCGGACCGGTACCAGGCCCACAGTTTGTCGACGTTCGCCCCTGTAGGCACAGTGGACGACAAAGGCAGTCCCTTTTGAAGGCACCATCATAACCCCCACAGCTGGTCAACATTTTGCCCCTAGGGGCGCTGGTAGTGTCGACGCGGGGCTCAATGACTGCTAGCCCACACTGATCGACACTGGGTCCTGCAGCGAACACCTAGGAGCGCACCGTGTGCACCCCGCAGGGCGCAATGAGGCGTAGACAATAATATCGGCCCAGCACGGGAGCCGCCCAGCCGTTCCCTCGTGAGCCCACGAACGTGGGCCTCTAGATGTTGGATGGGCGTCCTGCAGCGAACACCTAGGAGCGCACCGTGTGCACCCCGCAGGGCGCAATGAGCCGTAGACAATAATATCGGCCCGGCACGGGAGCCGCCAAGCCGTTCCCTCGTGAGCCCACGAACGTGGGCTTCTAGAGGCTGGATGGGCGTTACACAGCCGCGTCCGATCTGGGCCTAGCGATGGGGATACGCTGTGGGCAATCAAAGTCGGCGGACTCTGGGCCCGGCGTGGCGTGGCTGTCTGGGGAGGGCCATCCAGGACTAAATGACAGTTAATACCTGTGAACAGTCACTTTAATTATTCTGTCTATAATAATAACAAATATAGTAATACTAACAATAATGATAATAGTAGTAGTAGTAGTAGCCTAGTAGTAGTAGTAGTAGTAGTAGTAGTAGTAGTAGTAGTAGTAGTAGTAGTAGTAGTAGTAGTAGCAGCAGCAGCAGCAGCAGCAGTAGTAGTAGTAAGCTTAATTGTCACGTAATAGATATATCTATCGATAAATGGAATATATATATTAATAAAACAATGGTGGTGGTAATGACATATTACACTTAAAGTAGACCTATTAAATTCAGGTTAATGATAGATTTGCAAAGCGCTTCATTACATTGAAAATTCATTCACTCATTCGATCGTTAGTTCTGAATTAATTCCTTTGTTAATTCGTTCAGAAGTTCCCTTACCCCCGCAGTTAAGCTGTTAATATGGCAAGGTGATATCAATGAAAAGGCTTTTATTGTTCACAATAAATATAGGCATAGGCTATATACAGGGTGGGCCAGTAGGAATGCACCAACTTTGAATGGATATAACTTGAACAATTATTACCCGAACATCGTGCCCGATATACTAAATTGAAAGTAATCATCCACTCTACTACTGTGTCAAATCTTGCACTGATATACGGCACCACTGTTATAAAATTTCGGTGCGGCGCACACCTCTCAATTTTGAATGTAAATATTGAACATCATGACGCCGCTCGCGGAAGAGGATAGAATTTTAATCCGAATTTTAAGAGCAGAAAAAGGATACAATGCACATCAGATGATGATAGAATTCCCTTCTAGAAAATGGAATAAATATGCTCTAGATCGATTGATTAAACAAATTGATGCTACGGGAACGTCTAACAGCCGCAACTGTGGTCGCAAACGTTCTGCGCGCACAGCAGCGAACATTGCACAAGTCCAAGAGTTAATTTCCAGCCAAGACAACAATCCAGGGACGAGTAAGAGTCCGAGCACGTGGTGGACATTATTGAGTATTTGTTTGACTGATGGTAAATTCACTCAAGATATTAATTGTTAGTACTAAGTGACTGTTTAGAACTGACGTCTTCAGTTTCAGACTTTTGTTTTTTCTTGCAGTTTTATGGCCAGAAAATGGCACATCGAATATTAATAGCATTATCTCATAAAGTCGTAAAATTATCTCTTAGATATTTTGCAGAATCAAAAAATGGATAATTATCTTCAATCTGATATATTGGACAAGACGCTCAGATAAAAATTATTCAAGTTATAAGGCGTCAAAGTTGGTGCATTCCTACTGGCCCACCCTGTATATAGGCATGAAAATAACAAGTGCATGTTACAAGCAGTGACAATGGGAGTACCCAAAGGAACGAACCATTCCGCTAATAGGGCCCCCTAGTAGGCCTAAATAATAATAATAGTATGACTTATTAATTGCAACATCGTTTCTCTCCGTCCTTCCGTCCCTCCGTCCCTGCTGAGTTGGCTAGGTTGTGTAGCACAGTGGTTCCCAAACTTTTCTGGGTCGCGACCCACTTGTGAATATCTTGGCAGTCTCGATACCCACTGTGTAAAATTAAGCATTGTGTACTAAAATTTGCTTCGTAATTTGGTATCGAAATATGTGGATTTGCGTCGAAATTTCAAGCATTCAAAGGAAACTTAGGTAAAAACAGTTTACAATTTATTGCAATCCAGCTAGTTAAAGTCCAATCACAGCCAAATGCTTGTTGCTAAAAAAAATAAATGTTTCCCTAAAAAATGTGGCGACCCACTTGCCAGAGCTTCGCGACCCACTTTTGGGTCGCGACCCACAGTTTGGGAAACTCTGGTGTAGCACACTGTAGGCTAGGGTGTGCAGATGGAGCAGACATCTCGAACCAAAATATTTACCTTGTAGGGGATTTTAACCTTCGATCTCTCGACAATCTAGCACGCTGACCACTGTATACATAGGCTACATTATCGAGCACCTCCATACATGGAAATAATACAGTATTCGAATGTAAACATCCGCCGAGTGAATAACTGGGGTGGTTCAGGAGTGGCACGAGGATTTCGAAGACCACATTCGACTCCAAACGTTTCAACAAGTGTTTTACATCTTACTTCTTACTTACAGCGCTCGTGAATAAGCTGGTGCTCAGCGCTCGTGAATAAGCTGGTGCTTTGCGCTCAGCTTTACAGTGGCGCTTTAGAAAATTGGAGATTACGATTACGATTACTTACATTATTTTATCGTGTTCTACCACGTAACTTTTTGTTAAGAAATGACGCTACATAAATGAATCTACGATGTTGACATACAAGATGGCTCCGACTGGGCGTGGAGGTTTGCGTCCCTATCAGCCATCGAAATTCCAACCGTTTATAATTGTATGTTTAGTTGTGACAGTAATTGTAGTTGGATTTAATTTCTGGAACTTGATGAAAAAGAATTCACTGCTTCTTGTTGAAATAGGAAAAGTTCAGGGTGACTTTAAACGCGTGGAGTTGGAGAAAAAGGTAATCGCATCATAGAATGACCGTGTGGTTGCGGTTTAGTTGTCGACTGATTAATTTTATTTTATTGAAATGTTAAACATACAGTTATGGAATAGAAAAATGAATAAATGCCACTGGTACATTCCAAAGGACGTGGAGGATGAACACTAACCCACGCCACAAAACACTGACCCATGCTACAAAGCACTGACCATGCTGCAAAGCACTAACCCACTTCACAAATGACCCTTTGGGTTGATTAAATCGAGTTCTAAGATTCCATGTTTGATCTGCGTCATTTGTTTGTCCCCATCCATCGTTGCATTAACCTACACTTATGATTTTATTTATTTATTTATTCCGGATATTTCTATAGCGCCTCTCGAAGTCAACTACTACTCAGAGGCGCTCCCGACTACAGCATTTGATACTGTGCCGGAATTTTCACGCTGAAGCGCCACGAGCAATTGCGAGTGAAGGACTTGCCCAAGGTCCATACGCAGCGGCTAGAGTGGGATTCGAACCTGCAACCCTCCGGTCACAAGGCGCCGAACTTACCACTGAGCCACCACGCCCCACTTATGATATCAAGTTTATGTTACATTCATACACAGGTGTATATCTTTAAATCTGAGTGCATGAATAAATTAAACTTTGGACTACTTAGAAACGTTTGCTGCCGAATTTCGTAGGATTGCTACATGCGGTTTAAAGAAGCAGAGGAAAAGCGAAAGCAGCATGAAGACGCCGATCATGAGAAAGAAATCCTTCTGGAGGATACGAGACGAATTGTAGAAGATCTAAAAGCAGAAAAAGATATGCTGCGACAAAACATCACTAGCCTGCTGAGTCAGATTGTAAGTCTTATTACTGTATTATATTAATATTTTAATGAGGAAAAGCGTTTTTATTGACTGCTTACCTGTCTTTTTGTCAGCTTGGCATAGAAATGGTGTGATCTGGTCTGTAACCTGGCCTTGAAATTTTTAGCTGTTCTTTAATGTTTAGTTTACATGCTGGCGAATAATCTGTTTTTTTCTATGAATTTTGGTAAATCATCAAGTAATTGGAAGATTCTTTATTTATTTAATGTTTTGCCACAGTGACCCTGCATTGCCAGATTCCTCTCTTTGTTCATAGATCTGTGCAACTGAAATTTCTTATTGCTTCATCATGCGATTTTGTAAACAGGGTTGATATGCAGATAGTGTCGTTAATTTTACAGGCCAGTGCTGAATTGTCTGGCAGCAGGAAAGAGAACAAATGTAAGTGCTCACAATGATGAAATGCGTTTAATTTGTGTTTCATCTGGTCTTGTCTTTTGTTCTAGTATGAAGACAGATCAATTATTTTGTTTATTCCATGACTAAAGCTATTGTTTACCAAGTAAATTAGATAGAACAATCATTTCCGAAATGGATGTACTATGCATGTGCATTTAGGTTCTTTATCTCTGTGTGGAGTTAATTTGCCATTGCCACTGTAATTGTTAGCTGTAGTGGTTATTTCTTAACAGATTCTTGGTTTATTACAAGTGTAGTATCAGCTATGTACAACTCAACGTCTTCATTACATGTACTGGTATGATGTGAATTCTGATACATGTATATGTGCAGTTAGGGCTTGAAACCCAGCTTTAATACACCTAAATAACATTATACTTTATTATAATATATACATAAGTAATCAATAAATAATCAATATACATACGCACATATGTACACTTCTGTTTCCCTGGAACTTCTGTGCTGAGAGCGCCTCTGAATAGTTATTCTGCGAAAGACGCTTTAAAAATTTCTAGATACAATACAATACATACATACATACATAAGTATATACATGCATGCAAGCTTACATACATATGTGCATACATAAATTTTGGTATAATGCTATTTAAGTGTAAAATCAAGAATGAACAGTTTACAACTAAGCTCTCCAGATCTGATTTAATTTATAACACTTGCTTTTTTATGTCAGCACAAAGGGAATGCGAACAGAAGCTGGAGGAGTTGCGTCTACAGATGCAGAATTCATGTGATGGTGAGAAAGAGATGCTGCAGCACGAGGCAACAGACCAGCTGAACACGATGAAGAAGCAGCTGAAGCTACAGTACCAGGAGACGCAGCAGCTGGACCAGATGTTGCAGCGACAGAAACAACATCCGACCGAACAAGATAAGAAGGAACTGCAACAGCCAAGCAACTCGCCACCCTTAGAAAATAACTACATACAGCAGCATGGTGATATACAAAAACAACAACAACAACAACACAAAGAACAACATCAACAACAACATGAAGAACAACAGCATCAACAACAACATGAAGAACAACATCAACAACAACATGAAGAACAACAGCATCAACAACAACATGAAGAACAACAGCATCAACAACCACATGAAGAACAACAGCGTCAACAGCAACATGAAGAACAACTGCAACGAGAAAAACAAAGAGAACTGCAACAACAAAATCAGATCAACGTGAAGGATAATCAGAACCTGCCCTCTGGGCAACAAATTCAACGTCGAGTGCGGCAAAGCGGTTCGGTGGGTGACCATAAGCGACTGAGAAAAGTCCAGGCGAATGAGGGGTATCGTCAGATCGGAAAACAAAGCTCAGGGCTGCGGGTGAAAATGGATAGAAGGCAAGTGCATGGAGAAAAACTAGATCAACAAGAACAGGCACAGTCTAAAGATACCTATCGGGTCAGGCAAGGAGAACAGCAGCAAGAAGAACGCAAAGAACGAACAGAACAAGATCAAAGAGAAGAGGTTCAAAGAGTGCAAGATATACAACCAACAAGAAAGCAACGAGAGACGAATGATGATGAACGAAAACATGGAAGCACACAAGTGCCTAGCGTCGGACAGCAGAGCCAACTAGAACAGAGGCAGAGGCTGCTGTTCAAGCAGTCTCATCAGAATGATACAGTTTTGGCAGCACCTAGAGGGAGGTATGCTACATGACAAAATCTATATATATATATATATATATATATATATATATATATATATATATATATATATATATATATATATATATATATATATATATATATATATATATATATATATATATAACATTATGTTGCTATATGTGGAACATGGTGGCCAATTGGTGAGAGTGCTTACCTTATAACGTGGAGAGTGCGAGTTCAAGCCTGCTCTGAGACAGTTACCGTAGAGGGACCTTGAGCATATTCTTCACTCACAATTGCTCAGCATCATTGATTGATGCTTGGTCATTAGGTGGTGGCAATTAATAAATGCATAATAATAATGATGAGGTTGTTTTATAAAGAAATGTGAATTCATTTATCAAGGAGTGCATGTCATCACATTAAAATGATGGTCAGAGTGATGCGGTGATCACTATGGCAGTATGATTATGATGGAAAGGAAGACGGGAGAATGATGGTGGTGAAAACAGTGATGCTGAAAGTATATTGCGAGGTGTATGTTTTCTTGATGAATTGCACAGTGTCATGATTTGAAGATTTTGATGTTGAATGCTGAATGATAAGGATGTAATTGGTTCTGTGAACAATTGATTTTTGCTTCTACTGTTGCCATATGACTGGAAACATATACTTTAATATTTTTTCTTAACCATTACCATATATCAAAATGTTAGTGACTGAGTCACAGTGGTTTAGATGCCGCTATGACTGGATAAGTTATGGTCCCGTGGAACTTGGGGAGGTGTTTATTTTCTTTTCGTATGTCCTTGCGCCAGCAATGGATGCTTCCCAGGGTCCTGGACACAGTGCATCACAGGACTTGCTGTCTACTTCCCAGCTTACTCCAGTACCAAATTACGCTGCTTGGTGGTAGAGACATGTGCACAGACAAATTGCCCAAGGTTGTTGCAGAAAGTCAAACGACTTATCGCATGAATGATCATTATCGTGGACTGTAGGGTCTTTCCACGGAAGTGCAGACATTGCAGCAGCAGTCGAACCACTGGAAAACCTTCCCTTACTCATTGCAAGGCTCAACAAGTATTTCCAGGTTTTACCTGATGCACTTGGGGTTTAGATTTGCGAGCCATGCCACTCTGCAGCTGAAATAGGTATCCTGTTAATACAGAGTGTGAACAAGTGAAGGTACTAATACGTGCAGTGTTTCTGGTCCATCATTTCTAATCATTTTTTAACTGTTTTAGACATTTAGCAACAGAGGCATCTACAAGTCGAGCCCCAGGTCAACTGAAAGAAGACCTTCCGAGATCGGATAACCTTGCAGCTGATGGTGACACAGACGAACATTTGCAAAAGCGAGATGAAGTTGGTGATGCTAATGGCCTGGTTCAAGCGGGCAATGACGAAAGCATCGACCAGCCTGCCTCTGTGAGGCCTGACGAGAAGGTGATTCAGGTTGTTGCAAATATAATTATGAACAGTTTTTTGCAAAAATAAGACGAGCAGGCATCGTAGTTGTGGGCAGCATGTTGACTATGTCATTAGCGCTGTACCGATAAGGCGTTTTGCCGATTATTCCGATACCGCGTATAGCCGATTATTGTAATAGCCGATACCGCGTATGAAGCCGATTATTATATTATCGCCCAAAGACTACGCATACGACGTTGTATAAGGGCTATTAAGGAGTTTCCAGTCTGTGTATAATAGGTCCTTGGTTTCTACGGTGTCTGCTAAGTAGTGCAATGCTAAATATAAATCAATAATAAGAAACAAGACATAGATACTTGTGCTCATTTTTCTATTTGTAACGATTATTGTGCAAAAAACGTCAACTGTAAAATAATTTGCATCGGCACCGATACTTTTTCGCCGATACCGATTATGCCGATTCCTCTAATAATTAATCGGCCCGATTACGAATGCTCCCGATGCATCGGTACAGCTCTATGTCATGGAATTGTGAAATTTCTGTTTATGATATTGGCAAGGGACAAGTAAATCTATATAAAGCACAAGTTATTATATAGCTAAATACACTGCAAATTCATTTTTTACTTAGAGCTTCAACTGTGGCTAATGATGCATAAAACTCAACTTTTCTGAAGTGCCACTCGTGCTTGTTATAGAATTGAGCATGAGCATAACTTTATTTATTGTTTTTAACATTAGGGCATTTATTTTGGTCAGAAAGGAAGAAAAATTATCCAAAATAGTATATGTTGAGCTGGATTACTTTTCAGAATGAGCAGGATCATCAGGACTTGAACAGGGTGAGGCAGGATTGGCAAGAGAGGAACAAGAATCCATATCAACCGATATCTGTAGATCCTGGGAAACCACCCGAAGGCAACGCTGATGTTTAATGATTCACAAAGCGATGTAAGAATGATTCCTCTGATTAATAATGCTAGATTTGGAGTGCTTGTTACCGTCATTATGCCAGAGTTAGAATGCATATTGCAGAGTTAGAATGCCAGATGTAGAATTCTTGTTAATGCTAGACAAGTGACTAGTTTGTAAATCAGTGCTTAGACTTTATTTTTAGTATTTTAAGGTTATTTAAGGAAATTAGGGCCTTTGGTTAAACAATGTAGTTTTGGAAATACTGACGAATAGGCTGGTGCCCTGCGCTTGGCCTTCGAGTGGCACTTTAGAAGTTTGGTGATTACGATTATGATTACTAACCTAAACACATATGTGGGGCTGTGAAACATTTATTTTTCGATACCAAGTGAGCCTTCAAGTTTTCTGTGTTAGTGAGGTATTGATGAGATTGTGCATATTTAATACATGCTGCTATTAAATAGTACTTGCAGTCAGTAAATGTTGAAGTGGCTTTTATTTTTCATGCTTTGATATTAAAATCCAACTCTTTTTTTTATCTCAAGCCAGTACACTTTGTGTATTAAGTCAGCAATTTTATTTTTCAATCATGAGGAACATGGCATGCTCTGTCTTCAGTAGAGTGTTTGGCTGAGCTGTCTAGCCCAGTGATACTCAAACTGTGGTCTAAAACATAAGGAATACGAGCACGACACAGTGTTCATATATGATAAACAGTTTTAAACATGCAACAGTAAAAAAGTACTTTGTAATAAACATTGACCATATTATAAATTCTAAATTTTAATATAATGTGGTCATTTAATTACATAAGCTGATGTTGAAAAGCGCCGGGCCAAGGTATGGCGGGTAAAACAAAAGCTTCAGAAAGTTTGAGAAACACTGCTCTAGACGACTCTCAAATATAAGAGGCATTGGTAAGGCATCACTTGGCTGGTTGTTGGGAGTCGAATATCTAACCCTGGATTAGCAGAACCATTACAGGTTTCTTAGTGCTTGACTACCATTTCATCTGTTGATTTTTTCATTTTTAATGACTAAGGGTTTTCTTCTGTTAATGTTGCTCGATAGTCTAGTGCTGGACTGCTAACCGAAAGGTCAGAGGTTGAAATCACCGCCATGGCAGGAATTTGTTTTGAGATTTCTGTGTGAACTGTGACCCTGCTAAGCCAACCAGCTATAATGAGTAGGCCTACACTGACTTTACATGATGGGAAGATGAGAGGGTGAAGGAGAGGACTGGCCACACAGCCTCATAAGCCGAGACTAAGCAAATGAAGTCGCTAACACTTAACCCACAGCAGCTTCTCGGGCTAACTTGAGGGACTGCTCTTCTTCTAATATTGCTATTGTGTTTTATTCTGTTACAGTGTACTTTGTTTCACGTCATGTTTTAATCCACCGACGCTCATCATTCCTAATGTGATATCCGACGCTGTGGTGTTTATCGGTTTGCAGTCGTTTACGTTTGTCGATAGTCCGATGTTATCACATAGGTCCAATAACATTCCAGCCTAACATAACTGCTGCCTGATTTATGAGGGATAATAATGGTCTTGACTAAGATTGTAATTCCGTGATTGTAATTCACTGGTGTGATTGTAAAATATTTCTACACGAACAGGTAGTAAAATGTGAGATTTTGTTTCATTTTTCTTTGTTTTTTAAAGAGCAAGTACTTTTGTCATGTACATGTAAATATTTTTATTCGCACTGAGATAAAACAGTAATATTTAGCCTCAAGAGGGACATATTTTGTATGGCTTGATGACTGCCCTGTTTTGCTATGAGCAAAATATTTTAACGGATTTCTGTTTGGGTATGTGAAATTGTTTGTTACAGATAAGTTAATGGGGCAGGTTGACAGAAATGGCAACTTTATAAAGATAACCTGTCTGTTTTCTAGCTTTTTTTATATAATATATATATACACTAAACAGATCCAGTGTAATTAAGTATATATATCGAAGGTTAACTGCACAAACCTCGTATCTACATTTTTTTAAATTTCACTTTTCGATGCTATTTGAAGTCAAGATATTTAACACAACTTGACACCTCTTATCCATACAATGACTGTTAAAACAGATATCGCATCTGTCAGAACCACTCAGACCTCTTATGTACATACCAGATCTGTGCAGTTTTAAAGTTGTATATAGGCAAACTATCAGTGCACATTCATTGTATCTATGGCGTTTGAATGAGATGTAGTACAGTTAGTTTTATTTAGAATAAGTTGTGACTGCATTTTGCAGAAACGGATTGAAGGTGACAAATAAAATATCGGTTCAGCGCTAAAGAAGTTGTGGGAAAGTGTTTTGCATTTTAAAAACATCAACAGTATTAGAAACAGTAGGCAATAGTGAACACCTTTATTATGCCAAAGAGGAAAAACAATCAAACTGATAAAAAAAACTAAAACATAGTCAACAGCAGGTCAGCTCATCGTGTCATCAAACTTACTATACAGTTGAGTAATGGCACGAAGTTAATTCGTGAATACCAAAGCAAGGTAATCATCATTATGATAATTAACTACGTAATAAGTATGTCCACAATGGATTATGAATAGCAACAGTAACGGTAAAGCACAAATGGAAATATCATTTACTACAGTGTACTTTTACCAGAAAAGTAAAATCAGTCTGCCCAGTCCATTAACAAAACAACACTTGCACATTTCTTAAACCAGAGTATAAGACGATAATTATACAGAATTCCAGCACACATTCAATTCAATCAATTGTCTTGCAGATAAAGTCAAGGCAGGGAGTGCATATGTCAACAGGTGCAACGAGTAGGTCTCCTTAAATTGATTTGTAAAATTTCATCCAAATTGGAGGCATGAGACGTGATATAATTACATGCCCGGTAGAACAACCGCCTCAAAGGATTGACATCTATGACCACTCACTAAATGCACACCCAAATACTACAGGGAATCAACCCAAGAAAATTAATTGAGTTAGAACCCAATGACCTCAAGTCAATTCACTTAGAACACTCTACCAAATTGTACACAATGAGATTTAGAATAGTTAATGCAAGCAGAAGTGAACTGCTGGTTGCAAGCAAACACTTGAAGACCAAATACAGCAGGGGAGAGTAAAATAATGTCATCAGCATACAGAAAACACCATAAAATGATTCTTTATATGACAACCTGTATCAGCACGCCATAATTAAACTGGAAATGAATACATGCACGTGAAGTTTAAACAGCGCAGGAGACAGAGTGCTGCCCTGCATAACACCACTGCTAACGTGGAACTAGAAAGACAAGCTACCATTCCATCTAACCACTACAAGAAGCTTACCATACCAATTGCAGATAATATCGACAGTGGATATCGGTACATGTATATTGTAATTAAGTAACTCAAACAATTTCTAATGGTTCGCACTATCAAAATCCACAGTATACATGCAACTACCTCTAATGTTGAAATTATTGCATCGGTGCAACCCAGCCAAAGCTTGAAGCCAAACTGTAAGTCGTCAACTGACAAATATTTCTGACAAATATTACGGAGCAAAGCTTCAAACAGCTTAGAAATTACAGGGATCAGAGCAATGGGTCTGTACTACTCTGTAGTTCTCAATATCATTCAGATTCCCAGTTTATCTTTAATTACAGACACTATAGTACCCACACCAAAGCTGTTAGGTAATATGGTACAGCAGGCACAGTTGGTGAAAAAGTACAAATTATGATCACAAAGTTGCATGGAAATTTAAAAATTGTCACTTGTCAACCTCCTGCCCAGAGTTTTACTATTGATATTTAAAATTATGGTTCATAAATTAACTGTGGTTAAAATTAGGGTTAGCATTAGACTTCTGGTAACCTAAAACTGCTGGCAAAACTTCAGGAAATAAAGGTTATAAGTACACAGAATGTCTTTCCTTGTTTTATTAAGAAATGACATACACTGTGGTCCTAAATAACTGGCAGAAATGCAGTTTTCACAGAAGTTCTCTTTACAGTCAATTTCTTTGATCTATGCCATGAACTGTAGGTCTTATTCATTCATCCATTCATACAAAAAATTTATATAGCGCCCCTTCAAGGTTATCTACTCAGAAGCACTCCTGACTCAACCCCGGCTGAAAAGTACAGTCTTAAGATTTTAGTAAATGTTGCGATATGGGTACTTAGGAACAAGCGAAGCACCACAGAGAGCCCGTTCCAGGTTGCATGGTTGGCGATGGAAAAGGCACAGCGCTGTCGAAGGTCCACAAATGGGGAACCAAAAGCTCTGCCTGCTTACAAGAGCGCAGAGAACTACGACGCTGGGTGTTCAGAGTGGAGCGGCATTTCACTATTTATTTTTTGCGTCCTGTATTTGGGATTTTCTCTCTTTTTCTTAACTGATGTACGAAGGTATTGCTTTCGTTGGTCTCATCCATTAGCATTTATAAGTATACCCTGACTTGCAAAATTTTATGTATAGAGTGCAGTAATTAACCATGATATCACTGGCTCTACAAAGGGGAATTGAGCACCATCACGTGTTTTACAAAGGACCGCCGAATTTTCGCCGAATTAGTTAATTGAACACATTGTAAAGTATAGCTTCCGGGAAAGACTTGAAGTACTTCTGCACAATCCTTACTTGGACACGAAGCCCACTTTCACCAGCACATGTCGTAACTGTAACGATGTGATGATGGATGTCTCTTTAAACAATGTATGGAAATTGCCGATGACAAAGAGATTTCTCAGAAAATCTGTTTGTCCTGTTAATCAATCAGAAGGTATTGTTTTCATTAACTGGGCAAGCAGATTTGTGCAGATGAATAGGTTTCAGCTAAACGACCAAATGTTTGTCATAGTTGGAAACTGTGTGAAGTCATCTTCGAGGCTACATGGCCAATCAATGTCGCTGCATTACTGGAAACACTTGCAATTCTACAGCAGCCTCTGCAACTTGGTTCTCTGTTGGGGTTAAAAGATGCTGGGGGCTATAGCCCCACTATTTCAGCCTGTTCGACAGGTAACAAAGACTGTTAAAATTCTCTTGAAGCGTGGAGTGGACCCATCCTACAATTTAGAACACAGGTACAGCAACGAAATGTCACGTTTGACTCTCTATGCAGTATGCCATCTTTCAGCCAAGTGAAAGTTAATATTGATGCCATTGTAACAATGCTGTGCATGCCAGGCTGGACTAGACTAGGAGAAGTGACTGGGAAACCAATGCAGCTCGTCGTTGAAGTCCAATCCAGGTGAAAGCCGGCTGCGTGTCCCAAGTAAGGACCATGCGGAAGTACTCAAGTCCTTCCAGGAAGCTATACTTTACAATGTGTTCAATTCAATCCAATCCAATCTAAGGAAAAATGGATTAAAGACTCTAAATAGGTGAAGTACGTAAACGAAGACAGGTACTACCACATCACAGATAGCATTGGAATTCCTTTGAGACTGGACTACATCTACACACGAGTAATCAGGTCTCACTTAAGGAACTCTCGCAAGGTCAGAGCATAAAGACCAAAGCTGAAGAACTTGCTCTTTCAACGGATTTCAAAACATGCTATCTCCTGAGTGAATATTTCCAAGATATTGTATTTTCAAAACACTGTAAACATAGGTCTACATGGATGGTGACACATTATTAATTTTAAATACCATTGTTTATTTTTGCACTTATTGACCTAATTTCATTTCATTTAACCTCAGCAGTTCAACTTGAATGGACAAACATGGACTAGCATATCCATACATATCTACACTATGTGTACAAACTGGAGGAACCTCATTTCTAACACGAGCTTTAGGGCCCAGTTCAACAACAATTGCTTGTAGTTAGATTGCATTATAATAGGTAAAGTTTTTACTTAGCTGAGGTTTGCTATTAAAGTTCATTTCCAGTCATACAAGTAAGGAAAGACTTTTAAATTACAATGTAATCTGTAAAACGTCTATGTTTTCATTTTATATTCGGTACTACTGAGATACCATTAGGTTATGAATGATATAAAATGTTGTTTCTCTTTTCAGTAATGAGACTGAGGCAGAAGTTGCATCACTCTTCGAATGTGCAGTTTTATATGTGTCATGTCCAGCCATCGGTCATGAACCACTTGTATTATGCCAAAGAGGCAGAAGAAACGACCAAAACCGAAAAAAAATAAAAAAATAAAAAAAGACATGGATTTCAGATCTGCTCAGACCTGAAAGCATACAGTGCTAAGCAGACGAACACAGAATCTCTGCCGCTGACAATCACACAAAGAAAGTCCAGTCAACGATCATGCTCCCAAAGACCCAGCCACTACTTCATGTGGTGCTTCAAAGCCTCAGAGGATCCAAACATAATTCTAACAATAGATCTGACTTCAAAAGTAATATATATTCATCATATGCCGGTTTTGGTCTTTACAGTGACATCTCTGCAACTGATTAGTGTAATGAAGTTAAATGTTGGGTGAGTGGTATTCTGTTACCATAACATTTCTGTATGGTACATTCAGTAATATAACTAAGATAAATTATGTTAGTGGTATCACCCTGCTTGCCACAGAGGCCGCTAACCTCGCGACACTATCTAAATACTGGTAGGCCTTTGGTGATTCAAACCAGAGCACAGCTGCTGTATGGCCAGAGGCAAGAACAGCTGTGTACTGGTATCCTGGGCCATCGCTTGGTGGCTCATGACAAGAATGCAGTCATGTGCTTCACCTGGCTTTGCCTGTGAAATAACTCATGCCTTTCTGTTTATGGATATTTCTGCAGAAAACTATCATGGAGCGCATGATTCAACATCTGCCATACTTAGTGCTGGACATGGTTTTGTAAATTGGCGTCGCACATCTGATACCAACATTTCTCATTTACACAGAGTAAGAATTTTTCCGTCTACAAACTACTTTGAAAGCTAAAGTATAATATAGCAGATGATGCTGGGTCATTTATTTGTGAATGCAGAAATACCATGACTGCATGCTCTCTTGAAAAAGGAATGCAGTCATGTGCTTCACCTGGCTTTGCCTGTGAAATAACTCAAAGTTTCCTTGAGCAATAATTGTTGCTATGGCTGGAAACATGGCTGCAGATCTTTTAGCCTGACTTAGGCCAGCAAGTCGTATCAAGGCCGTAGCCTTTTTAGAGACTTGCTGTGTGGGCTGTTAGAACCACTTATGTATGCTTGGGTGTTTGACAGCACGAGTACTTGTTGAGGTCTTGCTAAGGTATACTAGTAAGGAAAGACATTCAATTACAATGTAATCTATGAAATGTCTGTATGTTTTCATATTATATTGGGTACTACTGAGATACCATTCATTTATGGTACACATTATGTTGAGTGATTTTATAAGTTGCTTCTCTTTTCAGCTACCAGACTGAGGAGGAAGTTGTTCTTGTTGAGTGTGGCATTCTGTATGTCTTCAGCGCAATTCTGTACTTATTCTATACTTCTGTAATTCTCGTCATTTTCTCTTTTGTCCAACTTGCCAGCGTAATGAAGTCTAAAGTTTGGTGAGTGGTATTCTGTTACCATAAAATTTCTGTGTGGTATATTCAGTAATATAAGGTAAATTATGGTTATGGTATCACCTGGCTTGCCACAGTGGCCTCTAACCTATCCACTGTATCTAATTACTGATGGGCCTTTGTTGATTCAAACCTGAGCTCAGCTGCTATTTGGGCAGAAGCAAGACCAGCTGTGTGCTGGTATCGCAGGCCATCACTTCCTGGCTTACGACAAGTGGTTTATCTTAGTATCTGTATCTGCTCAAAGTGGACTCATGTACCTGGGCCACATTTTACCAAAGTTTTCGCACAGGTCTTAGTGCAGAGATTATAGATATGGCTTTCCTCAAATGGTCTTCAAGCAGTCAGCAAGAGTGATTTTCTACTTGTTATTGTGTAGTCTCCTATCATGTTCTTGTTATACATTCCTGGGTAGTGAATTTCAAGTCCAGTATATCATTTATCATGCAGTGTTTTAGTTGTCAAAAAAGAGCTCGGGTTAGAAAATTTTTACAGATTGCATGGAAGCAGATCAAAATCTAATGGTGTTAATATGTTGCACACAAAGCAACTGAGCTGGAGACGAAGACAATAGACATAACCCCAGCATCTTTTCAGTATACATGACATGTACTTAGCGGAGGGACCACCCAACAACTAAAACACGATGTACCGGTATATGCTGCTACACAGTGACTTACTACTAATGCTAATCCCAATGTACCAAGATTTTTTAATTTTTTTTTATTTATGTTTAGCGGTGTGGCACTCAACAACCACATATTGCCAGAAGACAAGGCAAAATCGACACCCAAACAAGTTCAACCATCATCTACTGGAATATCACAAAGTTAGAATCTATATTACCATTTAGAATATAACATTTGTAAGCCTATGTGTCTTTACAGATTATCACATTGCATCATAGCAGATCAAAATCTAATGATGTTAATATGTTGCAAACGAAGCAACTGAACTAGGGGGTGAAGACCTAACCCCAACATCTTTTCAGTATATATGTACTTGCTGAGGGGTTAGAAGAAGAGGGGCGAACCACACTATGCTGCTTGTTACCCATAATGCTACATTCATACCAAGATTGTTGACATTTTTGTTTTCAAGTTTAGTGGAGCGCTGAAGAACAACCAGGTATCGTCAAAAGACGAGGAAAGGGAAAGAGCAAGGTTTATGCCAGAACAAGTTGTACCATCTCCTACCAGAAATATTAAAAGTTAGAATCTTTTACCAATTTACCACATAGAGTATAACATGTAAGCCTATGTGTGTCTATGTAGAGGTCCCTATTGGAACATTTGCATGATCTCACAACTTCTATAGTACCATCATGCTAATGCACTGGGCAAAATAGACTCTCAGTTCTATAGGTCCATTTTGACAATTGTCAATGACAATTGTCATTTATTTTCTCAGAGCTTTCCCTTAATATGTAAATTATGTATACATCCTTAGGTCAAAGTACTTAATAAAATAATAGGCCTACAGTCCTACACTAGCTAGAAATCTTCAAAAACCTCCCAGAAAGTTCATGCTACTTCAGTCTTTGGATTTTGAAAACTTGCAAGATCACATTACTACTATTCTACTACTACTTCTACTACTAGTAATAATAATAATAATAATAATAATAATATCGGTAATAATAATTATTTTTTCTGTAGAGTGTCGTTCGGGAGAGGTTCAATATGAAGGTCGAATTCCGTGGCGCACACAGTTTGTCTATGGCATGACAATGATGAACAACAAGTTGTGTGTTTTGTTCAAGAACTGCGTCTGTCTGTACAACTTACCGATAAACAACTTACGCCTTGTGCAGCTGTTTCCACTCCCCGAAATTCAGTTTGCAGGAGACATCATCACCTGCACCATCACGAAACGCCTGTACATTATTGAAAAAAATATGGGAGTTTGGAAAATTGAGATGGCAAAAACAAACAAAGACTGTTGCGTTTTGCCGTGGCTCATGAGTGCTCTCTGCTGGTCAACATTGTCAGTTACAAAGGATGGTTACGTGGTGTTGATGAAGACAGTTAAGCAACTGGCTAGCTTAGACATCTTTGACTGGAGTGCCGAACTTGTGAAAACTATTGAGCTTCCACCCTCTCTTCTTGAGGCTCATCATGCAGTCCCAACACCAAATGGTCAGTTCATTATCAGCTTTGGTTGGAGCTATGATAAACCTCATGGAGTTTGTCAGGTTAGCGAAATTGGACAAGTGCTCTGTTATTTTAGCCCTAAACACCCTTCTCGGTTCCTTCAGCACCCGGGTCATCTTGCTGTTGACCCAGAAGGAAGAGTGTATGTAGCCGATCAGTGGAACAGTAGAATTATTCGTTTGGACAGTGACCTCCGTTTCGATCATGTCATTTACTCTGAGGGAACGGATGGGCTCCAGGGACCCTTTCGCCTCAGTATTTTTTGCCACAGTGGTTGCTAGCCTTTTATTGTATTTAATTACTACTGATGGGCCTGTTGTGATTCAAACCTGAGCTCAGCTGCTGTTCAGGCAGAAGTGAGAACAGCTGTGTGCTGGTATCGTGGGCCATTGCTTGCTGGCTCATGACACTTTATCTGTATCTGCTCAAGTGGACTCATGTACCCAGGCCAAATTTTACCAGTTTTTAGTTTTTCACACAGTTTGTAGTGCAGAGATACAGCTTTCCTCAAAATGATAGGTAAGACTGTTCAAGCAGTCAGCAAGAGTGATTTTCTACTTGTTATTGTGACTGTTGCAAAGAATCAAATTCAGAGTTAAATGTATTTACACTACAGTTGTACAAAAATGACCGCAACAGATTTAGAAGTTAGTAGTTTTGAGATAAATCATGATTATACTGTAAATCTCTTGAAATCACGAGTCATCCTCTAAATGTAGTCTCTCATCATGTCCTTGTAATACATTCCTTGGTAGTGACGTTCAAGTTCAGTATATGCAGTGTTTTAGTTGTCAAAGAAAGAGATGGCAGTAGAAAATTTTACAGATTATCACATTGCATCATAGCAGATGAAAATCTAATGATGTTAATATGTTGCAAACGAAGCAACTGAACTAGGTGGTGAAGACAACCCCAACATCTTTTCAGTATATATGTACTTGCTGAGGGGTTAGAAGAAGAGGGGCTGAACCACACTATGTGACAACTAAAACACTATGTATATGCTGCTTGTTACCCATAATGCTACATTCATACCAAGATAGTGGACATTTTTGTTTTCAGGTGTAGTGAAGCACTGAAGAAAATGGTATTGTTACAAGACGAGGAAAGAAGAGAAATGGCTAATTTTCTTCCTGAACAAGTTGCACCATCTGCTACCGGAAATATTAAAAGTTAGAATCTATTACCAATTTACCACGTAGAGTATAACATGTAAGCCTATGTGTGTCTATGTAGAGGTCCCTATTGGAACATTTGCATGATCTCACAACTTCTATAGCACCATCATGCTAATGCACTGGGCAAAATAGACTCTCAATTCTATAGGTCCGTTTTGGAACCACACAAAGACGCTAAACCAGGTAGCTATGATCAAATGCGGATGTTAAATGTGAAATGGCTACAGTATGTGAAACGGTTTAAATGTTAAACAGTCCTTCACATTGATCTGGCAGTGATAACTGAGCTACGGAGTGGAATCCAGCAAAGGGACATAGTTACCGATTGGTTAGAGCGCTCACTGTGTGACATGGAGAGGTTGGGTTCGAGCCCCCTCTGAGACAGCTATTGTGTAGGGACCTTGAGCAAGTTTCTCATTCACAACTGCTCAATGCCATCGACTGATGTTTGGGCATTAGGGCATTGACACTGTAAGGCTAATATTGACATTACATACTTACTTACTTACTTACTTATTACATGGCGTGGCAGTGTTAACCTCCATCGTCATTAATTTTCTCAGAGCTTTCCCTTAATATGTCTACCTCCTTAGGTCAAAGTAAAAAATAATAGGCCTACACTAGATGGAAATCTTCAAAAAGCTCCCAAGAGTTCATGCTACTTCACTCTTCTGCATTGTTCTTTGTACATGTACCTTAATTTATCTGTAGGCAGTCCATCTGGGAAGGTACAGTACGCCACTCGTAAGTCTTCGGGCGGTGAAAACATCTGTGGAATAGACAGTCTACTCAACCACCTGTCCATTCTGTTTGCACATTCTGTCAGCATCAACCAGGCTGAGCCTTACGAACAAATGAGTCATAAAAATTTCTGAAATAAAGAACCCAGGTGAAATTGCTGCATGCTACAGTTTATCGTCAGTTTCGAATGTCTATACCTTTTTGAAATCAGCAAAGGTATCTGGAAACTTGAAATGACGCAAACACAGTTGTCTTTAAATAAGAACTATCGCTTGTCTGTGTGGTTAGCAAGCAAATTGTGCATAACCCAGCAATGTGTGTTACAACAGATGGTCACGTGCTGCTAAGCAAAGATAAACCACTACCAAGCCTTGACCTGTTTGATCAGAATGCCATGCTCATGAAGACAATCGTACTCCCAGTGTTTATGCGTGAGCCATGTTATGCTCTGGCAACACCTGTGGGCCAGTTTATCGTCAGTTTCGGGTACAGTGTAAATAATATTTATGCTGCACTTTTAAGACCTTTAAGGTACGGCTACTATTAACAAATGATGACCTGTGTTGATAATGTAAAGAAACATCTGATATTTTCACCATGTTCCTATATTCCTCTTCATCATGGCCTCTTAAGGATGCACATAGAGTGAGTGGTATTCTGTTAACATTTCTTTATGGTACGTTCAGTAATATAACTAAGATAAATTATGATACATTACGTTATGAGTGCTTTCAAAAGTTGTTTCCCCTTTTCAGTGAACCAGACCATGTTGATGTCAAAGTTGCGTGGAGCATTGAGTGTGCAAGTCTTTACATCATGTGTGCAATAATTTATTTCCACCACTTTCCTACGTACCTGTTTGTCGTTGCAACATTACTCGTATAGTTGCTGAAACGCTTATGGTAAGTGTTGTCCTGGTGCCACAACATTTCTGTGTAGTATATTCAATAATATAACGAAGATAAATTATGTTAGTGGTATCACCCTGCTTGCCACGGAGACCACTAACTTCGCCACAGTATCTAAATACTGGTAGGCCTTTGGTGATTCAAACTAGAGCACAGCTGCTGTATGGCCAGAGGCAAGAACAGCTGTGTACTGGTATCCTGAGCGATCGCTTGCTGGCTCACGACAGGAATGCAGTCATGTGCTTCACCTGTGAAAAAACTCAGTTTCCTCAGTGATTGTTGCTATGGCTGGAAACATGGCTGCAGATCTTTTAGCCTGACTTAGACCAGCAAGTCATCTTAAGGCTGTTGTAGTAGGGTGGAGTGAATCCGAGTAAAAAACAATTTTTTCTCGAATTTCAAAATCCGTTAGTGATCAAAAGTTGCGTATGGTATCACAGAAATGCTACAAAAATTTTGAAATTTTTATGTTGACGTCTTCTGCCCTCTACCGGACGATTTAAGGACAAAATGGCTGCCAATTACTTCAGATGACTAAAAGTAAAGCATTTTATGTGACAGAAACACGGTTTTAGGCTCTAAATTAAGATTATAGGGTTCAAGGAATGCAATGGAATCAAAGATATATATGTAGCACTTCAAAAAATCAAAATGGCGGACAAAATGGCGGCCAGAATCTTAAAATGGCAATTGATGAAGTCATGTATGCAATGGAATCATGATTTCAGGGTCTGAGTCAACATTTTCGAGGTCAACAAATATGATGAAGCCAATGTCATTCAGGTAGCACTGCACGAAAACCAAAATGGCGGACAAAATGGCGTCCATATCCTGGAATTGGCTATTAGTGGAGTTCTGTATGTAATTATTTAGTATTGAAATCACGCTTTGTTTCATATGTTGGCATTATCTTTCTAGCTTCAAGTCTTGCGCGAACTAATCCATCTCTTGCATGCTGTCCAACAACCAGCAATGATGACTCTGTAACTGTCTTGACAGACCTCTCGACTGCTTGAGTATGGCATGGAAACTTTGGAAAGCGAAGTAAATCAATCGCGGAGTCGTCGGCATTGTGGATCAACTGTTCCAGGTCGTCATCATTTATGTCCTTCGTTAGAGGTGGCTCTGTCACTTCACATGACTGCCAGTCAATTAATTCTGTATAGTCGGCTACATGAAAGTTCAAACTTGGGGGGTGAAATATGCGAATTCCTCTCTGAGGCTTCTTACTCGATCGCGCCTTCATTATTCTTCTGATTCCTAATTCTCGAATTGATTTCCTCTCATCCGTGATCATTGAAAGAAGTACATTTTCAGGATGAGCAAAGAAGGCGTTTCTCTGAATAACTGGATCAACTATTGACTTTAAATAATCAGGCAAGTATCGTGATTTGTTAGCAAGCATCCACAGATGCTTCGCACCATCTTTGCAGGAGGGTTTGGACTTTACTGCAAACCAAACAGGGGCGTAAACTTTCAAAACGAACTCAGTAATTGTCGAGAGACAGTTGCTTGGCTCTTTCGTGGCAACGTATAGGCGTAGTATTCTGTTAGCCAAAGTCAACCAACGAGACATTACTAGTTTTCCAGGACTTCGATGCAACAGTGCCTCATCGCATATACCACTAGATACAGCTTGAGACATGTCGTACAAGTATCTCTGGTCTGTACTGAGATCCTGCAGAACAGAGTCAGGTAGCACTTGTAAATCGCATTCAATTTGCTGGAATTTAACCATTGGCATGTTCTCACATCGTTGAACTTGTGTTCCAAGTTCGCCTGAAAAGCTTCGTGGTCCGGTAGTACTGCCATCAAGTTGCTCGAAGAGGTGACGTAACGGTAGCTCGTTGGTATGTAATAGGCATATGAACCAGTGGAGTGGACGCTTAAGATGTACTTCTAACAATCTGATAATACCACCCTTATGTCCTGTGTCGACAGCCGTTCCATCGCATCCCATGACAGCCAATAATTCCATGCCTATCTTTCTTTCTTCGAAGAAATCCAGTATGGCCTGCTTTATACACTCAGCACTGCCACGCACTGGAGCAATATGTCCCAAATAGTTCGAATCGGGTTCTTCAATCAATACTATGTGTTCTTCAATAACAGTCCTGCGATGTAACTTACCTCCAATATTTTCCTGCAGTAGAGTCTTGTCTTTTCTGCCGTCGAAGTATAGACCGCGAAGATCCGAAGAATGGCTTGCGGATTCCTGAAGCAAATCTTCACGCAGTCTTTTTCTTTCTCTTCGGAGTTTGGAACGGTCAATAACCTCAGATTTATCGCCAGTTGTTACTATTCCGAAATCTGTAAGTAGGCTCGAAGCAATGTCTGCTGCTGCTCTGTCAGATATTCCATATCTCTCTGACGCTTGTGCCGTGTTCGTCAGTCGTCGTCTTTGTTGTGAGTGTTGAGTTTTGGCGATTTCTTTGTCTTCCATTTCTTCCTTGCCTGCTGAAGATCCATTATCGGTTTCGTCACCTTCAAGGTTTTTGTCAGATGAATAATGTTCATCAAGCTCATCAACCGACCTTGATGTTGAAGCACCGCTTGATGTAAGTCGCATCGCTTCGTCCTTCTTTCGTTGTGCTCTAAGCATAAGTTTTTCTGTTTTCGGCCGGTCGATTGACCCTATCATCATTGTCCTTACAGTTCTTTGGTCTTTTAGAAATTGTCTTTCTTCCACCGGAATCTTTCCTTCTTTTGGACATCTACATGCGGCTGGATCTGAGCACTTGCAACTGGCAATGTCAAACAACGTATTTATTGCATGTTCTCTGAATTTTGCGACCTTCTGCTCGTAGTTGGCACTTCTTTTACATGCGGGGTATCGGATTAACTTTAGATACTGATCATGATGGATTCGCACAAGTTTAGTGATTCGATCTATCTTAACAGTCGGGACAGAGGCCCGTGTCCAAATTTCTCTCACTTTTTTTACTAGAACACTGACAATTTCGAATGCTTCGGGCTCTTTAACTGGGTGTTTACGTAAATCACGCCTTACCCATTGGTAGTCCTCAAGAAGATCTCGAATAGTTGGTAAGACATCTAGTTTCATTCGCTTTGCAACTCCAAATATTGGACAGATGATCACTTTTCTCTTAAGTCTTAAGCGACTCTCAGCCATTTTGCTTCTACAGTTTGCTAAGAAAATGAAATTCTATCAGAATGTATTTAAAGAATACTACGAATACTACTAAGAATACATAATAGTTTAGGTCACGTCACGATGATGGAATTCTATCACTTTGGTTGACGTAAACATGAAATATTGCAGGCTAAATTGCCTGACAGTACTGAAAATCAATATGGCGTCCTAAAATCGTCCGGTAGAGGGCAGAAGACGTCAACATAAAAATTTCAAATTTTTTGTAGCAATTCTGTGATACCATACGCAACTTTTGATCGCTAACGGAATTTCAAATTCGGAAAAAAAATTTTTCACTCCACCCTACTGTTGTAGCCTTTCTAAGGACTTGCTGTGTGGGCTCTCAGAACCACTTATGTATGCTTGGGTGTTTGAGAGCACGAGTACTTGTACTTGTTCAGGTCTTGCTAAGGTATGCTAGTAAGGAAAGACATTCAATTACAATGTAATCTATGAAATGTCCGTATGTTTTCATATTATATTGGGTACTATTTGGGCCGTCGCTTGCTGGCTCACGATACTTAAAGTACTTTATAAAAAATTACTGGGTACCTGTATCTGCTCACCCATGTCATATTTTACCAAATTTTTCACACCAGACGTTTCTTCATGTTGTCAACACGAATTTGTTACTTGTAGCCATATCTTTAAATTTTGGAACAGAAGACTCAGTTTTATGCCACCTGGCCTTCCTAATACGAATTGAGAAAAGTTATCATGTTTCAACTCAATGCTTCAGGTGATGAGCCACACACCAAAAATACTAGAATGTGTTGAATCAGCTCTTGCATCTGTACACACTGAAAGTTTACATATCCTGAAAGAAATCGGGAGCACATTTCAGAAGCTGACAAAGGCAGATACAAGGACAAGTTATTGGATCTTCGTGAAAAACAGTTCTACAGTAAGCACGATATCGTTAAGAAGAGCAGCGAGTGCCTTTTGTATGGTCAAACAACTTACGAATGTGTTAGAGAATCGGCCACGACAGCAAGACTTAAGAACCAGAGGATGAGCAGCTCATCCTCTGGTTCTTAAGTCTTCTTCATGAAGCATTGAAAATGAAGCCACCAACAGTTGGAGTAAAGAGACATGCCCAGCCACTGCTAACACGAAAAATCAACCAGCCAGTATCAAGTACTGGTTCCATGTATAAATATCAGCTTCTTTGTCATGTCATCTAATAAGGCATATTTATGCTTTATAGAGATGACTGGCAGGGAAGATGGCAGAATCTGATGTCAAACAATGCACCCTGATAAACGTAAACCCTGATTAATGTAATGCACATCAACCCAACAGCCCTGATGCGGTGGTTCCATGACCCCAAAGCACATCATCTGATATTGCACTTGTTCCGTTACTTTGAATGCATTGTTTGATATATGCCGCCTCTTTGCCAGTTACCTCTACAGGTCATAAATATGCCTTATAACATGTTTCATGACAAAGAAGCCGATATTAATAAACTGCGAACAGCAAAAATCATGGATTTTGAAAAAATAATTAAAATGATGTATGTTTGACTTGTTTATCAGGTGTCACAGTGGGGGAAAAGTTGGAAATTTCGTTGATTTGGTTGAGTTGGCACGGAATGACCCAATAGACAGATAAACTATATATGTAATAGGACTGTGACTAGGACGCTTATTATTGAGGAACCAGTCATATGAAGAGATAAAGGGTAATTGTGGAAGGAACCAGGAACCAAGGACTAAGAACCCAGACGAACCCTATATAAGGAGTAAGTTAAGAATTAAGTTGGTTCGTCAGTTCGGTCGGTCAGTCAGTGAGTCAGTCGTGGAGCCAGCTAGTTGAGTAGTAGGTAGTGAGACGCCTAGGATGGCGAAGGACTCTGACGTTATCGACGATAATAGCGTGGATCGTAATTATTATTGCGATAGATCGAAGTGATATGTACTAAGTGAAGTCGATAATTAGAACTTCGATTAGTAAAACGAGTTCGTTATTGTCGATAAGATAAGCTCTTCTGGATTATTTTTCGGTTTGTCAGCCTACGGAAGGCATTTACGAAATAAGTGTTGCGTCGTGTTGCGATTGAAAATAAAGAATATTTGTCGAACATGTATCTTCTTCCTCTCCAGACCGGAGAGGCGACACCCTGAGAAAGTTATTGTGTAGTACTTGGTTCAATTAAGTCCAATCTAACGAGAAATGGATTAAAGACACGAAAAAAAGGTGAAGAACGTAAGCGAAGACATGTACCACCACATCACAGAGAGAATTGGAATTCCTTCGAGACTGCACATGAGTAATAAGGTCTCACATTTAAGGGAACCCTCGTGAGATCAGAGCATAAAGACCAAAGTTGAAGGGTAAATGAGTGCATACATAAACATTAAACAGTGGTATTTAAAATTAATAATGTCTCACCTTACAAGTAGACCTATGTTTAGTGTTTAAGTTCAAACTGCTATAACCATGCAACTTGAATTGACAAATATGGACTAGCACACGGGTTCCCAACCAGTGGGTCGCGACCCCAAGGGGGCCGCGAAGCGTTTCCATGGGGGTCACCATGGTTATCTGGAATTGCATGCCAAGCGCAAGCTCAAACGTCCGACTTAGGCTCAAATGTCCGACTTACTTTGTTTATTATTCTATTTAATTATCTAACTAATTGTCTATTTGTTATTCATTGCTTACTTACGGGTACTGCAGATGGTGTATCACATTCTATGTCATCCGATTCTGGGGTGGCCATTTTGTTAACATAGCGCTATGCGGTGTCTGAACAGATAGTAAACTTTACCGAGTTTTACCCAGAATATCGAATACGGACAGTCGAATAAAGGCTAGTTGCTCTCATAACACAGTTGAAGATCACCCCATATGTTCTATGCATTGATGTAATAATTTAACTATGTCCACGATGGATCGTCTAATCAATCAAACTGGCGCAAACTTAGTTCGCCAATATCATTACAATTCGTGAAATGCGAATAAATAATAATAATACTAAAAGAAAATTCGTTTTCCCCGAAAAAATATTTTTTATTTATATTTTTCAGAAATCAGTACCCATGGAGAAAAAACGTAAATATTCATAAACTATCTAATCTAAATTTGGCTTTACCAGCTTGATCAGCAATGGCATAGAGAAGCCACAATGCATTTTGTGCCATGTTGTACTCAGTGTTGAACCTATGAAACCTTCAAAACTCAGATGTCACTTAGAGACAAAGCATTCAGAATATACCAAAAACGATTTGAAGTTCTTTTGACGGTATAATACTGGTCTCACATGCCAGAGACTTGATCCTACAGGAAGTTTTCAGCAAGAGAACACAGCAGTAGTGCAAGCATCAATGAAATCGCATTGGAAATTGTGAAACAAAAGAAACCACACACGATTGGTGAAACTCTCATCAAACCCTGCATGTTGAAGATGGTGAAGTTAATTCTTGGGGAAGCCAGCGAGATAAAGATGCAACAAATATCTCGGTCCAATAACACTATTCAGCAGCGCATTTCATATATGTCCACAGACACGAAAGAGCTGGTTTTGAATTAAATCAAAGATTAGTTCAACCTGTGATCTTGTAAGGCTAACTGTGCTGAGGATGAGGGTACTTTGATACTGTTGAATCCAGACTCTAATTGGAACCAATGCATACAGACTAGGTGACCTCTCCCATTCCCTCTTTGTAGATGTCCTTAATAGGTGACTCCATTTACGCAACCCAGCTTCTTTGTGGCATGCATGTTTTTCTTTATCCGTTTAAAGCATTTTACTTACCCAGAAAGTATTACATATATGAAGTTATTAGTAATCGTTTTCCAATAAAATCCCCAAATGTAATGATTCTCAAAGAAAAGTTTGCAGTGTGGATTTGACAAACATCTGATAAATTAAGTTTAGAGATGCATGTTAGCAATGTTTGGCAAATACTAATCTAGCCAAGACGCAATAAGGCACGTATGCTCTCAGTAGCCAAGCATATATAGCCATGAACTTGTCAGACTTTCTGGCTATATCATAAAAAGCCATACCAGTTGTTCAATGTTTAAGTTCAGTCTATACGCACACACACACACACCACACACACCCACATGCTGAACTTAACACCTGCATCACTGCACTAAACATTGATTAAGAAACCTTCACGCAATATGATTACTGAAATTGCAGCATTATTTTAACCTATTACGCGGTTGTATGCGAGTAATGGAATTCTTGATATGTATACCGGTAGATGAACAATTAACATGGTTGAACCTCAATGTCAAGGCCATAAGACTGTTGCACCGTTGCAATTTGTTGTATGGTTGCACTGATGTAACAGGACAGTACCCAGCTGTGGTATCAGTTTTAGTAGACGATCATTGACTCTTCCAAGAGGTGAGCCAAATCTTCTTCAGCAACTGCTCGTGGCGACATTTTTGTGACACGTTCCTAAAATGAAAATGAAACGGATCTTATATGACCCTGTTAAGGAATTAGATGTTTTCTAAATGATTTTATTTCTTAGTTGGATGTGCAACAGCCTAGCGGTTATTGTGTCGGACCGTCAACCCATAGATCAGCAGCTCAAATCCTTGCTGAACATGTTTCAAAATTTCCAATCCTCTTGCTACCCTAGCAAACTCAGCTATGAGTACCCTGACTGCACATGGTCTTTGGGAAGATCAGACAGCAATGGAAAGGAATCGTCAACTGCCCTTATATGCAGAGGCTAAGAAAATGAAGTCGCTAACACTTGACACCCATGGCTGTCTCTGACAGTTATGGAAAGGCACTGCTCGTTTTCTAGCATTTTTAAATACAACCCTTTGAAGGAAATATTAAGTGCAACAAAATTTATTGCTTATTCATCTGTTTTGAATAACAAGTTCACGAAGTCATTTAAATGTGCTGGTAAATTTTCCCAAGCAGACCAGTTTATTCACTGGCACGATATCAAATGAAGTTTGCAAGCAGGCCCGCATTAAGGGGGGTGCTAAGGGTGCTGTAGCACCCGGGACCGCAGTTTTGAGGGGCCCGCATTTTCTTAAATACATTAAATTTTGTTATTTTACTTGTAATTGGGCCCCGCGCTGATGGCTATATAGGTAATCACAGCACCCGGGCCCGCACTAGCCTTAATGCGGCTCTGTTTGCAAGATCTCAAAGACGTAAAGAACTGTCTTTTGTTAGTCCCATAACTACGCTGATTGAGCCACATTTCTGAGATTTTTTGGGTTTTTAACAGAGACTCGGAAGATCTTAATTGTAAATCATAAAAACTGACTGGCTATTAAACTGTAACCCCCTCTCTTGATGGGAGTTGACTAGATCTGGTAGAACCAATCCATTTGGTGGAATAGCTGCATGATATTCCTGAAGGTGAACGTTACACAACTTCAACATCTCAAAGGCTGGTGAGAAAGTGCTACATAAATTCTCTAGAAGCTGGTGAGAAAGTACGATATAAATCTCTAGAAAGCTGGTGAGAAAGTGCTATATAAATCTCTAGAAGCTGGTGAGAAAGTGCTATATAAATCGCTAGAAGCTGGAGAGAAAGAAAGTGCTATATAAATCTCTAGATCTGCTGGTGAGAAAGTGCTATATAAATCTCTATATGTTGGTGAGAAAGTGCTATATAAATCTCTAGAAGCTGGTGAGAAAGAAAGTGCTAAATGAATCTCCAGAAGCTGGTGAGAAAGCGTTATATATCTAGAAGCTGGTAGGAAAGTGCTATATAGATCTCTAGAAGTTGGTGAGAAAGTGCTATATAAATCTCTAGAAGCTGGTGAGAAAGTGCTATATAATTGACCTGTTTCATACACACAAATCAAGACAAACAGAAATGATTGGTTGTTGAAGTGTTACCTGTGGTAAGGTTCCTTTGACAAGGTTTTTGATATCATCCGTTGTGAAGCCAATCGCTTTTAGACCATTGTCAATCTTCATGTCATGCATGAATCGCTTGACCGTATCGGACAAGACAAGTCCAGCATCTTCTTTCCGTATTCTACTGACATCAGTTCCTGTAGACAAGCAACAAGCCTGATTCTGGTACTGCTGTAACTGACTTGAACATGTTGGATGCACTAAGTATGTACCAATTCATGCTGCATTCATTCTCTTTCAATTTTGAAGATTGACTATGTTCAGACAAAATCACTTCAGGCCACCAAATATTTTGCTCTTAAATGGTTTCTCCGTTCTCTAAATGAATCTAACACTTTCACATGCAAACCTTCATTCCATGTACAACATGTATGCATCAGGACTTTTATAAAACACATTTTAGTAATCCCTCAAAAGCTCCATCATGATCCATCACAAGTAGAAGAGCAGACCCTTCAGCTAGCCCCGAGGCAGCCATGGGAATGAAGTGTTAGCGACTTCATTTTCTAAGCCTTGGCATACGAGGGCGGGTGGCCAGTCCTCTCCCTCGCCATCTCATCTTCCCACCGACTGTGTATGATTAGTGTACTCATTATAGCTGAATTGGCTAGGGGGTGCAGGTTGAGCAGAAACTGATACTTCCTGAACTTATGTGTCACTGTTGTGCATTTACTTTCACTGAAGTTGTTTCTGATTAAAGTTTGGTGTCTGGCAAATTAATCGTATCCTAATTATCATCAATCATATTTACTTATCATCATCATCAATGTTGTTACACTTATGAGTTTTACCATTAGAGGGTTTACATAATCAATCAGCATAATTCTGTACAAATTCAGGTTTTAACATCATAGACAGTACAATTATATGCTTTAACAGTGAAGGCTTTCAAACTCTAGACTTTGATTAAAGGATTTATACCTAGCAGCTGTGCAGCTTCAATATGACGCTCTGGACACATCGGATAGGTGTACTTGAAGACAGCAGGAGCTGTCAAGACAACCGACAGACCGTGAGGCTAAAAGAATAAACCAGTCACTAAAACTATGTAAGTTAACACCAAACCAGAAACCTATCTGCTTACTGTAAACCTGAAAATGATACATGCATATAATGTATACATTTCTGAGTGCATACATGAGTCTGAAGTCTTGCAAAATGTATCAAAAGTCATTAGTTATGAGTTCATTACAAAATATTACCATTCTAATAATTGAACGTGTCATTGTAATAATACAGAATAGTTCACAACCCACGCAGTCACATTTGCTGCACCCATAGCTGGCCTGCACTGTCACTGATGGTGGGCTATGGGCCCACAGAATGCGGTTGTAAGGGAATGTTATAATGTTGTCACCACTGTCATGCACTTCGAGTCCACTGTACATAAATGTTTAGATCTATGTATACAATCACATTTCAGTACACTGTACACCCGCTGCAACTCGGTGATCAAATATTCAACCAATAATACCAAATTTTAAACCAGCAACAGAAGGTCAAACAAAAACTAATTTACAGAGATGTCACAAGTACCTAGGTTTCGAGTACCTAGGTTTTCAGTAAAAGTACAGGTGCAAGTACTTTGGTACCATACACAAGCACAAGTAGTCTGATGCAAAGTACAAGAACGAGTATGACAAAACGATAAAAACGAAAACTGCTGTCACAACCAAACGTTTGAAAGACTCACCACAAGGGCGTGATCAACGTCATAATCCTTGCACTTGTAGGTTTTGACATTTCCTGCTATGGCGTACGACATGCCATGACTGAAATAAATCATAATATATTCTTAGAGCTGCAATTTTCAACAACAGAATGCCAGAATAATCCCCTAGTTAAATCTCAGTCATGCTTTAGGAAAATGGCATACAAATTTGAGGTTGTAACTATAAGTTCTGTCTTTGCATAGGCGTAATTTGTGGGGGGTACGAGGGGAACCCGTACCCCCACTTTTTGGACTGGGGGTACTGTAGCCCCCACTTTTTAAAAATGTCAATCAATATTTTTTATTGTGCCTTCCCAGAGAATGCAGTCTCCGCCAAAGTGTGAAAGTACTTAGATACACATGTAAACCGAGAGCCAAAATTAATGAGAATACTGACAGGGACTATGTTCAAAATGGCCACCATGCGAAAAGCGAAAGTGGAGAAGAAATTGGTACCCCCCACTTTTTAGACCAAAGTTGGGGTTATGACTTGTATTTGGGTGAAGGCAAAATTTCATGCGCCCACCAGTGTGGTAACTGAGGCGGTTTGTAGTGGTATATTTTGGGGATCGTCATGAATTCCTGAAACCCGATTCCCTGAAAACGCTGAAAATACACAACAGCCCGATTTCCCAAAAACAGTTTTATAGAAAATGGTCGAAATCCTTATTCATATATTCCAAAAATTAAATTGTAATGTTTGAAATATAACACCCTGTCTAAAAATGAATTGTTGAAGTTTGAATTCTTATACATGACATAGACTTAGAAAATCGATTTCGGGGATCCGGCCTAAATTCCTTTCGGGGATTCGGGTTTCGGAGATTCGCTACGCACTCATGTTTCCTTGTAACCGGTGGGTCGCAGGTTAGAATCTACCTCAAGCCGCTGCGTCACGACCTAGCGCCATCGATGTTCTGTCGTAGGGTCGTGTGCACATCTGAACTTTGCAAGGAGGGCAATATCAAAATTGTATTGAATTGTATAACCTGGGACTAAGATTACTAAATCTTAATCCCAGGTATAACAGACGCACGTGTCCGCTAACGAATGTTACTTTACCTCACCACTTTGCCAATGAATAATTTCTTACTGGGTACAACTTTACATTATACGCAAATTAAAATCATCATTTGATATAAAAAATTCTTTTGTAAATAAATTGGGAGTTCTTACAAAAATGGAGCACATTGTTAATATAAAGTTTCTATGTACAATCTGAATTTGACCGCGAAACGTGCCTTGTTCCTAATTCTTTACCGGCATCTTCACAAGGTAAAGCGTCTCCACTCAAAATTAAAGCACATCAATTTCATGCTGCAGGATTCGCAATACAAACTCAGACTGAACTTTTTGTCTACTTACAACATTTTAAAAGTGTACAGTGGAACTGGGTAAAGAAAATCTTAAAAACCTGAAAGATAGGAATTTGTATCATAGTGCTTTATCAAGAAACTATGATGACTCTACGATATGCTCTATACCCATGCTCTATATTTGTTTCCACCATTTCTAGAACTGCAAAAAGCACAAACTCCACACAGGGTGGGAATTGTCATGGGTCAACCAAGTCTTTCTCAGGACCTCCACATTTGTCTTCATTTCACACCTAGGGGTCGTTTCCAACCCCCTCAGTTGTGCTAATGTGATTTTGCATTATTTGACTCGGAGTCTCACACAAAGAAGAAATTTCAATGGTGTATCATGTATGCATTTTGGAATTTTTTCAAGAAAGGAGCTGATTTGAGTTGAGTCTGACATGCAAAACTGCTAGCGTTTAAATGAGCTGCTTTCAAATTTCGTTGACATCAGTTTGCAAAATATACCCCCACCCCATGAGAGTCATCATAGTTTCCAAATTTTGCCTTCACCCTTCTTTTTCTACAATTCCCACACTGACTCCACATATATCAAAAGAAATTTAAAATAAATTATTTAATATATAGAATTGTGCAAAAATATTTAATTCATTTAGCAATACTTTCAAAGTATAGAACACACTTAGTACCGGTACATGGTTGGCAAAATCATTCACGGCGCCATGCATGACCACTCAACAGGGCTAATGCGGTCAAACACTTGCTTTGTCAGAGGACGCGTGATTTACGGCAACAACTTATATTGGGGTCAATACATTTTCCCACTTTGGGGCCATCCACATATTACGTACGCACTTAGGGGGGGGAGGGGGGTCGGATTTTGGCGATTTTGCGTACGGGTGCGAACGGGGGGGGAGGGGTGGGGGTAACAAAATGTGTACGTACCCAAAATAAATTTCTAATTATGACGTCCACATTAGCCTATTTATAACTCTGTATTATCCTATAGTCGTCCCATGGCATTTTATTACATTATATAAAAGCCATGTGCAGTTATTCTGTGCTGTGAACGACACCTATAATTTGTCTATATTGGCCCTTCAATAATCTGGCCTAAAGTGCAGACAGGCTGCCTGGAGACACTTTCTGCAGCTGGTCATCGGGGGGGGGGGTGCGTCAAATGTACGTACTCAGGGGGGGGGTGGTGGAAGAAAGTACGCTTGCGAACAGGGGGGGGAGGGGGTCCAATTTTCCCGGATTTTTGTGTACGTAATATATGGATGGCCCCTTTCCCAGCCTAAAATTTAGGGAACAACTTATACTCGAAGCCGACTTATTCTTGAGTAACATAATGCCTTTCAGCACCTCGCTTCAGCACTCAAAATAGCCAATGTAAATCATTGGAACAGGCTAATTTAGAGGTGCTTAATCAAAACATCGGTGAATAATAATAATAATATTTATATAGTACAGTAGAACACCCAAGGCCGAAGAAAAGGGCGCTGTACATGAGTTACAAAAATTAATGACAGTCGTATGAAAGTTTAAACAGATAGGTCTTCAGCTGTGATTTGAATGTCTCCAGAGATGAAACATTCTTCACGTGGTCAGGAAGACTGTTCCAGGCAGTGGGTCCAGCGACAGAGAAGGCGCAGTCACCAAGCCTCATAGAAGACCGTGGGATTTGTTATTGATTTTTCTGAGGATTGTAGCCAACCCGAATGCAGAAGTCAGAGATATAATCTGGCATGAGGTCATTCAGTGCTTTAGGCCTATAGTTTGTAAGTGATTTGCTGAGCAACACACAGCCAGTGTAAGTTGTCACATGATATGAAAAATTCAACGAAAACTCGCAATAGGAAATCCAAAATTACACAGTTGGTGAGACGTTGACAAGAAGTATTACTAGTGGAAAGTAGAGATGAAAAAACTGTATAGCATGAAAAAACGAAAATAAATCACGAGCTCAGAATATGCAACTGACTGCAGCCACATGTTGGCGCATATTCAGTGGGTGAAAATGAAATTTCAGTTAACAAAATTAAGAATGTGGCGTAACAATGGTTCCAACAAAAAATCTTTAATCTAATTTGTCTCACCTGGTACCAACAATTTCCAACCTTGGCTCATTTGCAGTAGAAACAGCCATTTTGAATTCAACTAAACCTACTGTACTTCACTGGCCATCCGTATCAAAATAACTTCAATTTTATTTAATTTGCCTGCACAAGACCAGTTTTCATATTTTACCAGAGGTGAACTCCAGCATTTCCAATTCCCATTCCAGCATACAGACTTGCAAGGTGCATTGCAGAGCGTGCCTCAAAGTCATCTGAATTGAAAACCGCTCTATCAACAAAACACAAGATAGGAGTTGACATAATAATATGTAAGTAGAAGAGCAGTACCTTAAGCTAATCCTGAGGCAGCCACGGGTACGAAGTGTTAGCGACTTCATTTTCTTAGCCTCGGCATATGAGGGCGGGTGGCCAGTTCTCTCCCTCGCCGTCTCATCTTCCCACCAACAGTGTATGGTCAGAGTACTCATTATGGCTGAGTCACCTAAGAGGTGCAGGTGGAGCTGAAATCTCAAACCAAACTTCTGCCCTGGTGGGGATTTGAACCCATGACCTCTCGACTGATCGCCAGCACACTAACCACTACACTATGGGGCAACCCCTATATATATGTAAAAAAAACATTAATAAAATAAATATTGGATTCTGAAACTACTCACAAATACCTAAATAATGTACTCTTAGAAATCGTGAAAAATGACAATCTCAAGAAAATCATATGGACTGTATGTTTTGCTATTACAAAAACAATAATCTCAATATTAAAGAAAATTAATTTTGTTTTCAGTTTGTTTTTCAAATGTGATTTCTGCATATGTACCTTTTAAAGTAGGTCCCAACGACCCTTAGAGCTTCTCTGGCCCAGATGTCACTAAGAGGGTTGCTGCCCTGGTAGGTGGGTCTGTCTCTTGGGTTGGCAGGACGGGGCGATCGTTCGTTATATGGAATGGCAGTGAATGATTCCAGTGCATGGCTGGAAGAAAATAGCAAAACACATGAAAAATTATTACCAAAGTCAGACCTGAAATTAAATAATAAGCCCTGAAATCCAAACTGTTGCTACATATGAAATCCTCGATTAATTAGTTTCGTCTCACCTACATCCACTAACTCCCTCCTCAGAGTCACTGTCCAAGCCTGATTCAAGTTTAACATCTGGCATAAAAAACTATTATTATTATTATTATTATTATTATTATTATTACATACATGTATTGTTTGAATTTTGGAGAATATTTAACTCAATATAAGAATCAAGTTACTTTCGTTTTCAAAACAACACCTAACGATAAGTTTGTCGCGTGAGGAGATCGACAACAACGACGAGATGGCATCATCATTATGATGTAAGCGTCGTTGCCGGTCGAGATAGGACGATGACGGACGAAAAGCCAGTCTCCACTTGGGCAACAATGAAGGCCGCGAGGCCCAGGTGTAATCGGACACCACACAGCCAAGGTGTAATAGGACACCTCGCGGCTATGGTGTAACCAGACACCGCCCGCGCTGCAGGCGAGCGACGACCCGCGTATCGAGGAGCAATCTGACACTAATTGACGATAGCTTGACGTGGGGAGGGGGGCTGACTGATGCACGCTGGAGTTCCTACTTAACAGAAGGGAACGGAGAACACGGGACTTGTACTGCTGACGAACGCGACGTGTGAACATCGGTCGAGCGAGAAACATCGGGAGGAACGACCAGCGGGGCGGCAGAGTATAGTCCGTCAGATTCAGAGACTGACGCGAAAGAACGATCTGTAGTTAGGCTGTACGAAGCAACATTTGAGATAGTCCGATTTAATATCTAAACGCTTTAATACTACGTGGAAGTTCCCGTAGAGTTAGTGTACATATATTTGTTTCTTTAATTAAATTCATTTATTAATTAAACAAAGTTCGTCGTGAATCTTCTATAGAAAAGTTAGGCACGTTAAATAAAAGTGCAAGTAAAAGAACAAGCAATCGAGGGTCGACATCAACACACGGTAAACAATCGACGGGAAACTTTCGATTGCGACATTGGCGCAGTCGACAGGATTTTCAACTGAAGACGTCACGACGAAGAGCGGAACCGGAAACGGAAAGAGGAATCTCAACAGATCGGGACCAGCGGCGAATACAACCCTTCGCAACTGGAGAAATCGAGTGCCGGACTCCGGAGACGAAGGACTCGAAGGAACCGACAGCAACAGGCAAGGACGAGGAACAAGAGCGCCGACGGACGACCGACCATCGCTAGCAACGACGGACGGGAGTGGCAACGGAGGACAGCGGATCAGCCAAGATACCAAAAGACGGAGCTCGCTCGACGTATCAGAGGGTAAGTCCTTACTGGTAGTCGTGGTAATCTGTGAGGTTGCGGTTGAGGTCTGGATGAGGATTGGTGTGCGAATAGCCGAGGCTTTTGCGTAGCTCCTTTTGCTCAGTTCTGTTCTTGTTGTATTTGTGGTAGAATTTTAGGACGTTGTTTTCTTTGATTTCTGACCAACGGTGACTCTCCTCTAACTTACTTATCTTTTTCTATTAGTGAGCGGACTGTTAGAAGATGGATAAGTTGTCGGTAGAGAAAAGAGTGAGGGTGCAGAACACGCCCCATCACAGACTAGTCGCATATCTGAGAAAGATGGGACTAGGAGAGAAGGAATTGAATTCCATGAATATGAACCAGCTCCGAGAGGCTAGCGCCGAAATAATTGTTTCTGGACGGGAGACACCGCCAGAAGTTAGTGAGGGAGTAAGCATAGGTAGCCTAGAGAACAGTATTCGCTCGACAAGGCTGAGGCAGCTAGTCGGGCTCGAACAATTAAAATACGAGAGAAGGGAAGCGGAGAGAGTGGAGAGGAGAAAAGAAGAAGAGGAGGAAAGGCAGAGAAGGATCGAAGAAGAGAGAGAGAGGAGACTAGAAGAGGAAGAAGAAAGGCAGAGAAGTGAAGAGAAAGAGGAAACGGAGGAACTGAGGAAAGAAGAAGGAGAGGAAGCGGAACGGAGACTCAGGCTGCTTGAGGAGAGAGCGGAGAGGAGAGAGGAAGAGAAGGAGGAAAGGCAGAGAAGGATCGAAGAAGAGAGAGAGAGGAGACGACAAGAGAAAGAAGAGAGACTGAGGCTCCTTGGGGAGAAGCATGCTGAGAAGATCAGGCTGCTTGAGAAGGAGAGCAGGCTGCTTAGGGAGATGCAGGAGGAGAGACTATGGCTTCTTGATGAGAAACGGAGGAGAGAAGAGAAAGAGGAAGCAGAGAGATTAAGGCTTCAGGAGGAGAGACGGAGGAGAGAAGAGAAAGAAGAAGCAGAGAAATTAAGGCTTCAGGAGGAGAAACGGAGGAGAGAAGAAAAGGAGGAAACAGAGAGACTCAGAATGCTAGAGGAAAAGCAGGCTGAGAAGCTCAGGCTTCAGGAGGAGAAGCAGAGGAGAGAAGAGAAAGAGGAAGCAGAGAAATTAAGGCTTCAGGAGGAGAAACAGACGGACACGTGGACTGACCGACCGGGAGGGACACAGACAAATAACAGGACAGACGGACGTCCAACCCCCGACGAGATTAGAAAGCGTGGCCTTTGTTTCCTATGCTTTTCTCCAGACCACAGAGCTAAACTGTGTTCGAAGAACAAACAAACTAAAAGCAAGCAGGTGAGCGCGTGTGCGGTCCAGCCAACCGTGACCAGAGCTCAAGGCAGACAGGCAGACAGACAAAGCGAGACGCGACAAGACGGGCCGCCATTGATACAAGAGATAGAACAGCATGCATTGCCGACAAACCCGGATTGCATTGACGTGGAGGAGACTTATGTAAGAGAGTACATGAAAGTGTATATTACAGGGCTCCCTGTGACATCGTCTCTAATAGATAGCGGGGCCGAATACAATTGTGCGCGAGCAGAACTAATCAGGCCACTCAACCTACCTGTGGTCAAGCAGATAGAGGTGAAGGGGCTGAACGGTCAATCAATGATTGTGGACGTGGTGCGGCTGAGACTAAAGGGGTCTCAGGCCGGCGAGGACAGGGAGGGGGAGGTAAATTACGCCCCTGATGTTCGGATATGGGCGGCACTCATTAAAGACCTTAATGAACCGTTAATTATCACGCCCACTACAGCCGACTTGCTGCGCGAGACAGCGTTGTATTCGAGTCACGCGGCCAGCGCTCCTGAAATAGACCAAATTTCAGAAGCGCAGGCGGTCGCAAGGACTGAAACGAGTGAGGAAGAGGAGAGAGGGGAGGAGGTAGAGGGACTTAGGACGCTGATAGGCGAGGATTACCTCACGGTCGCTCAAGCAGACAGTGGGAGTGTAGGAGAAATCGGTCCCGAAGAAGCGGATAATGAAGAGCTATTCTTCAATCCTGAGATACCACCCCCACCCAAGGAAGACACAATAGTAGGCAGAAACAAGATGGCGGCTGAACAAGCACAATGTTCGACACTAGCACCATTCTTGGCCCACGGGAAAATTGGGGCGAAGAGCTTCTTCACTGAAGACAACTTGCCCTTTCATAAAGACAAAATAGCTGGGCATTCTGTAAAACAACTGTGCTTGCCTAAAGAGAGAATAGACAAAGTCATCATCCAATCACCGGAAGCGCGAGGAGCAAAGAAGGAGGGCCAATGGCAAGGCCCGGCCATCATCGCTCAGGTGAAATCGCCCTACACATACATCGTGGAAATAGGGGGCAAAAGCCGCTTACTACACGCAAATCGGATTCGCAAATATAACGAAAGAATACAGCAAGCATTGATTAACAATTGCTCCATTCTGTTCGAGAAGGACGAAGACTTCGGTCACGGGGAAGCGATGGGTAGCTTCGTCACGAGGCAGACAAGGCCCAGTGCACAAGTAGACCCTATTGCCGTTGCACACTTAACGGTACCCGAGCGGAAACAGCTGCTTAGTCTGTTAGACAGGTTTCCAGATGTGTTCTCGGACAAACCAGGTTTCTGTCCCGTCCTAGAACACACAATCACTGTTAGCGCGGAGTTCAGGTCGAAGAGTTTGCGAGCCTATAAGGTGCCGGAACTGCTCAAACCGGAGATGGAGAAGCAGACCCGCGAACTTTTGGCCCTAGGTATCATCACTCCCTCACATAGTGACATGGCAGTACACTCGATGACGTGGCCGGATCACATGAAACACCTAGAGAAATACTTAATGACTATTCAACAGTCGGGTCTGACCCTTAACATTAAGAAGAGTTCGTTTGCTAGGCGACAAACAACGTTTGTAGGTCACCTGATCGGATCAGGGAGCATTGAACCGGATCCTATGAAAATCGCAGGGCTAGGGAAAATCCCTCAACCCGAGTCCAAAAAGGACATACGGAGATTAATTGGCTTCTTCAGTTATTTTAGGAACTTCATCCCTAACCTGGCTGAGACAGCCAGAATTCTCACTGACTTGACCCAGAAATCGGTGCCTGCGAAGATACCCTGGCGAATTGAACATCAAAATGCGCTAGATAAACTTACGCACACGATTTGAATAACGCTGTTTGTTTGCAGACAATTGACTACGGCAGAGAGTTTGGTTTATCGACTGACGCTTCAGACAAAGCAGTCGGTTGCTGCTTATTCCAAATTCAAGACGATGGAACAGAGCGGCCAATATGTTTCGCCAGTTCTAAATTAGATGCTACGCAAGCGCGTTGGTCCACTGTGGAACGCGAAGCGTATGCTGTAATCTTTGCGTTGAAGAAGTTTAGGAATTGGATTTTTATGTCAAGGACCACCCTCTATTCTGATCACAATCCCTTGACTTTCCTAACTGCTTCTACGCTCACAAGTGCTAAACTTGCGAGGTGGGCTCTGGCACTCCAGGACTTTGATATCGCTTTTAAATATCGTCCTGGGGCGCTGAATATTCCCGCTGATCTTTTGTCCAGACTATGATTGAGGAAGAAGGCGGACTACCATGTAAGGCACCGCGACAACTGTAAATATATTTCTAACTGTGCTGATATTTTGTATTTTCATGGGAACGACGAGGACATGGTCTGGAGGAAATCGATGGAGGGAACGACATCATTCTCAGCCGGGAGGCGAACCAATGACTGGCTTTGTCCTCCCCCGGGAAGGGAGGTGTCGCGTGAGGAGATCGACAACAACGACGAGATGGCATCATCATTATGATGTAAGCGTCGTTGCCGGTCGAGATAGGACGATGACGGACGAAAAGCCAGTCTCCACTTGGGCAACAATGAAGGCCGCGAGGCCCAGGTGTAATCGGACACCACACAGCCAAGGTGTAATAGGACACCTCGCGGCTATGGTGTAACCAGACACCGCCCGCGCTGCAGGCGAGCGACGACCCGCGTATCGAGGAGCAATCTGACACTAATTGACGATAGCTTGACGTGGGGAGGGGGGCTGACTGATGCACGCTGGAGTTCCTACTTAACAGAAGGGAACGGAGAACACGGGACTTGTACTGCTGACGAACGCGACGTGTGAACATCGGTCGAGCGAGAAACATCGGGAGGAACGACCAGCGGGGCGGCAGAGTATAGTCCGTCAGATTCAGAGACTGACGCGAAAGAACGATCTGTAGTTAGGCTGTACGAAGCAACATTTGAGATAGTCCGATTTAATATCTAAACGCTTTAATACTACGTGGAAGTTCCCGTAGAGTTAGTGTACATATATTTGTTTCTTTAATTAAATTCATTTATTAATTAAACAAAGTTCGTCGTGAATCTTCTATAGAAAAGTTAGGCACGTTAAATAAAAGTGCAAGTAAAAGAACAAGCAATCGAGGGTCGACATCAACACACGGTAAACAATCGACGGGAAACTTTCGATTGCGACAAAGTTAGTGATAATTCACAACAAACATCATAGAGTTGTTCAGCTGCAAACACGTTTTAGCCAAGTGCTGCACTGGAGCTCAGAAAACACTGCAGCTACCAGTACTTAGTTTATTATGATAGCTTGTGAACAACACAGAATGGCAAATATTTGATGGTGAGGAAGAAAACAGAAGAAAATGAATAATCTCCACAAATCTTGCATCATAATTAAAAGTTCCATACATAATTAATGTTAGTACATAAAATATATTTTGCGATTAGAGTTAAAACACCACCCACTATAATTTCAAGTAGATTCTCTGGAACTCACCACAACACGTCAAACCCACTGTTGGCCACAACCCTTTCCGGCATCGTCAGCGTGTGTTTTGGGTCGATAAGCCCCAACAATGGACGCATTGGGCGGCCAACCACACCTAACAACAAAAATTAAACCAAACAAAATCTCAGTGAAATCCTCAAATTAACAACAGAAACAGAATCAAATGCACATCCTTATAACTGTCACACAAACAAACAGTTCAGATCAGCAGATTATTCAAAACTGTTTATTTAAATACTTGCTTAACTACACATATAACTAAGAAGATTTTCTTGAAGGGCTTTACATAAATGAGCACTTACATTTAAAACTAACAGCAACACAGTTCTTACACAACAAAATAGAAATAATAAATTCATGGATATGCATGTTTGCAAGTGTGCTTGTATGTCTGCTTGCACTAGTGCTTGGACATAATAATAATAATAATAATAATAATCGTCTATTAAATTCAAACTGACAAATACGCAACTGGTAAGATTACATGATATAGTAATAACAGACGATAACAAGTTTAACAGGAGTCGAATTTAACTGTATGGCAGCCTGCAAGGCGCCCATCTGTCCTATTGCTCATTTTACAGTCGCCCCCTAGGGAGTGTAGGAAGTGAAAAGGCGGAGTCAACCTTTATGGGGCTAGTGGGTATCGAACCTGCGTCCTTCTGATCTTCATGCCAGCGTGTCACCATTCAACCATCTCCCCTCCCAATTTGTTTGTATTTATGTTTATTGCATTTGTGGGTGTGCTTGCAGAACTTTGAACGTTTTCTAACTGCAGAAAACCCAACATAATCTTAGAAATATTTGAATCCTACCTGTCTTGGCTTTCAAGTGCTCAAAGTCAAAGATTGCAATTCCAGTTGTCTCGCTGCCTGTTCCCGAAGTCGTTGGAACTATGAAAATTATTCACATTGCACTTCAACAGAAAAAGTGCAAGCAGAACAGTCATCAACAAATTGAGCACAATCCTTTTTAAAGTCGACTAAATTTAAACATAAAAAAGCAACTCAAGAGAATTTGAATAATCTGAAATCCATAATAAACTTCATTTTTATTCATAAAGTTATCTAAGAATCCAGTTAAAATGTTATAATAAAATTTTTTATTCAGATATGTATGCAAGGCAATGACGAATATTATACCAAACTCAATCTTTCCTTATCATATTTGATGCACTGTACTTAAATATTTCTATCAATATTCTTAAAATACAGTGAGGTAAACTGAACTATTTGAAGCAACTGTGGTCCTATAGAATTGTACAAATAATTAAACAAATATAATGCACTGCATTAGACAATTCCGGTGTTTGTAGAGAATTATTTAAGGTGCTTGGAAAATTTTTGAATAATGTTCGAGAAAACAAAGTTTTCTTTTAAAACATCAGTTCAAATCGAAGCAGAATTTGATGCTAGTTAACAAATCTCTTATTATGTTACATTAATTTCTGTAATGAATGTAATTTAATCACGGTCACAAATTCATCCTTTGAGAATCAGCCCTACTAGGGTAGAACAGAAGGTTGTCGAGTTTGTGAACACTACTAGAACATTGCCATGTTTCTACAGCACAGGGGAAACACAGGCTTGATCAAAACAGGGTTGTTGGACTTAACAAGAATGATTGTTGGCGATGGCCTCCACGGTTATGCAGTTTCTCAATTCACTCTATTGACTTCACATGACAGGCTCAGGACTGAAGGTCGACACATTAGCCAGTTTGCAACCACGCCAACCCATAAGTCTTGGGCCATATTAAGACATTTATATAGCTCTAACACAAACGACTAGGATAATTTTAGAGTACAGTATTACCGTTACCTACTGGCAATCAGTGGTTTCAGTGCATGCGTAATTGGAAGGTTCTTTCCAATGGGTGCATTGACATAGTCCAGAAAGTCAGCGTCTGGTTTCGATGCATAGACGTTGGCTGCCTTACAAGTGTCCATCACAGATCCTCCGCCAACAGCCAAGTAAGAATCAAACTGACCCTGCTTTGCAAAGCTGATGGCATCCTTAAAACTGAAAAAAAATAATACAGACAGATCTCTGAGCTTTGTTTTAAAATTTAGAGTTAACTACTTAACTGAAATAACCTTAAAAAGTCTGACCATAGAATAACAGATATGCAATTAAGACCGATTGTCTTGGCAGTTTGGAAGTTCACCCAATTCAAACTCTGTCTTCCTATCTTTACGTGCAAGCATGAACCTCTTCAATCAAGTCAATTTGATAATTGAAAATAATTACAATTTTAAAGGCAATACAAAATGAAACGTTACAGGCTACTTTATGAGTAACAATACATTTCTATATTAAATGCAAACAACCGATGATTACACCAAATGAAGTTATTATTATTATTATTAAGCATATATTAATTAAGCGGCTATTATTAAGCATATATTAATTAAGCAGCACTATCCAATGACCATACATCAATATACAGCACTGCAAATATCAAGAATGTTATGGTACTTGGGCTGAGCTAACAGAAATAGTGTCAATGTTCACAGGAAGACAAAGCTGTGGCAAACTTGCCTTTTGTCTGATGGTTCCACTCGAACTCTGTCATAGACCTCAAACGCCACCTTACTCCTGTGCAGCGACTCTAAAGTTTCCTGAAAAGCCGGCAGTTTTGCCAGATTCTTGTCCGTCATCACACACAGCTTCTTTGCACCAAGATTAGCAAAATCCTAAAATAAAACTTACAATTAATAAAGGCAAAACATTAGGATGCCGAACTTCTCACCAACCCACTTGAACTCACATCAAATCATGTATATTTCGAATATTTCCATTGATCAGCAAAAACACTAGAATGCTGGACATCTCATTCCAACTCTCCTCAAAATCGTGTACATTTCAAACATGGTACAATGCATTTGCATCAATCTTTGATGATGTCATCTTCACGAACACCACAAAGTGATGTGATGTAAATTGCTGGTAATCCTGTGCAACAACATCAGACATTTATGTAGCTCCTTTTTCGAGTGAACGCAAGTATCAGGCCACTTAATACAGCATGTTTTAAGTAACTCTCCAAGGCACACTACAACAGGCATTTCTGATATAGGCTGCCTCTCATTCGTTAATTTATTCAGTCATCAGGACATTTATATAGCGCCTCTTCAAGAGGGCTATTCAGAGGAGCTCAATCTCACTAGATTGACTTATGTTATATGATGAAAATTAAAACACTGCAAGAAATTAACAAAATTACCTGCCTACTAATAACTGTTGCCAACATACCATGCCAACTTCCTGAGTTACACCTTTTCCATAACGAATGTTGCATCCCAACACCTGCAGCCAGAATGAACACATTTGCTCAAGACATCTGATAGGCAAAGGGGCTAAACACGAATATTACTTTTACCGTAGATCTCACCTGCTGTGAGCTTTTAGAATAAACCATTTAGATATACAATACATATATGCTTTTTGAGTCCATGACTTTCATCTTAAGAAGAGCAGTCCTTTAGCTAGCTCTGAGGCAGTCATGGTTATGAAGCATTGGCGACTTCTTTTTCTTGGTCTCAGCATATGAGGGCGGAAGGCCAGTCCTCTCCCTCACCGTCTCATCTTCCCACTGCCAGTGCATGGTGTACTCATTATATTTGAGTTGGCTACGGGGCACACATGGAGCAGATATCTCAAACCAAATTTCTGCACTGGCGGGGATTTTAACCCCCCAACCTCTCGACTGACAGTCCAGCACGCCAACCACTACACTCTAGACTTTCATCTTTCTAATACTGAAAAACCCAAATAGATAGTCTATGCAATGAATAGAAACCCCTTCTGGATAAGCAATGCATAATAAGTAAAATGGCAAATATTTGTGTCTATGTCCTGTTGAATAGGTTACTTAAAATTGTTAATCTCATGTTCTGAGCTAACCTCAACTGCATAGTCTTTATCCTTCGCAGACTTATTCTGGCTGACCGCAGTTCTTCGCTGGAGAACATTTCTCTCTGAAACAAATACGTAAGAAATTACCTTTCAGTTATAAACACTGATCAAACAGCATTACACTGCTTCATTTACCGATCTTTCAGGACGGCTGCAGGGTACCAACAGCTCAAATGAAAAGTCAAAGTGATTATAAAAATGAGGATTCTAATATATATTTGTGCATATCTGATTACTTTTTCTTCAAACATTTTTACTTGAATTTCTGATTAAAATTATAAAAATTACAAAACCAGTCACTGAATAGCAAAAGTATGAAAAGTAACGTAACGTAACGAGGCAAGACATGAGCAGTAACTTAAAATGCTGTTGAAAAGTGCCTCTTCAAGGGAAACCTCTAAGTGCATGATGTTTCTTCCTACATAACTACTGACCTGCTGCTGTAACATGTGAATGAGGACCAAAATGTGAATGTGCTGGACACCGACACCTGAAAACAAAGTCATAAAAATACATCAAATCCGAATCTTACAAAGGAGACAACTGCACTCTTAAAACTAGTCTTTTAAGAGCAGCAGACATTAAAATGGCCACAACGCTCACACATGTCGAACAAACTGTGTGAAACAGAGACATGGAAATGTTTCCAAAATGAATAATGAATGTACCCTTATAGAACACTTCAAACTCATTTCACTGTTAACACTTTAATGATAAGCATGTACTAAAATACATGGAAAACTAATTCCTCTTGTCGTTAAAGAGTTAAACTTAAATTAAGCAGAACACCCCCTGTAAAATAGTATTACAAGACAAACTGGGCAGCATCATTCATTCATTCATTGAGCACTTATATAGCGCGTCTTCAAGGGGACTACTCAGAGGCACTCCCGACTTCAGCACGAACATAAAGAACAGTTTTTAGCGCAGTGTAGAAAGACTCAGGTTGGGTTTTCGGGAGGAGATGCAGCTCCAGAGGGTTCCATGCAGAGTATGAGTTCCATACCATAGGACCAACCACCAAAAACAAAATACAAAACCCCCGTGGTATACAGTCACACAGGTTTGTCCGTATCACTTCTCATGGCAAAACTGCCAGGGATGTCCGAATGCTATAGCACCGAGTCTAGCAGCTACCTGGCACAATAACTTTTAGGAAGGTAAAATTGTCTACACAAGTGATACAGAAAAGACAAAGGCCAAGCATAAGCAATCAATCTTGAGAGGTTCAGGTGGTTGAATTTATTTTAATTAACTAAACATTCTCTTTCTATTATAGTAATTGTTCTTGATTAAAGGAGCTGACAACCTTAGTGCTTAGCTGCAATGCATGGTAAAGTAACAATGGATACAAACAAGCAGAATATGCTGTGTGAAACAATAGGATACAAGCAATGGCTATATCATAAATTGTCACGCTATGGATTAACAGTGACTGGACACACTTTGCATATTATAGAATCCCTGACAACATGGGCGGCGATCCCCATGGGGGGAGTTCGAGGGGGACAAGACCCCACCTTTAAGAGTGGGGGACACACCATACATTTGTCCCCCCCCCATTTTGAAGAAACACCAAAAAAGGTCAAGCAAAAATATTTTTACCTCTTTTTTTGACCAGATCAGTTCAAAACTCTTTTTTGACCAGATCAGTTCTAAAGTGTCCCCCCACCTGTCAAACAAGATCGCCGTCAGTGCCTGACAAGTATTATTATTATTTTTTTTTTCGCCCGAGGTAAGTAAGATCCCTAAGGCTCTAAGATATTAACAGTGATTGAAAGGCTAGGCTTGGAGTACGTGGTACTATTATTATATTATTATTATTATTATATGAATTTTGGGGTGCAGAATAGTCCAGTGATTAGCATGCTGGACTGTCAACCGAGAGATCTGGGGTTCAAATCCCCGCCAGGACAGAAATTTGTTTAAGATTTCTGCTCCACATGCGTCCCATAGCCAACTTGGCTATAACGAGTACACTAACCATACACCGTCTGAGAAGATGACACGGTGAGGGAGAGACTGAACACTCGCTCTCAACTGTCGATGCTAAGAAAAGGAAGTTGCTAACACTTCATACCCATGGCTAATTCTCTGGCTAGCTTAAAGAACTGATCTTCTCTTTCTGTCTCCTTTTAGTTTTAAGCCATTTTATTTGGTATCTGATGGGAAGCCAATGGAGTTAATCTTGCATAGTTTCAGCCATATGGTCGCATTTCGTAAGCGTAATTTCCAAACTTCTAAAGCACCAGCTTATTCACGAGCGCTGCATTTCCTCTTGTGGTGATATAAGTATACAAATCATAAAATTATTATTACATGTATATGCAGACTGTATACTGTATAGAATTCTAACTGTGCAAAACTGCATCCAGTCACTATTAATTCCCAGTACATTACTACATTCCAGATGGCCTTAATGGTCCGATCACGATCAACGTTACACTAGGTGTAAAGGGCAAATATAAATAATGGTCTTCACAGATCCAGAAACGAAACAATATCAAAGAAACCAATCACCCCATTTGCACAAAATTTCAACTGCATACTAACGTGGCTGATGTGATCACTCTTAAAAGTGATAACACGCTTTCCCTCGAGACTTTTGAGGCCATATCTTTAGAAAACAACCGACCACCCAGAATCTCCGTCAACTGCCGTAGTCACTAAAAGTTTGTGTCACAGTCCTACATTTCGAAGTTCAACGCTATTTTAGATCAACGGCCAGCTGCTGCCCCTCGTTGATGTTGCAAACACAACGATCTATAAATTGAACGCGAGTAGTTACACGTTTAGAGAAAAAGCGCCATTTTATATGTTTAGGTTCCCGCCATATGTTCGTTGCAATTTCTTCAAGCGATGTAACCGAAATTATGACCATCCTTAATTAGGAAATTAGGTCACTCAGTTACACTAGTTACATAGAATATTAAAGCAGAAGCTGTTAGACTCATAAAGTCCGACCTAGTGTTTGACTTCCCGAAGAGTAGATAGATTTTCAGGGGCGTCTATCCCCCTAAGTCATTGGAGCAACTTCCCTCCCCTCCTCTTCCCCTTCCTCCCCCCGTCAATGATGGCATATGTATACACTTACAGATCTCCCCCCCCTCATTTCATCTATGGAGCATTTGCTCCAAGGTTTCTATGGTGTAGACGCCCCTGTAATTTCTAAGATGTACGTTGTTAGAAGGGAGCTGAAAACTACATTAAGTGAAGTTCTTCATCAGAGAGTGCATTCACTGAGAGTTAAGGGTGACATGCCGAGACTTCCTTGTTCGGGCTATACCATTCGGTACGAGTCTAATAATCGTTTTTGTGGACTCCTATCCAGATCACAGACTCACAGCAGACAGCAGCGCAGCATAGTTAAATTTGTTAACATCTTGTGTAGTAACCAACATAAACATGCTCTCACTGGAAACATGTGGAAATTTGTTAACTTATACTGGCTAGTTGATGATAAAGGAAATTTTCTAGAATGTTATTAAAACAGAGGATGTCGTGGGCTATGTTGCTTGTGTCAGTTGCAGATGTGTCTGCTGAAGCCTTGATTAAGTTAACAAACATAACCCTTACCAGTTTGGGGCCAACTCAGTTGCCACCCTTATTCACCCCTGAATGTCTTTTCACGATGTTGGAGCAGGAAACATACCAGGTTAATAAGATAACTGTTGTTTTAAAGTACTGCAGAATGAGACTGCTACCTGTATCAGAACCACTGCAAAGTCCTCTCACTATAAACTCATTCCATAACTATCTTCCATTTAAAGCTCTGGGTGTGGCCAACAAAACGTAACATCAGTAGTAGGATTACTGGATAAGCTGTTCAACAGTCAACAACTCGTGTACTGAAAAATCTTGTCTGTTGATTTCAAACAGTTTGTATCAATGGTCTCGTCATGAACATGTTATGGCATGGCTACTCTTACTCTGCTGACGAAAGACTCTGACCTGGAACTGACAACAGCATAACAACCTGACCTTTGTGGATTTTATATAGCACCCATCATCAGCAGTGTTTTAGTTGTCGGGGGGTTGGGGGATTCAACCCCCTAGTTCTCTTTCTAACCCCCTCAGCTAAGTAACTGAAAATATGTTGGGGGTTACTTTACTACAAAAAACTGGTGTTTGGTCTATGTGATTATATGATTTGGTAATCTGCAAATTTTTGACCCCCCCAAGTTGTTTTTGGACAACTAAAACACTGATCATAAGCTAATCTACCCGATACAGCTTTTGTGTGGTGCCCAGATCTTTTGAAATTTGTCATTATATACTCTCACCTGGTGCTCTACACTTGGTCTTGTCTGGGTGCTGAAGGACATGCCTCAATTTGATAAGGGTTAGAAATCTACCCAAGAATGTTATCTGTTTGTTCATTAGGCCTATTAGCTGATGAAGAGTTTCAGTAAAAAATAACTGTCTTGACTTGTAAAATGAATTTAATTCCCAGACACAATTTTACAGCCCAACAATAAGATGACATTAGGTTGATTAACAAACTCTCAGATGACTGAAATATAAACAAGTCACATTTCTTACAAACACCCAAAAAGTAAAATCCCTTGTTTAAACCAAAATCTAAATGTCATTCAGAAAATTCAGAAAAAGTTCATGGACATAGTTAAAAGCTACTCCAACATCATCATATGCTAATTCCTGTATCAACTAGGATCCCAGCAATTCCCAGTTCAGCTACATCATACACAAACACGGTTTTCATCAGTTAACATCCATATCTGCCAATCCTTCTATTCACTAGCATCTCAGCAATTCTTAGTTCAACTACATCGTACACGATCACAACACCAACAGACAGTCTGAGACAGATCCTCTATGATATGAAAACTATTGCAAACTGCAGGCCAACTTGTCATTATTGCACGACTCGATCATATAGCGTTTCCTTATCATGTTTTCAGCACTTTACAAATGTTTTCAACAAAGCACCTTTTCACTTTTTTTATTTCTTGGCTCAATGTTTTTAACATATATGGTCATAATATTCTTAATTCTACACAGCTTTTATGCAGGAAGTGTCTTTAAGGAATTTTTCTTTGTCTTTGAAAGACGTAAATTTCACGTACACATTGCAATGCTACTGGATTTTTTACAGTGACAATTTTGTGCTGTAACTTTATGTGTACTACCACTGAATTAAAATGTGGAAAATCCAGAGTAAGGTGTGAACCTCGATTAGCTTCATATTTAAGTTAAGTACAGTTTCAATGCAAAATATATGCACAACAAACTGAGCATTGTATAACAGACCAATTCAAAAGTTTAGTTACAATTCGGTTCATATACACAATTGCATACTACACACAAATCGCTTCGTATGTTACCCTGACATACAATTTTCATGCACAGGTTGTATCATCCGTTTATAACTTTAACGTACATCAAGAAAATATCGATAAAATAAACCTTCAACCATGCACAAATTACAGATAGAGCTCTTGTAACTCATGTAATTGCAAAGTTTCATGAACACAGCAACAAATCACTGCAGTCAAAACCAGCTCATAGAAACGAACCAACATACTTGGAATTTCTTAAAGAAAGAAACAACCCAAATCTGTTTGTGAGCAACGTTAGTCTTTGAGACGAATTACAACACTGAAGGGCCACTCCAGGTCCACTCCACTCTTTGGGAAGCGCGTCTGTCGAAAGAGTTGAGTGTGCTGCCATGCAAGTCTCCCAGATCCCTGGGTTAGCGTTGCAGTCAGCAGCAGAACTTTGGAATTGCGAAGCTCAGTCACGGTCTGATGCTTGCCACTCGTTAACTGCACCATTCGCTCATCACCGCACAGTTCCCAGACAATTTTGCCATTTTCGTAGCAGGCACTGTGAACTTCAACGTCAACTGAGTCTACTAACATCCCACATGAGCCAAGATCCACTTTCCATGTGATCTTTGAATGTTTGGAATTTTCCACTCTTGCAAGATAGACCATTTCCCAGTCGTATTCCACCTTCCTTATCATATTTTCAGCTTCAAACACTAAACTCACCCATTCAACTACTTTCTCGTTACCTCGTAAATACAAGTCCTTTGCACAACTGTATTTCAGCTCGATGCACTTCTGTTTCGTCTCTTTTTCGGTTGGAACTAAGACGTTCTTGAGTGATGGGCGAGCTTGATTCTTTCCTAGTTCCCCTCTAGCCATTCTCCATTCTAGAGATCCAGTTTGCCTTCCAACACGCTCATCTTCTGTACACGATGATCGAGGGATCAAAAGTTCAACCAGCTCCTGTACAGTCCGCTCCTCAAGGAATCGTTTTCTAGATGCACTCAGAGGAAACTGTCGCTCGTTTCGAAGCATCACGATAAGCCCAACCAACCATGGTTCAGAAACCAACTTTCTGCGACGAAGGACTTCTGCATGATTAGTGCTATACCTCCAGGTAACATCTTGAATGTCGTCTCTTGAATACGCAATGATGTAAGTCAGCTTCTTTCCCCATCCAGCTTCATACAGAAGTGGCTTGTCACACACATTTTCACACGGATCACAGTGCAGCCATCGCTTCTGATTCTCTGAATAAACTTCAGTCCAGACGTGATCTGTCCAGTCCATAACAAACCGTGCATCGTAGTCAAGAGCTCGGCAACAAAGTGTAAAGCAGTTAGCCCATTCACCGCATCTCCCGCGTCTTTCATCTAGAAGGAATCCTGGATTGTTGTACCTTGGAAAGCGAATAGTTTCCCTGCAGTTTTCGCATTCGTACTTCTCAACCCTGTGGGCACTACCTAGTTCTTCTTCAAATGATGGAATAGTCATTCCCACAAAAGTAGTTTTCGAGCCTCGACATAACTCACATTCTGGTTTGTCAACCCATTTAAAAAACGAGTTCTTGAACCAGTCGAGTAATTCCATTAGCGCTAGATCTCTTAAATCCTTCTGGTCTAGACCGAGATCCACCATCTTTGACTCAGCCTTGAACTGCAGCTCATCCCGTGGAATACGAGACCTTGCCTTTTCCTGGAGGGCACCATCTTCATAGATCAGAACACGCTGAAAGTCTGAACGAACCTTTTCGTAAAACTCATTTTTCGCCGATGTCGTCATCTCGAAAATCGTTGATGTCGCGATTTCAAGTTCGTAATCGTACTTGCAAAGCTCCGCTAATCTAACCGAACAAAGATTTGCAAAAAATCCAAAGTAAAACCGGTAAAACCGTAGTTTACGTTGCTAAATTGATAGTGGTTGGAAATCCCATGTTTACGTTGCTAAATTCCTTGACCTTAGGTCTACCGCGTATGAAAATTGTTTCATAGTAAAACTAGAAGCTGGATATTGACGAAAATATTACTGAAACTAGAAGCTGGATGATCGATGAACATATAACTGAAAGTAAAAGTTTGATGAGTGATGAAAATATTTCATATTAAACGTCAAACTACAAGTTGGACTGGAGACACGGCATTAATTTAGCAACATAAAATACGGGCCTGAAAACATTTTTAATTTAGCAACATAAACTACGGATTTACCGTAAAACCTATATCCGCAAAATTCTTGTTCAAACTGACCACAGCTATACTAAAGTTTACCTAACGACGGCTTCGTGTTCCTAAGACTATACTATGCTCGTCAAATGTTAACAGATCGCATCGTCCAAGCCACCATCTTTGCCTAACAACTCAATTGCATGTGGTAGAATAAGCTCGACTATATCAAAATATCTTGCAGAATCAGATTCAAAAGGTAGGAATGGAAAAGAAGTCTGGATTTGATTGTGCTTTTTGGGTCTTGGTCTCGGTCTTGAGTTTCAAAGTCTTGATCTTGGTCTTAAAGTTCAAGGTCTTGGTCTTGAGGTTCAAGGTCTCGATCTTTATAGGTTCAAAGTCTTGGTCTTGGTCTTGAGGTTCAAAGTCTTGGTCTTGGTCTTGAGGTTTAAGGTCTTGATAACAAGACTGTTAAAATCTATTAACATGATAGTTGTAGACTTTTCCGGTATGTAGTTTTTCTAGTCAATGCATTTTAAGCAACAGAATCAAAAATCTTTGATAGAATTATATCTCGTGTGTTACTTGCCAACTCTTACTAAGCTGTTACTCCATTCCGTTCTGTTTTGTTGTTGCACACTTACAGCCACGATGTAAGATACCTGGTGAATTTACTTCGTCGCAAAATTGGCTAATGATAATTACATTCGCTAGGTGCCACCAGTGTCGCTTCGTTGGGCACCTTTAACGAATACACGTACAGTTAACGCGTATGCTCGCAAGGTTAAAGTACCTGGAAGTGCATGTAAATGCCACGTAAATGCCATTACCAGTAAAATGCCATTCCCTCTGACATTCATTCTGAAAATTTATATAGCGCCTCTTCAAGAGACCTACTTAGAGGCGCTCCCAGCCCAACTGAGGAGTGGGCCTGAGGGACCAATAGCTCCCCATTAGTCGCAGAGCGCAAGGCTCTGCGATAGGTTAAGTCATGGGCTGCGATCATGGGGTGGGGAAGGGGTCGAGGGGGGACAAGACCCCAACCTTTAACAGTGGGGGACACGGATGCAATGGGCCCCCCACACACACACATTTTGAAGAAATACCAAAAGAAGTCATCAAATTTTCACGCGCGAATGGTTCCAACTAGGCCTAACAGAGGCGGATCTATAAGGTTTATCGGGGGGGGGGGGGAATGATCAGAGCGTCTGATTTAAGGCGATCGATCGCTCGCTCTCCTGGGTCGCTCGCCTAGCAAAGGTACCGGCGTGCGATTTACCACTCTCCTAGCCGAAGGCTTCTCACCGTCGGTGACAGTCGGTCGTCGCTCGCTGAGTTTGAGTTAGATTCTAAGACGATAGACAAATCTGGTACCTAAATGAGATTCAGGCCCGGCCCTAGGGCAAGGCGAACGAGGCAGCCGCCTTGGGCCCCGCGCTTTGAGGGGTCCCGCTCTGCTGGCTATAAGTTTAGAGTTCCTTAACCCATTTAAGTTTGATTATGCATTATTTTAATACACATTATGGTATTGAAAACAGGGGCGGATCCAGGGGGCCAATCCGGCCATGCCACCCATTTGATATTTACAGTCCTGTGGCCCCCGTCACGAAAAATGAGGAAATAATAGCCCCCATTTGATATTTACACAGGACGTCACAGGACGTGGTCCCCCCGTAGACGTAGACGAGTAAAATGGCGAAAGTTAATATGGAAATATGAATTTTCTGGATTAATTTCTAAAAAAGGTCATCAATTTTTTCGGAGATGAATTCCTAAAAAAATTTTCGTTGGTCCGTTGCTCAGTACCCCCACAAACTTTGATTCCCCTCCCAGAAGAGAGGGACTAACTTAAACACTGGTGTGTACGTACGTACGTACGTACGTATGTATGTATGTATGTATGTATGTATGTATGTATGTATGTATGTATGTATGTATGTATGTATGTATGTATGTATTATTTTGGCCCCCCCCCATAAACCTTCTGGATCCGCCCCTGATTGCCAATACTGTATGGGCAGGGAATCAGCTTTGCAATGCCATTTTTTGCTCTGGGCCCCGCTCATCGCTTGCTGCCTTGGGCCCACACACCCTAGGGCCGGGTCTGTGGAGATTACTTTAATTTACTTACTTGCGGCAGCGGTGAATGCGTGCCGTGACCTGTACTAATTACTGCTGACTGATCACTCCAATTTCGTGCAGTATGATTGGCCATAGCAACACGGCGCTCGCGTGACATCATCCGTAACATCACCAATTTCGAAAATTATTTTAACAACAATGGCGGCGAAGATAAGCAAGTCGAATATTAATGTACAGTTGAGCACGTATCTGTCAAGGAAATTAGTTCGATGTCGATGTAGTCGAAATAGAAAACCGTCGGACAATATTTACATGGCAATTAAAATTTCTCTACAATATATACATACATACATACATAATTACATACTAAAAAATCAAATTGTCCGGTTTTATTTTATCACTTTCTTTATATTTCGTCATTTTATGTTCCTCATGAAAGATCACATATATCGATCATCGTCTACTTCGTGTTGGGGGGGGACGTCCTGTGTAAATTTCAAATGGGGCGATGGCCGGATTGGCCCCTTTGGATCAGCCCCTGAGGCCTAATGCCCATGGAAATGATCACACGGTCAGTACAGTATTGTTAGGTAATCAGGTATGTCGGTATGTCCAAATAGACATACCTGATTACCTGAAAAGTCGATAGCAAGTCGCTAAGTCAGTCGACAAGTCTAAGCGACTTAGTTAGTCGATAAGAATGCGACTTAGTCGACTGAGTTGCTAAGTCAGTCGCTTATTCATAAAGTCAGTCGGTACCTGATTACCTAAAAAGTCGATAGCAAGTCGCTAAGTCAGTCGATAAGTCTAAGTGACTTAGTGAGTCGATAAGAATGAGACTTAGTCGACTGAGTTGCTAATTCATCAAGTCAGTCGGTAACTCCATAGCGACTGACTCCGGGTACTGCCAGTCACATCTCAACTTCTCCAACCGAATCATATCCACCAGAGTAAAACGTCTCTGGAACGATCTCCCGCCTGAGCTCCTCAGATTCGGACCTCATTTGAACTATTCTCTAGAAATCCCCCTCTGATTTGACGTAGCGCTCGTGAATTGGCTGGTGCCCTGCGCTTGGCCTTCGGGTGGCGCTTTAGAAGTTTGCAGATTACGATTATATTCTTGTAAAGAACATCCACGGGCGGCGTACTGCTATAATCTAGCGCCACCTACCGAATGCAAATAAGTCTAGCCAAAAATATTATATAGCAAGCATAGGCAGTGCACACACTATCTATCTCTTTCACCATGCTTACAGCGTTTTCTGTTGTTCTACAAAATAAATGAGTATTTAAACAACAGCAGACAGGAAGAACCATGATTCCTGCCTGTACCTTAAAGTTACTCCCACTAAGTGTGATTGTCTCTCACCTCCATTATAATAGGTCATTATAGTCTTGTGCTTTCTGGGCTAGGTGATTCACGCATGGACATGAAAATAGGTAGTAATGTAAAATACCGGCGGCACACAAAATCGCATGAGAGAGAAAAGCTTAACCACAGTATAAATAATTACAATTATAATTATAATCATAATTGTAATTATTTATACTGTGGCTTAACTGTTGGCGCTTAACTGACTTGACTCAAATCCGCAAGAGGTTGTAACTTGTTTGATTCGGTGGCAGGCCAGGATCCGAGGAGTCAATCAATTGTGGAGTGCATGTTCAGATGGAAATCGATGGTGATTGTGGTCAGAGGATGATGTAGGTGCAGAACTGCAGATCGAAACAGAACGGGTTATACATTGAAAAGGTCAGTCCCAATTATAAATCAGTCTCTTGATTTGTACAGAAGCATATATTCTCTTCCAAAGTCGGAAGCGTTATGTATCTTATCGTAATTGCTAAAGATGTCACAAAAGTTTTTTTTGAATCAGATTACTGTAGTTAAAATTCCTCTAGCATTTACATCAATACAATTGAATCCAGTTGAAATTGCAAACGTCATTTTTACGCAGTGGCCTATATAGTACATCCTACCGCTAATTGTTTATGCCGTACCCTACCTGACCGATATTTTAGTTTCCACTGGGAACCGAACATGGCCTAATGCTCTTCATTGGATTTGTTCCGATTTTGCAATCATATGCTTGAACCTTCGATACAGTAATTTCGGCGTAAAAGAAAAAATGCAGAGTTTACATATACAAACTGGCTCATGAGAAATGCGCTAGATAATAATCACGTTTAAACTAGGCCAAGGCTGACGCATTTGATCACGTGCAATCAGATGTGAAAATAAACAAAAGGAAAGTTGGACACACGTTTATTGTTTGCTGTTGGAATATTCTGCATTAAAATGGTTTTTATTTCTTTCGGCAAATGACCAGCTTCTCAACAACTCGAACAGATATAAATAACAGCGAAGAAGTAGAAGAGAAAACCGAGGTTGGCTTCTATTTTGCGAGTTGAACGGTGTCACATAATGATGAAATCAAGCTTTAATGTTACATAACAAAGAGTGTCCTCATAAAAGGAAACGTCACCCATTTTCTTATGTTGACTAGGTTATTTATAATGAGGCTAGTGCGGTTGAAAATGAGCCGATATGAAGCTGCTAAGAGGCTGAAAGGAGTCACTCTGAAAGCGTCTTCGTCTAGTTACTGAGTTTTGGGTGGGGAGGTTTTCAAGTGGGTCCTTTGTGTATTTTAGACGCAAGCCCGTATATATTGATATTTACGTATTGCTATATACCACGAATTTCGGTAATGAAACTCTGTAAAAGTCAGGTAAAATCTAGCTCTAAATTTGTGCTTATTACCTCCATCAAGTTAGTATGATATTCGGATATTGGATTTTTCGGCTTGGAAAGCTGCAGGTCAAATATTTAAAATATTTCATGTCGTAGTTCTTCTAAAAAATTTACTGAAAAAAATTCCAAAGGACAGCAGTTATTTATTTACCCAGGCAGAATGTCTCAAACTGCTTCCAGCTATTTGCCAATGGGGCCCCAAAGGGCTCAAAGAAGGACAAACTATTTTTCGCACTGTTTCTTACCATAAGTGTCGGGTGAATGGTCCAATTCAGGGGGTTCATGCTTCCTTGGCAGTCGAAAAAGATCCTCATATACATTCGACAGCTGATCTGGCACATATAGTGAGGAAATTTGTGAACATGGGTTTTGTCCATTTTTGGGCTATTGGGGTTCCATTCTCACCCGATCTCATGATTCTCATCCCCGCCTGGGCAGTGATTTGGTTCGAGATTTCTGCTGCACCTGCGCCTCCTAGCCAACTTAGCTATGATGAGTACACTGGCTGTACACTGTCGGTGGGAAGATGAAACGGCGAGGAAGAGGACTAGCCACCCACACTCATATGCCAGCTTGCCATGGCTAAGAAAATGAAGTCACTAACAGTTCATACTCTTGGCTGCCTCAGGGTAGCTTAAGGAACTGCTCTTTTTCTCTTCATTGGGTTCCATTAACCAATAGTCACAATACATGGAAACAGTTTGAGATTTGTCAGTTATCGCATCTGTGGATAACTCGTGATAGGAATCATAAAAACCTTAGTTGTACAACCTACCTGACAGGGTAGGGTAGCTGTAAGAACTTTTCTACGTAAGTTAGTCAAAGAGTAAAACAAAGTTTTTCTAAGTACTTTTCTTGATATGAATAAATTATGATAATCACAGAATGGAGCAGGTGTTCAAACCGCTTTTATTGATATCAATAAACGAAGGGAATGGGGTAGGTTTCTGAGATGTATATATGAGAATGTTTGCAAAAGTTTTCATGAAATGTATTGCACCATACAAACTCCTGCAAATACAGCGGAAATAAACTGCGACTTGTGCCAAGTTGTTTCAATTTGTTTCTAGCATGCATCCATATGTTTTCTTACATGTTTTTCACTCATGAATGTATAGTTTTTCGGCACTGCACAATGTTGCAAGAACCACTTCAGGCCCTTAGCCAGCCACCCGTCCTTTGGAAGGGTGAACATTATTTTGAACGGGCATAAATTGTGCATTATTCTCCTCCAGCACCATCCAGTTTCTTCTCTAGAGTCAGGGGCGTCTACACCATAGAAACCTTGGAGCAAATGCTCCATCCAAGAAATAGGGGGTGGAAGATTTGTCAGTGTGTGTGCCACCAATTTAGGGGGGGAAGGAACGGGGAGGGGGAAAAAGAGGGGAAAGGGACGTTGCTCCAATGACTTAGGGGGGATAGATGCCCCTGTCTAGAGTCACTGCAAGCGTTCAGATGACAGTTCTGTAAAGAGCAGCCCTGGGTTGATATCAGATATTAGTCTCTGTAAACAGCATAGGGGCACTGCAGTCGGACTCCTATGGCAGTGTGACTTCAAGCGGTCGTGACTTCTTATGCTCACAGGTTGGGGCGGTCACGACTTCGAATGCTGTTGGATTGGCAACTTTTTATTTCTGGCTAAGGGCCTGAACCACTTACTGATTAATTACTTATGATAGTCCTTCCGGGTGTTGCAGCACTGAAATCTCTTATAATCTGAGGTAACCATATTGTTTATACATAGGGCAACTGCAATTGGCCGTTTCTTGAAAATTACTTTAAATACAATGCGATGTGGAGGGCTTGCCACAGTCTCTGAGCATCTGAGTAATTATAATTATAATGAATTATCTTCACGCTTGACATTATAAAATGTCTCTTTTCATAGGAAATCAACAAACCGTCGTCGTCGTTTTCATCATCAACGTCACCATCATCTTCTGAGAAAATGGCTTCATCGCGCTGCCTAGGCCGGAGGGGACGCCGTCCAGCGAAGCTGGACACAAGAGTCCGGCTGGAACGCAGTCAGCAGAGTGCCAGAGAATGCAGGGCTCGTAAGAAGCTGCGCTATCAGTATCTGGAAGAACTGGTGTCGAGCAGAGAGAAGGCAATCTATATTCTCAGACAAGAACTAGAATCGGTTAGCAGAGATTCTTCACAAATTTTACATTTATCTAAATTTATGAGTAGTGAGTAAAGAATAGTGTAATGGTTCAATGTATGTACACTGTACAGTGTGGAACCGTTAATGCGAAGTCATTAAGGAGAAGCAATCCAAAATCACGTTTCCATCAGGATAATGCTGAAATAACTGAAAAATATTCAGTAACTAAATCCATACACAGTAAGTCTATCTTTCATCGCTTCCTTTCACTCGGCATAAGTAAAATTATTTTACCTGCCGTCTGTGATCCAACTGCTAAAACTGTAAAATGCAAAATTATGAAACTTGATTACTTTTCTAAATATATAAATTAAGAATGAATTTGTATTTAGCTGTGAACATAATATGCACAGCACAGTGTTCTGAAACATATTAGCACAGACAATATGTTGTCTTGTGTACAATTCAACATAGTGCCAACAGAGTTTGTATTCTAAAAGTCAAAAATGTATAAAACTTTAAAATGTAAGCAGATTGACCAATTTTGAAGAGAAATAGAGTTAGGGGCAAGAAGAAAACATATTATGTAAACATTGATCTGAGCTAATTAATCTAACATAGAGATTCTTTAGAATAAAATATCTACTTTTTATAACTTATTAAAATTGCAAGGATTTTCACCTATGCTAAACTCTTGACCTTAGCTTAGCTTTCGAGGGCAGATCTAATATTGGACTATGGGGAGCATGATATAATATGGCATAGACTCATGTACGCACTCCTGGTTTACGTGCCACTCTGCTTAGCATGAAGTTGCTTTATGTCCCCCCAAAGCTATTAACTTCGCACGCCATATAGGTTAGCATGCCGTAGAAGAACTGAAAATATTACCTTTTCAACATTATCCCTTTCTACAGAAGACCTGGTTAAGATGCTGTATCAAAAGGCAACTTCATGGTAACGAGTCCCCATTGTAGTTTGACTTCGGGTGTAGTAACACAATCGTAAAACGTTACCAGCTTTTGTGAGGAGTGTACACCCATTATGCATTCCCCAAATCTGCCATTGGCTGTTAAAGTTTACGATGTGAATTTGGCAATTTGCTGTCAAGCCAAAGATGATTGCTTGAAGGAATGCCAGTTTTGTTTCAGACTGTTAATATTTATTTATGTTTTTTGTTGTTGTATTTTTAGTACAGAAAATATTGCCAAGATATTGACGGAGGTGTGATGCCAAAGGAAGTTCAGCAGATGACTAGTGCGAGCTCAGAAAACAAGTGATGGACTGTTTCGTGACCGAGTTTGCTGTGGTTCTTTGTTAAAGCTGCTACTCTGAACATAACGTGTCTTTCGTTGGCAGTCATGTCCTGCAATGCACATTGTATTATTTACTGAAAAATTCTTGAACTTTGTATTATACAGACGCTTTTTAAAATTGTTCATTTTGTTCTTCTTCTGATTTTTTTGCTTTCCGTGAAATTGAATTTTGGGAGATGCTGTAGATTAAATGCATGTCTATTAAACGTTTGATTTAAAAAAGCATGAATATCTAGCAAGAGATGTCGTACTTCAAAACATGTAACAAAGTAATGCCAACATAAACTATCGCAGTTTTGCTGTGCTATTTACTTTAGTTTGAAGGGCTCACGATAGTCTCAGAGGCGCGTTTACAGAAAACGGGACTCTAGGCATCTTTTGGGGCCTTCCAAAGTTGATGTTATTTTTCACAATTGCACAAAAATGAATTATTAGCCTAAATGAATAAAACAATTCTAAATTACAATAATACAGTATATGTTTATGTGAATGCGAAAGTGTAAAAATAGAAAATAGGTTATATTTAAAATAATTCAAAAATGTTATTTTTTTATAATTGAAAAAAATTTTCATTCGTTTGTTGGGGCCCTCCAAGATTTGGTGCCTATGCGTAAACGCGCCTCTGGTTAGTCTAGTGGTTAGCACGCTGGACTGACAGCTGAGGTATGGGGTTCAAATCCCGCTGTGGCAGTTTATTTTGAGATTTCTGCTTCATCTGTGACCCTAGCCAACTCGGCTAGCTTAATGGACGGCTCTTCTTCTTTTAGTTTAGCTGCAGCACTTGCCCAAATTGCATAAATGCCAGCACCACCTGTCATTGACATACAGATGTGTATTTGTCTGTGCATAATGGTTAAATAAGTGACTATAATTCAATGTGCGTGAGTTCAAAGCCAGCAATAACACTGCACGGATGAACTTGCATTAGTGAGGATGCATGCATGGCATCAAGTAGGTCAACTGTGCTATGATGTCTACCTTTTCACGAGTCAACGACGACAATTGAAATGCCTTCCTCTGTACACAAAACCTCGAAGCATATTTTCCTAATGTAGGCTATATTTATAATAATATATTAATTTGCTGTAACTCTTTGCGGTTTGTCAGACTGTTCCAATAAACGAATATACGTAATATATCAGTTTAGGAGCTACAGTTACAGTATTAGCATGCCACCTGTTATCCTGTTGTCCTCTCTAAAGGGCTCATTCAGCTAGTTTATTAAGGTGTTTACAATAGCAGCGTTAGGATATACCCATGCATGCGTGTAACCCATTATGAGAATTGTAGAAAAAAGACGGGGGGGTTAGACCTTGATTCATGTGGAGTTTGGGTGTGCAATGAAGACTACTATGGGGTCCTAAGAAAGACTAGGGGGGTTGAACCCCCCAACCCCCACGACAGTTCTCACCCTGGTGTAACCTGCAGCATGTTCGTTGGTCTACTTGAACGGGCACAGGCACATCTTGGATGTTTGCAAGCTTTTCAAGCTTGTAATAATAATAATAATAATAATAATAATCTGGCATATGTAGCACGCGTACACAAAATGAAATCTTGCACGAAAGCGCGTAACAGAATATTTATTTTTTTTTTATTTATTCCGGATATTTCTATAGCGCCCCTCGAAGTCAACTGCTACTCAGAGGCGCTCCCGACTACAGCATTTGATACTGTGCCGGAATTTTCACGCCGAAGCGCCACGAGCAATTGCGAGTGAAGGACTTGCCCAAGGTCCGTACGCAGCGGCTAGAGTGGGATTCGAACCTGCAACCCTCCGGTCACAAGGCGCCGAACTTACCACTGAGCCACCACGCCCACAGAATAGTGTAATCATAGTACAGATAAGTTTTAAGGTTAGTTTTGAAGATCGATGGCGCAAATGCTCAATTTCCTAATTTTCTGAGTGATCGAATGATAGCAAAGTCACCTTGAGATGATGATCGTAATCCTAGTCTGGATTGAAGAGAAGATGTGGAGTAACAATTGAAGAGTGTATAGAGGTAGAGAGGAGTCTGTGTAGACTCGATACGTTAGGAGACAGATTTTTAAGTTAATGCGAGCTGGTATGGGAAGCCAATGCAGTTCACGAAGGGTCGGAGTGATGTGGTCCCAGGAAGAAATTTTTAACAAGCTTTGCAGCGTAATGAGAACAGTGGCGAGTGGTTAAAGGGTAAATGGAGGAAGGCCGTAGAGGACTCAGCTGCAGTAGTCGATTCTAGAAATGACTAGGGTGCGAAGACATTTTTCGTTTAGGCTTTTCCCAACTTGCTGTATAGTAACGTCCAAGATGGAAAAAACAGAATTTGGTTATGCAGAAAATTTGATTTTTCATAGGAAGTGTACTCATGGGCATCGGCCCCCTGGATTTTGAAAATTCTCGTTTTCTGTGTTCATGCATAGCTATTCCATGCAAAAACGTCATTCCCCCTCCCCAGAAAATTTAGTCCCGCAGAAAATTCCCCCCCCCCCAGAAAAATTCCTGCGGACGCCCATACTGTCTTACCAAGTTCTGAACAACTTTGGCAGCTTTAATGGAACAGTCTGGGCCAAGGTTAAGGACAGAGTGAAGTATGTCTGAGCTAGACCTCGTGTGGCGGTTGAACCAGATAAGCTGTCTTAATTAGAGGCATTTAATTGGAGGGCACAGCTGCGCACCAAGCTTGTTCCTAATTTGTCTCTAAGCTCTGTCTTAGAGGCATTTAATTTGAGGCGCATAGATGTGCACCAAACTTGTGCCTAACTTGTCTAGGAGTTTGCTTTATTTCGTAATCGTAATCTCCAAACTTCTAAAGCGCCACTCGAAGGCCAAGCGCAGGGCACCAGCCTATTCACGAGCGCTAATTGACTCGTGCTAGTTCATTAAGTTCTTTGCCCTGTCAAGCCCTGTTAAAACAATATTACTTATAAATTCTAGAGATTAGAGTGCCGTATATTCGTAGACAGTCGATAAGATCGAAGCAACGATTCAGAAGCACTTGGGTCGCTACGCAGTGGCTTGAGGTGGATTCGAACCCGCAACCCTCCGGTTACAAGGCGCCGACTTACACCACTACACCACCGCGTCCCCCCTGCTATCATAGCAGATATATTCGTGTGAACAAACAAGCAACGAGTAATTCAAGTATACGGTCAACAGATTTAACGATCCACTAGGTTATGCAACTGCCAGGATTATGCTGTTCTAAGTGGCCAAGGCTTTTATCTCTATAAGGAACGAACAGAATGCGGCTGAACGCGTGCGTACTCCTCCCATCCTTTATTTGAAGCGGAAGAATTTTTCGATCATTAAAATCACATCAAACCGGGTAAGAAGGTATTGCAAGACCACATTGGCACAACAAAGATTTGAAGGATTTAGTCAGTCATAGCTTTAGCAAAGATCTTAGAGTCGTAGACTCTACCTTTAGGATCCTAAACTTATTAAATCTTGCGTATAAACAAGATATACATAGCTCAAATGTCAGACGTTGAGGAATTGTTTGTACGAAAGTGCTTAGCCACAATGGCCACAATCACAACTTTTAAGAAGGTTGGAACATAGCATTCAGGTTTAACTTGCAGTTAATCTGACAGAGATTGCATGTCTGAACCACGTTCTACTAACGTTATGTTCCGCATGTTATGTTAAACCTTGGGCGTGCCAATGAATTATTGTTTGTACCAACGACCTTTTATATGGTTTGTACCAATGACCTCATATAAACGGATTGAATATAAGAATATACTTACTAAGTAAGTAAGAATATACTTACTTACTTACTTGAATATAATTTTATCTATGGTTAGAACGCAGCATACTCAACCAGATGCGATTGTCTGTTACCAAAGCCATACTGTAGTCAAACTGAGTGAAGATCGAACTCAAAGTGATCGAACTCGAACTTGTCTAGGCATTTACTATTGTAACTATTTTGTTTACTAATATTGATTTAGGCGCAACACGGGTAACGAGCGAAACATCTAACAGCTTGCTAGCAAGGCGTTTGGTTTAAATACTGGCAGTCATAATATTTCAAAAGGTAACCTGTGATTGGATCTAGGATCAGGTGTCATAAAGTTAGTAGTAAAATCATTTAGAAGTTAACGTAGTTTGTCAAAACCGGGCGTTGGCCAATCGAACCCAGTTTTAGGTAGCAGAGGATCTTGTCTGGAATCGTAGACCTCGTATGCTACCTTGAGCAGTTGACGTAGCTATTACGCATACGCCATCGATGGTATTTTATCTTTGGAGTTCGTCGGTTTTAATTTTGCCTTTTTTTAATGGTGCCAATTTATTAAATTTGCTGTCACAGAAGACCAAACTTGTTCGGGTACACTCGAGTTCGTTTTTAAAAGTCTTGGTCATGAATGGTCTTGAGACCAAAAGTCTTGGTCTTGAGGTTCAAAGTCTTGGTCTTGAGGTTCAAAGTCTTGGTCTTTTTAACCAAGATTTAACCAAGACCAAGACCGGCTGTCAATATGAACAGTCATTTAACAAAACTCAAGAATTTAAACTTTTATCAAGCCTGTTTTCATCATGGCTTACAACAAATACCTACGGACGGATGCAAGTCTTGTTGGTCAGGAAAACCCGTCGACAGCAGCAACTATGTTGTGCTGTGTCTGGAAGCCCTGCCAAGACTTTCTGAAGCCAGGGAGGATTTGAAAAAGGCTCGCGATTTGTACTTTTACATCCAGTGCTTGAAAAGCTACTGTGTGTGCCAGCGCCTTCAGCACCTATGGAAAGTATTTTTTCACAGGGCGGAATTTTTATGAGGCCCCACATGGCACGTCTTTGTCAGAAAATTCTGAGCGAATTGGTTTTTATAAAATACAAAAAGCATTTGGAATAACATTTTGCATGAAGGACTTTTGTAAGTACGTATTTGGAATTCTCTGCAGTCTGCATTTGAAGTTAATTTGCCTGAATAAAGTTACAGACTCACATTTTCATTAAAATAGCGAGTACGTAGTCCGACTTGACAATTTTTTCGTAAGGAAAAGAAGTCTTGGGCTGAATGCGATTTTTTGGTCTTGGTCTTGAGGTTCAAAGTCTTGGTCTTGGTCTCGAGGTTCAAAGTCTTGGTCTCGAGGTTCAACGTCTTGGTCTTGGTCTCGAGGTTTAAGGTCTTGATAACAAGACTGCAGAAAACTCTGGTGAAAGAAATTTATTACATTCGTGAGTCTTTTGTTTACTGCGTTTCTGAGCAAAACTGGAATTTTGTCCTGGATTGTATGAGCAGTTCTTTAGGATTATGTTTTTGTGAAAGAATCACTGTTGCTTTGATGCCTTTAATGCGCTCAGGTCATGGTTACCCATTTTCATCTATTAAATTTATTAAAACGCTTGTGTTGTTTGCAGTAAATTATATATCTTTTGGGCAAAAATTACAGAATCATCAATATTTAAATGGGATTTAAAAACATTGCAGTACTAAACAAACATTGGCATTGCCTTCAGTTGCTTTATAAGTTGAATAAATGGTTGATTTTGAAGTAAACATTATGGTTGCCATCTAGGGCTGTGAATCTTTGACGTATGGTTAGGTTAGGTAAAGAACATTTGAAAGGTTTCTGAAAAGGCATCAGATAGATATTTCCGTGTGTATATATGCATTCAAAGTAATAACCTTTTATGAAGAATATATTGGTAATAGTGCAAAAACAATTGAGCAAGGGACTGACTTTTGCATGTGGTGTGTGGCATGATGATAACAAATCATTAGTTTCACGTGATAATTAATCATTTCCTTTACATAGTAACAAATCATTAGTTTCACGTGATAATAAATCATTTTTTACATGGTAACAAATCATTAGTTTCATGTGATTACAAATCTTTAGTTTCACACGATAACTATTCTTTAGCTTTACCTGCCAGAAGCACAACTATTAGAACCAGATGCACTTCTACCATGTTAACATAAGCCCTGCTTTGCATCTGAAGTTTATTTATATTTTGAAATGCTCTATATAAATACTGTGAATGAACGAATGGATGAACGAACGAATGATGACCACAGTGACGGCCAATTGATTTTGATACAGAACTTGTTTCTTATATTTGGTGCATAGGACTCAAAGTTCTACATTCCAAAGATGAGTGACATGGAGGAATCTGTGTCTTTGGAAACTCGTCGTCAGCAGCCGATGATACATTCACCGGTGGATGTGCCATTCTGTCTCGTGTGCCAGGAGAGTGGAGCAGAGTTCACTGTTTTCAATCCTAAATGCGCTGGATGCCAGGACATACTCACCTCACCGTCAACGTCTGTTGCAGAATTTTTTGCCATTTTGCGTCAGTGGACTCCGCAAGTTCAACAAAGTTTGGAGATAATCATACGCCAGGTTGAAATCTCACAGATGTTTTTGTGCTTTTTGTCAAAGTAAAATACGATATGAACAATTTAGAATGCTTTACCATGTGATCGCTTGATGTCCACATGGAGTATAGTGTTCTAAATTGAAAATAAGTTTTAAACGTGATTGTGACTTCACAGCAGTTCAATTTTTAGAAGTTAATGACTTGTTCACATCTAAAATATGGTATAGTTGCAAACCCTGTGTTGTAACCTTGATGTAGTTTGTAACCTGTGATAAATTTTGATGTAGTGTTAATAACTTTAGAACCCATGGCAGTATTCTGGTTTCATGCTATTTTAAGTGTTACGCTTGGACTGCGTTCTCATTGAGGGAAATGTTGAGGTGGTTGGCTGTTAGCTTACTTGAGCTGTTTATCACTAAACTATTAGATAATTTCATTATTAATAATATATACAATGCGACACAAAATGTCTGAGACATTTCACTTGAAATTTTCTGTGTAATACCTTTGAGCATGATCACTCATAATCACAAAGAGTAGCCACTGCCATATATATCTAATCTAATTGAATCTAATGACTTCCATGGTGCTGTTAATTATTATGCACTAGTCATCAAATCATATGTTGGAGAAGCCTGGTCAAAATTGATAGGTAAAAGAAAACATTCCTTACTGTGCTAGTAGTGATCAGCATAATTGGAGCGACATTTTTGAGGGACAAGTTTATTAGAGACTTGTCTTGCCTTACATCTTGCCTTACATTTCTTAATTAATTAACACCTGTCCTTTGGTTTCAGATGCTGAAAGTCGGAGTACACGTTGACGACAGAGATGGTCTCACGGACATGACGATGTTACATTATGCCTGTAAAGCTGGCTGCCGTGGTATGGGCGACGTGGAAGAGGCATGCCGTGTAGTGACCCTGATCCTGTCTCGAGGCGCTGATCCCTACATACGATGTCGCTGGACAAACATGGCTGCCATTCATTATGCCACTTACTTTGACGTGGCACCCGTACTGATGCTTTTACTGAAAACTACAAAAGCAATTGGTACCAATTATATTTCTCAGATTTTTTAAAATGATGATGATGATGATGATGATGATGATGATGATGATGATGATGATGATGATGATGATGATGATGATGGCTGTAAAATCATTGTGACTGCTTTAAAATTGTTATGTTATTCTAATGATGTTTATGGTAATGATAATTGTGATGATTATGTCTGTCAATGAGCACCTGAGGCCTTGGAACCCTTCTGAAAGCAGATACCCAAGCAACTAATTCAATACCAAAGTACTAGGCATTTCTAGAAACTGCCTGTAAGTATGATGAACCAGAAGGGGACGGCCTGCAATGCCAGCACGCAGCTTTTCTCGTCCCTGCCCAATTATACAAGTTACAGTGTACATGGCTATGATGGTATTCCTATGTGTGCACAATTTCTTATTGATCAATTAAAGTGATTCTTTCTAGATGTTGACAGTCCATGTAGTGAATTCGACCACGGAACTCCGCTCCACATTGCCGTTCGTAATCTCTCGTACCAATCCGCGCTGGTCCTGCTGCAAAATGGAGTCGATCCATCTGCAAAAGACATGGCAGGCAAAATGCCTATAGGTGTGGCCAACGCTTTCATTGTATTTAAGATACATAATACATAAATAGCTTTTATGTATATATATATTGACAATAATGTAATGTTGTAAACATTCATCTATCCCCCCATTACAGTTTACAACTGTAATGGGGGGATAGATGAATGGTAACACTCTGGACTGAAGAGCATTAGATCGTGAAAAGTCACGGTTCGATACCCGTAAACCCCCTCTAGGTCGACTCAGCCTTCCACTCCCTAAGGGACAGCAGTAAAATGAGAGGGCGCCTTACAGTCTGCCAAGACGTATGTTGATAATTGTACCATCATGTTTCAATTGTGTCGTTGTAACTTACTGCGGTTTGTCATGAGCTTGTCAATAAACATGAATATTATTAAAAAATTATGTTTAGCATGATTAATTGGGGTTTAATGTAACGGCCTGAACTTTAATTATGTATTTGTCTATGTGGACTAGTTCTTCTAGGCTAATGCTGACTGGTTGCCTGTTACTTTCTGTTGTAGACTGGTTACCCGATCCAGAAAGCTTTGAGCCAGACTCCGAGACGCGGAAGCTGGTGATGAGGTTAAAGTTGATGCTCGAGGATGCTGAGATTCCTGCTGGTGCTGACAGTTCCAACTGCATGGCACCGCTTTCGTCTGAGGATGGTTCCAAAGTGTATAGAGTTCTTCAGGCATTGGCAGTGCGACTCGGTGACAAGGTTGTTGTTGGCGGCGTGAAAGTGAGTGTGATGGATTATGTCAGTTAGAGATTTAGATTGTTTGGCTGTTCAAAGCTAGTCTTAGAATATGTAAAATATCAAAAGTTGTTCTTTTCACTCTTTTCAGCGGATGTTCTGGCCATTTACCGAGCTGTGACCAAGATTCAATTCTCAGTTTCGCTTGTGCAATTGAAAGTTTTTGTTAACGTATAATGATAATAGATTGGTGCAAGTTGCCTAACAACCTGCAACATGAACTCCTCAGCCTCTTTTCCACCAGCACTTGAAGACCATTCTGTTGAATCCTGGTTTCATTGTGTTAGGTTGGGAGCACCTCTGATGAGTCTCTTGAAGTGGTGCTATATAAATTTGCTATCGCATTTACATGTACAATTACTTGTTGAATTGCTGCTGCTGTGTTTGTGTTTCAACTGAAAAATGTCCCGTAAACATTGCATGTCTAAGAACCTATGTAAAGTAAAGTACACTGGCTTTTCACATCTGCGACCCGAGTTCAAATCCCAGGCCAGCGACCTGAAATTGACATGCATTGCATTGTCAACTGTGCGATGCCTCACAGGCCATCATCTTGCAGTTAAACTGAATGCATTTATTCCTATTTAATTAACAAGGAGCTTGCTTACCGTATTTGACTTTACTATCCCATGCAACTGTCCATGGGGGTGGGCTTTCATACAGTACGTAGGATGATAGGATGCGGACAAATAGCTTGTATATAATGTATAATGAATTCTATGTCAGTTTTGTCACAACAGACAATTCTGACTCCCATCAGACAAGGATCCCATGCAATTGCACATTTTGCATGCTGGTTAATCCAGATCTGCCCGTATGTACTTTAAAATTTGCTCTAGTTTGATAATGAAATTTTGTGTAATTACGAGACTGATTTAAAAAATATCAGTGTGGGCAGCAACTTTGTGTGATGATTTTCAGTCTGGTACGTTGCGCTACTGTGGTCCTACGTTATTCGCAGACGGCTTGTGGGCTGGCATTGAACTGGATGAAGCGGTGGGCAAGAACAACGGCACTGTTGATGGTGTCCAGTACTTCAAGTGTCCACCTAACTATGGTATGTCTATGATGCAGTTGTTGATGATCCCGTCACTCACACAGACAGTGCTCACCATCTTAACATACACCTCCACTGTTGGTAGTATACACTGAATTTAGAAGAAGAAACCCAGGTTTGTATATACACCAAAGGTTTATGGTAGCACAGATGGTGAAGAATTTGTAACTTGACGTTATGGGGAAGGCCTTAATGGTATGTGGCACTTTGTGCAAGGCATTTCAGAAGAGTTGTACAAAATCCCAGGTTTGAAAACATTTTGAACCTGCCAAAGCCAAACGGCAGTGGCCTTAATTATAATCTTAGGATATTCAGATATCTTGAAGGTCTGGTAAGAAACTCAACAGGCTTCAATGTAGTCAAAATTCTCACGTGGTACAAACTCCTCAACCCTAATTGGTCAATTGCATTGGCTTCCAGTAGAATTCCGGGTAAGATTTGAACTGGATGTCTGAGTTCCCTCAGCCTGTGCTGTACAGGTATTGGTCTCTTGGATGAACCACGAATAAGAACTATCATGGGCTTTTATGCATTCCATGCCGCTGCCCCAAGAAATGGAACTGACTACAAATGTTTCATTAAATTTCAAACTCTTCCTTCAAGAAATGCCTCAAAACTAACTTTTTATGACTGGCTTGCTAACTTCCAGATATCTACGTGCATTTCACCCGATGATTTACTAACTGCGCCTCAAATTTGCATTTCTGTGTGACCTTGCATGCGCGTACAATTGTAATTATAAATAATTATCATTACTGCAGTTCTGGACTTTAGTTCAGTTTTGGTTTTAGGTATTTTTGCTCCAATCCACAAAATCTCACGACCTGGTGCCCTGGCAAAGAGCCAGTCACGAACATCTCTCCTGCGGCTTAACCATGGTAGAGTTGACTTAGGTCATGTGACTGCAAAAATCAACACCGGTTTGTATAATTATCATATCAAATGTGCCCTATTTATTTGATGCCAACTTTTGTTATCATCTCCGATATGCAGTTTTCACCTCCGAATGTGAATTAGTAGCTAACTCTTGTACCTTACAAACTAGTGTGGGTCTTGAATCTTGCAGTTAAAGTGAATGCAAATTCTTATTTAAGAATTATACGTGAACCGGCTTAACCGTCTTCCGCAGGAATTGCGTCGAGCTCCTCAGTCTTTCTGTTCCGGAAGTGCCTGAAGTCCATTTTACTTGTTAGTGATAGCACCGACTTGAATCGGGAGTGCCTCTGAATCGCCGAGTGGCACTTTTATAGATGTTCAATTACAATTATCTCTGATGAATTCGATTTTGACCTGATTTGTCTAATGGATTATGACTTTGACTACGATGTTACTAAAAGCGACCAACAATTGGTGGTTCCTGTATTATGATGAGGTGCTATAGAAGTTGATCAGATTAGATGAACTGCTGTGGGGGTGGTCAGTAGTGTAGTGATTCAAATCCCCACTGGGACAGAAATTTGGTTCGAGATTTCTGCTCCACCTGCTCCCCATAGCCAGTTCAGCTATAATGAGTACACTGACGATACACTGTCGGTGGGAAGATGAGATGGCGAGTAAGAGGACTGGCCACCTGAGGCTAAGAAAATGAAGTCGCTTACACTTCATATCTATGGCTGCCCCGTGGCTAGATTAAGGGTCTGCTCTTCTTCTTTGTGAAGCAGTCCAGATTACTAGAATTTAAGTACATGTAATTTTAAGCATCAAATTTAAATTTCAGTATCAAGAGCTTCTGTAACAGAAGCTTCAGATCTGGAAGGAGTCCTGTTAAGTTGTTGATTAAGTTCTATAAATAATCAGATGTAAATACAGATTTTAAAAAATATTCGAAAATGTAATATTTGGTCTTGGCACTTCATGAATGTGAATTTTGGGGTAGTGCTGGTTGTAGTTATTCATGTTGTTTACATGCTTCTTATACGTTACAATTTCACTTCTACCACTATATGTTAAATATGAGTCAGACTTTTGAAGCGACTGGAATGTTTCTATTTGTATTGCCATCTTCTAAAGGTTTACGAAGTGCAAAAACAGTTGATGAAGACGTACAGATCTCAGATCGAGTACTGGTAGCTGGTAAAAAGACTGGAGTGGTGAAGTTCATCGGTGAAACAGACTTTGCTTCAGGTAACTACTGTACACTTTATTTATAGATAAAATGTATCTGCCTATCGGTTATAATAATAATCTGTTGCTATATGTGCATGTATATTTATAAATATTTGTATATTTTTGGTCTAATTTTTCTTGAATTGTAGTTCTATGGCTATCAAGTTTTTGTATGCTTTACGTCAGCTTACCTACCTAACAGATAGCTTAGAGTCTGGATAACTGCTGTAAGTGATTCAGAATTATGTGAAATTACCAGAGTATTTATGCAGACGTTTCGTATATGAGTAATTTTTCTCTCTGTGCAGTCAACACTGCATTGGTTTAGGCTTCTACAAGCTTGTAGGTGTAATTCTTGAAGTTATTTGCATTGTTTCTTTAGGTGTTTGGTTTGGCATAAGGTTGGACCGACCTGATGGGAAGAACGATGGGTCAGTTAATGGCACGAGGTACTTCACCTGCGAACCGAATCATGGTGTATTTGCTCCACCATCTAGAGTCCAAAAGTAAGACAATGTTAACCTAACTTTGGGGGATAGATGAATGGTAACACTCTTGCTTGAAGAACATAAGATCTTCAAAGACACAATTTGAAGCCCGTAAGCTCTCTATTGATTGACTCAGCCTTCCATTCCCTAGGGGCAGCTGTAAAATGAGTGGGCACCTAACAGGCTGCCAAGACATGTGTTCTATAAAATCTTGATAATTGTACTGTCATATGTTTCAATGTTACTTACTGCGGTTTGTCAGTGAGTTTATCAAAAAACACGAATATTATTATTATGTTAACTTCGTTTATTCTCAGTGTGATACAGACCTAATCTAATGACTTTAATGGCATCGTTTTCATAATGTACAAGGCATGAGTTGATGGTCGCTGCAATATGCGAACAATCCAACATACAGCCAGTTCCATTTCCATTCAGCGTTCAGCTACTGTCATCTAAATACGAAGGTTTAACCCTTTAGCGATGAGAGTGATTAGTTTTCCATGCATTTTAGTACACGCTTATCGTAAAACATTGATGAACCTGTGACAGCCAAAACATGTATGCATTCTGTTGGGACAGAGCACATTAATGAGCCTCTTCAAATATTGTAGTCTGTTTAAAATTTTAATTACCATGGTTAAAACTTTAATGACGAGCATGTGTTAAATGTGACTGGGAAACCAATGCAGCTCATCTTAAAAAGTGAATGCAATGTTGGCAGCTAAAATCTGCTGCTGATCTTTGAGGCAGAAAGAAGGAGGAAGTTTGGTAATTTGGGTTTCATGTGAACAATTTATGAAACAAGAAAGGATGACGGTGCAGTAGTTGATATGACTGGAAAAGAAATTAAATGAAAACTGGACTGAGAAATCGGTGAACTGAATGAATTTTCTTTGGAATGTATGGTGTTTGTTTTAGGATAAACTCTTTGAATGGAATTAGCGACGACAGTAGTGACAAAATGTCCATATCTGCTTCGACTAGTGATATTCACAGACAATCGACTGGTGAGTGGTCACAGTAAATTAAAAGTGTAACATAACAGTGTAATTAATTTGATATTTGTTCTGACTTCTTATGTCTTTTAAGGGATGCAGAAGCAGTGTCAGCATCAGTTTCATTGCAGAGTTCAATAAGTTCTAGAGCATTTCACCTAAAGGACTATTGACTGCATCACAGGACTTGTTTACTTCCCAGTGTGCCCATACCAAATGATGCTGCTGGTATACAAAGACAAGAGCTTATAGAAAATTGTCCTGCATTTGTCATTGACATAAGAACTCAGTTGCCCATTCAATAGTAATTTTGTCTTTTAAAGAGGTGTTAAGGATTTGGCGTAGAACGTAGTAGCCAAAGTTATCCTGAGAGCTGTTACTCTGACTCAGGCATCTTATTTAGTTAAGAGGTACACTGGGAATTCATTATAATGCTGTTTTTAAGTGCCGTAATCTAGAACTGCCTTGTGATGAGGTCATGTTGTAATAAGGTCATTTTCTAAGCTGAACTAAATTAGGAGTTCATGTTCCTGACAGAGTATCGGATTTCATGTTATAATGGAGCTTGTTACAAGAAGTTTACAGTGTAGTGCATGAATCCAGTTTCAGACAATAGCATTCCAATTAAATTGTTCAGTCCTGAGTATATAATTAAAAAGAGGTATAACCCATTGCTTTAGATTACAAACTTTAAAGATGTCTTGTATGCTGTGATATTTATGTATCAGCTGTATTTTAAAAAGTAACATTTTGTGTTTGTAGCTGAAGCCAGTTTCCACCAGTCTTTCAATACTCCAAGTAAAGCCCCGCTCACGAGGTTGGCACCAAATTTTAAAAAAGCTTTAAAATACATTTCTAACCTGGACAGGTACTGGAAGAATTTCTTTCTTCAAGTACCTGGCATTTGATTGCATTGTTGCTGTGTTGCCATATACAGTTATAAATTTTATGTATGTAATGCTGATTATATTATCAATTTTGTAGCACTGGTTGTGTAATAAAAGAAATGTAGACATTCATTCAACCAGTTAGCAAATTTGTATAGCACTGTATATCAATTTATGTGTCACCATCTACCCAGAAATGGGCTTTATCCAGCCTCACAAAAGCAAAAATCATAGTAAATAAGAACTTAAGTAGCATGTAGCATCCTCTGTGGACCTGGGTAATTAGAAAGACCAATTGAGTTTGATGGCCCAACTTCTGTGGAGTAGGTTTGTGGCATGGTCGCATTAAGGAGCTCTAGAAATTGTCTGTGTTATCCTGAATCAATGGAATTTGTGAAACACTTGTGTTCTTGTCCAGTGGTTCGTCCTGTTACCATTTGGTCCAGTTAAAAAGAGGTATCTGACAAGAAGGAAAAACAGTGTTTTGTCAAAGCACCTGCAACGAGATCAGCCACATGGCATGAAGGGTTTTGCCACCAACCAAATCTTAGGAGTGGCTGAAATGCTCCTTGAAGTAGGCAGGCATATTATCAGACCCACATAACAATGTAAAAATTCAACAGTCTGTTGTTTTGATTTCACAAAGACCTGTTTTTTTTTACAGGCCGTTTGATCTGATTGTTAAGTGACAGTGCATTGTTTTGCTTTAGCTTTGATTGTTAAGTAACAGCTGTGCATTGCTTTTCTCTTATACATCATTTTCCCTGTGTTTTGTGTTCTGTGTTAGGTCTAAGACGATAGGTTCCGTTGGTCACAAGATGTCACCATTACATGGTCAGGGCTCAGGGGAATTGAGATTATCAGAGGGAATGAGTGTCTTGTGCGGTGGTGAAATGGGTGGGTAACTACATCATGGATCTACTAAATCTAATAGTACAGAAAATTATCAGAACAGTGTTGGGCTTCAAGCGTTCTTGGTAGGTTGCCCAGTGCGTTGGGGTTCAGTGCTCAGTTTTGTGTATTATGTCAATTCTTTTATTGCATTCAGGTGTAAACTTAGAACGGTGGACCAATCTTCTGGATGTTGACCTGATTATAGCTTGATAGTGTAATGGTTAGCATGTCGAGAGATCAGGGGTTCAAGTTGCCGCCAGGGCAGAAATTTGGTTCGAGATTTCTGTTCCACCTTCACCACACCGCCAACTCAGCTATAATGAGTACAGTGACTGTACACTGTCAGTGAGAAGATGAGATGGCGACGGAGAGGACTGGCCACCCGCCCTCATATGCAGATGCTAAGAAAATGAAGTTGCTGATACTTCTTACCCGTGGCGGTTTCAGAGGTTAAAGGACTGCTCTTCTTCTTTGGTGTGCCTTCTGTTGATGCCTTGTGCATCAGACACGGAAATGATAGAAGTTGCTAACTAATAAATAATATATTAAGTTAGTAACTTTTCTGTTTCTACTTGCTTACCCACCATAACCTGCTTACCCACCATAACCTGATTGTGTTGTATAAGACTTTGGAGTCTGACCAGGCTTTACCGCAATTATGATTTTTTACTACAATCTCTCTTGAAGCAACCATGTATAATCGTAAACTCTAAATTTTAAGGCGGTACTCTAAAGCTCAGCGCAGTGCAGCAGCTTATTCACGAGTGACCATTAACTGATGCCTTGTGCTTTATGAGAACGGCACTGTAGAAGTCTTTAGATTGGACAAGATCTATGAAATTGAATGTTTCGTCTGTTGGAAGCTTAATGCATTTTGTTCTAGGTGTGGTAAGATACATTGGTTCAGTTGAATTTGCGGACGGCGTCTGGTTGGGAGTCGAGTTGAAACTGCCCAAAGGAAAGCACGATGGGTCAGTTCAGGGAAGGCGATACTTCACCTGCCGGCCTGGACACGGTCTTCTTGTTCGACCGAGCAAAGTTACATTTCGAGGAATTAATGGATCAAAACTGCTTTTCAATTGACTGTGATAAAGTGCAATTCATCGGGAGATTTCATCGTATTAACGACTCGTTTAAAGTCTGTAATAAGTAAATTTTTGTCATAATTTCAAAATTTAATTTATTACTGCCATGTTCTGATATCTTTTCAGCTGATTTCTGCATATTTTTGGTAATTTGTACTGAATAATTAATTACATTTCTATGATTGATTATAAGACTCGTTAAATTTTTCAGCCTATGAGATTGGTTGAATTGGTAAAAACCTAAGTTCAATGCATTGTAAGTATGACTTTATCAGTAAGTACACCAATTATCTAGGTATTGTATGTTAGTGAGCCTCAGAGGAACTGTAAAGCACTTGTCAAAATTCTACCTATTTTAACACTTTAATGACAAGCTGCATTGGTTTTCCAATCACTTTTAGTACACTCTCGTTGTTAAAGTGTTGTTGCACAATTTCAGGATGGGTGTTTTGGGCGGGTTTTAGATAGCCTTGGTTAGTGCAATTGTACGATTCTAAAAGGCGCTGTAGAAATAGCCAGATATATGGATGCATACACTTGTGTTCCTTCGATTTGATGTGTGATTCAGAGATCAGGTTTTTTTATAAGTTTCACGTAATGAATACAAATACATCTGTTGATTCCAAATGTTCTTAGAGCTTTATGTTTAGTTGTTGCATTTCCCAGCAACTGTTAGTTAATTCTTGCATGTTCATTGTTATGTGGAAAACTAAACAATCAAAACTTTCTTGTATCTGTGTTTTTCTAGTGCCTTCACTATGTTCGGATCTCGTTAGCATAAACCCAGGTTGGATACAATAACCGGTTGATTACGGTGCTCTGCCTTGTAATGCAGAGTACGGGTTCCAGCCTTAAAAAATTTTTAATTTGTAGGGACATTGAGCAAATTCTTCACTCACAGTTGCTCAGCGCCATTGATTGATGCTTGGTTATTAGGTAGTTGTGCTTAAGAAATGCATAATAATTATATATGTAATAATAAATAAAAGGATGCAATGGCTGTTTCTTGTGTAAAATGTCTCAGGTTGTTTAGTTAATAGTGGAGTACGTACTGAACAGCTATGTAAATACTTTTGGGCAGGGTGAGAATTGTCTGGAGGGTTGGGGGTTCAACCCCCTAGTCTTTCTTAGGACCCCACAGTTAAGTCATCATTGCACACCCCAGGGGGTCGCTTCCAACCTACTCGGTTGTGCTGGTGTGATTATATTGTACGTATTCTTTTTCTTCCACAATTGACTTTATGGGTTACTAATAAAGTAATGCTCTGGTCTATTGTGAGATTTGTAACTGTGTGAATTATAGACTAATAAATTTGGTGATGTCATCACTGAGGAGTTTAAGCTTTCAATTGCATTTTTGAATTTTCTCAGTTTGCAAAATACGAATAAAATATTCAACTCCACATGGATCAAACTCATCAAAGTCTAACTTCCCTCCCCAGTCTTTTCTCTACAATTCTCACACTGCTTTTGGGGACTCTGTGGCTGGATGTCTTTTGTATGCTGTTTCAGAGGAAGATTAACAATTGTTAACTAGTCCGTGTTGCTTGAAGTACATGGCAATGATGATAAGAATACCTTTTCTACTGTTTTGTTAATGGTAATGACAAGCAGTTGCAAAAACCTACACATGGTTTGTTTGCCAACATATAAAGATGTCAAAGCCATAGAGGTCATACTATTTTTGTTACTGCCACAGGTTCCCCTTGCCAATAAGCTATTTAGCCCTTTAACGACGAGCATATACCGAAATGCTTGGAAAAATATTGCCTCTCGTTGTTAAAGGATTAATGCAGTTAGAAACTTTCATTGAGGGTTTAACATGTTTGTTTACGTTGGCCAGTGATCAGTGTTTTAAATTGCTAGAATGTTTATTACTAGTGACTTTCTTCATGATACTACAGGTAGCATAGCACATTTTTAGTAAAATTAGATGGGCTGTTTGAAATGGGTAGTCGTTTTGTGTTTGTTAGTTTTATTGTTTCTTGATCTAGGGCTTCCACCATTGTACCTCAAACTGATGCTGAACCGTTGGGATTTTGGATTGAGTTACAACATTTTGATTGCATGCTGAAATTTTGTGGATATCTTTCTCGATTTCCGAATTGTAATTCGTTTAAATTCTGATTAACTGATCTGTTTTGTGCAAGTATGATCTGATATGTTTTGTGCAGTAAAGTCGTAAGAGAATTGTTTAGAAGGTTGCTGTTAATATCTTTTCTGACTTGCCATTGGTCAATACAGGAGAACCTGAAATGAAGCTGCAGGCCAAGTTTACCACAATTGTAAAATGTCTGACGTCCTGACCGAGTGGACTGCTGAGCACTGGCGTAAACTTGTCCAAAATATTGGGGGAGGGGGGGGTATTTGGTTATTCTTTCTACACTTGTTGCATTGGGTGTACAGTCCATCTCAATTATTGGGGAGGCACATGCCCGGCTGCCCCTCCCCCCCCAGAGTCTATGCCTATGCTGCTGAGTGACCACATGACTGACTGACGGCTTTATGGTACACCGAACAATAATGAATTTTAAGGGGTCTGGAATAGGACTTACAGTATATAAATACCCAGATGTCTGCATACATTCATACATACAAGCCTACCTTAGTTATTACCTTGACCATTAGAAATAAATGTAGGTCCTGGGCATTAAACTTAGTCCACACGCAGTCCATGCACCTTGAGAAGCAGGAATTTTTTAGGGGGGTAAAAAAATTTGTTGGGGGACAAAAATTTTGGGGGGAGGTAAAATAACGCTTTTGCATAGAAAAATGTCCATAGAAATATTTTTAAACCATGATCGAGGACTTTACCTTAATAATTGTTTTTTGCATTGAAAATCGTGTTGGGACTGTTGTAATAGTCATAATAACCAAAAGATTTTATTTTTTTTTAAATATTTGCAAAATCCAGGGGGCAAATGCCCCCTTGTCCCCCTCCAGACGCCCACGGGGCCACGGGCTGTGGGCTGTCGCCTCTTCCTCTCTGCTGTCACTTCCTCGTAGTACCTTCCACCATTCGGGTAATATCATCGATGGGTAATATGCTCCAAAGACTGACGAAATTAGAATCAAAACACGCAGTTTACGTTTTGTTAAATTTTAATAATACGCTGCGCTCGTGATGATAGTCCATCTTACCATTTATATTCGGCTGCCGATATTTGCCTCATTAACTTATAAAACCGTTTGTAAACGGATCGAATTGATCAGCCCCTCGCTTCATATTTGTATGAGACCTTTATTTAGTAGACGATTCCATAGCTTGCTTCAAGTTGCGTTCTGACAGCTTGTGTTAATAATAAACGAAAATTGATTGATTGATTGATTGATTGATTGATTGGTTTTGTGGTCATTTGGTCTGAGTTTAAGTGGACAAACTAGAGATTGAGATCGCCACAGAATGTCAGTTACTCGTCAGCATCTACTCGTTATTCCTCAAAACTTATTAGCTCGGCCTCCAGTCTTCTCTTAAATTCAGCAACCACCTCGATCTAGGCATACGCGTTGCCAGCTCTTTGTAACAAATTAACAAATTCCCATTAAAAGGCTGAGAACAGAACTTTTCAAGCTATAGCCCATCCTGCTTCCACTTCTGCCTCATACTGTGACCACCATTGTAAAAATTTCTGCGTGGGTCCATTTTTTCGAGGATTGATCCCCTCCGCGAATTTTGACTGACCAAACAATCTGGCTCTTAATAATATTAGTTGCGATGGAATTGCTTACTTACTTATGACCTCTGATTTCCGGCAGTACATGTGTTTTACTTAACTTTTTAAGGTGCACATTTGGATTATTAATTTTTCTGTGATCAGCATAGTATTCAAGACACGCGTAAATACGTTTGCAATTATATTTACACTTTTTCCTAATGATGTAATTGTTCTGTATTAAAAAGTTGTTACTGATGATCGGCAATTTGAAGGATGGGTCGACATTCGCGTCCATCCATGACAGCCCTGACGATATTAGATGCATAAAAGAAGAGCAGTCCATTAAGCTAGCCTGCAAGACAGCCATGCGTGTGAAGTATTAGCGACTTCATTTTTTTTCTTGGCCTCGGCATATGAGTGCGGGTGGCCAGTCCTCTCCCTCTGACCTTCCTACCGACCGACAGTGTACAGTCGGTGTCCTCATTATGGATTGGTTGGCTAGGAGTGTCGCAGGTGGAGCATAAATGGCGAAACAAATTTCTGCCATGCCGCGGAGATTGGACCCCCCCCCGATCTCTCGGTTAAAACCCAGCACAAGACTATCGTGCACCCCATGTATAATACATGTAGAAATAAAAGCTCGAATGTAGGCATTGTTTAGATAAAACAGAAATTGTATTAGCCCATTGAAATTGCCACGATATACGCTGACCGTATATTGATGTGCTTGGCTATGTGCAGTTATCTTCCTTGGTCACAATGGTCAGTCATCATTTGCAGCATTTACCACTGACTTATGTAGCGTCAGTGTCTAGATACACAGGGGACCATCGCACAGTGATGTCATATGCACTTGTTTGTTGTATATTTAAAATCGTCTTATCAAGTGTGAGTGATCGGATAGATGTGAAACTAACTCTAATGATGGTACATGTATGTGTTGTATGAGGTATTAGATTTATCTGAATGTAAACAATGTACTGTTTTGTATTTGATATTTCACAGAGAAGTAGCATACTCTAAGACCCCGATAGTGCTCAGGTCCTCCGTTATGGAAAATAATATTATACATCTACATATTGGCAGGTACAATTTCTCTAGGTAACTTCGAGATTGAAATGAAGCAATACTTAAGTTTTGATAGTCTCTGCAATTGGTATCAGTTTGCTGCATGGGACATAACGCTGTAAATAAACATGGGCACCTAAGGCATCAGTAATATGATACTGACAAGAGTATACCAGGTATTTGAATTGTATTATTCCATTGTTTGTGGGTTAGTAAATGGCTATAATTAGTGTCCTATTGTGACCAGTGCAGTGAGTTTTCTGTGTAGCTGCACAGATGTAGTTGCCACTTTCGGTTGTATGAATGTTGTTGCTTTTCTCTGTGCATTGATAGTGGTGAATGAAATGCTCACCTATGTACTACTGTATTGTCTGTGTAGTTACCGTTCTTGAGGAGCCATGGCCTGTGCATGTGGACCTCTGTTGCGAGCGTTCTGTACAGTTCCTTTGGCTGTATCTTCAAGGCAGTCAGTAAGGGTAAGTCAAACTGACATTGCAGCATGGTTTGATTTGACTTGAAGCCTGCTTCTAGTGGGAGCCATGTCAAATAATGATGCCATGCCAAATATACCAAACCTTGTTAAAATGCTGTCTTCAGGGGCCATGTCAAGGATCATCTTATTGTGTTATGAGGTCGTTTTCTAAAGATGCAGTGGTTCTCTGCAACTAGGCTAACCGCTTCTGCTGTTAAGTTTTCAAGCACTTTTAGGGTTTAAGTGTGACCAAGTTGCAACAAGAACAAGTTTTGTTCTCTTTGTAGGTACATATAAATTTGTTTACTTTACCTTGTTTGCAAGTTACAGTATCTATAAAACATCAAGAGATCTTTGCCATGGGTTCAAAATATCCCATGCAGTCAAACCTCTGTCCTGTGCTCACTGCAACAGCATCGTGCTAATCCCATATAACTGTGAACTACCCATAACAGCAGCTGGACATTAAATGAGTATCACAGGGTTTTCCACACCCCATGTCTTCCAAAGAAAATTAGCTGGTATGGGGTTTCTGTGTTTTATCAGACCGAAACTGCAAAGACCCTCTGATGGCCCAGAACAAGATTGAACATGATATCCACACTGTGAATGGGAGATGGTACTGACAACAGAGGCACAGTCTTTTTCCAACTGTCAAAGATTTTGGTTAAATGATGATTGTTACCCTGATTTCTGTTACATTCATCCTTTTATTTTTTAGATTGTAACATAAGATTTATAAGTTTTGTGCTGTTTTACTAAAGATTTCTTTTGTTATTATGCAAGTTTGTTAGTATTTTTACATTTTCTTGTAATGAAGTAAATTACTGGTACAGGATTGTTGTTTTTTGTTTGATGTTTTAGAATGTTGCCATTTTCCGAAGAATGTATAAACCGCGTCTTCACAAACAGAACCAGACTGGACCTTTCAGGCCGAAGCTAAAACGCAGGGAATACGTCTATGTTCTAGAGGAAGATACAAATAGTAAACCAGCTGGAAAGATGGATATCATTTTGGCAACTGATATTGAAGGTTTTGTGTATTTTTTACAGCAATTGTAAGCATATCAACTCATAAATTGTTTCTCATGGAATGTTTTATGTAATTTCTGACTATTAGTTGCTAATTATCTAGCTCTTCTAATTGTATAACATAAATACTTTTGGAGATTTGCATTGCTTTTGTTGTTTTTTGTTGTAATAGTGTCATAAGTGTTTGAAAAAAGTTGTGTGGCATTTAATGTTTAGAACATGGAATAGATGTGAAGTGCAGAGGACCGATATTACTATTTTAGAAATAAAATATGTCGAAATGTTTTTGCACAGGGCTTGGTTTCAAAGGAGACATTGTCACAGTGGAGAAAAGATTAGCAAGGAACTACATGTTTCCATCTGGTGTGGCAGATTACATTTGTTCAGAAAATTTAATCAAATATGAACCTATAATAAAGGTAAGTTAATTAATAAGACATTCAGTTGCATCGCAAATTCATGTTTCACTCATACTTGTACAGTTTGTGCATGAATTAGAGGAATTGTTAGAGCATTTGAATTGGGTGTGAACATTTCTCAAAACTACAAAATGTTATAAGGTAAATCAACCAACATGACAGTCCGTGGATATGAAAGCAACTCTGCTATTAAAAGAAACATGAAAGTATTGTTTTTGATGATATGCTGTTGCTGTTTGTAGGTTTACTTGTTGTATGTAATGTCATTTCGTTCTCAACTGAAAACTTACCTCTTTCAAATTGCTTATCCACCATAGGCTGTCTCTCTGTCTTACTGACTGATCGTCTGGATATTGACTTGGTTTTGGTATGCCATCGGTTGATGCCTTGTGCATTAGACTTCAGCGCAATAGAAGTTACTAATTACAATTGTAAAACAAGATGGATGTTCTACAATTTTACCTTGTTTTCTGTTGAGCATTGGTGGCCTACTGTTGATGATTTATTCTCCTTTCGTGATAACTGACGTTAAACATGCCTTTGTTGTGGTTTCTTTGTGACAAGCACGACTAGTAACTTAGGAATTCACTCTCATTATTAAATGCAAAACTATAGATTTCATGCATTCTTATAAAAACATAAAGTTTCTGGGTTGTTTTTCATTTTTGTTTTAACATTTTTAGTTGTATTTTTTAGGAAAATGAGAACAAAATTAGACAGTCATTGACGGGACATCAGGTAGGAAGGACTTTTAATTTAATTCGTTTTGATTATATAGTCTGTCAAAAGTGAATAAGTGGCAAAGTAACTCATTTAATTAATAACTGAATTTTTATTATGCTTATTTCTAACCGATTATGTTATGACAGAGCAGAAATAATCTAAGCTCAGTGAAAGAACTGTACATGACTTTTGCCAAATCTGAATTGGAAACAGTTGTTCACTTTTCAGCAGCTTTAAAATGCTTTATTGGACTGGTAATTTAGTAAAAAGTTGACATTGTGGTAAGCGTACATTTACTTAATAAGATATCATAAAAGGAACATCTTAGCTGAAGATTACTGATGCCTTACTTTGTTAGAAAAATTGTTAGTTACTACTGTACACTAGAACTTTGATCCATCATTTTGTGTGTTTAGAAGTTTTAACTTCTTAAAAATATTATCTGCTTGTATTTTATAGACTTTGAAAAAGCTGGCAGGCATGACCTTACCAATTGGCATGAGTGCTACAGTTCCTTGGGAGCTTAGTAAGACTCATGTGAAAGTGGCCTTCAGAAATTGTGTAAGTTTCACGAAGGGCTAAAGTAACAGCTTATAATATCTAATCCTGTACATGGTTGAAGCAATGGGATTTTTATTCTTGGTCTGAGGCTGTCAGAGGCTGAGTTAAATTAATCTGCACCAGAAGAGCATTCTTAATACAAAGCCTATGGAACTGGTATCATCCATGGTATAATGTAAAATGTGAGTGTACATGTTTTCTATTGTGACTGTGTTACCTCTATCAAGCCCATATATGGACCATATGACCAGGGACGTCTATCCCCCTTAAGTCATTGGAGCAACTTTCCCTTCCCCCTCTTCTTCCGCCCTTCCCCTTCCTTCCACCTAAAATGGTGGCACACATATTGACAGATCTATCCCCCCCATTTCGTGGATGGAGCATTTGCTGCAAGGTTTCTATGGTGTAGACGCCCCTGCATATGACCTCAGTCAAGCTCATATATGGATCATGTGGCCTCAGTGAAGCCCATATATGGACCGTGTGATCTCTATCAAGCCCATATATGGAATATGTGATTTCAGTCAAGCCCATATAGGGACCGTGTGACCTCTATCAAACCCATATATGGACTGTGAGCTCTATCAAGCTCATATATGGACCATGTGACCTCAATCAAGCCCGTACTTGGACCATGATACCCCAAGATTGAAATCTCTGAAGTAAGCCATGATTGGTGTGCAAACATGCATCATCAATCAATCAATCAAAATTTATATTGCGTCCCTTCAAGATCTCTGCTCAGAAGCGCTCCTGGCCAAGATGCAGAGGCTCCGTGACATATGCTTTAACCGGTGTGAGATACCGTGCCATCTATGAGAAGATTTGGTGAAATTGTGAGAAATTTAAAGTTAGCACAGAGATCAACAACCGATGCTACGACCTGAATGAATGCAGAAAATCAGCAACCCTGCCAACAGAACACTAGTGCTTCTTTTCGATTCATCATCAACTGACTGACTATTGACCAGTGTAATTGATTGAACTGCACATTCTGTGTCTTTGGTTATCTGAATCTCAGAGAGGCAGAGGTGCCCGCAGTGTGACGCACTGGACGCACGTGCGTCCACTCACCAAATCAAATTCAGGAATAGGCATCGCATTGATATTTTTGTTAAACGGCAATACGGCATGTTAAAGCATTAGAAGTTATATAAATTGAATTTTGTTTGTTACGCTTGTCACGACTCACTACTCTGTCTGTGGCAGCTATTTCAATTTTCATATTTATTTATCTATGGTAGTAAAGCAGGCAAGCGGCCATATTATTTGTTTACCTGAGGACCGTGCGTCCAATTTTTTTAAGCCTGCGGGAGTCTCTGGAGAGAGGCATACCAAATTTGAATCCATTACAACAATTGTTAGTGTGAATGACCTTTTCTGTGCCTTAAAATTGTATCTATACTGGGATTTCTGGGCTTTATATGAAATTAGAATGTGGCTTTCTAGCGTTGACATATTCTGGTCGATGGCGATAGATCACTAAACTGTTGAGATGCAAGAAACATGGATAATTTGTAATAACTCCTCAGATTTAAGCACTGAAAGTAATTAAACTCGAACATTGGTATTGTAATTGTGGAATGTGGATTGTTTATTAACTTAATATAAATGTCAAATCATTATCGTTATGTCTGATCTTTTATCTTGATGTAGATTGCCCAATGTGATGTTACATATTCCTTTCAGCCAAGTCGACTATGCTATAATTCTAAGCACGACGAGGAGTTTATAATAAATGAGCCATTACCTTACATTACAATACATTTACATTACCTTGCCTTACCCATCTATTCACCCATAAATGATTACATTTATTGATTGATTTTCTTCCTTATTTAGGGTGTTATCTTATCAGAGGAGTGCATTGAGCTGCCTGAAAAACCAGTTTCAACACCAACGGAGACAACAGTTCAAGTTAAAGTATGGATTGCTGATAACTTTGATCTAATCCCTAATGCAATCATGGGCATCCGGAGGGGGCAAGGGGGCATTTGCCTCCCTGGATTTTGAAAATATTTTACAAAAATAAAATCTTTTGATTATTATGATTATTCCAACAGTCCCAACACGATTTTCATTGCTAAAAACACTTATTTATTTAGGTAAGTCAGCTATTCTATGCAAAAACATCATTTTGCTCCTCCTAGAAAATTTAGCCCCCCCCCAGAAATTTTAGCCCCCCAGAAAAATTCCTATGGACACCCATGAAGGCAATATAACGTTACCATCAACTAGCATTTCGTTCAATATGTGCTAACTACCTATAGTGAACAAGAGCAACACATTAATGCATCGGAGGGTATTGTAGCTGTAAATTGCATATAAGATATGTTGTTTGGGAAGGTTGATATAGCATGGCTTTACTACTGGATTGGCTTTACATGTACATAGATAACGTTGTGGAGTTAAATTAACAATGTCTTTAAAATTTGAGACTGATATAAACTTTTTTGTTTTTTATATTAAGAGTGACGGCATAAGTCCCAGGAAACAGCAGTACCATAAGTAATTGTTGTGAACGTTTCTAATTTTTAGATCAATAAACTCGATGCTGTGACTGTGAAGGTGATCGTTTATCACTTCAACAAGAGTGTAATACCTGTGCTGCCACCTATCTGGTGTGATGTGGAACAGACTAAGTTTAATATCTACGAGGCAATAGCAACAGCGGCACAAAAACTGCACAATCTAAAACTGAAGGAGTGAATCGTTTCCAAACACAATACCATACACAACTCATCTGTGGTTACTGGGCATGAAATTGGTTGCCATTTGAGTCTTGCCATTGATTGGCAGTGGAGATTGACTTTAATGCAGTTGGATTTTTACTGTTGATTAGAAAGCTGTCTGTTGGAGTGTTCCATGCATGCTGAGACAAAGCGTGGAGTGCACAGAAGCAAGGGTTTGTGTATTGGACTGTCCAGAAGTGCAATGAACCATCAACTGATAATGGGAAATACTAAGATATCCGAGCTTTTAAATTTTTAGGTTGAAGCATGGGCGGCGATCTAGGGGATGAATTCCTGGAAAGTTTAAAAAAATTTGGGGGGACATGATTTCCTAAAAAAAAGGTCATCGTTCAGACCATGGCCGACTTTGTCCCCCCACCCCCACCTCTCAGACAAGATCGCCGCCACTGGGTTGAAGTGCTTGAATATTTCATGAAAGCTGTCTGAAACAAATGAAACTGTTTCAGATTTATATTTTCTTTGATTGCCTGACCGGATGTGTGTATGCAAATCTACGGAATGTTACTTTACAGTATAGTCCAGGACTCCAGGGTTACAATGGCGTCATTGGATAGCCAAGGATGAAGGAGGGTGAAGATCAGGTAGATCTGTGTATGTGTAGTTAAGGAACTTTGAAGAGTGCCTCAAATAGTTGTGGTACATGTAGTCAAGGACAGAAAAGGTAACACTTGTTCACGTGCCTTTAGAGACAGAAACGTGGTCCAGAGGTCAAAGTAACTTGACTGAGGCACACAAGTAACTACAATAATCATATCCTCAAGTAGATAACTGTGGCTCTTTATACCTCAACGCTATCTGTAGGTGCGTCAATCCTGTCAGAGGGTAGCCTTGTAGAATTGTAAATCCGACATTTATAAAGCGCCACTTCAAGAAAAAACTCGTCAGCAGCGCGCCCCGACCCAAACCAGTGAAATTAAAGTCTGTGAAGAATGTCTGTAAACTATAACTTACTTTGGGCCCCTCCCTCCCTTGCCTGTATTTGGCATTACCCTCCCCAGCTCCCTATGCAGTCGTCCATAAAGGACGTCCGCAAAATATGACCCACTTTTGACCCCTCCTTCCCCCTTGTCCGCATTTGACCTTATCCTCCCTCCCTCCCCTTTGCGGACGTCCGCACGCATAAGCCAATTTTTAATGTCGTCGTCATTATTTTTACAATTATTCCACAGTTCCTGTGCACGTTTAAGTGACAGTTCAGGTTTCATATCGCAGGATGTGCAGTAATAAAAGCCTCTTTAAAGTCGCAGTAAAGGTTATACCATGCATGAGGTTTTAGGCAATCACTTCACTGACCTTTTCATCTTTCGGGTAAGGCTGAAACAAGGTGGTGTTTAAAAAACTATCCAATTTAAAAGTTTAGATGCGGACGTCCGCACTGGTCATAACCCTCCCTCCCCTTGTCCACATTTCGATGACCCCTCCCTCCCCCTCACTGCGGACGTCCTTTATGGATGACCCTATGCAGACGTCTGCACTACAGTGTGCAGTACGTAACTGGGTGGTGCACTTTGATACTGCCATATCCAGCAAAGGGCTCTAATAATATTGTTATGCATGTAGCCTATGTAGGCCTACGTTTAGAGCCAATGCAATACTGACTGCTCTCTGGACGAAGTTGGGCTTTAAAGGCTTACTGAAGAACAATATGTACCAATTACGATAGACTCGATCATCATAATTGAAGTGACGTAAGAAAGGCCTTTATTCTTTAAATCTAAAATTACAAACAATAGCTAGACGTGTTTCGCAATTGAAATGACGTGACAATAGCTCTTTATTCTCTAAATTTAAACTTAATAACATGAATAGACTTTTTCATAATTGAAGTGACGTAACAAAGGACTTTATTCTCTAAATCTAAAATTGCTAATTATAGACGTCTTCCATAATCGAAATGACGTACGCATACACAATTGCTAGTCTTTTATTCTGTGACTTTAAACTTAATAAAAAATAGACTTTTTCATGATGTAAGACCTTTAAACTTTAAATCTTCAGATTAAAAATAATAGACGTTTTAACAATCAATTGGAATGAATTATATAAGTAGCCTTTATTTTCCAAATTTAAACTTAATAACAGACTTTTTCATATCTGAAGTGACAAAACAAAGGCCAATTTAGTCTATAATGTAAACTTATAATGACAATACATAATTGAGATGACGTAAAAGGTCTATTCTATAAATCTAAAAATTACTAAATAATCACGTGTTTCATATATAATTGAAGTGACGTAATTAACAATATAGGCCTTTGGGTTTAATTAAACTTATACACGACATGTTTCACAATTAAAGTGACGTAATAAAAAAGGGCCTTTAGCCTACTCTTCAAATATTTTAATTTACTAACAAAAAACATGTTTCATAATTTTAATGACGTAACAATAGGCCTTTATTCCAGGGTTGTAGCCTAACTTTAGTCTACAAATTAAGTGAGGCGAACCAAATTTCTCATTGTTTCAACTCCGCGACTGTTAAATAATTATTTAACGGCATATCTTAAAGTAATAATACTTAAAGGCTTAATGATTATGACGATGATGATATTAATAATAATAATAATAATAATAATAATAATAATAATAATAATAATAATAATAATAATAATAATAATAATAATAATAATAATAATAATAATAGAGTGATGATGATGGTGATCACACTGATGATAATGCTCGGTAATTGCGCATTGTTTTGAATCTTGAGGGCTTCCTCAGATGAAATAATGGGCAAAAACAATGGGCATGAAATGTGGGGGAACGGTACCTTCCAGTCCAAAAAGTGGGGGTACGAGTACTCCTCGTTCCCCCATAAATTACGACTATGTTTGTGCAGGTGCCTTAAATCAGCCCCAACATCAATGGTCTCAAACGCTGACATTATGTTAGTTATAATACTAGGTGTATAGAACACCTTTAGCCTTCTAGTTTTGCTCTAATATGTTATAGTATCACATCGCTTGTTGGCTGTTCGCTAATTAGGCCTATTAAAATTGAGGTATAATGTTCGCACCGTACACTGGGACCTCACAGAAGGCGTGGCACCCATTACAACGGGCAGCGAAAACTGAACAGGGCGGAGATCATACGATCGCTATAGGAAAACGTTTAAACGTGTACAATATTACCACAGTATAAATAATTACATATTACATTTATCATACTAATATAAGAGGAAGTGTGCGTTTGGAAGTAAACTCTGAATTATATGGAAATACTCGGAGTATACTCAGAGTAAGACGTGGAATGCACCCTAAATAGCTCGCGTTACAGAATAAACCGTTTTGTTGTATCCAGATACGGGTGACATTTACATCTTTAAAAGATAAACAAACTAATAGTCAATATAATGCTTAAAACATACCAAGTTGTTGATGGCAGTATAATGTAAAATTGCTTGTTTCTTTAGGGATACATCAAGCACGCAGCTTTTCTGGGCTCGAACCTTGCGTGTTTAAAAACCATCCAGTTTGTGCAGATGTCACAGGAAGTCTTAAGTTTCTTTGATTGTATACTTTGCAGTATTTGTACGTGCAAGAATGGTTACTCTTGCTTCTCCGGATATGGGTGACCCCGCTCTCTTTACGGACGTCCTGAATGGACGATCCACAGGATAGTAGGATGTTACTCTTTCACTTATTTTTCTGGGTAACAATTTTACAAAGTTACGAACGAAATCAGCAAAACGTGTACCTTCAATTTCTTGGTCGCCCGTACTATGTATGCGTCTGTTGCTAGTGGCAGCATATGGCAAAAACTCTTCAGTAAACAGAATATGTATTCTTTGAGATTATTTAACCAGAATGTGAGATGCCCTATCACCAACATCTGTCCAGACGCTATGTTGGGCCCACCAGCTGGAATCACTTTTCTCTAGAGCTACAGCTCGAGCTCCTCAGTTTGTCCCTTCGACAGTTTCGCAAACACCTGAAGTTTGTATTATTTGACACTGATTTTACTGGTTCGTGTTGGGTGTGCCAGTGATATGGTTTTTCTTGAAGTGGCGCTTTATAAATGTCAGATAACAATTACAGTCCATTATAATGTCATTTTGTGTAGCCATGTGCGATTCATAGTTTGTTTTCAAGTTATACAACTAGTTGAATTGCCTTTTTTCATGTTTTGCCTAACACTTTAACGAATAGCCTGTACTAAAAATGACTGAGAAACCAATGCAGCTCATTGTTAAAGCATTAAGCCAAACTATTATTTAAATCTTTCAGGAGTTAGAATCTATTCTGCATTTAAACAACTTGCTCTGTTGCATGATCAGCATATATGAACTGTTCCCCAACTGCTGTGCATTCGTCCGAGTCTTTATCCTTATTTTGATCATGACTGTCTTTCAGCCTACATGCCATGGACTGTCTGTTGTGGCAGACCGACTTCATGAAGATTGACCTTATTTAGGCTTGAAATTGATGTGCCATCAGTTGCTGCCTTATGTTTAAGACACAGATGCCTTCTATAGAATGTAAAAGTCTTGTAATTCTTAAGATTGGCCATTCTGCAGCCATTCTTTTTAGTGCCTCATCCTAGATGCAAATAATTACTGATCAATAACATTTCAAGGTTAAGGTTTGCAATTTTTAAACATGACAGTTAATTATGTTTAAAAACTTGAAAATTGAGCCTTAATATGGTAAGATCATATTAAGTATTTCTATTTTTTCTTTTCAAACAGCGTTGCATGTAAAAGTTACTGCATCTCTTCAGTTGCGAAGAAGCCGTAAAAATGAAACCAGACCAACTGCGAGTTCACTCCTTGCTGAAGGATACTGTCACTCTGTTGTGCAAGAACGGTCTAAACTTTCACAGTGTTCTTCGAATTCAAGGAGTAATTGGCATCACAGTTGATGACGCTGACGTCTTTCTTGTGCACATCAATGACGAGTTTGGTAACTCGGTTGACTCTGCAGGTGATGAACATTTAATGGCACCTAAAAGTCCTCAAAGAGCAGCAGGCACCGAGGTCTGTACAAAATCTGTAAATCAGTTCAGATCTGCATCCACGGAACAAAAGACCTGTATTAAAGGACAGTCTGAAGAGGACATGGTAGACGTTGCTCAACCAGTGGATAATTCTTTGTTGTTTCCTGTGGAGCAGACTTCCACAGCGGACGACAGTTCCTACTTTAATCCATCAGCAACTAATTCAGGCAGTTTGTTTGACTTCAATCAAGCCAAAATAGAACCAAAGCTCGAAGATGGTGACGATGATGATGATGTTGTATTCCTGTCACCGGAAGACATGCCTTTAGATAGTTTCAGTCAAGGACACTACGTGGAACAGACTCGACCAGAAGCAAATTCTCATAAATGGAAACATGACAAACATCAGTATTATGGACGTAACAGGGAACTAAGAAAACAAAATCCAACTAGAAGGCGGGTGGTAACCAGCATAAAAAATAGTCCTTTACACGTGCAAGAGTATGAGCAGAATGATTTAACTGGTTTTTCGTCACAACGGGGACTTCAGCAAACTATGTTTCAGCCTCCCAGCTCGTACACATCGGTGGAAGGCGAACTGTGTTCTTACTTGAACAATAGTTATTCCACCCATAGCGGTGTTATAGATTCTAACAATAGTCCAGGTGGTGATGTAGGAACAGATCTGATGTCGGTAGACATCTCACAGCGGTCGTTCTTTGGAGATTCAAATGACGATGCATCTCAAGGAAATCAAAACTTTGCGACTTTGGAGATCCAGCAAAGATCGTGCAGACGCATGGTTTCAGATCAGTTTCAACGAAAGGTGTGAACTTTTCACTTTTTTTATATACACCAAACTTGACAACAGTTGTTACATTGAAGGGCTTGATATTATGTAGTGTATTACCAGTAATTTATAAATAACACTTTTAAAGTGACATACCAACAGTGCTTTTTCCAGCCGGAACAGCGTTCCGGCACCTTTTTTCAGCTACTAAAAATTATTTATTTAGTTTAATAATAAAAACAATACTTTAGTTAATTTAATTCAGTGTTATGAACTGTTTTCAGTGTTTATTGAGACCCTACCCTCCTCCAATCCTGTTTTTCTCGGGATTTTAGTCCTTCCATAATTGCTCAGTTCCCCTACCTATTGTTCAGTTCCGGAACCTTTCTAGAAAAAAAGCACTGCATACCAATAAGTCTCCATAATTCAGCATTTAGTTTCTGAGCCATCCAAGTTTAAGACTTCACATCCATAGACTTACTGCTAATTATAGAATATCATGCACTAGTTTTGTGTTGTGTAGTTCCTTGGATAAAAATGTACAGTTGGTAGCTGTATTTTTTGCACCTTAAACTAACGTAATGTAGTAACTTCTATAGCGCCATTGTGATGATATCCAAGACATCAGTCCATGGTCACTTAAGAGGGAAATCAAATCGTAATCCATTAGGCGACTCTAAAGAGCATTGGTGACAATGAAGACCAAAGTTGATGACAGCAGTATTCGCTAAATTGATCTAATAATTAAATCATGTAATGATGTAATCATTAAAATCTCGAGAATTTTCAGCATCGGGTCTAGGTGACAGCGGCCCAAATTACATACCTGTAACCGAAGAGATGTCAATAGGAAATGCACTGCATCTCTAAGAAAGTGTTGGATGTGTCTGTCTGTAAAGAGACAGAGGGCTCCACTACACTCACATAGTCAACAACAGAAAGCCGCCTAGGTCAGTTCGAAATGGTGACTGGTGCAGAACTAAAATTGCTTCTTCTATCTTCTTTGCCGAAAACATGCTCACTTGCCACTATCCTCGTGTCGCTCTGCAATTCGTCATTGGTCAAAGAATGCCTTCCAGCAGAATAAAAACGGGCAATTGTTCAGCCATCCCTGGAAAGAGCTGGGTCTGAATCTGGAAAACATTAACAGCTACTGAACAATCTCAATTCTTAGATTCGTATCGAAGCTCGTTGAGAAAGTACCGGTAGTTGCTCAGCAGTGTTTAATCTAGTCCCCCTCTTCTGGGAGGGAAAACGAGGTTTCTGGGGGGACCAACAAATTACACAAGATTTTTTTCTAATTTCACCCATCTTGAAAAAGTTTCAGACTTTTTTTCTGTAGGAATTACTCTCTCAAACAGGTTTATGACCTTTTTTCAGTTATTATTCACCTCTCGAGGGGGGAACCCTGTATCCTGGGGGGAATTTTCCTCCCCTAAAGGTCTCTGCATTATAATATTGCCGGCCTCTGGGAGGGGGAAACATCAATCCTGGGGGGGGACATTTCCCCCCAAAAGTGTCTAGATTAGACACTGATCTAGAAGCAAGCCACCTCATACCAAAGCACTTCAGTCCGGTTTCAGAAAGGGACAGTCGACTGAAACGGTCCTACTGGGACTCGTCTTGGATATATGTGATGCCATTGATTCTATGAAGTTCCAATTTTCTGATTGGAATCCCCAGCTAGTCCACAACCTGGGTGTGCTTCTGGATGGAGACTTGATGATGGCGGATCAAGTGAACTTCCTTTGCAGGTCCTACTACCAGCTGTGTCAGATACGGGTCATATGATGCAGTCTTATCAGTCAGCGCTGCAGTGATCTTCATGTGCTCATTCATCGTAACGCGCCTGGATTCGTGCAGTTCAGTCCTTGCACGTTGTCCAGGATTCTGTGTGTGTGTGTGTCAGCTTCAGGCTGTCCTAACTTGTACAGCCACAGTATGCCAATAAGCCAAAATATTAGCATATATCGCAATATATGCAAGAGACGCTACACTGGCTTCCTGTTGCCACACATTTTTTTCTTGCTGGTACGTGCTTCCAATTGTTGGCTCCGCCCCGGCATACATTGGGGAGTTCTGTTTTCGAGTTTTAAGTCATCCTGGTTGGTGATCATTGTGCTCTGCTAGCTGTGGAGATATGCAGGTGCTGCACTTCAACTCGAGCTCATCATGCCTTCTCATGTATCGGACCATCTTCAGGGAACAGTCTTCCATTGCATTTAAGCGCTGTTGCACTTGACCCTGTGCAGCAGACATTCTCAAACTGTTTTTAAACGCACTTGTTTAGGTCAGTGAGATAGCCATGTGTGTAGCACAAGTGTTTTGATACATACATGTACATACAATGCATACATAAATACATAGATTGCTATTAGATGTGTTGTCTTAACGCTAATGAACATAACATTATGTGCTTTGACTGTTTGTTGTTGAAGAGAAAACCAGGAAAGGCAAGTCAACAAATTCCACGCGACTGCTGGGCAACCGTCACGGCCACAAAGTTCCTGTGCAAGATGTGTGGCAGTTCATTTAATCACAGACCATCGCTACTGGCGCATCAGATTAACAAACATGGCCGCCCAAAAAATAGGCGTGGCCGTCCACCTACTCAGCTCTTCATGGAAGGAACTGGTTCATTGTAATGGATTTTCCAATAGGACAGCTGCTTAACTGTATAAACAAGCAACACAGATATTGCAAGTTTTAAATTTTTCTGATTTCTGTAATTTTTCTGATAATTTTATGAATGAGGAACAATTTTCACTCTAAAGGAAAATGATGAATGTTTTAATTTCACTTCTTGATCAACTTGAGTTGAAGAAAGGGTTTGTGTTCCAAGTTTATTGAAATTTAATAGCAAATGAGGACAAAGCTTTTGTAATCTGATTTTATTTCAGTTTAATTTTATGACTGTGGTACACATGTGATAATAATTACTAAGTTTTGTTTTGTTGGTCCCAGAGTCGGGAAAGAGTTAATGAGGTTGAGCTCTTGTTTACGCTGAAGTATTAGCACTGGTGCTTGCGTCTGTGCTTTGGTTTGGTGGTGGCTCACTACCACCTTCAGTTGATTTTCTCGAAGAAGCACTGGCCTTTAGTGACCGATGTCGCCTTACCAGGTATACGGTACCGGCAAGGGCTACCAGACCAGCCACAGCTCCAATGATGATTCCAATTAACGGTCCCGTTTTATCCTCCGATTTCTTTTCGCCTGAAGAAAACCATATCTAGCGTTAACACTCGTCAATTACATGCCATCCATCAATTCAACTGATTTATGTTGTAACAAGGTGTCAAAAGTGCATGTCGCTCACTGCTTATTTGCCAAATGATTCCAGCAGTGTTGTTAAAAGTATCGGGCGAATGTACTTTGGTAAAAAGTAAACAGGAATTTACGTACTTAAGTAAAAGTACTCGTCAAATAATACTTTTAAAGTAAAAGTACTGAGTTTAGTTTCTATAATTTGATCGATTCACTTTTCTACTTTCAAGAAGATTAAATTCTCAAAATGCTTGTCATTCAGTTTATGTGTTTGTGGTTCATTGTTAAACCTGCACAGCTGGCAGGAAGTGGAGTGTTCAATCTAATAAATAGTTCTGCTGAACATGCATTCTCATGTTTCTTCAACTTGGGGATGGCGAGCTCAGCTGTACTTCAGTGACACAGGCAGGCAAACCAAGTTCACAGCATTTCCTTCTATACTCCAAATGTGGCCATGGATGTCCAAAATTGTCAACAGATTCACTCATGAATTGAAAGAGAGTTTAGGGTTAAATTAATAATAGTTCAAACAATGTCCACATTTTCTACTTGTATTTTTAATTTTTGTAAACTTATTTTCCAAGCTATGCAGGAATTACCGCCATGAGGCACGTGTTTTGGGTGAAGCCTTTCTATTGGTAACAGTAGGAAGTTACCAAAGTCTATAAATAAATTTCCAGTTGCGTGCTGTATACCAAATTTATATTGGTACCTCGAGCTTTGCCCTTTCTATCAAAATGCTACAGCACAGTTTTTAGTAACGAACATTACAGAAATTGTAACAAAGTAAAAGTACTAAAAATGGGTTAAAAGTAAAAGTATTTCCCTTTTTGTGATACTTCGTGACAAGTAAAAGTACTTAAGTACAGTAACATGTTACTTTTACTTTGCTACTGTACAACTCTGGATTCCAGTTATTGGTACAGTGCAGTCCTCTTTATGTACAACCCATTTACATGCAAAGCCATTTAACTTGCAGTAAAGCATGGCTCCCGACAACATATATTTAAGATGCACAACAAAGTAACACAAGATAAAGGAACGTTTGTACTGCTATGTGCTAGAACTTTTGTTAGATCAATATGCTGTACCACTAAGACTTACATAAATCATACACTACTGTATTTCAGCACGGCCCTCTTAACCTGTGCTTGGTTAACAAGCAGTTGTGGCAGTTTTGCCTCCCGACGACCGTGATCTTAGCTATTTTAAATTATTGCGTTGCCTTAGCTTCACCCTGTTGTCTCACAGATAAGTTTATAATTTTAAAGAAATTGGCACTGTTCTAATTGGCTTAAAAAAGCTAAGAAACTTCACAAGCATGTACATGTACCATTTTGTACCAGTATGTTTTGTATATACTTTTAAAAGAAGTTGCATTTGTATGAAGTTAAGTGACCAGTATGAAAACTTATGCCTTGCCCAAGTTTAGTGCTGTAACTCATTTTAAGCTTAGCTTATTTTAAAAGCAACCAAAGGTCTGATAAAGGCGCTTTACAGTCTGGAATGGAAACCAAGGACCAGCACACAAACTAAAGGATAAAAGTAAACGCTAATAATATACTATAATACCTTGCTGTGCCTTCTTCAAATACCCAAGGCTTGCTTTCAAATTAAGTGCTGATAGCTCTTGTCTATCTAAGGTGGTGATATGAACAGGGTAACTGGTCCAGCTGTGTGTGCCATCCGCACGAGAAACTGCATAAAAAGTAACAAAGTACATAAACTCATAAAAATGCGGTCTTTGGGAAGAACTACCTTAGGGTCGTCCATTAATTATGTCAACAACTGTCAAACATTCAAGGACCCCTAATAAAATTATGTCAAAAATAATTTACCCCCCTCAAATCTTTCCATCAAAAAAGAAACTCGAAATATTAGATTTTCGAAAAGAACCCAGGATTTTCTCATTGATCTGGGAACAACAAACAAGATAATTTAAAACGAAGATATCGAATTTGATTAAATTACAAACAAAAAACAGGAATAAATCACTCATAAAGATTTTCCAAATTTATGGTTGCTTTTTGATTAAATTATTGTTGACATCAATTTATCTTGAACACCTCTCCCTCTGTCAAGAACTGTCAAACTTTCTCAAACCCTCCCTCCCCCCATTTTTTTGACATAATTAATGGACGACCCCTTAGAGCATGTCATAATGTGGTCATCTATAAAAATGAATTAATAAAATTTTTGATCCATGTCATTGACCATGTTTCATCAGAGTTAGTGCTACAATGGAGTATGTTATAAGGAACTTCTGGTGTAATCACACTGCAGATTTCACGTCTGTACGAGATACGCATATACGGGTAGTCACAAATTTTACCTCTACTTTTATTTTTAGCAGCATTCAATCCCATATTCTGCTCATAACTGTTGAGCCTAAACTCTATTCTTCTTTAAAAAAATCATATTCAAGTTACATGTACCTCGAACATTAATTTGATAGTCTTCAAAGGAACGGGCCATTGAGAACACCCCTGCTTTGACGGCGCATCGAGCCGCGTTGTACTCCATTAAAACTTCCCTGCTGCTGACGCTGGCGAGTTTGTTGGAAGGCTTCGATGACACAAACGTCCACGAGTAGGACAGCTGTTCAGTTCTGTGACAGTTACTGCAAGAAACCTGCAGCACAAGCAACTGATGAACATCAACGTTTTCTTGGCAGTTATACAGGCAGGATATGCTACACGAAGGCCGGTCTCCGACGATCAGGGATATCTGAACAGTCGTAGATGCTGATTCCCTGCCCGATTTTCTCACCATCACTTTCAAAAAATAGTTGGCTGGAAGGACGGTGAAGATCAACTGCGTGGCTGGAAATGTAAGTATTGTCCCGGAAAATCCAAGTACTGCTTGCTCATCTTCAAAACACGCTGTGCTTTCGGACTCTGAAACAAACAAATAAAAGAGTACAGGAAAGCAGCTAAAGGAAATCACATGGGTTGCTTGCAAGTCTTGTTTTTTTCAATTCTCCATGTAAATTAGAAAAAGAACATTCCCTTAACACTTTAGTGACAAGTGTATACTAAAACTGACTGGGAACCAATGCAGCGCGTTGTTAAAGTGTTCAGCTAGCCCGAGAGCATGAAGTGTCGGCAACTTGATTTTGCTTAGCCTTAGCACATGAGGGTAGGGGTGGGCAGTCCTCTCCCTCGCTGTCTGTCCTTCCCACAAACTATGGTCAATGTTCTCATTATAGCCATGTTTGCTACGGGTGGAGGTAGCGACGATATCTTGAAACAAATTTCTGTTCAGGCAGGGATTTGTACCAGGACCTCTCAGTTAAAGTCCAGCATGCTAACGACGACTATCATGCACCCCAAAATAGAACTGTTGATTAAATTCAATCCCTGTGTTGAAATCAAAGTTTTAACGCCTTTAAGAATTCAGTGTGCCATTTAGTGAGAAAATTGACAATAGAATAAAATCATTGTCTACAAAGAAGACTTGAAATGACCTACCAATACAACCTGATCGTGCACTGAACATTAAACTGCCTTCCACAGTCAAACAAAATCAGTTACCTGTCAGAATTTTATTACTTAATTAACTTCATCATTGTTAATTTAGCATTCTATGCTTAGTTCTGTATTAAATAAATCATTTCAAAATTCCATTTTTGATATCAGTACTGCACCAACCTTTCGAATTTCAGTATATTATATTACCGAAGTTCTCTGAATCACTTCACAACACATTTCAAAATAAACAAAGGTTTTCTTGAAGATATCATAAGGAAATAATTATCTAAATTTCGGAAAGAATTTTAAAGATTGCAATCTAGTCTAGGAGCAGAATATCTTACCATCATTGTCAGTATCTTTTATAATGTTCTTAGTGCTACAAAACCATAACAGCTCCAAACCACTGTTGCTGAATGGTTGGTCTGGATCTCTAGTTGAACTAGCATCAATTGTAATCATCTCATTAATTGCTAAAATGAAAATACATGTAAAAGAAATTTAGGTTCTTCTCTTGATTCCTACTTTACAAAGTGTATGAATCACAGTAGAGTCTTGCTATGTCATAATTTACTTACATCTGTAGGCCTACTCTGACAATAAACCTACTGGAATGCTAGGACTTGCAGTGCTATTTAAATAACATGTAAAATATTACACTGCAGAAAATTTACTGTAAAACGAATAAAGATTATGAGTAACAGAATAGTTCCAGTTTTAGCAAATAAGGGACAGATAAAAGAACCTCAAATTTCTTAAACAATTTCTTTTATTTTGTGCATTTTATAGGCTCAGTTGTAGTTCAACAGTTGTGTAGTTCTCCCATTCTACTTTTAAAACTTCTATAAATGAGACAACAAACCATTGTGGGACGTGGTGGTATGGCAGTATGTTCGTGCCTTATAAGTTGTCACCGGAAGGTTCAGAACTACCTCAAGCCACTGCGTAGCGACTTTGGAGAAGTTGCTCACCTTCAATTGTCCAGCGCTTGTGAATAGGCTGGTGCCCTGTGTTTGGCCTTTGAGTGGCGCTTTAGACGTTTGGAGATTACGACTAGATAATTTGTTGTCTAATTATAAATGTATAAACAGTTAATAGTGCACTGCTGAACTTAACTGTAATGCCGTTTACTGGCAAACACTACAGCTTGTAGACGTGTTGGCTCCAGACTTAAGCATGCATTGGCCTTGATCAGTCCAACAATGGAACCAAATTCATCTTCACTGTTTACCTAAATAAAAATCATGCATTGCTGAAAAGTTCTTGTACTTATAATGCAATTTATCAAAGATTTATATAGCAACCCTGTCAAATATTTACTCATATGTACATCTGCCACCTGAAGATCAGTTTGTTTCAATGTCTCGGTTAACTTAACAAAGCAGCCCGAATATCTTCACATAGGGTCTTCAGTGTGGACTTGCTCTCTGTTCCTTTTGCCCGTACCTCTACCAGGCAGAATCGTGCTTTCTTGCTTGTGGGCCCTATAACCTGGAATAGTCTTCCCCTAGTGTTCCACTTACGCCCCAGAACCTTTGCTTCCACGTTCTTTTCTCGCCTTAAGACCACTCTATTCAGCCGTGCTGGAGTCAGGAGCACCTCTGAGTAGTTCTCCTTGAAGAGGTGCTATGATTGTCCAATATGAATGAATGACAACTGTTCAGCACCATCGACCGATGCTTAATTAACATTAGATTGTAGTGTTTAGTAAAAGCAGAAATAATGAATTTGTGTTGTAACTAGATGACTCACAATTTTTGCCCAGTTGCCTACTGTATGTTGTGTTATTTTAGATTATCCACATTAAACAAATTGAAAGGACTACCTTTTCTGTAACTAAACATAGGTTTAATTTAATTCTTTTAAATTCCCCAATTATGTCATATATCTAATTTCATTAATCAGTGTTAATAAATTAAAACTGTGCACATATGGCGAATGCATGAATGCCATGTAAAAAAGAAACAGACTGCATAGTAACTTTGCATCTTACCTGTGCTTCAATCTTGTACCTTGCAGCTTCCAAAGTAAAAGGCAGTATAGTGTAGTTCAAAACATCATAGGCAACTGGCGATGAGAAGCTGTCTTTAACAAGATATTCTGTATCATTTCCCTGTGTAAGGATTCTAGAAACAATCCACCTGCTTTTTGTACTCCTCGTTAGCAAACAGAACGGTAGGTGGATGTTGAGATGGATAGAGTCTTTTACATAAAAGTGAAAACACGTCTCGTTGGTCTTGTAATTGACTTTGAGTATAGATTCAGCTTCTGCACAGGACTGAGGCTTGAAAATGACAGTTTTCCAAAATCCATTACCAAATTCATCATAAACAGTAATTTTGGCTCCATAAGTGCTATTGTTGTCTGAATAAACATGTGTTGTAACAGCTTGTTGAAAATTGCCATCTTTGGCAGGCCTTTCTAACAGCCAATCAGGGAAGTCAGAAGTGAGTTGATCAAATGTGATGTTTTCTCCTCTGCTATCGCCAAACAAAATCTCGCCTCTTAGATTCTTTGTTACATTTTCTAGTAATACAAGAAAGTTGACAATACCTGGAGAAACAACATACACTACAATATGGAAATGATGAACATGGGGACCGGAAACATTCTCAACTTCGGCGTCCTTAAGAGTCGTCTCAAATGGTTTCCTGCTGGTACCACCAACAAACATTTCTTTTCCAGATCCAGATGTGGTACTCTTTAATTTCCAGGTGTTTGGGCTGGTTTGGTGAACTGCAGGGAAACTAGTTCCTTTTTTCGAAACGAAACTGCTCTTTAATTTGGTAAAATCTATGCTTAATGTTTTGGATGCTGCTGTGGAACGTTTCGGATCTAATCCATGGGTGATGTTTGTAATATCTGAACTCCTTCTGTCAGTTTCAGACAAGTTAGTGTCTTTACCTAAACCAGAAGTGATTTGTTTTAATCCATTGGAACTGATTTCAGATGGAGTAATTCCTTTATCGGGAACATTGCCTTTGATTACTGTGGTAGCTGCACTTAATGCTTCACCGTCAGATAAGCCGGTTTCTTTTTCTAAACCAGGACTGAGACTACTTGATCCAGTGACATTTTCGCTTTTTATACTTCGGTGAAATGCTTTACTAGTGCTTGGTTTGCCACCAAAATTTAATTCATCTGAGACTTTCTTAACAGAAGTAGCTTTAACGTGGCTAATTTTATCTTTGGTAGATTTGTAAGTCTCAGTAGCTTTTTCTTCATCAGGTGTAACATTCATTGTTCGCTCAGCAATTGTTCGCCTTTCATTGATACTGAACCTTTCTGTGCTTTGAAGTACATTGCCTTCACTGCTGATGTCAGGGTCAACAGTTGTTTTACCCATAGTAAATTTTTGTGTAGGCCTACCACCATTTACTTCAGTTGCCCTAATATCATCAGATGTATGGACATTCTTGGTGTATTTCCCTTCACCAATATAGATGTGATTATCACTAGTATGTGACTCAGTTGCAAAGGTGGTATTCCCGTCTTTGGCAGTACCACCCAAAGTCAATACTAATGTATCCGAGTCTCCACCTGCAACGGTTCTGGTAACCAGATTTTCATCTGGTAATACTTTGGTTCTCTTACTGTCTGGTGGTGTGACATCAGTAGTACTTGACAGGTATGCGTTAGGTCCTTCAGCTACATTAAGTTCTCTGTTAGTTGTAACATTAAAATCATGCGTATTATCCGGTACTATTTCTTGCGTTCTCTTTTCATCGCTGTACAGGTCTTCAGAAGTCTTCCTATCTTCATTGTAACTTGGTGTTGCTAGCGGAACTTCTGCTGTTTCTTCACTGAAAACCGTTTCACGTTTTATAGTTTTGATGGTATAATCATTGTCTTCTGAAGTTGTCGCACTTGTTTCTGTCTTTTCTTCTGATTTACTTATAGCTGTTTCAGCGACACTGAAGTTTAGTGTCCGAATAAAATCTTGACTTGTGTGTAAAACTGTGTCTTCATATTTTCCATTTAGGATGATTGTGTATCCATCAATCGCTGTATCATTCTCATTCATAGATGCTTGGCTTTCACCATTTTCACCACCGCTTGTTGCCAGCAGAATATTTTTCTCGTCCATTGTAGTTTTATAAAGACCAGTACTAGAGACAATTGTCCCTATTGCATCACCTGTAATAGTTGAATGATAGTCTTCACCAACATCAGCTGCCATTGTGATATTTGGTTGAATTGTAACAGTAGCTTTATCTGGGTCAATATCAGATTCTGGTAAGGTACTGGGAAACCCAGCATTTTCATCTGTAATAATTTCACTGACGGCATACTCTTGGCTTACATTAGTAGCCGCATTTGCGTGAACAGATGAAATGCTCCTGATTAATCCACTTGTTTCATCTGCATCAATTTCAGTTTGGGGAAATTGTATGTTCGAACTGGTGGAACCATAGTCATCAGCAGAGTAGCCAGTAACGAATCTACGGTTTTCAGTCACATCGGTTCCTTGTGCAGTATAATGTCGGCCGATACTGGTTGTAGAGGATTCTTTATCTAAGAAGTCACTTGTGAAGTCACGCTCCTCTGCGGTATCACTTACTCCTTTCAGGTCAACTTGCTGGTTTGTATTGGTCACCGTGCAGTCTAATCCTAGTAATTCACTATCAGAGCATCTTTCTAGACTAGTATCGTTGCCTTTGAATATGGACGTTTGGTCAATGCCCGACGTTGTAGAGGCATTTGTTTCTCCTGCTTTACTTTCATTCAATATTTCTTGTTCGTCCTTCCTAGTTACAACATCACCCTTGTGTGAAACTTCATCTTCCAAGTTACTTTGTTGACTAGCTTCAGTTCCCTTTACAGAATACTGTTGATCTGAACTAGTCACTGTAAAGCCTGCAACTGAAAAGTTACTTCCGTATCCCTTGCTTGTATCAGTTCCTTTCCAATTACTACTATCCAACTGATGTGTACTAGATGCAGCAAAGTCCATGCCTGAGAAATTACTGTCATTGTCAGGTTGCTCAATGATATCAGTTATTTCCGGAGTGTACCACAGTTCAATCGAACCACCTGCGGCAAATCCACCAATCGGAGAGCTATCTCTGGAATGTTTCATCGCATCAGCATCGGTTTCTGTAGATCGCTGGTGTGCTGTTGCTAAGTCATAACCTAATTGCGTAGTGTCTCTACTTACACCTATGCTATCACTGGTCTCAACTGTTGTCAGGGCACGATATGAGCTTAGAACTGTTGCAGAGGGGTCTGTAAAATCTGATACAGAAAATCGACTTTCATCAGTTTCTCGAGAATAACTTGTACCATCTGCGATATTCTCAGTAGTTCCTACAGAAACCTTGTCGCTCTCCATTCGAACAGTCAGAGTATCTGACAAAGGATCCTGTACAACAACTTTGATAAGAGCAGTTGAATAATCAGCACGGCTCTTTAACGAGTCCTCCGCAATTACCTCCACCAGGTAAGTTCCAGCACTGCTGTACACATGACGGAATACACCTTTCAGATAGAACAACTTAGGCGGCACAATTTTCATCCATGACGGAGGCCGTTGTTCCACATTAACCTTTATAAAATCCACAGTATGTCCATCGCCCATTGAGGCGTGCAGTCGCATTTGTCGGAAGCGCCTCTGAACAAGCAAACAGAACTCTACGTCTGTGTTTACGAAGTTCAGCTTGCTCAGATCCACGTACAGACCAACTTCACCAATGGCATCCTGGATTCTGTTTACCACAATTTCAGTTGCGACCACAGATGATGCTTGGTTAGACGAATTATAACCATCCTTGATTGTCAGCGTAACATTATGTCTGCCTGGTTTATAGAAGGAGTACGTAACAGTCACAGCATTGTACCAGACACCTTCGTAATCGACTTTTGTACTCCGGGTAAAGCGAGTGTACAGAGCTGCGGAGTCTTCGTCGAGTTTGAGAACAGCCATTGCCTTACCGACAACATTTTGAACCAGAATAATGAAGGTTATGGCATCATAAGGGTTGACGGTTGCACTAGTATTGGTGATCAAAACTACTTTCCCGAAGGACTCACCGAACGAACTGACATGCAGTTCTGTTTCATTAAACAAAACAGTATCGCTGTTTGGCACATCTGGAAATTCCAACCTAACTGCATACTTTCCCGGATTTGTGTATTGGTGAGAGACAAATGTCTTGCATAAGGAGGAATTCCGAGTGAATTGAACGGCCCATTCTGGAACATCTTTCAAAGAAATGTTTTTGCTCAGGTTGACATTCTGCAATGTTTTTCCGTCTCCAAAACTAAGAGCAGCAACGACATCAGTGGTATATTGAATTCTCAAAAGGAACGTTATATTCTCATACAGATTAAATGAAGATTTTTTGTCTGTATCAGTTATGACATCATACAAGCCAATCTGATCCTGAAATGACTCGGTCAGCCTTGTTTCTACGGTGTAACGTACAGCATTTGGCAGGAGAAGGTGCAATTTAATTATGGCAAAGCCTTTTTTATTAAAAACGTGATTAAGAATCACTGCATAGTAGTTGTCTGGTTCGTAGTGGTTGCTCAACCACGCTGGCACATCCAGATTTTCTTTAAGTGAAACATTCACAGTAGAACCATCAAACTCCATCAACGCCTGCAGTAAAGAAATTGGTACTTCAAGCTTACTGACCATCGCACAAATTGTCACATTACCCCTTTTTGATTCAACCCTAGTAAAGATCTGCGCCTCAAAGGGTGCGTCTCCACCTTCGACAAACTGCAACACCTCCATTCGATCTTTATCTCGTCCAACAACCTCAAGAGTTGCAAAGTATCCACTGCAGGACTTCTGCAAGCAGTCATGCAAGCCAGAAGGGGCTTGACGAGTATACTGGTGCACAACTGCGCCAAAATAAAAGTCGCTGTAAGCAAGAGACATCTGGCCTGAGGCCTGTGCATTCTTGGCAAGCATAATGTTCTCTTCCACCAGGTCATCTCCAAAATTCAGCTTCACTCGTACACTGGTTGGCATGTTCTGGATGGCTATCACAAAAGTCACATTCTGAAAGAGCTTGATCTTTCCGGAAGGTCTGACTGCGATGCTTACATTCTTAATGACATCATGGAATGAGCGAAAACATGACGGCAGGTTGGCCTTGTGAACTGATTGTGGCAGAGAAACTAAAACACCAAACAACCAATATTAATGCTATAATTTCCTGCTATAAAATTATTATTACTAATCAATATTTATTTGTTGTTTATACAGTATTCTTATCTGCTGGTAAATCTTCAGACAGTGGTGATAATCAGTCATGTGTGGTGCACTTTCTAACGACCTGTACACACACAAATGCTAGCACTCCTGAATAGGCTGGTGCCCTGCGCTTGGCCTTCGAGTAGCGCTTTTAAAGTTTGGAGATTACGATTATGACTATTACAATCAGGTGTCATGTCACTGTAGACTGTTGAGTGAGTGAATGGGGTACCGGAATCCATTGTGGAAAGGAAAAGGTATCTCTTGATAAAAGCCACCAACACAGTTGGACCTCAAAGGTGACAATTAAACTGATTGTTTACCTGGTTTCAACTAAAATTACGAATGCACCAAATTCAGCTAGATTTGTAGGCATAGCATATAAAACCATATGATGCACATACAAAAGTTTGAAGTTCAGTTGAATAAATTTCCTTGAATTGAGGTCACTAACTGATTAGTGAATAGAACTGTAAAATAGAACACTCCTTACAATAATATCCAAAATTTCACTTCCATTTCATCAAGCCTTGTTCCTGTGTTCTCCAAAGATAAGAATAAACCCAATACCTACTGATAACTATTATCTAACCTATTCTATCGTAATCTTAGTGCTTCTACGCTGTTGTATCATTACTCCACTACTGCTTGAAAACAATACTCATACCGCAGTCTGGAATTAGTATCCATGGTCGAAATATCCAGCAAGTAGCCTTTACTTGTAGCACTAGCAGCGGTATTATGTAGTATGGGAATACAGTAGCATTTACCTGGAGCAGTGGTATTAAACCAATATGGCAATACAGTAGCAATAAATTCTGGGAAACTATGAAATACCAGCAGTCCAAGACAACTGGGAGCGAACACCGGGTTACTACATGAGCTTCGAGAATGGCTAAAAAGACCAGCAGTGCATTTATAACAGTAAGCAAAGATAGCAGAAGTCAATATTTTACAGGCATTGCCATTTTTATTTAACCCAGACCACATCTCTAAGAATTAACACGTTAGTGACGAGCTGCACTGATTTCCAAGTCGCTTTTAGTACACCTTCGTCATTAAAGTGTTAACATAATTTATTGAAGCATTTAACAAATGATCATTATACATCTTACCTTATGTAATATAAAGAGCAATCATAATATTTATACAAAGCAGGAACCAGATATTTTGATCGTACTCACCCATGGGGCGATAGCACATCGGATAGTCCTTAGAGATATGATGCCCCAAGAGATGTGCTGGGTAAAAGCAGCATCCGCATTCATGACAATGGTCCTCATCCATGATATATCCATCGCCACATGGTTGCAGAAGACTGAGTTCATCTTCACGGAAAATACAACGATTATCTTCTGCAAACATATCACCCAAGAGTCAAGATCACCAAGAACCCAAGATATCTCAATACAATCATCAGAAATGTGGGTCATAAATATCCAAGGACAACTTACATGACAGCATATTCACATTTCTGTGTGGCTTTGCGCGCGCGTTAAAAATGTTCGTAATAATAATATTACAGTCAAAGATGAAATATGATGAATATCAAGATCAGCATGTGCTTCCAAAACATGCTGCATTACCCCATTAATGGTTCATGAGTTACAGCCAACCCTAGGGAATCTGGAGTATAATTAATAAAAGGCCTTTGTCAACTGTACTTGGAGATATCTAGGAGCTATTACTCCTGGTGCATCAATCCTGCAATCTTTAAAAACAAGAGTATGACTACAAGATATAATCCTGACCTCTGTTATACGGCATATCCTCTCTTTCACTGCTATACTTCAGCTAATCTGAATCACGGCTACCTTGTTGCATTAGTTGCAATCCTGGCTCTGAATCTCTGTCACAAAATGTATAAAGCAGCAGTATAATCTGCTCAGTGCCGGATTTAGACTTGGCAAAGCCCTAAGCTATATAAAGCTTGGAGGCCCTTGTCAAATTACACCATGAGGTCTCACAAAACTTGAAAACATAATGCCTTTTAATTATTTAATAGCAAGGCATTTAAAGTAAAAAATTCAAATTATTTAGAAGAAAATGCATTTACTCCTGAAGGTGAGATGGAATTTGCTATACAAGCCATTTAAAAAGGAGCTACATAATATATATATAAATATATATGCCATATATATATGTCATATATAAAACCTGTAAGACTCACTAAAGCTGCGGAAAATGCGTAACTTTGCCAAGTGGTTCTCGTCTTTTTGGTTCTGAGTTGAAGCATGGTCAACACGAAGTTCCTTGATAGTTTGATATTCAGACTTTCGGTTCACGATAAGTCCTACATTTCTGTGTAGGACTCTGCCAACTCCAAATGAAAAGTGTCCATTGTGCGTGATGGCAATCCAAACCATGTTAAACATATGGCACTTTAGCGGGTGCGTCAAAACTTCGGATAGACGAATGCACTTCAAATCTATCTCGTAAGAAGTACAATGCCTGTTAAATTAATAATTATAAGAACAGTTGTCATAGAAGGTGGGTAATATTTACTTGAAATATCTCTTATCCATACTGTGTAGTTGCTGTTTAACAACCCTGTGTCATAACAAAGATGATTAGCATCACCCTTCTCCTTAATCCAGGCTTGGGACTGGCACTGCCAGAGTACGAGCAGTGGAGGACTAGTTTCACCACTAGTACTCACCATACTTTTGGTGATTCCTGAGAATAGGTTGATGTTTTTCAGAACCAAGTAGTCTGTCTGGATCTAGGAATTGTTTTATGCTTTATATTTTATAGTGCATTAAAAATAAACATCATACACTAATCCAGTAGTAAAGGAAAAAGCCCAGAACTTTACGACACCACTTCAAGCTCCCAACACACGAGATTGGTTTTCAACCATTGACAGAACTGAAGCAAAGAAAAGGTGAAGGAGTCCATATTTCAGGTATACCTACCACAAAAATGAAGAGTTAACCATTGCAAAACTTAAATGCTGCATTGTAAGTACTCATGGAATTTTGGAGAGAAGGAACAGCCAAGTCATGCCTTACTGGAAAATGAAGGCCACAACAACCCTGTTTATCCAATCACATCATCAATTGAACCCAAGACATCTCAATACAATTCTAGTGTCACATAGCTTAGTCGAAAGCCTAGTCAAAATCATGACAAAATGTTATGTTGTCTTGTATAATGTTACGCTGGGTTGTCATGTTAAGTACTCTATGGAATTATAAGATGTGAAGGCCACAACAACCTGTTTATGCTATCACATCATCAAACCCAAGACATCTCAATATAACTCTATTGTTACATAGCCTAGTTGAATGTTATGTTAAGTTGTCTTAAATAACATTACGCAGTGTCGTTATGTTAAGTACTCTATGAAATTATAAGTTTATAACATGTGTTTACCACAGCTGGCTGACAAGGTCTGTCTCAGCTCCAAAGATGGCAATAAGGTAACTTTGGCCTGGAGAAATTATCATTGTCACTCTAGCTCCTGTGCAGTAACTGCTATTCCAAGACGGGGGCAGTAACTCGAATGCCAATCCAAATTCTCTGTAATTTATGCCAAACAACTGAAGTCCTTCCTTCGATGTTGAAGACAACCATCCAAAGAATTCTAAAAGAATAAGTGAAGAAATATGCACATAATGTTGGCTCAACCACATCCTGATCAAAAACCTAGGATACAATAGAAAATATAATCAATAAATGTAACAATAATAAAATAAATAGCAATAATAAGCTAAAACTGATATTTATTAAAATAATATGCTCCTAAACTGGGATGAGGCCCGATTTTCTACATACTCCAACCATAATTTTCATTCCTTGGGATCATTTCTATGTTGGGTAAAGCATAATCCATAATAATTGTAAATAAACAATAATGATTAACAATACTGATAAATAACAATAATAAGAAGAAAAAGACGAAACAGTAATAATAAATACTAATTTAAAGATCACATTTACTGACTCTATTCAGGGTTTAGAATAGTAATTCCAGAACTCATAATTTTTAAATCTTGAAACATCACTTCTATTAAATAATACTTTACAATTTTATAATTGATTCCACAAGATTAAAATACTGTCCTTAGTGATGTAAACAACCAGTATAACAATATAATAATATAAACAATTGCGCAGAAACCACACTAATAACTACAATGATTGAGCCATCATCAAATCATCATTTATGAAACTAGGGAAATCCTAGTTGCCTTCTTACTTTCTTTTCCTTGTTTTACTAACCCTAAAGTCCCAGATTACCACCATGTGCATTTAAAATTTATAAGGCATTAAATACCTCGAGGTACATAGTTCTTGGTATGCCCCTTGCAGGAAACACAAAAGCGATCGTCACGGTCATATACCGGAACACTGCCGTTGACTCTAGCCCAGATCCACTTGGCATTTGTACCAAAAAGCTTTTCGAGACCATTGTTTTGACTTTCGTCATAGAGAATATCTGCAGTAGGATCTTGAAAAAAATTTCGAATGACCTGTGCATTTTCCCACTTCGAGTTATCATAACCATCCAACAGATAGCTGTTGATTTGTTGCCCAAGTGGTATGTGGTTGCACTTCCAAAAATAGTCTGTCTCAATAACAGGACTTGAGAATACTAAGCCAAAATCATCGTTGAAGAAGCAGCATCTTACATCAACAACTGATAGATTCTCAGGTAGAATGCCTGTTATAGCTTCTTTGTATTTTGCATTTGCTTTTTGGTCATCTTGTGAATCAAAACTGACTTGTCCATATAAGCCACTACACCGAAAATAGAAGTCTCCAGCTGAAAACAACAACATAGTGTACAGAGCCATTTATATTTAAAGTTGATGATAAACTTGGCAGACTGACGTTCCCTGATTTTCTCATTACAGTTCAACCTTGCGATCCACACTATTACTTAATCCTGACTTCAAATTTTGTATTTGTGTGTACTGAATGCAGTTACATCAGGAGAATGCACATAGGTTAACAAAATTTCACAGGAAACTAATTAGCAATTTAAAAAATCAAAGGATCTTAAATTATGCCAAAAAATAATATTATAGCATTACTTAAAATACACAGTTTTGCGATTTTAGTGCTAAAATGTTGACACAGAGCCATAGGCATAGACTCTGGGGGGGTCAGCCGGGGCACGTGCCCCCCAATAATTGAGGAGCCGGGGCAATGCCCCCCCAAAAATCGAGAGGAGAATTTCTTCAAATATTAAAATATTATGTTTCAATACAGACAAATTTCTTCAGAAACAGAAAAACAGAGACACAGAACTGAAATACTATCAGAAATCCATAATGGAAACAAAGATTTATTTTTTTATCTTCAATATCTTCAATGTGAAACAAATTTACATGTAAACAAAACACCCATTTCATACGCATTAACGTAACACCGGAAGCCTGTCCAGAACAGAGGTGAAAAAAGCTATTTAGGATTTTGCTTTAAGCAACAACAAAAAGAAAACCACAAAATTTGTTTTTGTTTAAAAAAAATTTCTTATTTTTGTAGAAGTTATTTTAATAGCATTGATTAAATGATTTTAAATTTTCGGAAATCGCAACTGAATTTACTGAGTTGGAGCTCTTGTTCATGCCATTTTTCATGTTTTTTATGATCTGAAATCAGAAAAACTTAAAAACAACCAAAACAACAAAAACCATAAAAACAAAAAACCGAAAAAACAACAACAAACAACGATTTCATCTTGAAAAAACTTTTTTTGCACCTCTGGTCCAGACCCCATGCCCCAGCAATATTTTTCCCCACCAATATTTTTCCCCACCAATATTTTGCCCCACCAATATTTTGGACAAGTTTACGCCAGTGCACAGAGCTGATTCACAACAGCTAATGATAGTTTTTGCGACTGAGTGACGACAGGCCCATTTTGATCGTTATATATAATAGGTCGTTGATTTTGATCAAGACAGTAAATAATGTATGACTAGACTTACTATAAGCAACTAATATGCAATCAAGAAGAAGTAGCGTTGCAGATACTTTCACAGACATGCTACTATAAGCAACGTTTGGTTTATGAAGGCGGTTGCGGATAATCTTAGGAAAGCGAGGCCTACATTTACTCGCCAACGTTTGAACTCTTAAAATTTGTGTAAAGTAGCAGTTGTTTTATTCGCATTAACAATACACACCTCAATGTCTATCGTTTTGTTTTCAAAATAAAACGTGCGCACTGAGTCACTAAAAATTATTTCATTAAGAGTCACAATGACGTCATTTAAATTTAATTAAAGACGCGCCATCTACCTAAGACATAGAAGTTAACTACTACTTTTTGCAGACTTTGGTATTCAGATAAAGAATTCACATAATAAGATTATGAATCTAGGCACGTATAGCGGTTGGAGCCCGTAATCGCAACGCATTAATCGTCCTAAGTGCAGACATTTTCGTAAGCGTAAATTCTCGTGGAACTCTCAAGATGCTCAGGCGCTTGCAATGACTACTAAACGAATATAGGCAGTTTGGTAATAAGTTGAGCTTCGGCGTTAAATCTAAAGTTCAGAAGGTAGATAGGCAATTAAACGATTTTGCAGTTTTTATAGGCCCATATTCAAAGAACAAAGTTATATTTTCCATAAATAATAAAATTTATCAGAACAATTTTATTTTGTGACGTTAGGCCTAACTTGAGGAGAGAACCTTCAATAAATTGCTGTATGACGTAATTAACTCACTACGGAAGTGATGTTGAAACGTCACATATTATGGCAAGTTAACAGTCGAGAAAACGGAAGTATATAAAGGAGTTTTGTTGTCGATAGTAATTTATTGAAATAAGTAATAAATCTATCGATTAGCAATAGAATATGTCAAAAAGACAATTCTTCGTTGGCGGCAATTGGAAGATGCATGGAACAACGTCTTCGGTGGACGAAATTATTAAATTTCTGAACGAAAAAGGCCTCAACAGAAAAACAGGTAAAGTAGGCTGTGCGATACAAACGCACACGCACACCCAAAATATATTTTGTTATAAGGCCTAATGCAACGAAAAACACAGTAACAGACACATGTTATATAATTAGGGCCTATATCCGCCACTCAGTAAGAACTTATGGGTATAATTATGTATTCTGATAAAACAGGTAGGATGTCAAGTAAATGGGATAAAGCAAACTGTCTTTTTCTAGATGCGCAGGTTCTGTCTTCTGTAAATGTGAATTTTATAAACGTGCCTTATATTTCAGAGGTTGTTGTGGCTCCACCATTTGTCTACCTCGGCTATGTACATGAAAAACTTGACCCAAAAATTGCTGTTGCTGGCCAAAATTGCTATAAGGTCGACAAAGGAGCATTCACTGGTGAAATCAGGTTAGAGCATACTTGTTTGGCAGAGTTATATGCACAACTCTTATTTAGTACATTTGCTTAATTAATGTGTCAGGTTTATTACCCTTCTCAGGCCTTCTGTTAGTACCTTTATCACTGATTAGGTTTGCAAGTAATTTCAGCTTATGGTAATGCCATTAATGGGGTCTTAACTCTGCAGCTCGGCTAATTGGTAGGTTTCAGAAGTATGGTCATATATCTACCTACATGCCGGATGAGCTGCATTGATCCACATGTAAATTCAGACCCGTTGACTTTAAGATCCTTATGAGGTGTCAGCCCCCCCATTCTGGAACAGGCTTCCATGCAATGTGCACCACCAGCTCCTACTTTCTGTGCCTCTATTTTGCAAGTAGTTGAAGACCATTTTATTTGATCATGGTCTTGTGTAGTTAGGTCTGGAGCATCTATGATGAGTGTTCCTGAAGAGGATGCTTTAAATCAGCACTTACTATTATCCTTAATAGCACTGTACTAATTAAAGTGCCTCTTAAGCAGTAGTCTTCAAAGGCTAAGTCATGAGGGTGGTGGTCTCGCAGTTTAAGGATAATAGAGATTGTGTTGATCTACATCAGAGGAAGGTTTGCGCTTGGAATTTAAATGTTACAATGGATTTATTGTTAACAACATTTTCCCAGTGATGGGCAATAGTTAACTAAAAAGTTGCTAAGTTTTAGTTTAACTAAAAAATTTTAGTTAAGGAAGAAGTTTAACTAAAAAAAATAGTTTAGTTAAAACCATAGTTTAACTAAAATTTTTTAGTTGCTAACTAAAAAAATCAGCAATATGCAACTATTTTTCCACAGTGAACATTGAACACTGTCAGCAACAAAACATTTTAACACTGCATGGTTTTAGCATTAACAGCCTGTGTTTTCAAATTCATACACTACTTACAGTACACATGTAACTGTATGCCAGGAAAGCACACATTGCACAGATTGAAGGTGAAATTGTCATTGACGCTTTGCATTATTACAGTTCACTTAACGTCTTTTATTGTGAAAATGTTTGTCGTAAAAAGTTGGAAAAAAGTTTGAAAAAGTTTAACTACTTTTTTTTAGTTTAGTTAACTAATTTTCAAAATCAGTTGCCAACTTTAGTCAAACTATTTTTTTTAGTTGGAAAACAGTTTTAGTTTAACTAAAAAAAATAGTTTAGTGCCCATCACTGCATTTTCCTGTATATCAATTTATTTATTTTTTCCTACAATACATTTACTATGAGGCTGAGGGTTTATATTTTGTTGGTTGTAGCCCAGCAATGATTAAAGACAACGGTGGAACGTGGGTTATACTGGGTCACTCAGAAAGACGAAATATTTTTGGCGAGACTAATCAGGTAGAAAATGGCACTGGACACGAGTTACAAAAATATCAATGACAGTGCGTTTGCAGGCGCTTAATTAAAGAATAAATATAATAATAATAATAGTTAAATACCTCATAGAGCTGGGGTGATGTAGTTGATTTCATCTCATGTTGTTGTATTTAATTAGTTGGAACTGAATGTGTGGTGTAATATTGGGACAGTTACTTAATTTTAGTTACGTGAATGCCTTACACTACAATACAACACAGCTGCATTTGATATTGCCCTCCTTCCAAAGTTCAGAAGTGCACAACCACCTCATCTACAGTAGAGTATCAATGGTGCTGAGCAATTGTGCTGAAGGATTTGCTCGAGGTACCCCACATAGTAACTGCGTCGGGGAGGTGGTTTCCCACGCTGTCTGCTTTACAAGCCGAACACTTTAACCAATTGGCTACCTTGCTTACACTGCACAGGTTTACAACTTGGTGGTTTAGAGCACCAGGTTGAAAAAGACAGTGTATGAGATTCATCCATAACTGCATTTCACATTGTGACTGACTAATAGCACCTCAGATTTGCAGTCTTCTGTGAAAAGTGCATACATTAAAATTTCTGTAATAATAATCATCCAGTTTGCACCTATCTGAATAAAGTGGCCTGGCGTGTCAGTTAAATATTTTTGTGAACAACAGTGAGCATCATTTTCACTTCTTTGCTTGTCAAATGCAAGGCCAGTTAAAAGTGGATACTTTATATATGTTTGATATGATTGTACATGCAGTCACAAGTTTTGGGGAGACATGTGAACTGTATTTGGAAATTGAGAGCAATGAGACTGCAGACCTACAAACCTTTAACTCTGTCACCCTCTCTCAACTGAGCGGAGGCTGTAGCTGTTGGTGCTTTGATACTAGTGAATTTATGAACACCAATTTAACTGCTATTAAAATTATAGACAGGTGTGAATTAGCCAGTCTCACTGATAAATTTACGAGACTTACTTAGATTTTCTGATACATTTGCAAAGCAAAAGTCTGTGTTAAATGTCATTTTTATTTATCTAGTGTTTGCTTGACAGAAGTACCACTGTAGCATCAGTTTTTATTTGTTTTAAATTATTTAGCTGATAGGAGAGAAGTTGGCACATGCATTGGCCGAAGGACTTAATGTGATACCTTGTGTTGGAGAGAAACTTGCAGAGCGAGAAGCAAAGAAAACGGATGAGGTCATATATAAACAGATGGATTTCATTGTTGGTAATGATGCTTCTTTTGAATTGTTTCTAAATGGTTATCTGAAATCTAGAGCAATATGAAGGGTTTGAGGTGTCTTTCCACACAAACATTAAATTTACTCATTACCTACTGGTATATATTATATATAGATCATATCCAGGATTTATTACATAACTGTGAACAGGGAACATGATTGCCCTGTTTACCAAAATCACACTTGTTCAGAGTAGTTAGTCAGCTGTGTAAGCACTGAGCAGTGCATTTAAGAGTTGCCTGAAAGGTGTTATGTAGTAAATATTTTATTATGTTACATTACCTTGCTTTTGAGTTCTATATCCGCAATTCCGCATTTATAGGTAAGAACTTTATTTTAACTTATGTGATAGATTGTAAGCATTTGCAATGTGCAACTGTTAACTTTCAAACGCTAGCAATTATGTAGTCTGAACTTCTTCACTGTAAAGGGTTGAACAAAAAACCTTAGTCACTTCAAAGTGACACTGTCAATGTGAAAATGCCACAAAAATATTTTTCTGTTAGATTAGCACTGGTTCTGCCCAGCCTGAGGTTTACAGTGATATTTTATGCATAAATATCTAGTTGTCCGTAATCTTTGACTATGCAGAAAATGTAAAGAATCAAAAGGACTGGGCACGTGTTGTAATTGCCTATGAACCGGTCTGGGCCATTGGAACAGGAAAAACTGCAACTCCAGAGGAGGCTCAGCAAGTCCACAAATTTATGCGGGAATGGATTGGCAAACACGTCAACGCCGAAGTGGCAAAAACAGTTAGAATCATCTACGGCGGTAAGCGTGTCAATGTGGGTCTCATACAGAGTTCCATATCACCAAGATTACCACTATTAATACACCTTTTTGGAAAAAATTGTCGATTCGAAATAGCATGTACTTATAAACAATATTAAACATGCTTATAAATACCATTCTTGAGTAAAACCTTTATTTTTGATAAAGCTCTTGCTCTAATATACATAGTTATACAATTTAGTTTCTATACTTTAGTAGAACGGAGGTTTTCCTCCAAATAATGATTACAACCCAAATAATGAATACAACCTTCAAGGGAAAGTTAAGTAAAGCTCCCATTTCGCTTAAGGGGAAGCACTGATTTCCTTCAGTTTGCAATGGTCCTTGAGCCGGCAAAGAACGAATTCCAAGCTCCTGGACACGGGCCAATGTATCACAGAACCTCAGTTAATCTATGTAAAATAATACTGTTAATGTGCTAGAACTTTCTTGAATGTTCTAACAACAAGTAAATGGTGCATGCTTCTTTAAAAGATGTAAAAACAAAAGCACCAGCAACTGCATAGAACAACAAAAGAAGATATAATTATTTCCTTGTTATATTTGTAATTCAGGTTCCGTTACACCCGAAAACTGTAAAGAACTTGCGAAACAGGCTGATGTTGACGGCTTTTTGGTTGGAGGTGCATCCCTGAAACCAGACTTCATTTCCATTATAAACGCACAAGGTTGCGGTTCAAAAACTTGTTGCATCATTTGATGACTGGGACATGACTGAATTTATTAGCATATATTCTGCTGACTGGTAAGAACAGAGATTGAAGGGGTTCTTTCAAGTTTTTGTAAGAACACCGGACAGAAACGTGTTTTGACTTTGCTGCAGATTGTTTTCAGTTTGCAGTAACACACATTATTGTAACTTGAGGACGTTGATCTGTGATTTGTATTAACAGGCCTGTTGTAACAGGCCGATACTCTAATTCGATTTGAAGAGAGTTTATCTAAAACACTTCTAGTTTCAATTTTTAAGTTCAAACAAAGAGCAGATGTTCATCAGATTCTGTTTATTATGCAGTTCTCATGAACTGACGTGTATTTGGCAATAGTGCCTATATCTAATGAAACAGCAAAACTGAAACCAGGTGTTATGTACCTATGTATAACCTGCACTTCATATAGATAAGCTGTTTACGCCTAATGCTTTCGTGAATTGAAGGGAATGTTTTAGTGCGACGGTCTTTCCAGAAGTGGTATCAGCTCAATATACATGTATCTCGACGACAAACTTGCACATGCATACACTAATGCATCTGTATGCATGATTGGGACTCGGGAGGCTGTGTAAGCAACAGGCCCGCCGAGAGAGGAAGCTGGGGGCAAATGCCAAGGGGCCCAGCGGCTTTTAGGGCCCGGGCCGGGCCCTCAATCAACGTGTGAAAAAATATTACAATCAGTTATACAAAGTTTATGATTTATGACAGCTGAACAAAGTCATAGTTTTATAATATATAAATATAATATCGTACGGTCGTACCTGCACTTTTATTATTTCAATTTGTTGTTTTTCTTAATTTTCTCAAAGCCTAATAGTTTAGAGGCCCGTGCAAGCTCTGCATATAGGGGCCCGGAATTTCTGTCCGCGGGCCTGGTGAGCAGCAGCAGTAACCATAGGCGTAATATGTCGGGGGTACGAGGGGTACCCGTACCCCCACTTTGGACTAGGGATACCGCACCCCCACTTTTTGAACAGTGCCAATCAATATTTTATTATTGTGCCTTCCCAGAGATCGCAGTCTCCGCCTTGCTTCGTGTGTGTAAGAAATTGGTACCCCCACTTTTTAGACCAAAGGTGCGCCCCTGGCAATAACAGCTTATGAAGAGTGCACTTGATGCGGGGATGATGATGGCGATATCATTAACCTGTCGCTTTTGAATTAGATGAAAAGTTGACGCTGGTCTATTTGCAGACTCCAGCATCCATGAATGCAATGTATGCGCATGTATAATCTAAATCACGGTCCATGTGGCTCTGTAGTGCTAGGCCTTTTCTTAGGCCTCTTCGTATACGCGTATCTATAGGTCCACTTAAAGGAGTGCGGCTTTGCAATGAACCGTAATAAGAGATTTAATGCCATACGTGCAACGTGAATCACAGGCAAAGGTGCGCTTGTGTGTGTGTATGGTATAGCTTGTAATTACCTTTGCGATTTGAGCGATCGGTAAGAGATGCAATAATCGATCGATGCTGCTATTCTCGAGTTGTGTAAACATGACACATGTGATCAGCACTCGATGCAGCTGGAAAAAACCTGCAACATTTTGGCATTCTTAGTATAGGCCTATTTATACGGATGATCGAGATGGAGAAGAAGGGTGGCAAAGAGGATAAAGAGGAGAGAAATGAAGAGGCGAAGAACTTTAGGCTACCATAAGAAATACCTCAAGAAACCCTAGTCCCACACATTGCAGGATGAGAGAGGTAGGATTTTTCCTGTGCTCAAGACCAGCTAAAGGAAGTTACTCTTCGTCCCCAGTTCAGCCGTCTTCTTGGAGCTCAGCTTTGTTGATTCAGGATTTCAGGCTGCTTCCAACGTACATATGCTGTCAGTTAGGAACACATCTTGACTAAAGAACACATCTAAACTAAAGAACTATCTTAACTGAAGAGCACATCTTAACCAGATAATTTTCTAACTAGAGAACACATCTAAACTAAAGAATTGAGACAAGAACTATCTTAACTTACGAACTAAAGAACTAAAATTACAGAACTATCTTAACTAAAGAACATAACAAAACTGGGAAACTATCTTAATTAAAAACACATCTAAACTAAAGAACACCTCTTAACTAAAGAACTTTCTGAACTTAAGAACTAAAGAACTAAAAGAATTAAAATTAAATAACTATCTTAACTAAAGAACACCTCAAAACCAAAAGAACCATCTTAACAAAAGAACACACCTAAACTAAAGAGCACATCTTAACTAAAGAACACATCTAAACTAAAGAACTATCTTAGGTAAAGAACAAATCTTATCTAAATAAATGTCTTAACTAAAGAACACATCTTAACAAAAGAACGATCTTAGATAAAGAACACATCTTACATAAAGAATTATCTTTACTAAAGAACATATCAAACTAAGAAATATATTAAGAACACATATAAACAATAAAACTATCTTAACTAAAGAACACATCTAAACTAAAGAACACTTCTTAACTAAAGAACATCTTAACTAAAAAGACATCTTATATAAAGAACACATCTTAACTAAAGAACATGACTATGGAACACATCTTAACTAAAGAACATGACTAAAGAACACATCTTACCTAAAGAACTATCTTAATTATAGAACACCTCTTACCTAAAGAAACAATCTTAACTTAAGAACTAAAAGAACTAAAATTAAAGAACTATCATAACTACAGAACACATCAAAACTGAAGAACTATCTAAACTAAAGAACATATCTTAACTAAAGAACACATCTTAGCTAAAGAACACATCTAAAGTGAAGAACCATCTTAGGTAAAGAGCACATCTCATCTAAAAAACTATCTTAACTCAAGAACACATCTTAACAAAAGAACTATCTTAACTAAGGAACACATCTTACCTAAAAAAAACTATCTTAACAAAAGAACGCATCTTAAATAAAGAACTATCTTATCTAAAGAACACATCTTAAATAAAGAGCTATCTTAACTAAAGAACATATCGAAACTAAAGAAATATCTTAACTAAGGAACACATCTTAACTAAAGAACACTTGTTATTTAAAGAACATATCAACTAAAAAAGACATCTTAAACAAAGAACACATCTAAACTAAAGAGCACATCTAAACTAAAGAACTATCTTAACTAAAGAACGTTTCTCAACTAAAGAACATAACTTAACTAAAGAACAGATCTTAACTAAAGAACATGACTTAACAAAAGAACACATTTTAACTAAAGAACTATCTTAACTAAAGAACACCTCTTAACTAAAGAACCATTTTAACTAAAGAACATATCTAAACTAAAAACTATATTTACTAAAGAATACGTCTTAACTAAAGAACTATCTAAACTAAGGAACACATCTAAACTAAAGAACTATCTTAAATATAGAACACATCAAGACCGAAGAGCAATCTTAACTAAAAACACATCTAAACTAAAAACACATCTTTACTAAAAAAAAACTGTCTTCACTTAAGAATTAAAGAACTAAAAGAACTAAATTAAACAACTATCTTAACAAATGAACACATCAAACTTAAGACCTATCTTAACTGAATAAAATATCTTAACTAAAGAACTATCTTAACTAAAGAACACATCTTTACTAAAGAACATAACTTAATAAAGAACACATCTAAACTAAAGAACACATCTTAACAAAAGAACTATTTTAAATAAAGAACACATCTTATCTTAAAAAACAGTGTCTTAACTAAAGAACACATCTTATCTTAAAAAACACTGTCTTAACTAAAGAACAAATCTTGAACAAAGAACACATCTAAACTATAGAACACATCTAAACTAAAGAGCTATCTTAACTAAAGTAAATATCTTAACTAAAGAACATAACTCACCTAAAGAACACATCTTAACTAAAAAAGTATCTTAACTAAAGAAGGCATCTTTACTAAAGAGCATAACTTAACTAAGGAACACATCTTAACTAAAGAACTATCTTAACTAAAGAACCATCTTAACACTAAAGAACATATCTAAACTAAACACTATATTAACTAAAGAACTCATCTAAACTAAAGAACTACCTCAACTATGTGATCAATCGAGTGAACGTTTATAATCATAGTTGTAAAAAACGATAGAAACTAAATAAACAACGGAAAAAACGTCGTTTTTTCAAAAAAATTAACAAACGGGAAAAAACTGAAAAAACGGAACAAGAAAATAATTTGACATTCTCACATCTTGTAGGCCCTACTGCATTTTAAAATTAACAACCTTGTTTGCAGAATTTCATCAGCAAATAACACAGCTTTATTAGTAAACACTAAATAACATCAATCTACAACAATTATTTTATTTCTTATAAGTTTGGTTTAATAAGAAATTGAGAAATTAAAAATATTGAAATCTTTTCAAATTTAAATTGTAAACATAAGTCCACATAAGTCCATCCTGACTAAATTAACACAATTAAGAACTAAACTTTGGAGGTAGGCCTATAGACTATAATTATAGTGTAAACTTTCTCACGGTAAATGCATTTCAATTTAGCCAATGCTGAGTTTTTGTTTTTCTCGTTTATCAAAGTAACGTGAATCTATTCCGCACCCTTTTCTTTTGGCATTTTAGATAACTTAGAAATAACTTTATAAAATGTCATTTCTTGTACTTTGCAATTTCTCAAACGATGACGTAAATAGTGAGGTAAATTAGCTGAATCCTTGAAAGTATGGAGAAAACGTAAGGGACATCAGACAAAAAATTAAACAGAAACTGAAAAACATTAACAGACAGTAAATAAATAAATAAATAAATAAATAAATAAATAAATAAAGTTACATAAAAAACGAAAAAAAACGATAAGAAAAATAAAAAACGAAAAAACGACGGTTTTTGGAGAAAAATAAAAAACCAAAAAACGGTTTTAACATCTATGTTTATAATAATTCCGTGGATTAAACTTCAGCGAAGACTTCAGCTTATTCACGAGCAGTCACCTACATACATACTTTCATGCCCATTAGCCCACACATACACATTTAAACCCACTTGCGCCCAAGCGCTTCAACTTACTTATACACCTGAAAACACTCACCGCCCTACATATATGCATGCATGTCAACAGACATACATACACTCTCACATACACACGCACACACACGCACACACACACACAAACCATGCATACAAACACTTAAACATACATACACAAAGATAAGCATTAAGCACATGTCCACACAAATTCCCATAAACATGCATACCCAACTACCGATGCACATGCAATCATACGTTCCCAGATCCATACTTGGAATTACCTATACCAGACCCTCTGTGTAAATAACCACACAATGCATCAACACTGTGGACCACACTCCACAGATCCACTGTGAAAACAATGAGGCCCAACTGTGGACCACACTCCACAAAGTCCACATACTCACTGCGCATACAATGGTCCAACAGTCCAATCCATTCTATAATGTTGTCAATCCATGACATTCTTGGTCGACCGCGGTTGCGAACCCTTCTACGAGACCCGTCATCACGCTGCCTTCGATGTTGTCCTTGGGCTGCCTCATGACATTGGTCCGAAGTACCTTAGCTTGCGGGTTCGGACATGGTTCAGCAGTTCGCTTTTGTTCTCGCCAGCGTGTATACATACACTTGTTTGGTGGTCATCCTTTTTGTCCAGGAAATTCTTAAGAACTTTCTGATGCACTTGTTCTCGAAAGCTTGGATGCGTTTCTCTTCTTCTTTCCTTAACGTCCAAGCCTGACACCCGTATGTCGCTGTTGGCCATGTCAATGCCATCATCATCCGTAATTCGGTGTCATTAGACTATGTATTGACTAAGTCTTGTTCTTCCAAATGTTCGTCAGTTTAACCATGACTGCCATCCCCATGGCCAGCCTTGATTTGACATCGTCCTTGCAGTCTGCCTCTACAGTTACTTTGCTCCCTAAGTACACAAAGGATTTTACTTGCTCCAGTCCTCCGGTGTCCACTTTTATCTCGAGTGTTTCTTCTATTCATTACCTTCGTTTTTGTCGCATCGATCAACATTCCCTTGCTGCATTTTCGACTCGATTCACAATTTTTTGTTATTCTTTTGACGATAGGGTCTATAATCAGCGGCATATCTATAGATGAAAACCATTCCCGTTACTAAGAAACTCGAAATGACGTCATTTCATATTAACAATTCGATGCTAATAGCTAATAAAAAACCATCGACGTATATTGAGCGCGTCGATGATAAAAACAGTAAAAAAATGACTTCATTTCAGCCGTATGGAGAATATGAAAATTTTATACCACGGGCACATTCACCATTGACCAAAGATAATCAGATGACCTTGTTGGATGATATGTCTGGCGAATTAGAACTGGTTTTAAGAAAATAATGTGGCTGGCCAGAGTTCAAAATTATTATAAGCTTTGAGCCCAATTTGAAACTAATTCTTCCCTGAACAGAAAGCCTGTGCAAAGATTTACGCACAAAGGTTAAAATTTGGACGTATTAGTTATAGTGAGGTGGCTTAGTGAAATTATCGTTACCTGGCGGATAAAAAAACGAAAAAAGTGAATTTTCCAATATGGCCGACGGCGGCCATCTTGAATTTTTACGTTTTACATAAAAATGTCTCAAAATTTCAGAGGGCTCCTCTTCTAACATCAATTAGTAGACCCTGACAGATCATCCTGCCAAATTTGGTGCTTTTATCCGCCGCGTAACGTTTACCTTAAAAACAGCGCTAAACCACATCACTCTTACGGCAGATCTAGCCAAAGAGTTCTGAACTCTGCAGCTTCACTGCCTCGGCATGTTTGACTTATTGATACTTAGTCCAGGCAATTTACAGTTAGACCTGGAAAAAATTGCTTCAGAAGCTTTTTAAACGGTTTCCTGCTCAGAAAAAAATGCTGAATAACATATCCAAAATCCGACAAAATCCTTCCACGGGAACACCCCCCAAAATGGGTTTCAAAATGGTGGATTCGCGGTTTCCTAAGAAATACCAATAATAATAAAAATAATTTGCAGTTAGACCTAGGCAAAATTGCTTCAGAAGATTTTTAAACGGTTTCCTGCTCAGGAAAAATTGCTGAATAACATATCCAAAATCCGACAAAATCAGACCACAAGAACACCCCCAAAAATGGATTTCAAAATGGCGGATTGGCGGTTTCCTAAGAAATACCAATGATAACAGGGGCCTAACAATAACTTGCAGTTAGCCATGGGCAAAAGTGTTTCAGAAGCTTTTAAAACGGTTTCCTATCCATAAATAATTGCTGAATAACATATCCAAAATCCGACAAAATCCTTCTACGGGAACACCCCCAAAAATGGATTTCAAAATGGCGGATTGGCGGGAAATACCAACAATTATTGGGGCTTACCAATAACTTGCAGTTAACCATGGGCAAAAGTGCTTCAGAAGCTTTTTAAACGGTTTCCTGGTCATAAATAATTGTTGAATAACATATCCAAAATCCCCCAAAATCTGACCATGGGAACACCCCAAAATGGCCAAATCCAATATGGCCACCGTCGACCATATTTGAAAATTAACTTTTTTGTTTCTTAGAGTATATGCACGTGTAATACCTCTATTGTAACTGATTTCGGTATGTAGAATTCATTTCTGATATTGTTTTTGCCATTCGGGGTTATCTTCACCTTGAAAGGTCATGGTCAAGGTCATTTTGGCAGATTGGAAAATTCACTTTTTTGTTTTTTAGAGTATATGGACGTGTAATACCTCTAATGTTACTGATTTCGGTATGTAGAATTCATTTCTGATATTATTTTCACCTTTCGGGGTCATCTTCACCTTGAAAGGTCATGGCCAAGGTCACTTTCTTACATTAGGTAAACTTTCCATCATTCGGTAAAAGTAAATTGTTACGTATTGCTGTTCTTCACTGTGACCATATGCACAGAAATTGAGTTTGACATTGTTACTGTAAGTGAGTCTTTTGTTATTCTTATTGTGGAGGACCTGATCCGGTCGCTTTAGTGGGAGATATTCTGGAATCACAAAGACAAACCTGTATACCCATTATCCAGTCCTGGCATAGTTGCAGGTACTGCAATTTACCCTGGCTGAAGAACAGTGTTGCCCATGATTGGAGAAGTGGAGGAGTTGCATCAGGACTTCCGGGAATTTGAGGAGTGCGAGGCCAAGTCTGAGCTCTGCCAGTTGTTTTGAGTTTGGCTGCAGCTGGTCGCCGTCATGAAGAACGCTGTAGTATCAGAGAGAGAAATAAACTTAAATTTACTTGCGGCTACTGTCGAGGATTCTATGCGAATCTTTGCATAAGAATCTTTGCATAATGTGACTGCATCAACTATCTACGTTACGGATTGTGGTATCTAGAACAAATCAGTGTTGGAGTTCACACATCCTAAGCTCTACTGGCGCTTCTGTGTGAGCCAGTGGGTTGTTGAAGATCGCTCAGGATGGTTCTTCGCTGTCGGAGGTGGCACGAAGGTCGAGCGAGTGTCGAAGGGACCTGGAGGTCACTGTGTGGTAGGAGCCACACGCAATGCCACTCCTGTGGCAGAGTCTGAGCTCTTGTTCCATGAGATCGGGTCTATCACCAGATTTCTCAACTTTCTCGCCTCTAACCACCCCATGAGCCACACAGAATGCCATCTACAGCATGCATTGAGTACCACTCGCCGTCTCGCATTTAGCCATAAGGTGTCTAAGCTATTAGACTTTGTGCTAGAGCGGGAGAATCCATACTCGGTGACAGACCCGTGCAACTGCACAACTTGCTCACAAAAGTGGCTGTTGACCGAAAGATGGCTACCCGCCTGCTCAACTTTCTTGAGAATCGTGAGCATGCCTACCGCTCACACAGGCAGGAAAGATTAGTTGAGAAGACCAAGAAACTTAGCATGACTTCATCGAAATCGAAACTGCCACGGTTCACCGACCAACCTCAGAAGACACCATCAACAATGGAGAAGGAGAAGAACGACCTCTCATCCAAGGACGGGGCAGAGGTGCGAAGGAACATGGACATTGCTAGGGAGCGCGGCATGGACGTCAGACAGATACTTACAAACAATTTTCTCTCAGCATCTCCACTGTTCGAATTTACCGAATGATGGAAATTTTGCCTAATGGCGTCATCGATGTAACAAAATGACCTTGACCATGACCTTTCAAGGTGAAGATGACCCCGAAAGGCGAAAATAATATCAGAAATGAATTCTACATACCGAAATCAGTAACATTAGAGTTATTACACGTCCATATACTCTAAAAAACAAAAAAAGTGAATTTTCCAATCTGCCAAAATGACCTTGACCATTTTTTTTCAAGGTGAAGATAACCCCGAATGGCAAAAACAATATCAGAAATGAATTCTACATACCGAAATCAGTTACAATAGAGGTATTACACGTGCATATACTCTAAGAAACAAAAAAGTTAATTTTCCAATATGGTCGACGGTGGCCATATTGGATTTGGCCATTTTGGGGTGTTCCCATGGTCAGATTTTGGGGGATTTTAGATATGTTATTCAACAATTATTTATGACCAGGAAACCGTTTAAAAAGCTTCTGAAGCACTTTTGCCCATGGCTAACTGCAAGTTATTGTTAGGCCTCTGTTATCATTGGTATTTCTTAGGAAACCGCCAATCCGCTATTTTGAAATCCATTTTTGGGGGTGTTCCCGTGGTCTGATTTTGTCGGATTTTGGATATGTTATTGAGCAATGTTTTCTTAGCAGGAAACCGTTTAATAAGCTTTTGAAGCAATTTTGCCCATGGCTAACTGCAAGTTATTGGTAGGTCCCTATTATTGTTGATTTTCCCGCCAATTCGCCATTTTGAATTCCATTTTTGGGGATGTTCCCGTGGAAGGATTTTGTCGGATTTTGGATATGTTATTCAGCAATTTTTTCTGAGCAGGAAACCGTTTAAAAAGCTTCTGAAGCAATTTTTTCGAGGTTCATCAGAGATTTGAGCTAGATTGCCTGGACTAACTAGTAAGAAGTGAGTTAGGGCCTACAGTATGCCCTAATTTAGGCGACTGGAATTCAATGCAATTGTATGTTAGTTTGACATGTAGCGTAGGATTTACGACGCCGTCGAGTTTTACATAATAGGCCTATGCTGCGTCATTGCGTGAGGAGAAATGCAAAAGACATCAAGAGGATTAATTTTCAACTAGGCAGCAGTCTTTTCATTGAGTTGGTGAAATTACCAATCAGTTAAAATTTATATTACACAAAGACCTCGTGCTATCTAATTGGCACCATATTAGATTACACACATAAATAATTATCTTTCTTGGTATAATCTAGGCCTATAATATTTATTGGCATTATGGTTCTTCTAAGAAGTTCCAAAACGAATCCTTAGGTTAATCGTTAGACGGCAGCGTACGCACTGAAATAAAATAATGAAGAATATAACGATTCTTTGCATTTCCATGTCATATCAGAAACTTCACGAGTTTGATCGATCATGATTTGTTGCAACGCCTTTTACGAAGCAATCGAACGTCGATCGAATCTGCTACATGCAAAAGATTAACTGTATGTTTTAAGCTATTATACGTAGGCCCTATCATTTATTTTTCAACATAAAGTCAAAATTGTCATGCAAAACGGATCTGCAGTAGTTGTATGAAAAGTTTGTGTGGCGCTCGGATTTTTTGGAGCTTTACATTGGGGGAGGGGTCCATAGAGTAGTGGTAACATCACTGGCGTGAAGTGCAGTAGGTAGCGGGATCGCCTCCCGCAACCCTCCCAAGGTCCACTCAGCATATCATTCGCGAGATGGCGCGTTTGTGAAAATGAGATACAGGACGTGATGGGCGCCTTGCAGTTAAAATTCGACTCCTGTAATAACTTGTGATCATCCGTTCATACTGATTTGTAATCATACTGCGTAATTGTCAGTTTAAGATATTAAACGAAGATTATTATTATTATTATTATTATTATTATTATTATTATTATTATTATTATTATTATTATTATTATTATTATTATTATTATTATTATTATTATTATTATTATTAAGTAAAATAAATACCGATACGAATATTATTCGGAATAATTACGTCATTGCTCTATGACGTACTTAACTCGCTATGGCAATGATGTTTAAACGTCCTATAGGCCGATGGCAAGTTAACAGCTGAAGGTTCTAAATGTCAGAGCCAGAAATTTCTTGTAGGCCTATTATAGTTTATATACGTCATGATTGCCACAAGAAGATAGTACTCCCCAAGCAAGAAACAATTTTGTAGGCCTAGCTAAGCGATTGTCAATTGTCTTCTGTAAAACAATTTGCAGAATCAGAAAATTCTGAAGTGAAAAGAAATCAGCTGCTAAGAAAAAACAGAACTTTGTTCATGCATGTATATATATTGTTTCCTAGCAAAAACAACTACTGTCATAGCGTTCATAAACTAAAAATCACAATGAAGCGGCTTACTTGTACACGGATATCGCAGAGTATTGCAGCAAATCTACCAAACATGGATAATCTAGCCTTCAGTTACTCCATTGTAAATAAAATAAATATCGACACGAGTATTATACGGAATACGTCATTGCTCTATGACGTAATTAACTTACTACGGCAATGATGTTTAAACGTCCTATAGGCCGATGGCAATTTAACAGTCGAGAAAACGGGGTATAGGCCTAACGACTTGTGTTGTCGATAGTAATTTATTGAAATAAGTAATAAATCTATCAATTAGCAATAGAATATGTCAAAAAGAAAATTCTTCGTTGGCGCCAATTGGAAGATGCATGGAACAACGGCTTCGGTGGACGAAATCGTTAGATTTCTGAACGAAAAAGGCCTCAACAAAAACACAGGTAGGCCTAAAGTAGATAGATAACCCGGTAAAAAAAGAGCACACGCACACACCCAAAATATATTTTACTCGAGGAAGACTGTTATAATGCAACCAAAAACACAGTAACAGACACGCTATATATAGGCCTATATCGAAATAGGTTGGCTGCCCCAGTCTGACGCTGCCTTCTGGACCCTGCTCCGCTCTATCTTCGCACATCTGAGCAGGGCTTGTTCTCTGTTCCTTTTGCCCGTACCTCTACCAGGCATTACGCTTTCTCGGTGGTGGGCCCTCTAACCTGGAATAGCCTTCCCCCTTGCTCCCCAGAACCTTCTCTTCCACGTTCTTTTCTCGCCTTAAGACCGATATATTCAGCCGTACTAGAGTCGAGAGCACCTCTGAGTGGTTCTTCTTGAAGAGGCGCTATATAAATGTCTGTTATGAATGAATGAATGAATGAATGAATGAATGAATGAATGAATGAATGAATGAATGAATGATAAAACAGGTAGGTAATCTCATATATAAGAGGTCGTTGAGTAATCCAGTAAAAGGGATAAAGCCAGTGGCTTCTATCCCCCCTAAACAACCGGGCTCAATCCCTCTCCTTCCCCCTCTTTCACGGAACCCCCTATAAGCTGGAAGCACTCCCGACTTACTATAAAGCCCTTCCATACCTCGCCTTCCTCCTCTACCCCTCCCACCCCATCCCTCACCCCTTATCCCTCTCCATTTACCACTTCTGTACCATTCCTGCCTTCCCCTTCCCTCCCCTTGAAGCGGAGGGGTCCGGGGTCCTCCCCGAAATTTTTTTGAATTCTACATTGCCGTAGGTGAGTTTTAGCGCATTTTTGGAGAAAGAAAACTGGTTTTGGGAAACTATACATTTTAGTTCAACTGAACTGTTGAATTAATTTCTGTAGGGCTCCCAGTGCAATGTAAAATGTTATGGGACAGACTGCAATATACATGGGACAAAATTTCCAAAATATGGGACGCATGTTAAAATACTGGGCAATATGGGACACTGCTTAGCAAATATATGGGGATTTTAAAGACTGCATTATGAATGGTGTAATGCAGTGGCAACAGGCTCCTTCCCTGCCTATTGCAATGTTACCCAGCCGACAATTATTTTGCTGGAATATATTATCAAGATTGATAATCCCATTTTCACTGCACTACACGGCAATTATTGTAGCATTGACCAACTAGTTTTCTTAATCAACAGGATTATGAACGCTTTTTTCAATTTGTAAGCTTTCTTGGCATCCTACATCAACAGAAAAATAGCGGAACATAATGGTCAATAGCTAAAGAAAAACAAGTAATAATGATACACTGTAACACTGCTTAGACACTGCAAACTAAGCATAGGTGTAATTTGTGGGAGGTAATCTAAAATGTTCAATCCTTGGATGTTGCAGGACAAAGCATTTTGCTGGCCTGAGTCAGTACTGTCAGTGGAACAGAAACATCCATTTCACTGGAGGGGGGAACTTTCCCTCTGGCACAAATTGGAAGCAGTCTGCTTCTTCCCCCCCCCTCCTACGTAGTAGGCCCTGCACAGAACTGTGAGCAAAGACTCTGTAAGACTGTAACTTGTAGGGAGTGTGATAAAAATTGAAAAGAAATACTTCCCCCTGTTTTTCACTGGGCTCAACTTGCGCCCACCCCGAATAGGGATAGAAGCCCCTGGATAAAGCAAACTGCCTTTTTCTAGATGCGCATGGAAGTTCTTTTTCTGTAAATGTCATTTTTATAAACGTGTCTTATATTTCAGAGGTTGTTGTGGCTCCACCATATGTCTACATCAGCTATGTACATGAAAAACTTGACGCAAAAATTGCTGTTGCTGCCCAAAATTGCTACAAGGTCGACAAAGGAGCATTCACTGGTGAAATCAGGTTAGAGAAAGCTTGTTTGACAAAGTTATATGCACAACTCTTATTTAGTCAATTTGCTTACTTAGTGTGTCAGGTTTATAATTATTACCATTTTGGTTGAAACTTGGTTACTGATCAGGTTTGCAGGTAATTCAAGCTTTTATGGTTATTAAATTTATGCTGACCTTCCTCTGTCTGTGTATCTATGTATGTATGAGCGTATGTATGTATGTATGCATGTATGTATGTGTGTATGTATGTACAGTATGTATGTATGTATGTATGTATGCCTCTCTTTCTCTTTCGCTCTCTCTGCCTCTGTCTCTCTTTGTTTGTCTGTCTCTGTCTCCCTGTCTCTGTCTCTGTCTCTGTCTCAGTCGGTCGGTCGGTCGGTCTGCCTGCCTGTCTGTCTGTCTGTCTGTGTCTGTCTGTCTGTCTGCCTGTCTGTGTCTGTCTGTCTGTCTGTGTCTGTCTGTCTGTGTCTGTCTGTCTGTGTCTGTCTGTGTCTGTCTGTCTGTCTGTCTGTCTGTCTGTCTCTCTCTCTCTCTCTCTCTCTCTGCCTCTCTCGGGTTAATCAACATTTCGTCTCATACTTTGGAGCTCGGCTAACTGTTGGGCTTACGAAGTATGGTCATATATCAACTACATGAGGGTTGAACTGCATTTGTTGCCCATATGAGAAGACGCAATGAGTTTAAGAACGTTATGCTGATGCATAGCTGCCTGGCTGGTTGTACTCCATCTTGCCTTCGAGAACTATGTATTCTAGTGTTATCACTGCCTGGTCGCAGGCATCATCGTTCTGCAACACAGAGTGATATGGTTGTGTCACCGTTGCATAATGCCACAATTCAACATGGAAGCTTGTAGTGGTCGGCCCCTCATTCTTGAACAGGCTTCCATGCAACCTGCGCCATGAGCTTCTCCTAATTCAATGCTAATTTCAGTGCAGTTTACATAATGCTAAAAGATTGTGTTAATGCACATCAGAGGAAGGTTAGAGCTTGGAATTTAAATGTTACAATGGATTTGTTGTTAACAACTTTCTCGTCTATAGCAATATTATTCATGGTCTTCCTATAATAGGCCTACATTAAATGGGAGGCTGAGGTTGGTTTATACTTTGTTGGTTTATACTTTGTTGGTTGTAGCCCAGCAATGATTAAAGACAACGGTGGAACGTGGGTTATACTGGGTCACCAAGAAAGACGAAATATTTTTGGCGAGTCTGATCAGGTAGAATTACAAAATGTTTAGAGAATAGTTATCTCAAAAGTGTTGCTAAAACTTCATTAAGCTAGGGATGCTGTACATGTAGTTGAAATATAATCTCCTGTTGTTATATTAATTAGTCGGTGTAACATCCTTACAGTAGCCTACAATACAGTACAGCTGCATTTGATATTGCCCGCTTTCTAAAGTAAATAATTATCAAATATGGTTTACATGTTTTATGGAGACTTGTGAACTGCAATTGGAAATTGAGCAAAGATGGTAGAACTACAAACACTTGATCCTGTCTCAACTCATCGCAGGCAGTAGCTGTTCATGCCAGTGGATTTATGAAAGGCAAAACTGCCCAAAATATAGGCAGTTGTGAATATATATGCTAGTCTTCTTGATGCAGCTGTTGGGTGGCACTGAGAAATTTAGGAGACTTGTATATTTACCGGTACATCACCTTTGCAATGCAAAAACCTGTGTTAAATGCCATTTTGGTTTTTCTAGAGTTTACTTCACAGAAGTAGGGCCTACTGTACCTTCAGTTTTTTGTTTTAAATTGTTTAGCTGTTAGGAGAGAAGTTGGCACATGCATTGGCTGAAGGACTTAATGTGATACTCTGTGTTGGAGAGAAACTTGAAGAGCGAGAGGCAAAGAAAACGGATGACGTCATATATAAACAGATGGAATCCATCGTTGGTAATGATGCTTCTTTCAAATCGTTTCAACATGGTTCTCCTGAAACTAGAGCAATTTCAAGGGTATACGTGGTGTCTTTTGACACAAACATGAAATTTGCTCTAAAAGATTGTTCTCTTTCGCTGGGATTGGGCTGGGAGCGCCTCTGAATAATTTCCTGGAAGGGGCGCTTTATAAATGCTTAGTTGATTGATTGATTGATTGATTGATTGATTGATTGATTGTTGTAATTGATTCAACTCAGAACATATATTTTCTGTTTACCGAAATAACACTTGTCAGTTAAATTGCTATGTAAGGAACGTTTTTGAGATGGTTTCATAGGCGCCATATAAAATTTTTTTTTATATTACGTTGCCCTGCTTTTGAATTTTATATCCACATTTACAAGAACTTTATTTGAACGTAAATGAAAGGTCTTAAGCATTTCCCATGTGGAACTGTTAACTTTCAAAGACTATTTCGATCATTGAGTATAAAAAATCTTGGTCACAGAGTGACGCTGTTAATGTCACAATGCCAAAAACAGTTGTATATTTGTATTAAATTGACACTGGTTCTCTCCTGTCTGATTTTTATAAAGCTATTTTCTGCATAAATGTCTCCAAATGTTCGACTATGCAGCTAATGTAAAGAATCAAAAGGACTGGGCACGTATTGTAATTGCCTATGAACCGGTCTGGGCCGTTGGGACAGGGAAAACTGCCACTCCAGACGAGGCTCAGCAAGTCCACAAATTTATGCGGGAATGGATTGGCAAACATGTCAACGCCGAAGTGGCAAAATCAGTTCGAATCATCTACGGCGGTAAGCATGTCAATGTGGGTCCATACAGAGTTACATATTAACGAAGTACAGCTATTAATATGACAACTTATTGAAAGATATTGCTGATTCGAAATAGCATGTAGGCTAGTTATAAACATTATGCTATTCCATTCTTGTGTAAAATCTTTATTTGTATAGAGCTCTCGCTTTAATATACATAGCTATACAAGGTAGTGCCACCTATAGCAGCCATCCTTAATAGTTTCTCAGCTCTATGTATACATCTGTCTGTCGTAAGACAAACGCTGTGACTCATACTGCTTCAGTGGCCGTAGCCCGACTGCAGTCGATTAGTGGCTGCAGTCGATGCATCGGGCGGCCGGCCTTAGGCGCCCGAAATTCACTCCCGCCCTACCTCTATCTCTCCCTCCCTTTCACTCCTTCCATCCATCCCTATCCCTGTCACTGCCTCCATCTCGCCTTTCTTCCCTCCCAGTCCCTCAATATGGCACACGATCTGACGGCAGGTTTTTTTTTGGGGGGGGGGGGACAGCATCTACTGGTCACGTCCAATGCGCCGTGCCTCTCCCTCCCCTGTCATATATATATGACGGGCAATCATATAGTTATTACAGAGATCTCTACTACCAATACAAAGGAGGTTTTGTCTGTAGGCTATATTGAGTACAACCCTCAAGGGAAAGTAAAGTAAAACTCCCATGTCCCTTGAGGAACATAGGGGACGCACCCATTGTACTGCTTGGTGACAGAGGAACTTGTGGGCAAACAACTTGTTCAGGGTCAATTATGAAGAGCCCAATCCACAGCCGCATGGTCAGTGGTCACTGACCAAGAGCGTTATCAAAAGACCACATAATCACACATGCAACTCTCAGGCTTTCATTGAATTTATGTTAGCAGCGTCTGTGGTTCAAAACCCCATTACAGAGCATTATTTAAAAATAGATTAGTTTTTCTTTGTCAACAAATGCATACTATTATGGCTCAACTTAAACTGGAGAAAAGTATTCTGAAACATGTGCCATGAAAGTGTCACACCGGTTATTTTAATGAAAATAACGCTGTTAATGTGATAGAACTTCTTTGCATCTTCTAACCACAATTAATGGTGCATGCTTCTTTAAAAGACATAAAATAAACACACTAAATATGAAACAACTGCATAGAACAACAAAAGAAGATATAATTATTTCCTTGTTATAATTTTGTTTAATTCAGGTTCCGTTACACCCGAAAACTGTAAAGACCTTGCGAAACAGGCCGATGTTGACGGCTTCTTGGTTGGAGGTGCATCCCTGAAACCAGAGTTCATTGCCATTATAGATGCACGAGGTTCGGGTTCAGGCGGTTGTCGTGTCATGTGATGACTGGGTCATGACTGAATTTATTAGCATATATTCTGCTAACTGGTAAGAACTAGCAGACAGAGATTGAAGGGATTCCTTTCAAGTTTTTTTAAGAACAGCGGACAGAAACAACTGTTTTAGCTTTGCCGCGGATTATTTTCAGTTCGCAGTTACACATATTATTGTAACTTGAAGACTAATTCGATTTGAAAAGAGTATATTTTTAAACACTTGTAGTTTTAAATTTTAAGTTCAAACAGTGGGAAGATGTTCGTCAGATTCTGTTTTATTATATATGCAGTTCTCATGCACTGACTGTGTATTTGGCAAAGTGCCTATATCGAATGAAACTCAAAAAACTGAAAACAGGTGTTTATAATGTATACCTACTTGTACATAGCATTAATAATTTGACATCATTAAAGAAAACCACAAAGCAATTAAAATGAGTCAGTGTTATTTTTAGCATTAAAGTTAAATTAATTTGCATATCAACTTAGTATCAAATAAAGTATCGAAAACAAGATCATATGCACATAAAAGTCTTAATTTTTCTGGAAGGTGACACATGATTTGCAGAGCGATCGTTATTTTAAATGTTAACGCATGATCATTGTGCAGGCATACTACTCTTTAACTTACTCATGAGCTATGAATATTACCGTAATTACACTCAGTAATATCTGCGCTCATTCGATCATAATCTGGTCAAGTGGTGCCTGTAACCACACTCGTAATCAACGTGTACAAAAGCTCTTTCCACTTCATCAAGTTTCTCCAGCTTTATCTGCAGAGTCTCGCCAATGTCATGAGACTCACGAAATTCTATTTCCTCTGGCAGTACAAGGTCCACCTCGACTATATAGTTAGTGCCAAAGTGAAACGCTTTGAGGTCATCAATGTAGCTGATTCTAGTATTATGTTGTAAGATTACCCAGGTCAGCTTGTTGATAACGTCCGGAGATGCCGTGTAACCAGTTATCATTTTGATTTGCTCTACAAAACACCCAACACTTTAGTTATAGTATCAATAGTTCAATGCTAAACTTTGAACTTTTAAAGAGCATTTCTTTAATTTCCTACCCACTTCGTGTGCATTCAAGTACTGGTATGTCCAAGTAACTAATTATGGCAATGTTTCATGAATAAGTACATGCAGATGCGTCCAAGCATCACCAAACGATTTGAGCAATTCAATTTTTATTACTAGTTTCATTAACAGACACATAGGTGACTTGAATTTCACTGTCATAAATTGTGTAAAATTTCAAATAAGCGATCTCGTGGAATACCGTTTTCCAGTGCCTACTGTAGGCCTATTTTTCCTTGGCTTATCATAGTCTAACTGAGGGTTAGAAACCCACAATTTGCGTTTCACATAATTATTGTTTATTGAACTAAAGCCTGTCTCGGTCATACAGTGTTGAATCTAGTACTTACCATTTGCTGTGATGAACCAATTTACAATAATGTAAATTGCGATTAGAATGGCTCCTATTGGATCACAGTATTTCCAGACCTTGTAACCTAACACAAAAGCAATGCATTCTTATCCTTTATTGATGTGACGTTTTTCAGTACCATTCAAGGGAATAGCTGTATTCCGTATCACGCTCAGAGGTCATCCTTTAATCAAACAGGTGGCATTACTTTACAAAAGGTAGTGTGGCCTTCATCTGGATCAAGTACAATGATCATCCTGTAACTTCAACAAAATTGTTCCGTGCCTAAGTCAAATATATAACAGTCCACTATGCTTCCACTATTGATTAACATCATGGACAAAGTTTAAAATTATCAGATAGATCTAACATGGGTTAGTAGTGCATTTACAGAATTACACGAACTATTTTAATGACAAATTACTGGGTATACAGTTATGACTTCACAATAAATTATGTTACAATCCAAAAATGCTAAAACATAATGTAAAAATGAATCGAATAAATCATACTAACCTAAGAATCCAAATATAAGGGCACTAGAGTTCGATACCACATCATTTCGATGGTCTTGTGCCAGAGCCTGTATTGTGGGACTTTTCATGTTTCTGCAGACCAGGAAAAGGGTCAACTTTATAACTGAAAAATACAAACACAACATGTCTCATAATAATCGTAATCATAGGCTAACTTTCTAAATTTCACCAGTGCCACTTACAGTTAAGTGCAAGGCAACAGCGTATTCAGCTAACTAAGTGTCTTCATATTTGCTATAATCTAGCGGTACCTTAGGATCATACAACACCAGAAAAAAACGAATTTATGATATCTGTTTTAATTCCATAGAATCTGTTTGCCAGGTTTTAAAACGAAACTGATTATCATCAGGTACAGAAGTTTAAATTTTGACTAGTATTATTTATAACAATTAATTGTAATCATCACATATTCATGGATTCCGTGGCAGTGCCATGACGGCTACACCTGCTAATATCACTGTTACAATCTTGTTTAATATAATTTTAGCCTATATACATGTAGTTACATTAAATTAATTACGTAAGCATTGATGGTATAATGTAATTTTAACCTATGTAGATGTAGTTACATTAAATTAATTACGTAAGCATTGATGGTACGTCTAAACTGAAAAGTTCCGCAAAATTACAGTCCTCTCCCCCAAAACATCTTTGCGCATAACAATATTGGTGTAGGCATGTCTTAGTTGTAAAAATAGAGCTGGGGTAGCAGTGTTTAATCTAGACGTCTTGGGGGGGATGGCCCCCCAGGATTGATGTTTCCCCCCAGAGGCCAGCAATATTACAATGTAGAGACCTTCAGGGGAGGAAAAATTCCCCCACGATACATTTGGATACATGGTTCCCCCCCCCAGAGAGATGAATTCCTAAAAAAAGGTCATCAACCTTTTTGAGAGAGTAAAAATCGGACGAACGACTAAAAAAAAGGTCATCAACTTTTTTGGAAGATGAAATTAGGAAAAGTCTGAAACTTTTCAAGATGAATGAAAAAAAATCTTTTGTAAATTCTTTGCTCCCCCAGAAACCTTGTTTCCCTCCCAGAAGAGGGGGACTAGATTAAACACTGCTGGGTAGAAATTTTACAGATTACCAAAGTACAAGAACATAGGTCGAAATCTTTTAATAATGTTGCACACAAAACAACTGACAACTCATGAGATATTTTAGTTTCATGACCTCACATCTTTTCAGTTTCTTAGCTGAGGGGTTAGGAGAAGAGCTGAGGGGGTCAAACCCCCGAACCCTCGCCAAGAAAAACACTGAGGCTAGGCCTTTTTAAAACTAAATTAATTTAGACTGGTTGAAAGCAGGACCTACCGATAGTTGCACAGCATATGACTATAGTAGGTATAGCTACAGTAGGTCCTGTAGAACCTTCCATGCAGTGTTCCACCAACTTGAATATTTCGTCCTGAGTGCCACAGAAGACGTCCGATTCATTGTTGAAAACTGCTTGTATATGACAGTTGACATCGTAGTTGACATACGTTACTATTCTTTGTATGGAAGACTGTATGATCTGTACTGATGCAAGACTCATGATCACAGACAGAATCACAATAGCCACAGGCTCCAGCTTTCTGCGCCCTGTCACAAAACGAACTATGCTGCACTTTGCAGTTTACATGAATGCTTATAGATAGAGTTGATACCGGAAATCAATTATTGCTTCAAATAATTACATTGTTTTATTTTTTATTACTCTCAGGGGCGTCTACACCATAGAAACCTTGGAGCAAATGCTCCATCCAAGAAATAGGGGGCTAGATCTGTCAGTGTGTGTGCCACCATTTTAGGGGGGAAGGAACGGGAAGGGGGAAGAAAAAGGGGAACAGGGACGTTGCTCCAATGACTTAGGGGGGATAGACGCCCCTGATTACTCTAAAGCATTATAACAATGTAGAAAAGCGAATTACCTCTAGGATAATAATAATAATGATGATAATAATAATGATAATAATAATAATAAGAAGACGAGGCCTGACCCTCCAGACAATTTACCTGCTCCTAAATAATATTTTCCAAATCCTGAGGGATCACTGATACCTCGGGTAAAAATAATAATAATAATAATAATAATAATAATAATAATAATAATAATAATAATAATAAGAAGAAGAAGAAGAAGAAGATCAACAACAACAGCAGCAACAAACAACAACAACAACAACAACAACAACAATAATAATAATAATAATAATAATAATAATAATAATAATAATAATAATAATAATAATAATAATAATAATAATATTAACAATAACTCCACCAAAGTAAAAAAAAGTAAAAGTTTACATGCAATTAAAGACTATGGTTACACTGCATGTGAAATCGGATATTTATAAACGACAGTTACTGCTTAGCAGTATTACACTAAAGAATTATCAGTTCTAATCACAGTGTAAAAGTGAAGTACCTCTAGGATAATAAAAGTGATTGACGTGCTTGATTGCTCTAGAACTCCACCAAAGTAAAATTCCAGAAACCAGATCTACTGCACTGTCCAGTACCGAGGATATGATTGCAAGTGATCCAGACAGTACAGCTGCTATAAGCTTAGCCGAAAACAACACCTGTTAACAAATGCAGCATTATAATTACTTCGTTTATTGAGAAAAATTGTGAGTTGTCATACCGCAAATCATTACATACAGCAGCACAGTAACAGCAACTCAGTGTGGGAATTGTAGAAGAAAGACTGGGGGTTGAACATTTTATTCGTACTTTACAAACTGATGTCAACGAAATTTGAAAGCAGCTGGTTTCATCGCTAGAAGTTTTGCAAGTCAGACTCGAATCAAAATCAATTCCTTTACTGAGAAAATTCAAAAGTGCGTACATGATACACCATGAAAAATGGAAATGTCTTCTCTTTGTCAGAGACTCAGAGTAAAATAATGCTAAATCACAATGGCACAACTGAGGGGATTGAAACGACCCCACATGGGGTGTGTAAATGAAGAAACTGGGTCCTAAGAAAGACTAGGGGGTTGAACCCCCAACCTCCCGGCAATTCCCACCCTGCAAAAACTGAACAACAGCAAACTACATTTTAATTTATTGCTGAATGTACGTATATTCATTCATTCTACAAAATAAAATACAATTTCAAACTGAGTATTAACAGGTTATTGGGGAACAAATGACAGACCGTGATGGGCAGATGGGCCTGTAGTCGCGCTTGATTAGGGCAACCAATTGTTAAGCAATACTTATGGCGATGGAGAGTTTTAGTTATGTTATTAAAGACACATGAGGTAAAAAGTCTTTACTATGGAAGTAATTGGTTCATATACTACATGACCTACTAAACGAAAGATCACAATTACGAACTGATCTTCTGGATATTGACCTGATTACGGCTTGGTTTTGAAAGTACCATCGGTTGTTGCCTTGTGCATTAGACACCGGCGCAATAGAAGTTACTAATTACAATTACAATAAAGTATATCGATGTGCATGACGCACTACTAGTGTCAACAAAATGACTGATGAGCTACTGATCAAATCAAATCAAATTTTCGTTTATTCATCAACTAGTTGACACAACGCAATTGGTAAGATTATTGATGGAAACAACAAACATGTAAAGACACTTATAGAAAATGATGTCAATGTAAGTTGTGAGGGAATTAAGAGATGAGTTCGAATCATGTCAAAGTTTGTGATAAACACTCACAAAATTGATGGCAAATGTGATCTTTGCAACAGTTTGAGCTGAAATCTTGGTCTTCTTGGCAACTGCATTTTCCCGATAATCTTCCAGGTTCAAGTGAATGTCATCAATGGAATTCAGCAGCTCATTCTGTGCTTTGTAGTATCGCCTATCACACAGACATTATTATCATTACACGTTTATTAAACACCCTATCACACAGATTATTATTATTATTACACGTTTATGAAGCGCCAATCAGTGGCGGCGCCACGATTTTAAAAGTGGTACGGCAAATTAGACGGTCTGGGTAAAAGTGTACGGTAAAATTATGTTTTCTCCGTAAAACCTTAAAAAGTTGTACGGCAAAAGCCTTACAACAAACATAGGCGGCGCCGCCACTGGCGCCAATATCTAATAACAAAGCAACAGTTGATGACGCTGAGCAATTGTGAGTGAGGATATGCTCAAGCATGGGCGTCTGCAGGAATTTTCTAGGGCAGGGGCAAAAATTTCTGGGAGGGGCAAAATTTTCTTCGGGGGACAAATGTTTGTAGGGACAAATGTATGTAGGGGGCAAATTTACGTTTTTGCATTAAATAGCTGACTTACCTAAATAATTAAGTGTTGTTTAGCATTGAAAATCGTGTTGCGACTTTGGAATAATCATAATAATCAAAACATTTTTTTATTTTAAATATTTTAAAAATCCAGGAGGGGCAAATGCCCCTTCCCCCCCTCCGGACGCCCATGTGTTCAAGGTCCATACACTGTAACCGTCTCAGAGAAGGTTCAAACTCGTACTCTTTGCGTTACATGGCAACGCTCTACCCAATGGGCTACCGTGTCCCACGGCATACTTGTCTTCACTGGTGTTAGATAAAATCTCATATTATACGTTTTACAATGCAATGTAATTGTGGCGTTCTGCGCGCCCGCCCGGACGCCTGCCCTCTCGTCGCGCCGGACGGGTTTCCTGGTGGTGGCGACTCCAGCCCACTGCCCGTCTGGAGCCACCCCCGAGTCACTGCTTTGTGTGCTTTCAACGTAAAATGGCTCTTCTCTATCTCTTCCATAGTGAACGTTCCTATCAGAGGAGATTCAGGATTGGCCGCTTAAGACAGGCAACACTATACAGTTCGATCTCTGGGTCTGACTCTGCTCTTTTCCGCGGTCGCCGGATGGGCAACGTCCTGCAGGATGGCCGTCCTTCAGAACAGGGTTCGTTCTCTTACCAGCAGGAGTCTTCCTCTTTTGTGTGTCTTCTTAGCTACGGGCTTCCTCCAACTCTCCACCTGATCTAAACCTTGACGCACCATTATACATCTCGTGACTCTTGAACTATCGCCATTTATCAGGGACACCAAACGTTTTCTAAATATCGGGAACAAGGAATACATGTGACAAGTCTTTTCCATCACATCGTCCTAGACACCGGTCTATTGGGCAACTGTCAATTGTAACTCTCCGTCGTGTCGTCTAGGCACCTGTCCATACGTCTTCCCACCGTACGTATCTCTCGCTCCATGTCCGTGCAGGGCATACCGGCCTCACACGTATATTATCATGCACCACATTTACGGAGTAAGTTTCCTTACCCGTCTTCTGTGTTGGCAATTGTCGACCAACACAGTGATAAATTCTGCTTCGAAAGATAACGGTAAGGGGGTCTATGGCACTCTGATAGTGAAGGTCCTCTCTCTACCCTTCGCTATCTACACACAGAACTTCGTTCCGACCTACGCACGAGGGGGCCCATCCTCGCACTTCAGTCAGTTCTCAGAGCTGTGTGTTGCGACAAGCAAATATGTTTCTACCTGGGTATCCGACAACCCGGACTTTCACGTATCACTCTCTTGGTCTGCTTTATTATTTCCCTTCAAACACGGGATTATCGTACTCCTCACCTCGGCACTCTGATTAGCCGAATCTCGCTGGGAAACGCGGTCGTGCCTCTTTAGGACCTGGGTACCCGACTACCCGATCCAAACTTTGAGGTTAATCTCTTGGTCTGCGTTAATGTCCCTTTTACCTGGGACTCCCGTACACTTCACCCTGGGATCTGACCCGCTGTATCCTCTCGTTGCGGCGTATCCCTACCCGTTTACACAACCTTTTATCTTCCCACTATTCAGAATTAGTCTGTCTCGAGACCTGAGCAGTAGAGTGGGCCCTTACTCCACAAGCCGTATCTCTTGAACCTGACTCTCTGAATCCATTAGAGAACGTAACAGTTGTGTCTTTTCCGGGAGCGCACAGACTCGTACTCACACTCGATTCTGCTAACGGTATCTGTGGGTAAATATCAGTAAATTTACCCCGCTATTGCACACAGACCTGTGTATCTTTCCCCCGTGGGAACTGTCCCGAACACCGTAACACCCAGCGGTCGAATCGTGCGGTTGGTCTCCCGGACGGATATTTGCCGGTAAACCGCGGGAGTAACTATGACTGCAAGGGAACCAAACGCGGGGACCGCGAATGGAAAATTTACCGGTAGTTCCCCGATGTTATCGAACGGTACCAACGGGGTCACCCTCCCCGTACAAATCGAACTGTCACCACCGGGGTCTTTGCTTCCCCGTTTTTATACAGACCTGTGTTTTCTCTAACTCTCACGATCGGTCTCTCCCCGAGGTTTACTCAGCCTGTTAAACTTCCACAATCGGGATTCAGACCGGCTCGCGATCTAACGGCAGGGTGGGCCCCAAACCTGTCGAATCGGCGGTCAATCCAACACCCAAGAGTGATTAGTTTTGCTGTACTCGGGATCGCACTGGTTAGCCAATATTTGACGATACTTGAACTGAGTTATCACTAATCGGGTCTTTGCCCGCGTATCTCTCTGACTGCTACCACCGGGCTTTGCCCGTATATCTCCGACGGTCAACACCGGGTCTTTGCCCGCGTATCTCCGGGTCTTTGCCCGTGTATTTCTAACGGTCAACAGCGGGGCCTTTCCGCGTGTATCTCTGACGGCTACCACCGGGTCTTTGCCCGTTTATATCTGACGGTCAACACCGGGTCTTTGCCCGCGTATCTCCGGCCGTGTATTTCTAACGGTCAACAGCGGGGCCTTTCCGCGTGTATCTCTGACGGCTACCACCGGGTCTTTGCCCGTTTATATCTGACGGTCAACACCGGGTCTTTGCCCGCGTATCTCCGGCCGTGTATTTCTAACGGTCAACAGCGGGGCCTTTCCGCGTGTATCTCTGACGGTCAACTGCGGGGGCCTTTCCGCGTGTCTATCAGACGGTCACCAGCGCGGTCTTTCCGCGTATATATCCAACGGTCAACAACGGGGCCTTTCCCCGGACTCTACCGATACAGACCTGTGAGCCTTTATCTCTCACGATCGGTCTTTCCCTGTAACGCGAACCAGATACCAACGGGATCTTTCCCGTCTTTCTATCGTACAGTCACCGGCGGGCTCGCCTTTCCCGTCTTTACCGAACGGCCACCGACTGGGGCTGCTTCCCAGTCTTTATCGAACGGAGCCGCCGGGGCCTTCCCCGGACTATCGAACGGTTTACCAGCGGGGTCACCTTCCCCGAACTTTACCGACACAGACCTGTGAGCCTTTATTCCTCACGATCGGTCTTTCCCCGATTCAGCCTTCCACGATCAGACTCGGTACCTTTCGCGATCTACAACAGGGTGGGCCCAACCCCGCTGAATCGGCGTTTACCAGCACCGGTCAGACCGCCTTTGGAGCGGCTGTCACTCGGGAGCGCACTGATTAGCCTTGTAAATAAATATTTGTAACCTAACCGGTACCCGATCGAATCACTCGCCGTATACTACCACACGGAGTGCAGTATTAATCGCTAACCAACGACACTGAAGAACAGTATCGCTGTACATGCAGGATGCAGCGTCGCCATCCTACAACATAGGCAAAACACCGTGAGGCAGCCTTTACTTATCCCTCACCACACTATACCGTGGCTTGTTCCTTATATACTAGCCTACGCACACCTTCTCAAATACAGGTGTCTAAGGTATCGAAATCAACCTATTATACTAAGTGCCGCCCTAGCTTTAGGCCTTATTTATTGGACCTAAAAGCGTGTAATATTATACTAATTAATCCTTTGAATCGCTTAAATGGCAAAAATAAGCTAAAACTTAAATATTGGCCATTTTATTTCACGTAAGCGCAACCATTTACGCATCGGCCGCTGATGCATTACGTCGCCAGATACCGCGTCAACAACACAGCTATTATTGATTAAACCTACAATCAAGACCTGTGGCCAGTCCGCCACACTATCAGTGATGAATTATACTCTAAGTTGCTTCTTAAAATCCTTAAGCTATAATTTACCAGTTTACATCTTGATTAGCCCCCCAAAACAGACTGAATGAACTTGATATCTGCCTCTCTTTTTCAGCTGAACACAGTCCACAATAAAATAACAAGCAGCAACCAGCTTCATTGAACTCCGCCCATATGATTGGTTGGCACTGGGTAGAGGCGCTTTATAAGTTTTGAAATACAATACAATGCAAAACATACAATACAATATGGCAGTACAGTTAGAGCCCTGCGCCGACGTCACAGTGTCGGCGGCGGCGCGCCGGTCATTTTTGGTCGGCGGCGGCGGCGCTCCGACGAACAAAAATCGGCGGCGGCGGCGCCCACAAAATGTCGGCGCGGCGCGGCGCGGCGCGGCGCGGCGCGGCGTGCCCTAGTCAGAAACATGAGTCACCATGGGCATCCGCAAGAATTTTTCCGGGGTGGGGGGGGAAATTTTTTCTAAGGAGGAAACATTTTTCCAGGGAGGAAAAATGACGTTTTTGCATGAAAAATCTATTCACAAATCCAGGGGGGCAAATTCTCCTTGCCCCTCCGCCGGACGCCCATGTGAGTCACTATGAGAGTTGAACAGCCGTTGGTTCTGTGACCAGTCAAAAGGGCCAAGTTCTCTAAAGCCACTCCATCACACTGAAGCTCAACTACATATAAAGGGACTGAAAGAGAAGACGCCTTCAGACATTTGCCTTGCAAATATGAACATCCTTAATTACACAGTACACTGCACATGTGCATAGGCATTGGCAAATTGTAATCAGATGAAGCAACATGCATTTGCATATTGCATGAACACATGTACACTTGCATAAGCACTGATAGAGTGTAGGCCTAAGCCTACACACCAAGTCACATGGCAGATGCTGGATAACAGCATCCTACCAGTAAGAGAGGTTGCTTATGCCATGAAGTGAAATGTAAACATATACGTTTTCCTATACACTGCGCCGAGTGGCCTCACTCGTGTTAATATTTCAATGAATTTACCAGGTGGTCTGCTGCCCGTTTGAATTGGTGCCACGTCATTTAAAGTTTCGACATATAGACCATTGGTTGTATCAGACTAAACTGAGAAAGACCATTCTTGATACTATACGTACTAAGTCAAAACCTGTGTCAACTGATACAGCTTACCTGAATAGATTCCAGCCAAAAGTATTAATCAATTATACCTTCCCTTCTGCAGGAATAATTATTAGTTAAATGGCATATCTTGATTAATAGCACTCATAAACTCCTCAAACTTACAACATTAAGCCAAAAATTTACACCATTGTAATAAGACCACAGACATCAAAGACTACAATCAATAAGTTAT
>OY744613.1:19199675-19322175 GCA_963556255.1 Allolobophora icterica | reverse complement strand
TAGTAATAATAATAATAATTATTATTATTATTATTATTATTATTATTATTATTATAACAGGCCTCAGGAGACCCAAGAGAAACTAGATTTCTCATAATAATAATAATAATAATAATAATAATAATAATAATAATAATAATAATAATAATAATAATAATAATAATAATAATAATAGTGATAATGATAATGATAATAATATAATAATAATAATAATATAATAATAATAATAATAATAATAATAATAATAATAATAATAATAATAATAACACGGACAATTTCTAGAGCGCCGTAACGCGACCATGCCGCTACAAGGGCGCTGTAAACGGTATCAGGGGCTTTCACCTCCGGACGATTCACCTCTAGGGGTATTCACCTCCGAACGTTTCACCTCCGGACGTTTCACCTCCGGACGATTCACCTCTAGGGGCTTCACCTCTAGGGGCTTTCACCTCTAGGGGCTTTCACCTCCAAATGTAAAATGAGACCTTTTGAAGAGATTTATTTACGCAAGTTATTTACGCCGAAAACATAACAGACAACATACAAACTGAAACTAATTATCACTAAGCAATGAAGTAGAATTCTTAGTGTCAACATACAAACTATGCAACTAATGAAGCAGATTTCGAACACAAGAAATGAATTGAGATAAGAAGACAATGAAAGCTTCTAGAACCTAGCTAAGTAGACACCTAATAACCTGATAACGGCAGATGCTAAGGACAGACCAATTCGCGTGCCAGTGACTGTATGCCCTAATTAACCATAATTAACCATAGGCGCATAAAAATGAATTTAGATAAGAAGATATTGAACAATTTCTAAATTGTAGGCTCTTCACGAGAAGTAATTATATAATACCACGGTGTGCAGTATTTAAGCATCCAACAACAGAAACAGACATTCAAAAGTGAACTTGTCGTCTGACAGAATGTCTGATTTGTTGGAATACGGCGCTTCTAAACGAGGTAAGGTAGTTTGTAGGCCTATGTTGTCTGTTATGTTTTCGGCGTAAATAAATCCCATTTTACATTTGGAGGTGAAACTCAGGTGAAAGCCCCTAGAGGTGAAAGCCCCTAGAGGTGAAAGCCCCTAGAGGTGAAAGCCCCTAGAGGTGAATCGTCCGGAGGTGAAACGTCCGGAGGTGAAACGTCCGGAGGTGAATACCCCTAGAGGTGAATCGTCCGGAGGTGAAAGCCCTCTGAACCCTGTAAACACGTAGGCCAAATCAGACTCATGTTGCCACAAACGGCGCATTTGCTCGTATAGGTCTAACTCTACAAATTACTTACAGAATACATTATTATAATGTAATGTATCTGAAATTAAGTAACCAACGTTTTTACCGTTATAACCGAATAGTATCGTAATCGTAATATTCAAACTTCTAAGGCGCCATTTGAAGGCCAAGCGCAGGGCACCCATTCACGAGCGCTGCGTCAAATCAGAGGGGATTTTCAAAGAGTAGTCCAAAGGTCCGAGTCTTGTTACAATGTAAAGATGAAATGCATCCATGAAATGTAAATGAAGCGTGGGCCTATAACATTATTAACTTTCAACTTCCATAGCGCTTGTGCCGAATGCACGAGGCATCAACCGACGATTATCATGTAGCATGTAATCGTTCCATAGTCTTACAGATTTTGCGTGAAACTATATCATATTCTATAGGGGCCTACCTTTCTTTCTCCGCTGACAAAATATCTGTGAAGCAAGTCTTTCCCAGACGAATCCCAGTGGATTTATATGAAGGACAAGTGCTGATGATTCAGAAAGGTGATGATGTCCTTGACTTTCTCTCTGACGCAGATGCATAAACAGGGTGACAATATAGCAGGCACTGCTGCCGATATTGCCAACTCCAAATGACTGAATTATGCACCAAAGGCAAGCTATTTAAAAGCTCAACCACTCTATAAAAGGGCGAGGTACAAGTAGGTAGATACAGTCCATCGGTCAAGTGAGGATATATCAGCATAATTATTCTTATGATCTTATCTGAGCAGTATACAGAACTGAAAACATGCACTGTCCACTAACAGAGACAGAGCCGGTGAGAGACAGACATGTATACAAACACAGACACAGTGAGAGACAGAAAGATATATAGTCTCTGTCTGTCAATCTGTTTCTGTCTGTATCTCTGTCTCTGCCTATCTGTCTCCCTCTCACTGTCTCTATCTGTGATCTGTTATAGAGACAGTGAGAGAGAGACAGATAGACAGAGGTACAGAGAAAGACAGAGACAGTGAGAGAGACAGTGAGAGAGACAGATAGACAGACAGAGATAGAAACAGAAACAGAGACAGTATGAGAGAGAGTGAGAGAGAGAGAGAGAGAGAGAGAGAGAGAGAGAGAGAGAGAGAGAGAGAGAGAGAGAGAGAGAGAGAGAGAACGAGCGAGCGAGCGAGCGAGCGGATACCTATATCAGAGTGGGCATGTTTACAGGCCTACTCGGAGACAAGAAAAGATAAGAAAAGACCTACATCGAGGACAAGAGGCTGGGTCGTCGTAACTCGTCTTATAACGGTAACTCGTCTTATATCGGTGACAGACCGCAGTACAGTCATGTTCAAAGCGTGGTGTAAGCGTGGCTATAATACACATAAATAATATGTAGGCCTAGGCCTATAGCTGGAATCAGGACCTGTACCAGAAGGATCCAGGTTGGTATTTATCCCGAACCCCAACCTTTGTTTTATGGTGACGCAAGATAGGACTAACTACAGGCCTCCTGCATGAAATTAGATCGATAGATTCATTCCCAGAGTTCAATGTATTGTACATGTAAAGTGTTATCAAACTCTGCATGCGCTGCACCATGTGATGTTAAATGTTATTAAAAAATAGCTGTATAGTTGACCGTAGCTCTCGTCTACTTTTAATATGGGTCACAAATTTGGCCTAGAACACTTCATAGAAGCGTCGCTGAGCTGTTCATTCGATGCTAACAAGTTTGATTAATTTTGCACAAAGTCAAAATGAATTACTGAACAAAACAATAATAAATTCCAATAATTACTTTTGTGTAAATGCTAAGCTGTAAAAAATTGAAAATATGTTATAATTAAAATAATTCAAAATTCAAGAATGTTTATTTTTCATAACTGAAAAAAATATTTTCAATCGTTTGGGGGCCCTCCGAGATTTGGGGCCCTAGGCGCGCGCCTAGTGCGGATAGATGCGTAAACATCTCCTCTGGTTGACCTATGCTATGCCGCCTGAGCCCGCCTCGCCGCTCGTCTGTCGGCACGTAGGCCTATGCCCCTCTGCACAGATCTTTGTCCCTCGATCGATCTAACTGCGTGTGCTTAGATGGATTAAATCGGCGTCTCGAGCTCGACCTTTCGTCACTTCCGGACTGGTCTGCCCACCGCGTTAATCGTGATCTGGAAGTGCATGCTTATTGACTCTGAACAGTTCACGACTGACCACGTGAACTCGGTCTGCAATCCATGCCTGTATCAGCTGCGTCAGATTCGATCAATACGGCGTACCTATCCATTTGCGCCGTAGCTACTCTATGCCATTTCTTTATCCTGACTACTGCAAGTCAATACTGATAGGCGTACGGTCGCAAACACCGCCATTCCCATAGGCGTAATATGTGGGGTACGAGGGGTACCCGTACCCCCACTTTTTGAAGTGGGGGTACCGTACCTTCCACTTTTTAAACAATGCCAATCAATATTTTATTATTGTGCCCTCCCAGAGATGGTCTCCACGCGAAAGGCGAAAGTGGAGAAGAAATTGGTACCCCACTTTTTAGACCAAAGTTACACCCCTGGCCATTCCGAATCTGTAATCACCAGACCGCTCTGAACTGTGCCGCCGTTAAACTTAAATACGATAATTGTACATGTGTGAGTAAGTTGCACCGATGCAGTCGGTCTCTGGGGTCATCCATAAAGGACGTCCGCAATGAGGGGGGAGGGGTCATCGAAATGCGGACAAATGCGGACAAGGGAGGGAGGGTTATGACCAATGCGGACGTCCGCATCTAAACTTTTAAATTTGGCAGCTTTTTAAACACCACCTTGTTTCAACCTTCCCCGAAAGACAAAACGTCAGTGAGGTGATTGCCTAAAACCACATGCATGGTACAACCTTAACTTCGACTTGAAAGAGGCTTTTATTACTGCACATCCTGATATTAAACCCGAACTGTCACTTGTCACTTAAAAGTGCACAGGCACTGTGGAATAATTGTAAAAATAATGATGATGACATTAAAAATTGGCTTTGGCGTGCGGACGTCCGCAAAGGGGAGGGAGGGAGGGTAAGGTCAAATGCGGACAAGTGAGGACAAGGGGGAGGGAGTGGGTCCAAAGTAGGTCATATTTTACGGACGTCCTTTATGGACGACCCCTCTTCGCTCAGGTGCCTGTAGAGATCGACAGGTAGCAATGTTGACGGCGCCTTTGAGAGGCTCTTATAATGCACTTCTAAATCTCATTAACATCAATACATGACAGTTCAAAGTAACTGATTAATTATGCATGCAGACTCACTATTCACGAAAAAATTAAGATCTTGCAATTTCAAGTGATTAGATCCAATATCAGGATCAAATCATTTTGTGACGAAATATCAGGACCAAATCGAAGCTACATTTAACGACCCAATATCAGGACCAAATCATCACAACACTTATAGTGACCCAATATAGGACCAAATCATAGCTACATTTAGTGACCCAATATCAGAACCAAATCACAGCTACATTCAATGACCCAATATCAGGACCAAATTATATCTACATTTAGTGACCCAATTTAGGACCAAATCATAGCTACATTTAAAGACCCAATACCAGGACCAAATCATAGCTACATTTAACGACCCAATATCAGGACCAAATCACCACTACACTTAGTGACCCAATATAGGACCAAATCATAGCTACATTTAAAGACCCAATATCAGGACCAAATCATCACTACACTTAACGACCCAATATCAAGACCAAATCATAGCTACATTTCGTGACCCAATATCAGGACCAAATCATAGCTACATTCAATGACCCAATATCAGGACCAAATCATAGCTTCATTTAATGACCCAAGATCAGGACCAAATCATAGCTACATTTACCGCCCCGATATTAGGACCAAATCATAGCTACATTGAATGACCCAATATCAGGACCAAATCATAGCTACATTTAATGACCCAATATCAGGAACAAATCATAGCTACCTTTAAAGATCCAATATTGGGACCATATCATTTTTTGATCCAACGTCAGGACGAAATCACAGCTACATTTAGTGACCCAATATAGGACGAAATCACAGCTACATTTAGTGACCCAATACAGGACCAAATCATAGCTACATTTAATGACCAAATATAGGACCAAATCATAGCTACATTTAAAGACCCAAAACCAGGACCAAATCGAAGCTACATTTAACGACCCAATATCAGGACCAATTCATCACTACACTTAGTGACCCAATATCAGGACCAAATTATATCTACATTTAGTGACCCAATTTAGGACCAAATCATAGCTACATTTAATGACCCAATACCAGGACCAAATCGAAGCTACATCTAATGACCCAATATCAGGACCACATCATCACTACACTTAGTGACCCAATATAGGACCAAATCATAGCTACATTTAAAGATCCACGATCAGGACCAAATCATTTTGTGACCCAATATCAGGACCAAATCACAGCTACATTAGTGACCCATTATCAGGACTTCAAAAACTGTACTCAGAATGAACGATTTATCTTGGTGAACACATCCCGACCCAACAGTCCAGTATAATAAACTTTCCCAGATTCATAACAACAGCCCATATGAAAAATTATATTACAACTAGTACATGGCAAAGCACTGCCCTTGGACCCGAGTCTTTTTTACTCAAGCTAGTCATAAAAGTAAATTAATTTGCACGTCAAATTAGTATCAAATAAAGTATCGAAAACAAGATCATATGCATATAAAAGTCTTAATTTTTCTCGAAGGTGACACATGATTGGCAGAGAGATCGTTATTTTAAATGTTAACACATGATCATTATGCAGGCATACTACTCTTTAACATAGTTGTTAAAAACGATAGAAACTAAATAAAAAACGGAAAAACGTCGTTTTTTTCGAAAAAATAAAAAACGGAATAAACGGGAAAAAAACGACAAAAGAAAATAATTTGACTTTCTCGCATCTTGTAGGCCCTACTGCAATTTAAAATTTAAAACCTTGTTTACAGAATTTAATCAGCAAATAACACAACTTTATTAGTAAACACTAAATAACATCATTCTACAACAATTATTTTATTTCTTATAGGTTTGGTCTAATAAGAAATTGAGAAATTAAAAATATTGAAATTTTTTTCAAATTTGAATTGTAAACATATGTCCACACAAGTTCATGCTGACTAAACTAATACAATTAAAAACTAAACTTTGTAGGTACTGATTATATAATGTAAACTTTTTTGTAAACTTTAAAAGTTTTTGTCTTTCTCGTGTATCAAAGTAACGTGAATCCATTCCACACCCTTTTCTTTTGGTATTTTAGATAACTTAGAAATAACTTTAAAATTTTTTATTTCTGGTACTGTGCTCTTTCATAAAGTATTTATTTCTCAAAATGATGACGTAAATAGTGAGGTAAATTAGCTGAATCCTTGAAAGTACGGAGACAACGTAAGGGACATCAGACAAAAATTAAACAGAAACTGAAAAACATTAACAGACAGTAAATAAATCAATAAATAAAGTTACATAAAAAACGGAAAAAAACGACAAGAAAAATAAAAAACGAAAAAAACGACGTTTTTGGAAAAAAATAAAAAACGAAAAAAACGGTTTTAACATCTATGCTCTTTAACATAATAATCATCTATGAATATTACCGTAATTACATGTACTCAGTAATATCTGCACTCAGTTGATCATAATCTGGTCAGGTGATGCCTGTAACCACACTCGTAATCAACATGTACAAAAGCTCTTTCCACTTCATCTAGTTTCTCCAGCTTTATCTGCAGAGTCTCGCCAATGTCATGAGACTCACGAAATTCTATTTCTTCTGGCAGTACAAGGTCCACTTCGACGAAATAGTTACTGCCAAAGTGAAACGCTTTGAGATCATCAATGAAGGTGATTCTACTATCGTGTTGTAAGATTACCCAGGTCAGCTTGTTGATTACGCCCGGAGATGCCGTGTAGCCTGTTATCATTTTGATTTGCTCTACAAAACACCCAAAACTGTAGTTATAGAATCAATAGTTCATTGCTAAACTTTGAACTTTTAAAGAGCATTTCTTTAATTTCCTACACGCTTCGTGTGCATTCAAGTACTGGTGTGTCCAAGTAACTAATTATGGCAATGTTTCATGAATAATTAAGTACATGCAGATGCATCCAAGAAGCATCACCAAACGATTTGTGCAATTCAATTTTTATTACTAGTTTCATTAACAGACACATACTTTGGTTCTATTTGAAATATTTTCGTGAAATTTGGCTGTTATTCGTAAATATAAATTACCTTTAATCCAGTAAATTTGATTTTAAAATGATTACTTTTGGCCGAAATATTAGCACAAACCTATAGGGGGTTACTTTTTTGGCCCACCTTGTAGGTGGCTTGCATTTTACTGTCATAAATTGTGTAAAATTTCAAATAAGTGATCTCGTGGAATACCGTTTTCCAGTGCCTACTGTATTAGTCCGCAAAGGTTCACCAGTCACTCTGGTACAGAGTAAAGCAGGGAGGCGACCTGACCGACGACTCTGATGAGCGTAGACTCGGATCCGACCTGGGCTGGTGAACCAAAGTCCTCCGTGCCCACCTTCTCGTGGTGCGGACCGTTAGTACCCTTCCTAGGAAGTACTCTTCCTAGGAGGGGGAACGAACGGGCACGGCAGGCAAAACCAGGGGAAGGCAATGGCAAACCACCCCTGTTAATCATGCCAAGAAAATCGTCATGCCACACACCAAACCACGCCGATGGTCGCGGATGGAGGGACTCCCAGGCCGGAGCGCTGAGGTGGGACTCCCAGGCCAAAGCGCGACTCAAGGGCTACTGGGAGAAGTAGCAAGACGGCAACGGAGACTGTGTGGCATGACGATCGCTAGGGCTCCTAGAGCCGACGGCACAAAGAGAGAGACTGTATTTTTCCTTGCCTTATCATAGTCTAATTGAGGGTTAGAAACCAATACGTTGCGTTTCACATAATTATTGCTTATTGAACTAAAGCCTGTCTCGGTCATACAGTGTTGAATCTAGTACTTACCATTTCCTGTGATGATCCAATTTACAATAATGTAAATTGCGATTAGAATGGCTCCTATTGGATCACAGTATTTCCAGACCTTGTAACCTAACACAAAAGCAATGCATTCTTATCCTTTAGGCCTAGTGGTGTGACGTTTTTCAGTACCATTCAAGGGAATAATTGTATTCCGTATCAAGCTCAGAGGCAGGGTCCGATTTGCCGGGGGGGTCGGGGGGTTGGACCCCCTTGCTTCTTTTTTTGACCCCCCTGCTTAAAGCCTTTGGCCGACCCCCGGGGGGGGGGTCGGCTTGACCCCCTCAATTTCATTGCCCTCAGTCCTACACTAAACGACTCCATTATGACCAATCGCAAGCAATGCGGCCTTGTCAGCTTTGGGTAATTATTTATTATCCAATCGGTACCCCAATTTTGAAATATCGCGTTAATATTGTTCACGAGTAGCGCTTTAAGCGTGGCATCTTCAGCTGTTGAGAGATATCTTACTTTAACTCAAGCTGAGGCAGCCTTCTCATGTAGGTAGAGGCAGTGTAACAGATATTTCACAGCTAGGGCATGACGAAACGGTTGGCATACAGCAGACAACAAACGGACAGAGGTCCCTCCACAAGGCAGCGCCCTCAAGCAAAGATCCCGGGATAAAGGCGCCTTTATGCCCCGGGTCCTCGCCTCGGTCCTAGCCCCGAGCATAATTATCAGCTTCAACGCTACGAGCATCCAGTTTCGGGGTAAAGGTCGTGCAGACAGTGGTATATTCTGTCTTAGATCCGCTTTTGACCTCGGGTGACCTACACTAAACTGCACATCTAGGGCCTATACCAGTGCACAGCTGTAGGCTATGCTGTCATTTTTGTGCTGGCAGTGGCTTTGAGATACGCAGTCTTATAGAATTCGACCTTTAAAATTATATGCATTCTATCAGGTCACACAATACAGTTTGAGTTTGCAAATCAGTATTACATAGTATAATTTTAAGAGTCTCGGTACCGTAATTTCAGCCAACAGACAAGAACAGAATTGGAGATCGGCATAAGGGCCATTAATCGGCCTAGTGGCTCTGAAAAACGCGGTAAGTAAAGAAAACGCATCTCAAAATGAGAAAGTACTTGCAAAGACACCCCGTATTTTACTGTTTTCCTTCAAGCAACAGCTATTAGTAGGCTACATCTGCTGTCACTGTGGATGATGGTCAAAATGCAGGCTCATCTGAGCCTAATGTCACTTGTTGTTGAAAAATCCCCAGTTCAACAACGTTCCTGCTCGGAACTCTGCTCCTGACTCTGTTGTGGAACGCAGAATATGTTCAAACAAGAACACGTCCAAAACGTAGGCTGCGTCTCCTACCATTGAATTATGGTCGAGCACCCTGCAGAAGCCGCGCACTCTGCTTCAGAGAAGTTTCCGATTGACAATTTTCTGCCCATCGTTGATCAATCACAACCGAGTTGACAAGAAGACTATAGCATCATACGAACTACAATGCTCAAGGTTTGGTTTTCTATATAGGCTAGAATTACATAATGATGAAGAAACACACAACTCAGAGAAAATCCATGTAGCAATATATGGCGATGACCTCGATGAAAGCCTTGGCAATGAGCTCATAATATGCAGTGTTCTTATTTTTTTTCAAAATGTTTAAATACGAGACAGGTAGCGCATGCCTCCGCATAAGTCAGAGGCAGTTCATGTACCAATTAATACTTGACAAGGTGCTGAAAGTTTATTTCAAAATGTGGAAATTATGCTATGAATGTACATGTTGCTCATATAGTCACAAACTGTAGTGCTGAATGAGCATCTAAATCCGGCCCTGCAGCCCAGATTGTGATTAAGTAGGCCCTACTCATGTACAAACAATGCCAACATATGGGGGTTCATCAGCATTTACGGACCATCACTAACGCATTGGAATGTCAGGAATGATAGGAAATACGTTATTTCCTGACTGATATCTGGGCGCCATGGTGCCTTAGATAAGCCAACTGGCATGGCGACTATTGTGCCAGAACAAAAGAAAAGTGCACAGCTTTTTTCATAGTGACTGCACTAGTGTACTTGGTCCACTGGTTCGTTGGTTTTGCTAGTATTTCCAGTGATAGTACTTGGTGCAATGGTTTGTTAGCTTTGGTTGTGTACTAGTGTTTCATCTTTCAGTGCAATTTAGTCACATCTGACGCTTGTGTGTACAATTTGTTGTTCCTATTAGCAAGACCACCACTGTTAGAGGTGGGGGGACATATCATACATTTGCCCCCAAATTTTCAAGAAACACGAAAAAAGGTCAAAAAATATCGCGCAAAAACATTTGTTAACTTCTCTTTTGACCAGATCAGTTCAAAAGTGTTAACTTTCTTAACTTCTCTTTTTTGACCTGATCAGTTCAAAAGCGTCCCCCCACCTGTCAAACAAGATCGCCGCCAGTGCCTATTGGCTCTTCAGCTAACTGCAACTGAACACTCCTTTTAATTTTTAATTTTTAAATTGTTTTTCATGTCATGTTTGCATCGTAGTTGACTTTTGGTCATTGCAGAATCTTGACATATTATGAAAGTTCATTAAGTTCGTTTAAAAAATAACGAGTAAAAAATTAATTATGGCTTAAAATTTTTTATTATTTTTTTAGATTTCCGACCCCCTTGCTTCTTTTTTGACAAATCGGACCCTGCTCAGAGGTCATCCTTCAATCAAACAGGTGGCATTACTCTACAAAAGGTAGTGTGGCCTTCATCTGGATCAAGTACACTGATCATCCTGTAACTTCAACAAATGTTCCGTGCCTAAGTCAAATACAACAGTCCACTATGCTTCCACTATTGATTAACATCATGGGCAAAGTTTAAAATTATCAGATAGGTCTACCATAGGTTAGTAGTGCATTTACAGAATTACATGTACTATTTTAATGACAAATTACTGGGTATAGTTATGACTTCACAATAAATTATGTTACAATCCAAAAATGGCAAAATAGATAATGTAAGTAAATTGAAAAAATCATACTAACCTAAGAATCCAAATGTAAGGGCACTAGAATTTGATACTACATCATTTCGATGGTCTTGTGCCAGAGCCTGTATTGTAGGACTTTTCATGTTTCTGCAGACCAGGAAGAGGGTCAACTTGATAACTGAAATATACAAACACAACATCTGTAATATAGTTTCCCAGATCTGAGTGTCCGTCTGTCGTACGATAAACGCTTTCGAACTCATGCTGCTAAGCATACCTGACAGGCTGCTGGCCGTCCTCCCTAGGGAGGTCGCCCAACGGCCTGTCTAGCCGGCATCGGTCGAAGGCCGACGCCGGCGGTCAGATAGACAGACTGACAGATTGATAGACAAACAGCGGTTAGTAAGTCTGTCTCTACCTCCCTCCCACCCTCCCTCCCGGCAACACTCCCTCATTATGGCACACGGTCTGACGGGAGTTTGAGGGGGAGGAGCAAATACTGACGAAGCGAAGACTGATTAGCCTAAACATCAATTGCTCACGTGCAATACATGGCAAATACTCTATTCTTCGATGCAGGGCGGAAGGGAGGGAGGAGGCAGAGACTAACTTACTAACCGCAGTTTGTCTGTCTACCAATCCGTCTTTCTGACTCGCGATGTGACTTATAATTAAGCATTGCAATAAACAAATTCTCTTTTCTTCCTATCAATCCATTAATTTTTTCAACCCGTCATATATGACGGGCAAATACTTTAGTGTCTCATAATCGTAATCATGAGTTTCTAAATTTCATCAGTGGTGCCACTTAAGGCTAAGTGCAAGGCCCCAGCTTATTCTGCTAGTTAAGTGTCTTCATATTTACTATATTAGTGTAACGAATTTTTACAGGCGGTAAGTAAATTGCTTTCACTGAGAGCACTTATAGTTAATTTTAATCGCTAGAGGCCACTGCGATAGTGCCTTGCAGTGCATGCCAGCTATAGATCTGCGGTAGGCGAGTCAACCAATGGGAAGGCTTCCCTCCTTTTTCGCTCGTTCGTGATTGGCTAGACGCTAACGCGGGTGAATGTTGGCGCCTTTTTCGTGGCCTGTAGTCAGTTGTAGCCTAGACGTTGAAGAGGTTGGACGGAATTCATGACCGTGGAGACAAATTTGGCGCGAATTTGGCTTAACTGCGTAGAAAGTGATTTTGAGATTAAAACGTCGAAAATTATCGAAATTAGAGAATAAAATTCGATCGTAACTACATCTTTGAAGATCAGGCGTAGAATTATTCGTCGGGTGTTCAATATTTCTTCGAATTCTGGATTTTTGGCAAAATTACACGGAGGCTGTGATCTCAATGGAATTGGTGCAATGGAGCTCCAATGATGATTGATATCTGTGACGTGGAGTGATATTTACTGGATTTGGCTGAAATTATCAATATTGGAAATTGGGAGGAATATTTCTTGAAAGTTCAGGGAGTAGAATCCTTTTCTTTTAAGTTGCATATCGAAATCTCCAGATATAGTTAAATAGATATGATCGTTTGATTAAGTGTGTAGAAGTTTCTTGAAGCGTTAAGTCGATAAGATAGTTCACTTGCGCTATATCAATGTACATGTCAACTTAGTTTATGAACACATTGCGATAGTATAAGGTTACATATAACTCTGTACAATTGATTCTATAATTTCGTTTTAATAAATAATTATAATGGAAGAAGCGATGTTATCTGAACACGAAACTAGTCGAATGAATAGGCGACATACTGGAAAAGCTTGTAGAGCGCCAGTCAAATCAAGAAACATTTTTAAGTGCATTGGCTGAAACTCAGAACATTTGTGGAGCGCCAGTCAAATCAAGAATCGATACTAAGTGCATTTGTAGAGCGCCAGTCAAGTCAGGACACGTTCTTTAGTGCGCTAGCTGAATCGCAACAAACCTTCGTAGAAACTCAACGAGCATTTGTAGAGCGCCATTCGAATCAAGAGGTTCTTTTGAGCGCATTGCTAAATAGTCAGCGAGAGTTTGTAGAATGCCAAGCTAATAGGGAGATTGGACAAGAGACATTAATAGAGCGCCTATTGTCAGATAGGATCCCTGAGCGAAGAGAGCAGAAGGAAATAAAGTCTGTCGTGAGAGCGCCGAACCCTAGTGAGGGCTTGTCACTGAGCCCTGCTGCGCCAACAACGGAAGCCGCGGACATGCCACTCGTCATCCATGGTAGAATACCTCAGGGATCTAGCATAGTACAACCGGAAGTGAAGCATCGCTCTCGTCCTAGTAAGAAAAGGCGACAGCGGTTGCAGCAGATAGACAGAAGAGAACAGGCCCACAGCGCTAGTCTGGGTTCAAATCCAGGGCCTGTATACTCCTCAGATGTTCTCTCACAACAGCGCGAGCAGTCGCTAGAGGGCGACGCGCACGCTACATTAACGGTACCTTAGGATCATACAACACCGGAAAAAAATGAATTTATTACATCTGTTTTAGTTCTATATCATCTGTTTGCCGGGCTTTTAAAACCAAACTGATTATCATTAGGTACAGAAGTTTAAATTTAGATTAATATTAATTGTAGCAATTAAATGTAATCATCATATAGTCATGGATTCCGTGGCGGTGCCATGACGGTTACAGCTGCTGATATCACTGTTACAATCTTGTTTAATGTAATTTTAACCTATATACATGTAGTTACATTAAATTAATTACTTAGGCATTGATGGTATGTCTAATCCGAATAATTTCACAAAATTACAGACCTCTTGTCCAAAACATCTTTGCACATAACAATACTGGATATGGTGTAGGCATGTTTTGGTTGTAAAATTAGAGCTGGTGGGTAGAAAATTTGACAGATTATCAAAGTACGCGAACACAGGTCAATATCTAATATTGTTAATATGTTGCACACGAAACATCTGACAACTCACGAGATATTTTAGTTTCATGACCCCCCAACATCTTTCAGTTACTTAGCTGAAGGGGTTAGAAGAAGAGCTAGGGGGTCAAAACCCGAACCCTCAACCCTCGACAATAAAAACACTGAGGATGGGCCTTTTTAAAACTAAATTAATTTAGACTGGTTGAAAGCAGGACCTACCAATAGTTGCACCGCATATGACTATTGTGTATATATCTACATTGGGTCCTGTAGAACCTTCCATGCAGTGTTCCACCAACTTGAATATTTCGTCTTGAGTGCCACAGAAGACGTCCGATTCATTGTTGAAAACTGCTTCTATATTACAGTTGACATCGTACTTGACATACGTTACTATTCTTAGTATGGAAGACTGCATGATCTGTACTGATGCGAGACTCATGACCACAGACAGAATCACAATAGCCACAGGCTCCAGCTTTCTACGCCCTGTCACAAAACGAACTGTGCTGCAGTTTGCAGTTTACATGAATTATGCTTATGGATAAAGTTGATATCGGAAATAAATTATTGCTTCAAATAATTACATTGTTTTATTTTTATTGTTCTAAAGCATTATAACAATGTAGAAAAGTGAATTACCTCTAGGATAATAATAATAATAATAATAATAATAATAATAATAATAATAATAATAATAATAATAAGAAGAAGAAGAAGAAGAAGAAGAAGAAGGAGACGAAGACGAAGACGAAGATCAACAACAACAACAGCAGCAGCAACAACAACAACAATAACAATAATAATAATAATAATAATAATAATAATAATAATAATAATAATAATAATAATAATAATAACAATATTAACAATAACTCCACCAAAGTAAAAAAAAATTCAAAGTTTACATGCAATTAAAGACTATGGTTACACTGCATGTGAAATCAGATGTTTATAAACGACAGTTACTGCTTAGCAGTATTACACTAAAGAATTATCAGTTCTAATCACTGTGTAAAAAGTGAAGTACCTCTAGGATAATAAAAGTGATTGACATGCTTGATTGCTCTAGAACTCCACCAGAGTAAAATTCCAGAAACCAGATCTACTGCACTATCCACAACTGAGGATACGATTGCAAGTGATCCAGACCATAAAGCTGCCATAAGCTTAGCCAAAAACAACACCTATTAACAAATGCAGCAGCACAGTAACAACAACTGAACAGCAGCCATGGGCGGCGATACGGGGGAGTCGAGGGGGACAAGACCCTCACCTTTAACAGTGGGGGACACACCATACAGTTGTCCCCTCCCCCAATTTTTTTGAAGAAACACCAAAAGGCTCAGAAAATTTTCTCACCTCTTTTTTGACCAGATCAGTTCACAAGTGTCCCGTGTCCCCCCACCCCACTTGTCAAACAAGATCGCCGCCAATGACAACAGCAAACTACATTTTAATTTATTACTGAATGTACACATATTCATTCATTCATTTACTGATCCCAAACAATCCACAAAATAAAATACAATTTCAAACTGAGTATTAACAAGTTATTGGGGAACAAATGACAGACCCAGATGGGACTGTAGTCCCGCTTGATTATGGCCACCAATTGATAAGCAATACTGATGGCGTTGAAGAATTACAATTCTGTTATTAAACACACATGACGTAAAAACTCAACTATGGAAGTAATTGGTTCATATAGCCTACTACATGACCTACTTAACGAAAAAGCACAAATATACAACATGTACAAATTACAGTAATTTCTAATCATTTACAAATTTTGGCACAGTCGTTTAAATAAATGCATTAAACACCGGCACAAGAGAAGTTACTAATTACGCTTAAAATAAAGTATATCTATGTGCATGGTGCACCGCTGCTAGTGTCAACAGAATAATAATATAATAATATTTATTCTTTAATTAAGCGCCTGCAAACGCACTGCGCTGTACATGTACATGTTATGCGATAAATCTTAACTACTAACAAAACACAGCCTACAATACACGGCGCAAATTGCAGCCTACAAAGCATATCCGCCTATGGGACTCGATCTCTGTACCTCTCGCACTCTACGCCAGATGTTATCCAATGCGCTAATGACTGATGAGCTACTGATGGAAATAACCAACATGTAAGGACTAATCATGCCAAATTTAGGATAAAACACTCACAAAATTGATGGCAAATGTGATCTTTGCAACAGTTTGAGCTGAAAACTTGGGCTTCTTCGCAACTGCATTTTCCCGATAATCTTGCAGGTTCAACTGAATATCATCAATGGAACACAGCAACTCATTCTGTGCCTTGTAGTATCGCCTTTCACACAGACATTATTATCATTACACGTTTATTAAACACCCTATCACACAGATTATTATTATTACACGTTTATTAAGCAGCACCATCTAATAATAACAAAGCAACAATTGATGACGCTGAGCAATTGTAAGTGAGGATGTGCTCAAACATGGACGTCCACAGGAATTTTTCTAGGGGAGAGGACCTCAGGTGAGCCAAAATTTCTAAGGGGAGGGGATTTTCTGGGAGGGGCAAAATTTTGGTAGGGGGAGCCAAACGACTTTTTTGCATGGAATAGCTGACTTAGCTAAATAACTAAATATTTTTTAGCATTGAAAATTGTGTGGGGACTGTTGGAATAATCACAATAATTAATAGATTTAATTTTTTTTATATTTTCAAAATCCAGGAGGGGCAAATGGCCCCCTTGTCCCTACTGCGGATGCCCACGTGCTCAATGTCCATACACTGTAACCGTCTCAGATAAGGTTCAAACCCGTACTCTCAGCGTTACAAGGCAAACGCTCTACCCAATAGGCTAACGTGTCCCACAGCAAACTGGTCTTTTAAAAATGCAATGTAAAAATCAGTGATGAGTTCCCAATACTTAGGCCTACTCTAAGTTGCATCTTAAAACCAGGGCTGTAGTCGAGGTATACGCGGGTATACAGCGTATACTCACCTCTAGGCAGCGTATAGTCATGGCTGTAGGGAGGGTATACGCTGGGTACACAGCATATACTTACCTCTCTAGAGACCGTATAGCCATTGCCCTGCTTAAAACCTTTAAGCTATAATTTACCAGAGTACATCCTTAATTAGCCCCCAAAACAGTCTGAATGAACTTATCTCTGACTCCCTTTTTCAGCTGAACACAGTGAACAATGAAAGGCAGAAGTTTCAACCAGCTTCATTGAACTCCCCCCATATATGATTGGTAGGCACTGGGTAGAGGCGCTGTATAAGTTTTGAATTACAATACAATACAATACAATATGGCAGCACAGTATGGATCACTAGCATGCCTTTATCACACAGTTTAACCCATTATCATTTAGTCCGTATACCTCGTACTAGCTAAAATATTCAATACCCTCTGAAACACCATGGCAGCAGCCAGTAGCATCGCTATGGATCCACTGGGCCTGCAACGGCAGGGCCTCTGGCCGAATCTGGAAAAAGAGGGGCCACTGATGACGAGGGGCATGCTCAGAGCATGGTAAAGCAAGAAAGGGCTCCGATTGAGGACCCTATTTGAGTACTCTGCGAAGGTGCCCAAAATCTGAAGCTACACCACTGGTTATCGGGGGGGCCCGATAGCGCATTGGAAAACATCTGGCTTAGAGTGCGAGAGGTACAAGGATCGAGTCCCATAGGCGGACATGCTTTGTAGGCTGCAATTTGCGCCGTGTAAAATACACTGCTGTCTGTTCTGTTAGTAGTTAACTAGTTAAGATTTATCGCATAACATGTACATGTACAGCGCAGTGCGTTTGCAGGCGCTTAATTAAAGAAAAAATATTATTATTATTATTATTATAAAGTGTGCTGTGCTTACTTGATTTTCCTTGGTGCTGTACTGTCAAACTGAAGCTCATGCTGATGTCCGAGTGATGAACCATTTTGTTCAATTACAGCTACTGCGCAGTTTGACTCAATATCTGACAAAAGTAAGAACAGTTAATGTAAATTACAATACGCCGTATACTCCAAATGGAGGCATCTACAGAATACCAGAGATGCTTTACAGTGTCCAGTGCCTTTCTCAACTCACCTAAGGCTTACTCTGCCTTAGGCAGGGGCGTAACTTTGGTCTATAAAGTGGGGGTACCAATTTCTTCTCCACTTTCACTTTTCGCATGGAGACCATCTTTGTGAAGGCACAATAATAACATTGTTTAAAAAGTGGTTGGTACAGTACTCCCAGTCCAAAAAAGTGGGGGTACGGCACTCCTCGTATCCCCCACAAATTACGCCTATGGCCTTAAGTAAAAGAATAGTTTACAAGTAATCCAAATGACAATGCAGAATTTGGTGTCTTCTATTTATGGCCTACTATGTGAGTAGATGGCTACACAGTAGGCTGCAGGCAGACGTTTCAGGGCCTATACTGTTAGCAGACGATCAATTGCAAGAGCAAGATTAATGGCAGATAACAACGAGAAACGATTCTACCTGCTTTCGTTGTAGTTCCAGAGTCATCTTGATCAATACTGTTGTTCGATGATGGCTTTGAACTCTGTTCTGACTCATAGCTGTTATTATAGACTGCGCCAGTCAGGTTAGGATCATTTGATGCCATGCTGATGCTACAGATATTTGTTATTTTTATTTTTATTTTTATCATCATTCTTCACATTTCATGGCGGGACAAGGTAACCAACAAGACCATAAGAGAAAAGACAGGACAAGAGACCATGGAAAGCATTATCAGAATGAGAAGACTGAGTTGGAAGGAGCATGTCTTCCGCATGGGCGACGGCAGGAGAGCAAACCAAGCGATGAAATGGGACGCTGGAGGAAAAGGAAAAGAGGAAGGCCGAGAAAGAACTGGCCGGAGACAATCAGGTGACCTGAGATGTCTGGAGCTGACGTGGGAGGAGGCGGAGAGACTGACAGTGGACAGAGGAGAGTGGAGGAGATGCGTCGCCCGATGTGCAGACCTGCATAGGAAGGATTAAGGTCTAAGGTCTTATTATCATCATCATCATCATCATCATCATCATCATCATCATCATCATCATCATCATCATCATCATCATCATCATCATCATCATCATCATCATCATCATCATCATCATTCGGCATTGCGCATAAATGGCGCCAAATATAGATTCATTGGGTGCCTTTATAATTATTTAACAGTCTTTAGCGATGCGAAATTTGGTACCCACTTTCTAGACCAAAGTTATGTCTCTGACTAAATCCCCTCCCCCCCCCCAATATTTTTGAAAAGTTTATAGCACTGTAGGCACAAATTAATTATTTTAGAATCAGAATTCAACATCGTGTTTCATGCCAGCTCTTGTAATTTTCAGTTCCTAAGTAACTTTGATTCATGTTTGTCTTGAGGAATTATATAAGAAATTGCGGGTTCTATACTAATAATTTTTATATAGGCCTGCTTGTTTACGCTTTCTATACATGTAGGCCAAGGACTCTTTATACAAAGGACCGGAAACTCTTTATGTAACGTCGTTGGACAAGTTATCTCGTCCGTCGAGCGTGACGCCTCTAGCGACAAAGGCGTAGAACTTCGTGTTTAGATAGCAAATGCAATGCGCTTTCTGCGAAGAAAATCGACGAATAATTATTTTTTAATTAATAAACAATTGCCTGTGTAGAGGAGTTATATTTAATATGTGCTGTATTGTCTATTACAACTTATATGACATTTTATTCAATTTTAAAGCTAATTTTGCAGAACTTTTGCAGTACGCAAACATGCCACAATTGGACCCACTCTCTATCAATTCTTTAGACGTGCGTGTGTGTGTGTCGAATGTTGATTACGGTTACACAATTTGATGGTAAGTGTCCCAACGTGTTAGCCAGGGCTGTTAGGCCTAGTCAGTTATTAACTCTGATGCCAGTCTGATCTAAAGGCTTTGCATATAACCAAACCAGCTCCATTCCTCGTTGGGAGTCAACAGCGTGTACCACAGTCCTCCACAAGGGAGATTTAGCAAATGTTCTTGCAGTCTCTGGATGATTGCTTGGTACAGTTTTACTGACCACTGAAGAATGCACAATCTCTTGACAGTTTTGTCAACATATATTTAGGTAAAATTAACTTCATTATTGCTTGTCTTTATGGCCGTTTCTAAAAAAAAACTTAGTAGGTCCTACCGGTATTGGGGTTGAATTATTTATGATTGCAATCCAGAAACATGGTATAGGCTCCCCACATTTTAATTTTTAACCATCCCAAAGCACTTTCTTATTAATTTACTGACTCAGGTGGATGGAGAGCTGAGTTCGCCCATACAGCATGGTATTCTGTGAATGGATACCATCAAAGTACTAACCATGCTCAGCGTTGCTCAACTTCTTGCACTTTGCCAGCATCTTAAACAGTGCCTGTTTTTGAGATTGTGAGGCAATGACTGATCTGTTGATAACTGTTCATTAAGTGTCACTCCATCGACTGAAATGTTGGTCTTTATAGTGATCTGGAAGATTTGCATTACTTTACACCATTATTTTAGAATTCTACTACTTAATATAAAGTTGCAAGTTCGACTTTTTGCAATTCTTGATTAAATTGTTAAATTCTTTGCAACACATAACTACAGGCCTTTTGTGCTTAGTTTCTTTATTTAACTAAGAACATTTAATACAATATAGACACAATACTTATTACTATTTCAGATCATTGCAAAACACACAAATCATTATGAACAAAGTTTTTATAATTAAAGCTTTCACTAACTGAGTTATAAATTTGTACAGAATACTGTTCAGAGCCAATGCTTAAGTGTACCTGTGCAGACATATGTAACAAACATGTAATAAATTTGAATCTAGGCTGGCACTGTTTTTTTAATTTTTATAAATATTCTACACTAAGTATTTAAGTCACCAACGATAACGACAATAATGATGATGATTATGATGAAATCCAAAAGCCCATGAAATGGCTCTTCAAAATGGTCGGCGCACAGTCCACAGCTTACAGATAGCGCATTGGATAACATCTGGCGTAGAGTGCGAGAGGTACAGAGATCGAGTCCCATAGGCGGACATACTTTGTAGGCTGCAATTTGCGCCGTGTATTGCAGGCTGTCTGTTCTGTTAGTAGGCCCTAGTTAAGATTAATCGCATAATATGTACTTGTACAGCGCAGTGCGTTTGCAGGCGCTTAATTAAAGAATAAATATTATTATTATTATTTTTTTTACCCGAGGTATCAATGATCCCTCGGGATTTGGAAAAAATTATTTAGGAGCAGGATAATTGTCTGGAGGGTCAGGCCTCTTCTTCAGGGTTTGACGGAAAGGTAGCTTTAAAAGATACTAGGTTGTAGCGTTGAATGCTTATAGACAAACGCTGGAACAGAAAGGTTGCTTCACGTCTGTCACCACTTATGGATGTGATGCGACTGCCTAGTTCAGCGATGAAATCTATTATTATTATTATTATTATTATTATTATTATTATTATTATTATTATTATTATTATTATTATTATTATTATTATTATTATTATTATTATTATTATTATTATTATTATTAGATACGCAGCAGTTCGTTTGATTAGATCTTGACGTCGACATAACTGCACCCACCGCCTGCATCTGCCAAACACGTATCGCAAAGTAAACTTTCTTATAAACAAGTAACGCAAAATATTTCATTACCAGCGTAAAAATCAACCCAATATGTTATCCACAAAATGTTTCACTACATTGATTGTACGATTGCTTTGTGGTTTGAAGATGTCAGATGTGCCATAGGCCTTATCATACGACGCAAAAAGTGCATATTTCTAAGGTTTACATTACTTGAAATTTATTAAAACTTTTACTTATATATTATTTATCATTTACTTTAACTCGTCACTGGAAAAGTTAAGGCAAACACAACGCAGGTTTCTTTTTTTCGAATTAATGTCAGATGCCATTGACTCCAGGTAAACATGGGTCTATAGTTTCGCAATGCCCAACGCATGTTTCCACAATTTAGACTACTTAAATTACAGTAATTAAAAACAATATCTGTACACTTATTATCATTTACCTTTCTTGGTTCTTTGGAAACCGAAAAAAAGATAATCCGGAATTCTTCTTTCTAGAATTCGTGCAATTAATAGCTGAAGACCACATCGCGTCTGTAAACTTGCTTACCTCTCGAGAGACCCGTACACCCGCGACGACAGATGTCGCCACGATCACGCCTTACGCCGGAAGTACACGTTATTTTCACGAGTAACCATTCCTCTAAATATAGATTCCTTGCATGTAGGCGTAACTCTACAAATTACTTACAGAATACGTTTGAGTATGATTTATAATGTAGGCCCCTAACAGGGCCGTTTTTAAGGTTCCGCGAATGTCGGTGCAAAAAGTTACAAAAGGGGCCCGTGTTGGTCAAGCGGCCGTTGGTTTGCCAATACCATGTACGGCGTATAAATATCACCCAAAAATTATATCTAAGGCTTTTCTAGTAGTTATTGTTGCCATCTGCATGACCTGCTCACTAAGTTAATAGGTTTTTTATATCCTGTTTATCAATTAGTTATAATCCTTATGCACACTATGACACTAGTACTAGTTGGGCCTAAGTGACGGTCATTGACTGTTTGAGAGTTAGTGTAGGCCTACATAATTATGGACACTTCAACAGTGAAAACACCAATTTGTCAATAAAATCTGATCAATCTCAGATATGTAGGCCTAATTAATTCTTGAACGCTGCAGCCTGCAGCAAATGAGCAAATGTCATAGGCCAAAATATCAGCTAGGTCAAAATATCAGCGAACAGGGCCGTTTTTAAGGTTCCGCGAATGTCGGTGCAAAAAGTTACAAAAGGGGCCCGTGTTGGTCGAGCGGCCGTTGGTTTGCCAATACCATGTACGCAGGGCATATTTTAACTGTATAACTAGTGGGACAAATGTCCCAGTAGTCTTAGGATTTGTTCCAGTAGTCAGGCTGATTTGTCCCAGGCAATGTATGTTTAAACTATAACTAGTGGGACAAATGTTGCAGGAGTTTTAAGATTTGTCCCATAGAAACATTAGTAAAATGCATTGTCGCTTCCGAAGAATAAAATTCCATCAAATTCCCAAAAAAGGTCTTCAAGTTTTTAGGGAGATGATTTTCTAACCCCCAGACGTCCGACTTTGTCCCAGTAGTGTAAATCTGTTAAAATATGCACTGCATGTACGGCGTATAAATATCACCCAAAAATTATATCTAAGGCTTTTCTAGTAGTTATTGTTGCCATCTGCATGACCTGCTCACTGAGTTAATAGGTTTTTTATATCCTGTTTATCAATTAGTTATAATCCTTATGCACACTATGACACTAGTACTAGTTGGGCCTAAGTGACGGTCACTGACTGTTTGAGAGTTAGTGTAGGCCTACATAATTATGGACACTTCAACAGTGAAAACACCAATTTGTCAATAAAATCTGATCAATCTCAGATATGTAATTAATTCTTGAACGCTGCAGCCTGCAGCAAATGAGCAAATGTCATAGGCCAAAATATCAGCTAGGTCAAAATATCAGCGAAGTCCGCTTTCATCTCTCACATGCAGTCACACAATTTGGTGAAATCCACAAAATTCAGGCTGAACAGTCCAAATCCCACGTCTTGCATTTTGTGACATGAACGCATCAAAAACTTGGTCCAGTTGCAGGTCCTTTGCTAGATTGCTCTCAATTGACAAAAGCGCCAAGTCGGAAGACCTATGGGTTGTCATTGTACAGTGCCGGCGCTATGGTACTCGTGGCCCCCCAGCCTTACTTGAGGCCCCAACATACACTGTAAACGAGAACGATCTAACTTCAAGTCTCTTTACTTGCAATTGAAATAATTGGTAGCGATGAAAACAGCTGAGCATGGTGGAACGATTAAATGTTTTAACTAGTTTCAATGTGCTGAAACTGCGCTCATCACTAGCTACTGTTACAGAGTTGAGAGGTGGTCAGAAGAATCCTTAGTGCGATAGAGAGATTTAAGGAAAAGTCAAGAAGTTCATTCATGCTGATGAATCTATTCGGCCAAAAAAGGTTTCCATTCGATTACAATGTTTTCCCGAATATAAGTGAATTTTCGAACTCAGTATTATTTATACGTAACAGTCACAGATCTCGAGAGGCACAGCCACTTGCTAAACTTAACATGTCAACTTTTAAGCAATGTGAACACGTCAAATTCAGTCAAAACACCGCGCTAACTATATTAGGTCTCCTATATGATGTGATGTCACGGATTCACGGTCATGTAAGCAGAGAGAGTGGGTGCATGCACAGTCCATAATTATGGACTGCGGGTGCATGTTACGTACAGTAGGCCTACCCATGGGTGTCCGGAGGAATTTTTTTAGGGGGGCGCGTAAATTTTTTAGGGAAGCAACATTTTGTTAGGGGAGCAAAATTTGTTTATGGGGCGTTACGTTTTTGAGAGAACAAATTTGCATAGAAAAAAATAATGATCAAGTAAAGGGTTTGCACAAATATTTCCTTACTCTATTTGTGGCGGTCACCCCACAAGGCATGAACGAAGATAAATAATGATAACTGTCTTAGTTAATTAGCGTCTTATTCGATGGGTGGCGCTTTATAGATGTTCGATTATTATTATAATTATAAGTGCTATATTTTATTTTTTTGCCATTTTAAAGCTTCAATTAATTAATTAAAATAATTAGACATACCGTCCGTCCAATATTTAGTGGCTAAACATAGGGCGACGCTTAATATAGCTGGTAGATATTTTGATTTTGGACACCTCTATTTAAGAAGATGTTGATGGCCTACTATATAAGCATGGAGGCCTGAATATGGTTTACGTACTAACTTATAGTCGTGCAGACAGAGAATGTAGCCGTCCTATGGAGGCCAAAATAATGTCTTACGTACTGAGTTATAGCGTGCAGATAGATGCAGATGGATTCATAGAGCTTGCCTCACGCTGCGTTGCCTATATCGTAGGATGGCGACGCTGCATCCTGCATATACAGCGATACGGTTCTTTAGTGTCGTTGGTTAGCGATAAATACTGCACTCCGTGTGGTAGTATACGGCGAGTGATAAAGCGAGTTCCAGGTTTCGGTTCGGGCAAGTTGAAAATATAATTACGGACGAGAGGGCGTCCGAGAAAAAGGCTAATCTGTGCGATCCCGGGTTACAGCCGAATCGATCGCTCTCGGGTGAAGGATTGAGTCCGCCGATCCGACAGGTTTGGGGCCCACCCTGCCGTTAGATCGCGAAAAGGTCTGAATCCCGATTGTTGGTAGTTTGCGGGCTGAGTATAGCTCGGGGAAAGACCGATCGTGAGAGATTGAGAGCTCACAGGTCTGTTCCGGTAACGTACGGGGCAAGGAGTTTCCTGGTGACCGTCTGATAAACCTCGGGCAAAGTCCCGCTGTTGGCAGTCAGAGATACACGGGCAAAGACCCGGTGGTACCCGTCAGCGATACACGCGGAAAAGTCCCGCTGTTGACCGTTAGAGATACACGGGCAAAGACCCGGTGGTGCCCGTCAGAGATACACGGGCAAAGACCCGGAGATACGCGGGCAAAGACCCGGTGTTGACCGTCAGATATAAACGGGCAAAGACCCGGTGGTAGCCGTCAGAGATACACGCGGAAAGGCCCCGCTGTTGACCGTTAGATATACACGGGCAAAGACCGGTGGTAGCCGTCAGAGATACGCGGGCAAAGACCCGGTGGTACCCGTCAGAGATACACGAGCAAAGACCCGGAGATACGCGGGCAAAGACCCGGTGTTGACCGTCAGATATAAACGGGCAAAGACCCGGTGGTAGCCGTCAGAGATACACGGGCAGAGTCCGAGCTGTTGATCGTCAGAGTTATACGAGCAAAGACCCGGTGGTGATAACTCAGTTAAAGTATCGTCCATAAAGCTGAGCAGTGCGATCCCGAGTTACAGCAAAAACTAATCACTCTTGGGTATTGGATTGACCGCCGATTCGACAGGTTTGGGGCCCACCCTGCCGTTAGATCGCGAGCCGGTCTGAATCCCGATTGTGGAAGTTTAGCAGGCTGAGTAAACCTCGGGGAGAGACCGATCGTCCGAGATATACAAAAACACAGGTCTGTATAGGTAAAGTGCGGAGAAACATTCCGCTGGTGACGTCCGGTGAAGTACCGGAACGATCTTGTTGAAACTGTTCGATAACATCGGGGAACAACCGGTGAAGCTCAATACGCGGTATCCGGGTTTGGCTGCTTTAAGCGTCATAGTTACTCCCGCGGTTTACCGGCAAATATCCGTCCGGGAGACCATCCGGACGATCCGACCGTTGTCTGTTCCAGTGCTCGGGAAAGTTCCCACGGTGGGAAGATACACAGGTCTGTGTACAATAACGGGGTAAAGTTACTGATATTTTCCCAGAGATACCATTAGTAGAATCGTGTGTGAGTACCGAGAAACGAAGCCTACGAGTCTGTGCGCTCCCGGAAAAAGACACAACTGTTACGTTCTCTATTTTATTCAGAGAGTCATGTTCAAGAGATACGGCTAGTGGAGTAAGGGCCCACTCTGCTGCTCAGGTCTCGAGACAGACTAATTCTGAATAGTGGGAGGATAAAAGGTTGTGTAAACCGGAAAGAGATCAGACCAAGATATTCGGATCGGGTAGTCGGGTACCCAGGTCCGAAAGAGACACGTCCGCTTTACTAGCGAAACCCAGCTAGTCAGAGTCCCAGGGTGAAGTGTACGAGAGTTCCCGGTTAAAGGAACATTAACGCAGACCAAGAGTAAACGATACGAGAAAGTCCGGGTAGTCGGGTATCCAGATAGAACATATTTTCTTGTCGCAACACACAGCTCTGAGGACTGATTGAAGTGCGAGGTTGGGCCCCCTCGTGCGTAGGTCAGAACAAAGGTCTGTGTGTGTAGATAGCGAAGGTTATAGAGAGAGGACCTTCACTATCAGAGTGCCATAGAGACCCGTTATCTTTCGAAGCAGAATTCATTATTGTGAGGCCGGTATGCCGCACACGGAAACACAGCTAGAGATACGTGACAGTAAGAAGACGCGTTGCCCGATGGATACGTGTCTTCTATTACATGACGCAGAGACTCGTCATAAGTACTTCTTGTTCCCTGAACTTAGAAAACGTTTGGTGTTCCATGATAACGGCGATAGTTCAAGAGTCACGAGGTGCAGAATGGTCCGTCAAAGTTCAGACCAGGTAGAGAGGAAGAGGAAGCCCGTAACTAGGAAGGTATACAGAAAGGCAAAGACTGCTGCAGGTAAAAGATCGAACCCTGTTCTGAAGGACGGCCATCCTCAGGACGTTACCCACCCGGTGACCGCGGAAGTGGCAGAGTCTGATGCCGAGACCGAGCTCTACAGTGTAGCCTCTCTTAGTAAGACGGTAAACCCTGAACCTCCTCTGACAGGAATGGCCACTATGGACAGAGATAAGCCATTTGACGGTGACAATAGGCAAGGCAGTGACTCGGGTGGCTCCAGACGGGTAGTGGGCTGGAGTCATCACAGGAACCCGCCCGGCGCGGCAGGGCAGGCGTCCGGGCGGCGAACGCCACAAACTGGTACCAGAAGTGGGGTACCAGCGTTTCCTATCCACAGATCAGGGGAAGGCCCTGAAGATGCAGATGACGAGTCCGATGATATCCCTAACCGTGAATACAGAAGCTTGGACCACAAAGGTGCACGTCCAAAGACACGACAAAGTGAGCAGAAGTTGTTTGGCGAATTGCTCGCATCTGGTGTAGCCAATACAATCGAAACGGTAGCTGGGGCCCGTAGTGGCCACGAAAGAGGTTCGTTTTCTCTCGCCGGTGTTGAAGGATGGCTGAGAAACGTTCCAAGGACTATTGAGACAGTTGTCCAGAACGATGTGGAAAATGAGAGATACCTGTTCGGTCAACGAACTGTTGAAGAGTCTGGGCTTGATGTATCAAGGCCTTCTGAGAATATCAGGATACCACGAGTTTTACGGTTGAAAAATATAGAAAGAATGCCAGACGTGTTTGAGGAGATCCCAGTGCGTTTTCCTGTGGATGGCACAGTGCTAGAAAGAGTGCCTGGATTATTCGAAGACACTAGAGTACCGCGAATAATACACGGGAGAGAGGTAGAAGACATGCCAGGAGACTTTGAGCAGCTTCGAGTTACTAGTCTTAGACAAGATGCACAGCCTCTACGTTTGAAGAGGGCTGATGGTATGCCAAGAGCGTATGAGGAAGTCTGGGAACCGCGTTACCTAAACGATGATATCGTTGCGAAGAAAGCGAATGTTTGTGAGTCACGTCAGCGGAACGAAGACGATCGAAGATCTTTGACAGATATAGTGGATTGGAAAGCGGAGATGTCTTACTTGCGACAGAGCGTGGCGACAATGAGTAAGAGGCTAGAAGAACTATCGGCTCCCGCTGCTCATCAGAAAGAGTTGTTCCGAGGGGAAAATCCGGGGAACCCGTTGGGCCCAGGTTTCCGGGAGGACTGCCAAGGACAACTAAAGATGAATGAGTCAGCACGGAACCGAAGTTTCCCAGAAACACGTGAGAAAGTTTCGCATTCTGAAACTGTGGAAAAGACGCTCACTCGCTGTTTTCCGAAGGATAGCAGAATGATGTCGCAAGGTGTAAAGACAGAAAACTCGTGGAGTCAAGATTTTCAAGAAAATCGTGAAGCTGAAAGTGCGGAAAAGTGGCGGACCCGAGGTTCCCCAGAGAAACGTGAGAAGCTTGCAGAGGCTAAAAGTGCAGGTGGCTCGCGAAGCCGTGGTTATCCAGAGAATCCTGAGAAACGTTGGCAGATTGAAAGCTCGGTAAAATCGCGGAGCCGAGGTTACAAAGACAAAGACGAGAGGCTATCACGTGACGAAAAGTCAAGAGAATCGCGCGGTCAGTTTCTGCTGAAAAGAAGCAAGGTTGAAGTGAGACAACCTTCGTCAGATGGCGCTTCAGATACAGAGGCTAAAAGCGTTTACAGAGAAGCGGCCGTGAGTAACCGAAGTTTTAGACGGAAAGAACCTATGAAATATGAAAAAGAGACGTATGGTCGGGTTAATCTATCCGAGTATGACAGACACGATAGAGACCAAGTAACCCATGAAGAAACAGACGAAGAAAGGAAAACGGAAACGAAAATAGATCCTTTCTCGAGGAAATCGACCAAAGAGCGATGCTCTAGAGGCCAGAATACCGATTGTAAAGGTAGTAATCGCCTCGGTGGTAGTGGTGTTGTTAAGGTCGCCGACGGTGCGAAGAAAGTGACTCGACCGAAGACTGTGTTAACAGATAATGACCGTTTCGTCGGGAGGGCGTCGTCAGGTGCAGTCGACTGCCAATGGGAAGCTCCCGTTCTGTACGAGGAATCCGACCGATCTAAGAAGCCAAGAAAGAGAGATGTTTGCGCAGAAGACCGAAATTCCCAGAGATTGCGAAATGAACGCAAAGGGTCAGATTTCGAGTCTTTCGCAGGCGGCGATCCGCGTGGAAACGGTCGGGCTGCATTAAGTACTGAAGAAGAAAGTGCAGCTTCGAGCGACCGACAGATAAGTACGAAGGCTTCTAAGTGGCGTACTAAAAATGCGTCCAGTACTCAGAAGAGACATGGGTACGAGCAACATCGGTCGGTACGGAACTCTACAGGAGAAAACGAGCCGTTGAGTGACGATGAAATAGACACAGAAGAGTCTACGGGACGAAATGGAAAGAGGCACATTATTCGGAAGAGAGGTGAAAACGGTCAGCATCGATCAGCTGTGAGGGCTGAAGACGGAAACGAATCGATGAGTGACCGCGATGACACTAGGAAGAATTTGCCCAAGACGAATGTCAGAAAAACGCCTGTTACGCAGAAGAAAGGCGAAAACCCAACAGACCGTGGAATACGAATTAAGCTGGAGAAATATGATGGAAAAACAGCGATAGCCGCGTTTTTGGCCAAGTTCGAAGTTTGTGGTCGTTGCAATCGGTGGACTGATCGGGAGAAGGCAGATCAGTTGATGTGCGCTTTAACAGGGCCCGCGTCTCAGCTATTGTGGGATATGGGAGCACAGGACAATGTAACCTGGCAAGAACTTGTTGAAAGGCTCAAAGCGAGGTACGGTTCCGAAGACCAGACAAGCCTATATCGTATGAAACTTCGCACATACAGGCAGGCTCATGGAGAGACTCTGAGCACTGTTGTGCAAGAAATAAGGAGGTTGATGGCTTTGGCGTACCCAGGACCTACAAGTGATATTGTCGAGACGGTTGCTTGTGATGCTTTCATTGACGCATTGGCAAATCAAGACTTGGCACAGAAAGTGCGCGAACGAGAGCCTGCTAACCTTGAGGCTGCCTATAAACATGCAGTTCGGTTAGATGCTTATGGCCGATCTTCGACACAAGGAAGTGATATGGACCGAAGACACGGTAGAGTTAAAGTTACAAGGGAAGATCGTAAATCCACGTATGTTGATGAGCAACAAACTCTCCGTTTGGAAGATCTCGAACGGGAGATTAAGAATCTGTTAAGGCAAATTGGGCGATTTGCATCGAAACAAGATTCCGACCCTGTTTCTGGAAAACCACATGAAAAGGCGAACAATTGGGATAGAGCCATTGAAGGTCAAAGGAAGACCGAACCGAACGTCGTACACCGACGGAGTTTTCCGCCAGGACGGTCGAGAAACCCTGATATTGAATGTTACCTTTGTAAACAGAAAGGGCACATAAAACGTTTTTGTCCTCAAGGAATCGTTGAGAGGAGTGGCGAAGTCAGAACCAATGAACCAACTAAGGCAGAACCCATCCAAGAAGAGGCTCAAAATCGACTGGTTAAAGGTAGCAGGATGGCTTACGTTGTCGCTAGACTACAAGGGAAGCGAATACACTGTCTACTTGATTCTGGAAGTGAAATGTCACTGGTGCCACGACGCCTGGTGTTGAACACGGTGCTAGTACCCTCACAGCAGCGTCTGTTAGCCGCTAATGGAAGTCAGATAAAAGTGGACGGTGAAACCACGCTGAAGATTGGTATTGGAAAACAGATATATCCTCTACCATGTCTAGTGACGGACCAAGTGACGGAAGTGATCTTGGGGTTGTCATGGCTAGAAGGCAATCAGGCCAAATGGGACTTCGCAAGTCGCTGCGTTTGTCTAGGGAGCGAGAAGATCCCTCTGAAAGAAGCCGTGGCCGAATCCATGTGTCGGAGAGTTGTCGTTCAGGAAGATACCGTAATTCCGCGACGAAGCGAGGTAGACGTTCCGGCTTCAGTAGTGTACCCACATTTCCAAAAGGATAACGAAGAGTGGACGACCATGCCAACTGAACTGTCAGAAGATCTGATTATCGGGCGCACCTTGGTAACTGGAAAGGCACCGAAAGTGTGGATTAGAATGCTAAATGTCGGGGACAGAGACTCGCTGGTGAAGAAAAGAACTGAATGCTTGCTGGAACGAGTGGAAATAGTTGATGTAGCAGGTAGACAGGTCAAAGAAGGGCAGAAAAGTACCAGTGACCGATCAGCTTCGATGATTCGTATGATGGCAGGCGTGACCGAGCAGACGGTCGAACCTGAAGCAGAACAAGTCTTAAAACGATTATGGGAAGAAGTGCCAGCAGACATTTCTGAAGACGAACGAATGCGACTACGGGAACTCGTGCTTTCATACCGCACAACGTTTTCGCTAAATGAGAGTGATCACGGGTTTACCTCGGTTATCCAACATGAAATCGATACGCAGCAAGAGAAGGCAGTTCGACAACCGTTGAGACGACAGCCACTTTCCATGCTACCAGAAATTGACCGTCAGGTAGAAGATATGTTGAAACAGGGAATAGTGGAGCCATCAGTATCGGAATGGGCATCCAATGTCGTAATGGTGAAGAAGAAGGATGGTAGTATGCGTTTCTGCATAGATTACAGACAGCTGAATCTTAAGACGCGGAAAGATGCTCATCCATTGCCACTAATCCGCGAGAGTTTGGATACACTTGGGGGCGCCAGGTGGTATAGTACATTCGATTTGAGATCAGGATACCATCAGATGGCCCTTCACCCAAGAGACAAACACAAGACCGGTTTCGTAACGAGAAGGGGCAGTTTCCAATTCAAGGTTTTGCCGTTCGGCTTATGCAATAGTCCGGCTTCGTTTTGTCGGCTAATGAACTTAGTCCTGACTGGATTAAATTACGATATATGTCTGGTATATTTGGATGACATAATTGTGTTCTCGAGGGACGTAGAGACGCACATGCAACGTCTAGAGATGGTGTTCAAGAGATTACAAGAGTATAATCTAAAGCTGAAACCCTCAAAATGTCACCTGTTGCAGCAGAAAGTACTGTTTCTTGGGCATGTATTGAGCGAAGAAGGGGTAGCGACTGATCCGAGCAAAATCAAGGCGGTAGAAGAATGGACAGTTCCTCGGAACTTGCGACAGGTGCGATCCTTCGTGGGCCTTTGCTCATATTACCGACGTTTCATACATGATTTTGCAGTCGTTGCTCAACCACTTCATTTCCTAACAAGGAAAAATGTACCTTTCCGCTGGACCGATGAATGTCAAGGTGCTTTTGACGAACTTAAAAGAAGGCTCGTTTCCTCACCCATACTGGGATTACCGAATGATGAGGGACAGTACATATTGGATACGGATGCCTCCGCTTATGCCATCGGAGCGCTGCTGTCGCAAGTGCAAGAAGGACAAGAGAAAGTGGTTTCCTATGCGAGCCGACTCCTATCGACGGCGGAACGCAATTATAATGTAACCAGGAGAGAATTGTTAGCTGTGGTTTATTTCTTGAAAGAGTTTCGTCAGTACTTGTTGGGCAGAAAGTTTCTTCTTCGAACAGACCACTCTGCCCTTCAATGGTTGCGCAGAACACCGGAACCAATTGGCCAACAGGCTCGTTGGTTGGAGATGATAGAAGAGTTCGATATGGAAATATGTCACCGAGCTGGAACAAAACACGGCAATGCCGATGCGATGTCTAGAGGCCCAACCGGAGAGTACCATACTGAGGATACCATGAAAGATTCGATCGAAGAAGTAATGTGGGCACGTCCTATCGAAGAGGTAACGCCTTCAACGGTGACCAATGAGAATGCAGGACAGAAAGGCGGTTGGACGAAGGAGATTCTTCGAAGAGAACAGCAGAGCGATTGTAATGTTGGACCAGTACTTGGTTGGAAGGAGTCTAATCATTATCCAACTGAGCCAGAGCTATCGCCTTCTAGTGAAGAAGTGAAAGTTTTAGTGAGCAACTGGAATCAGCTGGAAGTCCTCCAAGGTGTGTTACACAGAGGCTGGGTTCAAGGTAGTACCGGAGAAGCTGAGCGGTATCAGTTAGTTGTACCCCTGTCTCTGCGAAAGGAGATGCTTGAATTGACGCACGCAAGTTTTGCTGGAGGACATTTTGGGATTCGAAAGAGCATAGCTCAGTTGCAACGGCGAGCATATTGGCCAGGCTGGAAGAACGATGTTAGACGGTTTTGTCAACGATGCGATCGCTGTGCTCGTTATCGACGGGAGAAACCTCCAAGACAAGGATATATGCAGAGCCCGGTGGTTGGCGAACCAATGGAGAGATTTGGAATCGATATAACGGGTCCGCACCCTGTGTCTAGCAAGGGCAATAAATATATTCTGACGGCGATAGACTATTTCTCTAGATGGGCGGAAGCTCTGCCTATCAGAAACCAAGAGGCCGTTACTGTTGCAGAGGCTCTTATGGTACACGTGTTTTCGAGATTTGGTATGCCACGCCAGATATTGACGGATCAGGGACCCTGTTTTGAATCAAATCTGTTTAAACAGCTATGCAAACTTATGGAGATTGATAAGATACGCACAACTCCATATCGACCGTCAGGGAACGGAATGATTGAGAGGTTTCACAGAACTCTGAATATGCTGATCGGAAAGGTGGTGTCGGAACGACAGAAGGACTGGGATGTTCACGTACCATATGTGATGGCGGCATATCGGTCTACTGAACATGAAGCCACCCAACGGACTCCTAATTTCCTGTTCCTGGGAAGAGAGACTCATACGCCATTAGACTTGATTCTTGCCCAAGTTAAAGATCTCGAGCGACCGTCTTACAATGATCTGGAAGAATATGTGGAGAAACAGAAAGAGAAAATGGAAACGGCGTTTCGTCTTGTACGAGAGCAATTAAAGAGAACTGCAGAAAGAAGGAAGAAAGCGTATGATCTGAGAGTAAGACCTAATAAGTTCTCTCAAGGAGACTGGGTCTACTATTACTACCCTCGGCTTAGGAGTGGAAGGAAGACAAAATGGGCTCGATTCTACACAGGCCCATTCTTGGTCGTTCAAGTGCTGAGTCCAGTTTTATACCGGATTCAGAAGAGTTCCAAATCCACGCCAATGGTGGTGCACGTGGATAAATTGAAGTCCTATTACGGTAAACCTCCGAACACATGGTTACCAGAGGAAGACAGAAACCTTATGGTGGACGCAGGAGACTTACAAGTCCTGTCTCAAGAGCAGGACATAGAGGGTGATCTCGAAGGACCTCCCGAGGCTCCAGAAGAAACCGGTACTCCTGAGGTGCGCCATGACGAGAAACCTGGTCGACGACTGATACGAAAACCTCGTTGGATGGACGACTATTACTGTTAAAATGGACTGAGGTTCTTGTTAAGTGACTTTCAAAGCTGCTGTGAGAGCTCTGTTGCGAGGACGATACAATTACCGCTTAATTGCGGCGATTTTACGGACTTCTGTCGGAGAAATATTTTAAGTTTTCTTTTAATGACCTTTTGTTGAACAGTTGCCTTGTACTGAAATGCATAACAATAGCGGTACATGTTACCGCTTAATTGCGGCGAGTTTACGGACTATTGTTGGAAAACGATGTTTTAAGTTCCTGTTTGATGAAAACCTTTCGTTTCGACTGTGTATTAGTATTTTGATGTAACGATACTCGAAATACTTAGTAAATGCATAATTACGAGTGTTGTGAAAGTTCGTCGCATTGCGAATTCCTTGTTTCCCGTTTGACGATAACTGATGTTGAAGTGCTGCTAATAGATGTGTGACCAATTTTTGGCACGTCTACCGCCGCTAAATTCGGGGATTCCGAGGATAACTCTGGGTTTTGTTCTGATGAGAATAATTTTCAGACTACCCTAGACGCAGATAATACCATTTGCGGTCCTAGGTAGTTTAATTGCGAGAAATTTACAAAGAAGCTTCGCAGTGCGACTTTCAGTTTCTTGTGAAGACGCCTATTGGGTGTTTTCGCGTATGCTGTTTGGATTTACGAACCGCATAAGATATTAGACATTGCGGTAAACATTACGGTTGTCGGCGAGTGCGAGAATCTTACGGATACGGTTTTGAGTTGAAATGTTAATTTCATTCCTTTGATCCGAAGAGTACGGACTTAGAAATTGTTAGTGCATCGCCGTCACTATGTTGAATTGTTTGTCTATTAGGATAGCTAATGCTTTGATACGTTGCATTAGTTGACAATTGTGTGTAAAGATAAACTTGTGCGATTGATGTATAATGTTAGTGCCTATGTTAAATGACATTAAATAGTTTCGTTTTATTTGATACACGATGTTAGAGCAATGATGTAAATAGGATAATTTGTATTAGAAAAAAAAAAAGAAAAAAAAAAAAAACAATTTTAAGGCCGCCGAGCGATGCCGGTCGGTTTATATTATTTTGGTGTTGTGCATGATGTGATGGACGAAGTTGACATTCGGGAGATAATTTGGTGACTTTTCTCTCCTAGGTCTCCTGGCCAGTTTGGTTGGGTAGAGCCCAGAGTCATGATAGAGGGCCTGTTAAGGTTGGCAACTTGGAGGATAAGACAGGTTGCCAGTAGGGCGGTTGATGGAATCTCTTGCACCATTAAAAAGGCTGTCGCTAGAACGGTTTGCTCGAGATTGTAAGGGCGCTGGGTGGCTTCTCCACGGTTTCAGAGTGGTTGCTCTGACCAAAGTGTGCTTCCCCAGTTGCTGAGGTTAGCACCGTTGCTTGGCGTACGTGCGGGGTAGCAGAGATTGTCGGGTCTGGATGCAGTACTTGACAGAGTAAGTCGTCCAGATGACCGAGGTGTTACGCCCTATAACCAGCGAAATAGTGGTTCCTTGCCTTCTAAGTGGTTCTGGGTTGGAGATGTTTCTGTCACGTGGATCCAGGTCCCCGGTTTGTCGGAGATGCTCCGCATCTAAGTAAGGTGGGGAGAGTGTGGCGGTCACCCCACAAGGCATGAACGAAGATAAATAATGATAACTGTCTTAGTTAATTAGCGTCTTATTCGATGGGTGGCGCTTTATAGATGTTCGATTATTATTATAATTATAAGTGCTATATTTTATTTTTTTGCCATTTTAAAGCTTCAATTAATTAATTAAAATAATTAGACACACCGTCCGTCCAATATTTAGTGGCTAAACATAGGGCGACGCTTAATATAGCTGGTAGATATTTTGATTTTGGACACCTCTATTTAAGAAGATGTTGATGGCCTACTATATAAGCATGGAGGCCTGAATATGGTTTACGTACTAACTTATAGTCGTGCAGACAGAGAATGTAGCCGTCCTATGGAGGCCAAAATAATGTCTTACGTACTGAGTTATAGCGTGCAGATAGATGCAGATGGATTCATAGAGCTTGCCTCACGCTGCGTTGCCTATATCGTAGGATGGCGACGCTGCATCCTGCATATACAGCGATACGGTTCTTTAGTGTCGTTGGTTAGCGATAAATACTGCACTCCGTGTGGTAGTATACGGCGAGTGATAAAGCGAGTTCCAGGTTTCGGTTCGGGCAAGTTGAAAATATAATTACGGACGAGAGGGCGTCCGAGAAAAAGGCTAATCTGTGCGATCCCGGGTTACAGCCGAATCGATCGCTCTCGGGTGAAGGATTGAGTCCGCCGATCCGACAGGTTTGGGGCCCACCCTGCCGTTAGATCGCGAAAAGGTCTGAATCCCGATTGTTGGTAGTTTGCGGGCTGAGTATAGCTCGGGGAAAGACCGATCGTGAGAGATTGAGAGCTCACAGGTCTGTTCCGGTAACGTACGGGGCAAGGAGTTTCCTGGTGACCGTCTGATAAACCTCGGGCAAAGTCCCGCTGTTGGCAGTCAGAGATACACGGGCAAAGACCCGGTGGTACCCGTCAGCGATACACGCGGAAAAGTCCCGCTGTTGACCGTTAGAGATACACGGGCAAAGACCCGGTGGTGCCCGTCAGAGATACACGGGCAAAGACCCGGAGATACGCGGGCAAAGACCCGGTGTTGACCGTCAGATATAAACGGGCAAAGACCCGGTGGTAGCCGTCAGAGATACACGCGGAAAGGCCCCGCTGTTGACCGTTAGATATACACGGGCAAAGACCGGTGGTAGCCGTCAGAGATACGCGGGCAAAGACCCGGTGGTACCCGTCAGAGATACACGAGCAAAGACCCGGAGATACGCGGGCAAAGACCCGGTGTTGACCGTCAGATATAAACGGGCAAAGACCCGGTGGTAGCCGTCAGAGATACACGGGCAGAGTCCGAGCTGTTGATCGTCAGAGTTATACGAGCAAAGACCCGGTGGTGATAACTCAGTTAAAGTATCGTCCATAAAGCTGAGCAGTGCGATCCCGAGTTACAGCAAAAACTAATCACTCTTGGGTATTGGATTGACCGCCGATTCGACAGGTTTGGGGCCCACCCTGCCGTTAGATCGCGAGCCGGTCTGAATCCCGATTGTGGAAGTTTAGCAGGCTGAGTAAACCTCGGGGAGAGACCGATCGTCCGAGATATACAAAAACACAGGTCTGTATAGGTAAAGTGCGGAGAAACATTCCGCTGGTGACGTCCGGTGAAGTACCGGAACGATCTTGTTGAAACTGTTCGATAACATCGGGGAACAACCGGTGAAGCTCAATACGCGGTATCCGGGTTTGGCTGCTTTAAGCGTCATAGTTACTCCCGCGGTTTACCGGCAAATATCCGTCCGGGAGACCATCCGGACGATCCGACCGTTGTCTGTTCCAGTGTTCGGGAAAGTTCCCACGGTGGGAAGATACACAGGTCTGTGTGCAATAACGGGGTAAAGTTACTGATATTTACCCAGAGATACCATTAGTAGAATCGTGTGTGAGTACCGAGAAACGAAGCCTACGAGTCTGTGCGCTCCCGGAAAAAGACACAACTGTTACGTTCTCTATTTTATTCAGAGAGTCATGTTCAAGAGATACGGCTAGTGGAGTAAGGGCCCACTCTGCTGCTCAGGTCTCGAGACAGACTAATTCTGAATAGTGGGAGGATAAAAGGTTGTGTAAACCGGAAAGAGATCAGACCAAGATATTCGGATCGGGTAGTCGGGTACCCAGGTCCGAAAGAGACACGTCCGCTTTACTAGCGAAACCCAGCTAGTCAGAGTCCCAGGGTGAAGTGTACGAGAGTTCCCGGTTAAAGGAACATTAACGCAGACCAAGAGTAAACGATACGAGAAAGTCCGGGTAGTCGGGTATCCAGATAGAACATATTTTCTTGTCGCAACACACAGCTCTGAGGACTGATTGAAGTGCGAGGTTGGGCCCCCTCGTGCGTAGGTCAGAACAAAGGTCTGTGTGTGTAGATAGCGAAGGTTATAGAGAGAGGACCTTCACTATCAGAGTGCCATAGAGACCCGTTATCTTTCGAAGCAGAATTCATTATTGTGAGGCCGGTATGCCGCACACGGAAACACAGCTAGAGATACGTGACAGTAAGAAGACGCGTTGCCCGATGGATACGTGTCTTCTATTACATGACGCAGAGACTCGTCATAAGTACTTCTTGTTCCCTGAACTTAGAAAACGTTTGGTGTTCCATGATAACGGCGATAGTTCAAGAGTCACGAGGTGCAGAATGGTCCGTCAAAGTTCAGACCAGGTAGAGAGGAAGAGGAAGCCCGTAACTAGGAAGGTACACAGAAAGGCAAAGACTGCTGCAGGGAAAAGATCGAACCCTGTTCTGAAGGACGGCCATCCTCAGGACGTTACCCACCCGGTGACCGCGGAAGTGGCAGAGTCTGATGCCGAGACCGAGCTCTACAGTGTAGCCTCTCTTAGTAAGACGGTAAACCCTGAACCTCCTCTGACAGGAATGGCCACTATGGACAGAGATAAGCCATTTGACGGTGACAATAGGCAAGGCAGTGACTCGGGTGGCTCCAGACGGGTAGTGGGCTGGAGTCATCACAGGAACCCGCCCGGCGCGGCAGGGCAGGCGTCCGGGCGGCGAACGCCACATATTTTCCCTCCCTCAAAGTAGGCCTAATACGAGCAAACCTACCTTCCCAGTCCAAGGCTGAATCGGTTTCGTTCAGGGACAGCAAGACGACACACGTGAAACGGCTACGTAGATAGACTTTGTTCCGCGCTCACTTTCAAGAGAAAGTACACGTAAAACCACGAAACAAACTTAACCAAGAACGTCACGGTTGTATTACAAGAACATTCGTCCCATGTCTTCGGTAAAGTCTGACCGTCTACAGAACGTCTGTTCGAGCGAAAAACAAACGACTCTTGACATGTCTGTTCCGTTCCTACCAAGTTTTTTCGACCCTCAACGCAGTCGACCCTCACAGTTCGTACAAAATTGTCCTACTCAGAAGTGTTCGTCTTCTCCGTTCATGTAATACTGCCCGTCGGTGCCCGATGACTCACAAAGCGTAGTAGTACGTAGTAGTTTAACGACCCGTGTGACACCAAAGATCAATAGATTCGCATTCCTCCTTCATCCAGGCTTGGAACTGGTTCCTAATCTAGCGGGGTATATTTAAAAAGTCTGGCAGAACGTGTATTAGTTGGCATCTAAGGGAAGAAGCTCATTACTGAGAGACTGTTGCTCCAGCCAGTGTCAATTACATATGTTAACTGTAAATATATATATATTTGTGTGTATGTAAATATACATTAGGGTGGTCCAACCTACCATGTAAAAAAAATAAATTTCAAATATCAACTTGGGTCATAGTTGCCCTTGTTTCTATATACCAGAGGGGCTTACAGGCCAAAAATGAAACGGATTCAATAATATTTACAGGTGGCTCAAAACTGAACATTTTTACTGACATTATGAAAATAACTAAAATTTCGAAAAAATTTATTATTTGCTTACTTTTTTAAATTTAGCATTTCATTTAGGTTGGTTTTTAGTTGTTTTCACTTCTGTTATGGTTTTACTTCCTTTTATGTGTTTAATATTTGAAAAATTACAATCAAATTTTATAAATTGAAATTTTTAATAATATTAATTAGTTATGCTATCCAGCGTTTTTGCTTCCACAGCCTTCAGCCTTCCACTACCAGTGGACCAGAAGTAGGCTTATTCAAAGGATTTCAAAAAGAATGACCAAAGTTTAACAAAACCAATTATTACACTGCTGACGAAACACTCTTCAGTTGGTCCATGATGCGTCTCCATAATGAGGTAGTTACAAGGTACCAAGCTGCTGTGAAAAACCAGCACCAACGTGAAGATTATGGCGAGCTTCTGCAATTGTGTCTCATCTGCCTTGGTGGGTGTTCGAGAGAAGATGTGTGATTTCGAGCTCCTGGGGTAATGCACCATGTAAGGTGGATGGCCAAAGGCATCTATTCTCTCAAAATCCTTGTTTTCAAGAATCAAATGACTCTTGACACAAGGGGAGAGAAGCTTTAAGAGATGTCAGCTTTTTTGTCTCCCTTGTCTATGGAAGATTTTGGAATGCAGTTTGCCTGGCAGAGATAGCTCCATACAATGACTTGAAACTGTTGAACTTGTTGGACGTCTTTACCCGCAACAATATTGTGGAAAATGCAGCCATAACAGCTTTCAGGAAACACCTCTGGTATTTTCCAAGCATTTAATTGGCCTGACCTTTTTTGACCACCGCGTTAATGTTAATACAAGGGCCACCATGGTCAAGAATCTCAAACGTGCTGAAAAGCAGATATCATCAAAGAGGATTGACAGTAAAGCATTCAACTTGGGAAATCCACTAGAATCATTATAACAAGCCGAACATCTTGGCTCTTCGATCTACTCATTGACAGTTGGGCAGATAAGGCCCAGACTTTCCTCTCGACACTGCCAGACTTTTGACAGTTGGGTCCAATTTATCTCCAATTGACAGAAAAGCCAGGCAGATGAAAGCAGTAAATGACTGTACACAGATAGGTATTTCTTTGATCTAAATGTTCAACTTCTCTGTAACAAAAGACGAGAATAAAAAACAATACCTTCTTCAAGTTGTCAGCGCTCATAGGAAGGCCATTCCAGAGCCATCAAAGTCTCTCTTGAAGAATATCTCAAAAAGACTTATTTTTAATGTTGTTCTTATTAACTATAAACTTACTACTATTTAACTATAAACTTACAAAACAGTAAACACTAAACAGTGACTTTATTTTTGTTTTTATTTTATTTTGAAACGTTTTTTGTTCAAAAATGTGAATATACAAAATCTGAGGAAATTTCTTAGTAATAACATTTATCGTTCAAAATTGAGCCACCCCTAAATATTCTTCTAGAGACACAAAAATTGGTCCAAATATTCCTTAAACTGAATAGAACAAGAACAAATGTGACCCAAATTAATTTTCTAAATTTTACTTTTTTGGACCAGTCTAATATACATACTATATATAACGTTCTGACTAAGCGGTTCACTAGCCCGACCTGTTATCTCGCAACGATCGGCTAAAAACAACACAAGAGCCGCTGGTAAAGGGAATACGATAGGGGCCTACCAATTAGACGACACGACTGAAGGCATTTCGCGGTCTCGGGGTTGAAAATATGAATTTCCATATTACCAAGACAGAACTCCATACATTAAATTTCAAGAATACGCCTAAACAAAGACGCCCATGACAGTACTATGTAGCAAACAGTGTAAGTGAATTAAATCAATATAATCACTGGTGTTTCTTTACACTTGCACTTATAATTTTACAGAAATTTGAAGTGAGACTGAGACTTGCATATGACATTTAACAAATAGCAACAAAACTGCTGTACACGCTCGGCTCAGAGGCCCTCGGTGCGCCGCATCGTTTGCACCTGTGTTAAAAACGGCCCTGGCCCCTAATGTAGCTGAAATTAAAGTAACCAGTGGGGTTATTACCGTTATGACCTAATATCATCGTAATCGTAAGGCCAAGCGCAGGGCATCATCCTATTAACGAGCGCTGCGTCAAATCAGAGGGGTTTTCAAAGATTAGTCCAATGGTCTGAGTCCAGTTACCATGGAAGTAGGCGTATGCATGCATGAAAAAGAAGAACATTCCCTTACGTTAGCCTTGGGGCAGCCACGGGAATGAAGTGTTACCGACTTCATTTTCTTAGCCTCGGCATATGAAATCGGGTGGCCAGTCCTCTTCCCACTGACAAAGTACAATCGCTGTACTCATTTTAGCTGAATTGACTAAGGGGCACAGGTTGAGCAGAAACCTCGAACCAAATTTCTGCCCTGGCGGGGATTTGAACCCCGATCTCGCGATTGACAGTCCAGCACGCTAACCACTACCACTGGCGTAAACTTGTCCAAAATATTGGGGGGATGAGGTCTGGACCAGAGGTGCAAAGAAACAAGTGTTTGTTTTATGTTTTTTTCGTTTATTTTTCTCATAGTTATTGTTTTTATTATTTGTTTTTAAGATTTTTGGATTTCGGATCATAAAAATCATGAAAAATGGCATGAACAAGAGCTCCAACTCAGTTTAATTCAGTTGCAATTTCCGAAAATTAAAAATCATTAAATCAATGTTATTAAAATGACGTCTACAAGAATAAGAAATTTATTTAAAAAACAAACAACCAAAGTTTGTCGTTTTATTTTTCTTGTGTTTTTAAACAAAAACTGAAAAAAAACTTTTTTCACCTCTGGTCTGAACAATCAGCGAGCCTCAGAGGCTGCCGGTGTTACGAAATGCGTGTCATGAAATGGGTGCGTTTACATGTAATTTACATGTAAATTTGTTTCATATTGAAGATAAAAAAATGAATCTTTGTTTTCATTATGATAGTATTTCAGTTCTGTGTCTCTGTTTTTCTGTTTCTGAAGAAATTTGTCTTCATTTAAACATAACATTTTAATTTTTGAAGAAATTCTCTCGATTTTTTTGGCGGGGGCATTGCCCACAAAGATCAGACAGGTAGGATGGAGCACAGCCAAGAAGGCACCGCCAGACAAGTGCAGCAACCCGATAGGAGATGCGCTGAGAAACAGGGAACCAGTGAAGGACATCCCGCATAAAGGCAGAGACAGAAGCATGTTTAGGAAGGTGGCCAATGAGGCGAGCCGCTGAGCGGAGAACCCTATCAAGGCGCCCAATTAGCCTAAGAGGCAGGTCTACAAGTACCGCACTGCAGTGATCAAGTCTACTGGTGACGAAGGCATGCACAAGAGCCACAGTAGCATTGTGAGAGACAGAACGTGAGACAACTCGGAGTTGGCGTAACTGGTAGTAACAACTACGAGTGACCAAATTAATATGCTGTGAGAAATTCAGCTCTTTATCCAAAGTTACTCCATGGTCTCGAACTGTGACAGAGAAAGAGACTATGAGGAAAAGTTACCGCTAATAGACGCAAGTCAATGGACGCCAATTGCCTGCGGATACCGATCCTGATAAACTTGGTCTTAGATGGATTCAAAAGCAAGCGATCTGAAGCCATCCATGATGAGAGAGCTTCAATCGCATGGGACATCAGCGATACAGAAGACACTGCGTCGGTGGCGAAGCAGTGAACATAGGCCTGCGCATCATCAGCATAGAGCTGGTGCAGGAGGCCATTTGCGGACAGCAAGGAACTAATACCAGCTGCGTAAATAATGTACAGTAGAGGGCCCAACACTTAGCCCTGTGGCATACCCAACGGGACCTAGAGGCACCAACAACCACACAGTTTGTGCGCTCAGACAGAAAAGAGCGAAGCCATTCTAAAGGAGCACCGGCCAACCCAAAGGAAGTAGAGAGGCGTTGGAGCAAGATAGGATGATCGACAGAGTCGATATCGGCACTAACGTCGAAAAGAGCCAAGAGAGTGACCTGACATCACTAATATTGTGATGATACTTAAGTGGTCTGCGAGATAGTCACGTCTCGTTGCTTTAGAGAGGCTCTTTTACGGTGCTGAACAAATGCCAAGATCAAACGCATCCATGAAACGTAAATGAAGCGTATAACATTATTAACTCGCAACTTCTATAGTGCTTGTGCCGAATGCATGGGGTATCAATCAATGATCTGTGATGGGCAAGATCGAGTTAACTAAAAAGTTGCTAACTTTTAGTTTAACTAAAAAAATTAGTTAAGGAAGAAGTTTAACTAAAAAAATTGTTTAGTTAAAACCATAGTTTAACTAAAAAAATTTAGTTGCTAACTAAAAAGTTTAACTAAAAAATCAGCAATATGCAACTATTTTTCCACAGTGAACACTGAACACGGTCAGCAAAAAACATTTTAACACTGAATGGTTTAGCATTAACAGCCTGTGTTTTCAAATTCATACGCTACTTACAGTACAACTGTAACTGTATGCCAGAACAGTAGGCCTACACATTGCATAGTTTGAAGGTGAAATTGTCATTGACCGCTTTGCAGTATTACAGTTCACTTAACGTCTTTTATTGTGAAAATGTTTGTCGTAAAAAGTTGGAAAAAAGTTGGAAAAGTTTAACTACTTTTTTTTAGTTTAGTTAACTAATTTCCAAGATCAGTTGCCAACTTTAGTTAAACTAGGCCTATTTTTTTTCAGTTGGAAATAGTTTTAGTTTAACTTTAAAAAAATAGTTTAGTGCCCATCACTGTCAATGATGTTGTAGCATGTAGGCCTAATCGTTCCAGGGTCTTACAGATTATACGTGAAACTATATCATCAGAGGCCTACCTTTCTGTCTCTGCTGACAAAATAGCTGTAAAGCAACTGCCTTTCCAGACGAATCCGAGAGAATTTATATGAAGGACAAGTGCTGATTATTCGGAAAAGGTGATGATGTCCTTGACTTTCTCTCTGACGCAGATGCATAAACAGGGTGACAACATAGCAGGCACTGCTGCCAATATTGCCAACTCCACATGACTGGATTATGCACCAAAGGCAAGCTATTTAAAAGCTCCACCACTCTATAAAAAGGCGAGGTACAAGTAGGTAGATACAGTCCAGGTACAAGTAGGTAGATACAGATAGAGACAGTGAGAGGGAGACAGATAGACAGAGACAGAGATACAGAGACAGAGACAGATTGACAGACAGAGACTATATTATATCTTTCTGTCTCTCACTGTGTCTGTGTTTGTGTCTGTCGTTCACCATCTCTGTCTCTGTCTCTGTTAAGTGTGCATGTTTTCAGTTCTATGTAGGCCTACTGCTCAGATAAGATCATACAAATAATTATGCTGACTGTATGCTGATACAGTCAGCACAATTATTTTTATGATCTTATCTGAGCAGTAGGCCTACATAGAACTGAAAACATGCACACTTAACAGAGACAGAGACAGAGATGGTGAACGACAGACACAAACACAGACACAGTGAGAGACAGAAAGATATAATATAGTCTCTGTCTCTCAATCTGTCTCTGTCTCTGTATCTCTGTCTCTGTCTATCTGTCTCCCTCTCACTGTCTCTATCTGTGATCTGTTATAGAGACAGTGAGAGAGACAGACAGATAGACAGAGGTACAGAGAAAGACAGATACAGTGAGACAGATAGTGAGAGAGACAGATAGACAGACAGACAGACAGAAACAGAGACAGAGACAGTGAGAGAGAGAGAGAGAGAGAGAGAGAGAGAGAGAGAGAGAATACCTATATATATATATATATATATATATATATATATATATATATATATATATATTCGAGTGGGCATGTTTACAGGCCTACGAGGAGATTAGAAAAGATAAGAAAAGACCTACCTGGAGGACAATTTAGAGGCTGTGCCGTCCTAACTCGTCTTATATCGGTGACAGACCACAGTACAGTCATGTTCAAAGCGTGCTGTAAGCGTGGCTATAATATACACATTACATAAATAATATGTAGGCCTATAGCTGGAATCAGGACCTGTACCAGAAGGATCGAGGTTGGCATTTATCCCGAGTCCCAACCTCTGCTTTATGGTGACGCAAGATGTCACATGATATGACTAACTACAGGCCTCCTGCATGAAATTAGATCGGTAGATTCATTTCCAGAGTTCAATGTATTGTAATGTAATGCAACCAGTGGCGGCGATCTTGTCTGAGAGGTGGGGGGACAAAGTCGGCCACGGTCTGGTCGATGACCTTTTTTTAAAGGAATTTCTTAACTTTTTAGGAATTCATCTCCACACTAAGTTTATGACTTTTCTACGAATTCATCTCCAAAAAAGTTGATGACCTTTTTAAAGTCATTCACCTCTTTTTACAACTTTTTCCGGGTCGCCCACCAATAATGTGTGATTACCTTTTTCTTTTATAACTTTTTTAGGAATTCGTCTACAAATTTGTTTTTACTTTTTTTACGAATTTCTTCTTGCTTTCTCAGAACGCTACCTCATCTCGTCAAAAATGTTGTGAAAACCCTCACGCGCTATTACATTTCTTCACCTTTTTTCGTGCTTCTTCAAAATTGGGGGGGGGGGACAAATGTATGGCGTGTCCCCCCACTCTTAAAGGTGGGGGACTTGTCCCCTCGTCCCCCCATGATCGCCCAGTCTTGTTGTCAAGACCTTAAACCTCAAGACTAAGACCAAGACCTTGAACACCAAGACCAAGACTTTGAACCTCAAGACCAAGACCAAGACCAAGACCTTGAACCTCAAGACCAAGACCAAGACCAAGACCTTGAACCTCAAGACCAAGACCAAGACTTTGAAACTCAAGATCAAAACCGAGAAAAAAATACCCCAAAAAATCACAACCATATCCAGACTTCTATTCCTTACTAAAAAAAAGTCAAGTCAGACTACTTGCTATTTTAATTAAAACATGAATCTTTAATTTTATTCAAACAAAACAACTCCAAATGCAGACTGCCGAGAATTTCGAATTCGTAGGCTATTTACAAAAGTCCTTCATGCGAAATGTTATTCCAAATGCCTGTTGCATTTTATAAAAACCAATTCGCTCAGAATATTCTGACCAAGACGTGACCTGTGGCCTCATAAAAATTCTGCCATGTGAAAAATACGTTCTACAGTGTTGAATTCACTGGCACACAGAGCAGCTTTTCAAGTACCGGATGTAAATGTACAAATTGTGAGTCTGTTTTGAAATCATTCCATGGTAAATAAACCGGAAGTCAAAATAAATGTCTAAAATAACAGTAAAGCCTCACTCACACCGTTTAAATACTAAAGCAATTGTAGTAGTAATCATTGGATAAATTTTTAAAATCCTTGCGTTTTGTTAAATGACTGTTCATATTGTCAAAAGTCTTGGTCTTGCAAAACCAAGACCAAGACTTTGAGCCTCAAGACCAAGACCAAGACATTGAACCTCAAGACCAAGACCAAGACTTTTGGTCTCAAGACCAAGACCAAGACTTTTAAAAACGAACTCGAGTGCACTCGAGACGAAGACCTTGGTCTCGAGGACAAGAAGACTGTGATCGCCGCCCATGAATGTAACTCACAAAAGCTCTGCATGCGCTACTCCATGTGATATTAAATGTCATTAAGAATAGCTACGGCCTATAGATATTTCGTCCATAAGCAAACCAATTCACATAAAATTAGAAGAGTCACCAATGTGAAGCCCAACCTAAGGATGCTCGCCCATATAGTCCGGTCATAAAATAGTTGAGGTTCAACAAAATTTGAAGAAAAGGTTTCTCAATGGGTTTCACCTCTCTGATATGTCTACGTCAAAAGAAAAAAAGTTTGCCCAAATATAACATGGGGAACTATGCGAAAATGGGTAAAATCCAAGATGGCCGCCATCAAATTAACCATAGTGGGAAAAAATTTTAATGGAGGTTCAACAAAATTTGAAGAAAAGGTTTCTCGATGGATTTCACATCTTTGATACGTCTACGTTAAAAGAAAAAAGTTTTCAAAAATATGACATGGGGAACTATGCGAAAATGGGTAAAATCCAAGATGGCCGCCGTCAAAATTAATCAAAGTGGAAAAAATTATTAATGAAGGTTCAACAAAATTTGAAGAAAAGGTTTCTCGACGGATTTCACATCTTTGATACGTCTACGTTAAAAGAAAAAAAGTTTGCCAAAATATGACATGGGGAACTATGCGAAAATGGGTAAAATCCAAGATGGCCGCCGTCAAAATTAATCAAAGTGGAAAAATTATTAATGAAGGTTCAAAAAAATTTGAAGCAAAGGTTTCTCGATGGATTTCACATCTTTGATACGTCTACGTTAAAAGAAAAAAAGTTTGCCAAAATATGACTTGGGGAACTGTGCGAAAATGGATGAAATCCAAGATGGCCGCCGTCAAAACTAATTGAAGTTGAATTATTAATGGAGGTTCAACAAAATTCGAAGAAAAGGTTTCTCGATGGATCTTTGATACGTTTACGTTAAAATAAAAAAGTTTGCCAAAATATGACGAAAATGGGTAAAAATCCAAGATGGCCGCCGTCAAAATTAACCAATGACTGCCTACACAATTGCTCTGACAGTGTCTGTGGCAGTTGTTGGGATGACACTGACCTTCTCATTCTGCTGCAACACCACTTCCCGCTCAGCAACCATGAGACAATTTATCTTCAAACTAGCACAAAGCTCATTGACATCTTCATCCTGAAGAAGGAACTTGACCCAGACCTCAGTCACTCCCTGATCTTTTTTAATGCCATTTCTGGATGTGATACGACATCGAAGCCCTATGGTATAGGAAAAATATCAGCTATGGGTATAAACCGTGGCCTCAAGGAATTCACAGAGTTGTTCATGGTGGCTGATATTAATCGTGAAGAATTTGAGCTAGCTGGTAATGAGGCCATTGCAACTATCTATGGTTGTAAGCATGGTTCAGATTTGAAGTTTGAACGTGCATCTAAGTTCACTGAGACGGTTGCTTCAAGCTCAGGCTATCTGCCCCCTGAACGTCATCCATCCACATCAGGTGATGTCAGATTCCACAGCCAGCGGGTCTACTTCCAATTGCAGGCCTGGCTAGGCAACAATATGGAGGCGACAGAACGGGCTGGGTTCTCTTCAAGATCTAGCATGAGTCAGAGTTTATCTTGAAGCCACACAGAATGGATCAACTTGCTGCACCTGCATCTCTACTCAATATCGCTGAATGCAACTGTACTGGAATGTGTGCCAAAACTGCATTCTCCTGCAGGAAAATGGACTCACATGTAACTTGGTGTGTGGTTATGCACTTTAAATTTTAAAGGCATAACATGCACAAATGGGCAAATTCATGATTCCAGTGACACCAGTGACTAATAATGATGCACTCTTATCGGTGTAGGGAGGCACGGTAGTATTAAACCAACCAGGGCCACCGACAGAAATTCCGGGCCCCTATGCAGAGCAGTCACGGGCCCCTAAACTATCATTAGGCTTATGAGAAAAGTTGATTGCGGACCCAGACCGAGCCCCTAAAAATCGCCGGGCCCCCTGGGCATTTGCCCCTTTGCCCCCCTTTCGGCGGGCCTGAAACCAACCTGTATATATATATATATATGTGTGTGTGTGTGTGTGTGTGTGTGTGTGTGTGTGTGTGTGTGTGTGTGTGTGTGTGTGTGTGTGTGTGTGTGTGTGTGTGTGTGTGTGTGTGTGTGTGTGTGTGTGTGTGTGTGTGTGTGTGTGTGTGTGTGTTCAATATTTCAATGCCTGTCATCTTAAATCAAACTAAGTAAATATGTATAAAGACCACGTGTTACAGTTCCACTGACATTATAATTTTGTAATAAAAAGTGAAATATATGTGTGTGTGTGTGTGTGTGTGTGTGTGTGTGTGTGTGTGTGTGTGTGTGTGTGTGTGTGTGTGTGTGTGTGTGTGTGTGTGTGTGTGTGTGTGTGTGTGTGTGTGTGTGTGTGTGTGTGTGTGTGTGTGTTCAATATTTCAATGCCTGTCATCTTAAATCAAACTAAGTAAATATGTATAAAGACCACGTGTTACAGTTCCACTGACATTATAATTTTGTAATAAAAAGTGAAATATATGTGTGTGTGTGTGTGTGTGTGTGTGTGTGTGTGTGTGTGTGTGTGTGTGTGTGTGTGTGTGTGTGTGTGTGTGTGTGTGTGTGTGTGAGGGATTTGAATATTAGGACTATATATGTTAATTGAATGAGTTTTCTAACTACTTTCTAACGCCGTTAGTTATGTATATTCAGCACCCCTGTAGCGCAGGTTCGCGTTACGGCGCTCTAGAAATTGTCCGTGTTATTATTATTATTATTATGTGATCATTCTGGTTTTTTTCGTCAAATCTTGGTGGCCGTTTGTAGGTTTTTTAACATTTACTTGAAAATTACATTCCATAACATGTATTTGTATAGGCTGATATGACTCATCATAGATGTTTTTAGTTTGACTAGCTCCAAATATTATTTTTACCAATTTGGTTAATTTTGATGGTGGCCATCTTGGATTTTACCCCTTTTCGCATAGTTCCCCATGTTATATTTTGGTAAACTTTTTTCCTTTTAACGTAGACGTATCAAAGATGTGAAATCCATCGAAAAACCTCTTGTTCAAAGTTTGTTGAACCTCCATTAATAAGTTTTTTCCACTTTGGTTAATTTTGACGGTGGCCATCTTGGATTTACACATTTTCGCATAGTTTCCCATGTCATATTTTGGCAAACTTTTTTTCTTTTAACGTAAACGTATCAAAGATGTGAAATCCATCGAAAAACTTTTTCTTCAAATTTTGTTGAACCTCCATTAATGATTTTTTCCAATTTGGTTAATTTTCATGGCGGCCATCTTGGATATTACTCATTTTCGCATAGTTCCCCAAGTCATATTTTGGCAAACTTTTTTTTCTTTTGACGTAGACGTATCAAAGATGTGAAATCCATCGAGAAACTTTTTCTTCAAATTTTGTTTAACCTCGATTATTAATTTTTTCCACTTTGGTTAATTTTCATGGCGGCCATCTTGGATTTTACTCATTTTCGCATAGTTCCCCATGTCATATTTTGGCAAACTTTTTTTTCTTTTAACCTAGACGTACCGGTATCAAAGATGTGAAATCCATCGAGAAACCTTTTCTTCAAATTTTGTTGAACCTCCATTAATATTTGTTGTTTAATGACTGGACTAATAGTTGACAGATAGCGTCACATAACTAATTAACCTTCTGCAGAAGAAGACGACATTTCAGGAAGATTGGGAGAATCGTTGAATAGACGTCTTAGAAAAAAATATAAGGCCAGAAACTCCGGACCCATTTCGACCACAGAACGGCAGCTTAGCTTTATCTAACGTTAAAATCAGTTCGTTAAAATGCATGTGCGCTTTTATGCACAGGCGCACTAGACGGGCGCCTAGGGCCCACAAATTTCAGAGGGCCCAAACGAATGAAAACATTTTTTCTCAATTATAAAAAATAACATTTTTGTATTTTGAATAATTTTAAATATAACCTATTTTCCATTTTTACAGTTTAACTTCGTGGGTCTTTACACATGATAGGCAAAACACCACTATAGTATAAGACGTCTTCATGTTCAGAAGGGCCCCCAAAATGTTTGCGCCTAGGGCCCATGCAGTTTTCTGTAAACGCGCCTCTGCTTGTCGTCTGCAGTAGGCCTATTGGATTGGAAGACCCGAACTAGGGTCAGACTACAACGCGAGGAACATGAATAGTGCTAGAAAATACCACAAATGAAGAATATTCGCAGTTGAATGAAGAATATTCGCAATTTTACATGTCCGACATCAGATTCACTATCGATGCTCTTTCTCTTGCCCTTTCTGTCTGTGACGTTCGCTCCGTAGGGCACACGTACGGGGTCTACATCTTCTTGGTCTACAATTTCTAGTCCCGTAGGCCATAGTCTACATTTGCCAGCTAGCTGCGTGTGCTTAGATGGATTAAATCGACGCAGGGACGTCATTTCAGCTTTTTTCAGAGGGAGCAAGGACGTCAAAAAAGAGGCAACAAAATTTTTCGCGCTCTGCGCGAAGACATTTTACAGTTTTGGAGTGTTTCTTTAAAATTTTCGGGGAAACACTCCATAATTGCCCCCCCCCACTGTCAAAGAGGTGTGGTCTTGTGAAAAAATCTATGAAGACTCTAGTTTTGTTAATAGTATATAATAATACCATGAATTTGAGTATCATTTTTTCTTTTTTACCCCTTTCTTCTTCCTCCTTTTCTTGCTCCAGCTTTTTCATTTTTTTTCAAAAATCAAGGGGGGCAAATGCCCCCATTGCCCCCCCAAATGACGTCCCTGAATCGGCGCCTGGAGCTCGACCTTTCGTCGCTTCCGGACTGGTCTGCCCACCGCGTTGTTCGTGATCTGGAAGTGCATGCTTATTGACTCTGAATAGTTCACGACTGACTACGTGAACTCGGTCTGCAACACATGCCTGTATATCAGCTGCGTCAGATTCGATCAATACGTCGTACCTATCCATTTGCGCCGTAGCTACCCTATTCCATTTCTTTATCCACAAGTCGCTGACTACTGCAATTCCACACTGATAGGCGTACGGTGGTAAGCACCGCCATTCCCATAGGCGTAATATGTGGGGAGTACGAGGGGTACCCGTACCCACACTTTTTGGAGAGGGGGTACCGTACCTTCCACTTTTTAAACAATGCCAATCAATATTTTATTATTGTGCCTTCCCAGAGATGGGTCTCCATGCGAAAAGCGAAAGTGGAGAAGAAATTGGTACCCCCTATTTAGACCAAAGTTACACCCCTGGCCATTCCGAATCTGTAATCGCCAGTCCGCTCTGAACTGTGCCGCCGTTTGTCGGTCGTCCATCTCCCGGCATAAATACGATAACTGTACATGTGTGAGTAAGTTGCACCCAGTGTTTAATCTAGTCCCCCTCTCCTGGGAGGGGAAACAAGGTTTCTGAGGGAGCAAAGAATTTACACAAGATTTTTTTCATCCATATTGAAAAAGTTTCTGACTTTTCCTAATTTCATCTTCAAAAAAAGTTGATGACCTTATTTTTTAGTCCTTCGTCCGAGTTTAAACTTTTTCTACAGAAATTATACTCTCTCAAAAAAGGTTGATGAGGGGGGAACCATGTATCCACATGTATCGTGGGGGGGGGAAATTTTCCTCCCCTAAAGGTCTCTACATTGTAATATTGCTGGCCTCTGGGGGGCGAAACATAAATCCTGGGGGGGACATTTCCCCCCAAAGACGTCTAGATTAAAAACTGAGTTGCACCGATGCAATCGGTCTCTTCGTTCAGGTGCCTGTAGAGATCAACAGGTAGTCATGTTCACGGCGCAATTGAGAGGCTCTTAAAATGCACTTCATTAACATCAATACATGACAGTTCAAAGTAACTAATTATGCATGCATGCATATTCACCATTACAAAATTAAGATCTTGAAATTTCAAGTGATTAGATCCAATATCAGGACCAAATCATTTAGTGACCCAAATCATAGCTATATTTAGCGACATTTTTATTTATTTTATTTCGGATATTTCTACAGCGCCTCTCGAAGTCAACTACTACTCAGAGGCGCTCCCGACTACAGCATTGGTATACTGTGCCGGAATTTTCACGCCGAAGCGCCACGAGCAATTGCGAGTGAAGGACTTGCCCAAGGTCCGTACGCAGCGGCTAGAGTGGGATTCGAACCTGCAACCCTCCGGTCACAAGGCGCCGAACTTACCACTGAGCCACCACGCCCCACAATATACATATACGACCAATTCATAGCTACATTTAATGACCCAATACCAGGACCAAATCGAAGCTACATTTAATGACCCAATATCAGGACCAAATCATCACTACACTTAGTGACCCAATATAGGCCCAAATCATAGTTACATTTAGTGACCCAATATCTGGACCAAATCATAGCTACATTCAATGACCCAAGATCAGGACCACATCAAAGCTACATTTAAAGTCCCAATATTAGTACCAAATCATAGCTACATTGAATGACCCAAAATCACGACTAAATCAAAGCTACATTTAATCACCCAATATCAGGACCAAATCGAAGCTACACTTAATGACCCAATATAGGACCAAATCATAGCTACATTTAGTGACCCAATATCAGGACTAAATCATAGCTACCTTTAAAGATCCAATATCAGGACCAAATCATTTTGTAACCCAATGTCAGGACCAAATCACAGCTACATTTCGTGACCCAATATAGGACCAAATTATAGCTACATTTAGTGACTAAATATAGGACCAAATCATAGCTACATTTAATGACCCAAAACCAGGACCAAATCGAAGCTACAATTAACGACCCAATATCAGGACCAAATCATCACTACACTTAGTGACCCAATATAGGACCAAATCATAGCTACATTTAGTGACGCAATATCAGGACCAAATCATAGCTACATTCAATGACCCAATATCAGGACCAAATTATATCTACATTAGTGACCAAATTTAGGACCAAATCATAGCTACATTAAATGACCCAATACCAAGACCAAATCGAATAACATTTAATGACCCAATATCAGGACCAGATCATGACTACACTTAGTGACCCAATATAGGACCAAATCATAGCTACATTTAAAGATCCAATATCAGGACCAAATCATTTTGTGACCCAATATCAGGACCAAATCACAGCTACATTTAGTGACCCAATATCAGGACTTCAAAAACTGTACTCAGAATGAACGATTTATCTTGGTGAACACATCCCCACCCAACAGTCCAGTATAATAAACTTTCCCAGATTCATAACAGCCCATATGAAAAATTATATTACTACTAGTACATTGCAAAGCACTGCCCTTGGACCCGAGTCTTTTTTACTCAAGCTAGCGTACGTGAGAATGATTCATACTGGAATTGTGTGACATATTAACTACACAATTACTGACAGACAAATTGTAACAATTACACTGGCAATCAATCAACTCAATATGAAATGAATTAAGACTGGAGTACAGTCTCATAAAATCGTCAATAACAATTACTGTTAAAAAAGTCACATATATCTTAACCTATTTATTTTCTCCAAACTGGAGTCTTATTAATATTTACCTGCTCAAGGTTCTAAATCTTGAAGACAAAGTTTCTTGTAGTTTGTATACATAAAGATTAGCCACAAGAAGATAATACTCCCCAAGCAAGAAACAATTTTGTAGTTAAGTGAATAGTCTCCTGTAAAACAAATTTCAGCATCAGAAAATTCTGAAGTGAAGAAAAATCAGCTGTTTATTAAACAGAACTTTGTTCAGTATATAGATAGCGTTTCCCAGTATTAAAAAACAACTTGTCATAGCCAGGGTGGAAATTGTCGGAGGTTTGGGGGTTCAACCCCCTAGTCTTTCTTAAGACCCCCCAGTTAAGTCTTCATTGTACACCCCTGGGGGTCGTTTCCAACCCCTCAGTTGTGCTAGTGTCATTTAGCATTATTTGACTCCGAGTCTCTGACAAAGAGAAGAAATTTCCATGGTGTATCGTGTATGCATTTTTGAATTTTCTCAACAAAGGAATTGATTTTGATTCGAGTCTGATTTACAAACTGCTAGCGTTGACATCAGCTGCCTTCAAATTTCGTTGACATCAGTTTGCAAAATACGTATAAATGCTAACTCCCCCCAGTCTTTTTCTACAATTCCCACACCGGTCATAGCATTCATAAAATAAACATCATAATGAAGCGGCTTACATGTACAATCATGGCAGGGTAAAGCTGCAAATCTAAACATATATGGTTGATCTAACTTTCCATTACTCTATGGTGAATAAAATAAATACCGAAACGAATATACGGAACAAGTCATTGGAGACAGCATACACATCGCCTACTTAGCCCAAACAATTTGGTACTAGTCTTGTGTCAAGCTAACAGAAAACAAAAAGGGTACGTTGTGTCGTATGCCATGGCCAGTAGTAATGAGATTATAAAGAGCTCAGATATTTCCTTCATCTGGATCCATCTTTAGTTGTTGCCCTTGCGGTTGGTTGCTCGATTTGTACTAAAACAGCAATAAGAAAAATTCTTCATCAGTTTGTGCGTATCACTGTGTATCACTCGGTGTATCACTCGATGTATCACTCGGTGTATCACTGGCACCAGTTAGTTGAGCTGCTTATTTTTTGTATATGCATTTTTTTCTGTTTGTTTATGTGTACATTTAATGCTTTTGCTCCTCTATATGCGCAGTGAGCTTAGTGAGCAATGTATTAAGTATATTGTCTAGTAAGAGGGCTTTGTACTTCTTCTCATTCACTTTCCAATGTTATGATTTTAGGCTATGGTTTTGCTCAAAGTGACCATTGATTGACGCCTCTTGCATTAGAAACAGCGCTGCAGAAAGGGGATGCGATGGTGTAGTGGAATGTTCGGTGTCTTGTAATCAGAGGGTCGCAGGTTCGAATCTACCTCAAGCCACTGCCTAGCGACCCAGTGCCATCGATATTCTGTCGTATGGTCGTGTGCACTTCTGAACTTTGGAAGGAGGGAAATTTATCAAAATACAGTTGTAATGTATTGTATAGAAATGCTTAGATTAGACGAGAGAGACAGAGAGACTTACCCGTCCCCACTGACGATAGTACATCATCTCGGCAAACGCTATGATCAAGCTGACAACCACACCGACAATCACGAGGACTAAGGGTCCCCAGAACATGTTCAGGTCAACGCTTTTCGGTTTGTTTACGTACAGCATTGAGTTAACGTCGGCCACAAGTCGCTCCATCACCGTCACGTTCCAGCACTCGTTCTTATCGACGAACCACTTCCTTTCCAGTTCCTCCATGTCTCCCTCCTCGATCATCTCCAGAACCCCGATGTTTAGTTCAGAGAATATAGTTGAATTAAGTGGAAGTGCCAGACCATAGGCGCGATTGCCAAACTGTTCCCCAACAGTCGTCAGATCGCACGGTCGCTTATTCATCTCGTGCTTGGCCATCATGCTCTCCATGATGAAGGCATACTTCTCCTTTCGCACTTTTTCCACCCCTGCGGATGCGTTTTTGACGAGCTGGGCTTGTCCCTCGGATGACTTCAAATAACGGCGAATCACATCAAACTCCTCACCAGGTGCGACTTCCATCAGATACTTGTGCGTCTGCCCGTTTGCAATAACTCCGTACTTGTACTCTTTGTTGGTTATCAGGTGAGCCAGGTCGACAAACGGTGTACGCGTCGAAGCGCTCTTGTGAACCATACTGGCCCAGAAAAGATGGTTGACAATACCAGCCGTGTAGGTCACGAGAACTATGGAGACGAACGCAAACCAGATGCAGCCGAGGAACTTTGACGCAATCGAACGTGGAGCTTTCTCAAAACCTGCAGGAGTTGAAGAAATAAAAAGCCAATAACCAGATGCAAAGTGGTACAATAGCTATTTTCTGGTGAAATCTCTTAACATTTTAATAACATGCATTTAGTAAAATGTATGGAAAACTAATCCCTCTTGTCGTTAAAGGGTTAAGACCTTCTGGTTGTTCCTCGAAGACTTCTGACAACATCACTGTTATCTAGTAGATTCACTTGACCTGTCGAACCCAAGTCTTCCTCTTCAGCTCTTCGAGATTCATTTTTTTGTGTGACACGGTACATACCGGTAGCCATCTGGCTTGAGCTCTTGCCTTGCGACATGGAGTGTGTGATCTTGAATAGTTACTGCAGCGCGACCTTCACGCACAATTTCTCAGTGCCATAAATAGTGAGACTTCATAAAGACAAAACAGTAATAATAATAATAATAATAATAATAATAATAATAATAATAATAATGATAATAATAACCTGGTAAGCCATCTCAAAAATGCATTCTCCCATGTTTAGAGTAGTTTTCCACAGTCTCTGGATTCCATCCTTTGGGTAAAGTAATAATAATAATAATAATAATAATAATAATAATAATAATAATAATAATAATAATAATGTTTCTTCAGTTTCTGGAAGGTTACACAGAGGTTAAAAGGTCAATCGCTTTCGTCGTGTCGCTGTCTCTACCAAACGAACTTTCAACCTGAAGACCATGTCTTGTGTACCGTAGTTCCTATACATAGACATGCAAACAAGCATCATTATTAAAATAAATTTTTTTTACAAAAAGCAAGTTACCTTAACCTCAACCTTCACCTGACATAACGACGTCAGATCTTTAGCATTATCTTAAGAGGCAGTTGACTCTGACCTTGCCATTGTAAAGAAGTGAAGACGAACCACATGGATCCAGCCAAGTTAAAGAATTCCGACTGCTGCTTATCGGCAAGTCCAAGGCCATACCGACCGGCCCACTCGTAGGGATTGTACATGTTCATCAGCCATAGAAAGAGTCCGACCTAATAAAAAAAATAACTCAAGGTCACAATTAACCATGTACCTAAGTACTTGGACAGTGTAGTAGTCCAAACTAGAAGCCTTACTAAGCAACCGTACTTTCCTCAGCTTTTCGTGTCCTTCTTTACCCTTCTTTATTCATCTGCATTTCCCTCTTTGCCTCCCTTCACCCCTCTCTCTGTCACGCTATATGTCTCTTTCGTCCTCTCTCTGTGCAATTCAATGTCTCTGACTATCTTTCTCTATCTCTGTCTCTCTCCTCTTTAACAATGAACTCTTGCGATAACTTGTTCATCCTTCAAACAAGACTCTTTTTAGCATAGTTTTTAATGTTACAGTGTCCTGTTTAGACAATAAACGACACACAGAGAGCTGAATGTCTCAACTTTCAAAGTCTTTGGATTTTATCACGTCAGTTAAAGAGACATCTGCTTTCACGTCCTTTATAGGTTCAGGTCCCATCAGTGCCAACAGAGCCTAATGTTTACCTTAGTTCAATGTTTAGGTTATATTGATTGCAATAAGCACCTGACAGATGTGGACTGGTTTAGATCAGTCTTTTTGTTCAGGTTAAAATTTGTTGTATGCAGTGCTTTTAAGCCTTTTTTTCTGGGGTTCCGGAACGGAATAATTATGAGCGAGTTAAAATCTTGAGAAAAACGGGATTGGGGGTTGGTAGGGGTCTCAATAAACACCGAAAACAGTTCAAAACACTGAAATAAAATAAAAATAAATGAATAATTTTTTAGTACCTGAATAAAGATGCCGGAACGCCGTGCCGGCGCGTTCCGGCTGAAAAAAGCACTGGTTACAGTTACACACACGAATTTTGAAAGTGGGGTCATAAAGAAATCCATTCATCTCTTATTAAATTTAATGGTCTCTTTACAACATTTTCAGAGGTGCACATTGAAGCATACTGACAGAAAATTAGCATGAACCAATGCAACTATAAATGCATACTGGAATCTAGTTTCAAGCACTTAGCAAAGACAAGGCCCTAGCTAGGGGGTGTTTTGAGTGTTTAAACACCACCCGAAATTAAGCAATGTAAAAATGAAATAATGCATTTACTAACACACGGTGCAAGAACTAAGAGGACTCATATGAAGTTTAGATGATGCGGCTCTACAGCACCTTGCTGGCAGCTGCTCACGCTCCTCCAAACTCCTTAGTCAGTTGACTCGGTGGTTGCTTGTCGGCTTGCTCAAGGACGAGTAAACACCCCCCCCCCCCAAACAAAATCCTGGCTACGGCCTTGAGCAAAGAACATGCTACATAACAGGGTAACGGATTTGCAGTAGAAATTCCAAATAGTGGGATCAACTAGTGTGAGAAACGCTAGTAAAAGACGAGTGCAAAGGATAACATATCCCACGATACTGACCATAGAAAACAGCCGTTTACAAAGTTACAGAGTCTAACAGAAACGATGCAATGATTGGCACATGCTTCACAGACGAGGCATGCCAATTATCAAAGCGATCAAGGCGATGGTGTACAGTTTAGGGGAATTGCTGCAGCAATGTCAGCTCCTCGAGTCTGATCTATCTGCAGATCAGCATTAGAACATGCCATCAATGAATGAATGAATGAATGAATTAATTAATTAATTAATGACGAATGAATGGCATAGAGGCAGTGACGATGTATGTGCATGGATAATTGCCCAGTGTCTTTTCAGGTTTTTCTAAAGACATTGTATAAACACGCAGATATTTACGTCTGACGATAACGATGTGTTCAGTTTAAATTAGACTTACCACGACAACTGAGAGGGAAATCAGTCCCCAAAGAGCTGGCTCAAACGGTTGGAAAATGCTAAACGTGTAAGTCACGGGAAACTCAGGATCTGGTCTCTTTATCACGACGCTAAAGCCCAGATTCTGGAATGGCTTCAGAAAGTTGACATACTTCTCTCGGCCGGATGTTATCGTGATAGCCGCTGCAGCAATGTCAGCTCCTTGAGTCTGATCTTTCTGCAAATCAGCATTAGAATAAGCCATGAATGAATGAATTAATGGCATAGAGGCAGTGACAAGCTGCAAACTGCCATATATCCACTGGAAAAAACTTTTAGCGACTGATCCAGATCATGGCATGCAACGCCAAGTGATATTAATTTGTTAAACTTAGAAGTTACTGGCAGCCATGATACTAAGCAGAAATAGAAGCCTTGAGATCTAAAATTAGGTGAATGAAATCGCGCATTAACGGATTCAATTCAAACAATGTAAAGCCTTGATAAAAGCAGCATGTGACTTGTAAGATAAGAGACTTAATTAAAGGTCACCTGACTGCAAAACCAAAAGCCACGCCCAACATTACGATAAGAAACCAGCATGGAATCAGATAGAGAATCCCTTAGAAACACTGCTATTTAAGACAAGCACAGAAGCTTAGAAATCAACATAGGCTGCTGGTAATGAGTCATCATTTCAAGATAAAATGTGTAACTACTTGACAATGGAAATAAATTTCCGCTAACTAATACTAAGTTATAAGTTACTGAGTTTCTACTCACATCAAACTTGACCACTTCGCCAATCATTCCGGTCCATTGTTGAGTAGCGTTGTCAAACATTCCAAAAGAACTGTTCTGATAGAATCTGTACTTAAAATTTAAGCGGCGCGATAACTGAAATATGAGTTCAGGAATGAAGCCTGAATATTGGATGTTGCCGATTTCATCAGTCGTAACCATTGTGTAAGGCTCATGCTGTAGACAACAAGAACAAATAAGTTAAGATGACTGTTTTCTGTGTTTTTTTTATAAATTAGGCAATCTTGCAGCTGCAAAACATGTGCAGGAAATATTTGTAAAAAAATAGAAAATTACAAATTACATAATTTTGTAATAATTTACAGTTTAAACCTGGAAAAATGGCATAATAATTGCTATTGTTATTCTTGGAAAAAAGTGACAATGATGTTTAAAACAAATGCAATTCCAGTCAAGTAAATTCTCCAAGAACTCATTGGTTGAATATCAGTAATTTTCTTAGATCCAATCAGGGGTGTCTATCCCCCAAAGTCATTGAAGCTACTTCCCCTCCGTCCCCTCTTCTTTCCCTCCCCTCCTCTTCCCCATTCCCCCAATAATGATGGCAAATACACTGACAGATCTTCCCCCTATTTTTTGGATGGAGCATTTGCTCCAAGGTTTCTATGGAAAAGATGCCTCTGGATCCAATCTAGCAAAACTCAGGGCCAGTGCATCACAAATGTAATGTAACAATGGATTTATATAGAGCCTTCAGGAACATCCCAAGAGCATCAAAATACTCTTAGGCCTACCTACCTCTTAATACAATTTGGGGTGCTTGATAGTGTAGTGGTTAGCATACTGGACTGCCAATCGAGAGATTGGGGTTCAAATCCCCACCAGGGCAGAAATTTGGCTCCAGATTTCTGTTCCACCTGCGCCCCCTAGCCAACTCGACTATAATGAATATACACACCGTACACTGTCGGTGGGAAGATGAGACGGCGTGGAGAGGACTGGCCACCCGCCCTCATATGCCGAGGCTAAGAAAATGAAGTTGCCAACACTTCATACCCATGGCTGCCTTAGGGCTAGCCTAAGGGACTGCTCTTCTCTTCTTCTTCTTATACAATTTATATAAGTATGCCAGCAACAGTATAATTACTCCAACTGTCGCAAAGTACTACACAAAAAGAATTTTCACTACACCATGGACTTTTAATTAAAAGGCATTATCAGCATCCGGTATGCCTGCTTCGACCTGACAAGTTTACTGTCACCACACTAAAATGCCCGAGTGTATTTAGATTTTAAATGTAATAAACATATCCACTTTGACCTTAACGTAAACACTAATCTACAGAGTTCATTACACGAGGTCTAAATACACCAGGGCATTTTAAGTTTAAGAAAGCGTGCGTGCTTCAGTGATAAAACTAATATCCAGAGTTATTTTAATTTTTTATTGAAATGCACTTAATCTAAAAAAGACAAATTCGGTTGTTGGATTGGTATAAATGTCTCACAACCCTGGAATCACTCTACCAAAGAACCAATTTTTTTAGAATCATGTAAAAAATGTGTTAACCCACTCTACCTCTACCTCTTTACCCTTTTAACCTTTCTCTTCATATACTATTCACATTGAAGGTATTCCACGAGCAAATACAGTTAACTTGAAATTTGAAACAGATCAGGGGCGCACGCTGAACCTGGGCAACAGCAAATGTCATCAAGCATAAACAGACAACTGGAAGAGGTACATTTTTAGATATCCCATAATAGGACAAAAACTATACATTCCATTTCTTTCCTTCAACTCTATGCACATTTGGAGCTAAGAAGCTATAAGCCTATACATGACTCATTATGCATGTTTCTTAACTAATGTAATAATAAGCAATACTATAAAAGTAATAAATAATAATAATAATAGAGTGATTGTTGCAATAATAGTAACAGTAAAATTAAACACAGTCAAATTTTCCATCGGCTGCCGAGTGAAAAAGACCTTTCAACTGACATAACATATACGATGGAAATACATCTCCAATGGAAGACAGAAATATAGGAACCACCAATGGGGCAATCTCCCCTTCCTCACCGTATGTCACACTATATGTCTCTTTCTTCCTCTCTGACTCTTACCTTGCCTGAATGCCTTTGGCACATTACTGCTATATGAATACAAGTCGAATTACCTGAATAGTGACAATTCTCAGCTCCCTGTTGTTAAGCTTTGGTGCAACGTCCCTGCGTTCAACATGATGTCGTGGCACATACTCTGCAAAGGAAAAACCCAATGGAAATACACATGTAAGCTGATACACTGACAGCCTTCAAAAATGTGCACCAGGAAACCAAGAGACCATGAACACCTTGTGTCAAACATGCCTTCAGTAACCGGCAGCCCGTACATTCAAGACTGCCACAGTAGCTTCATGACAGTCACTGAAAGGATCTTATTTTTATTGTATAATCTTTTTGGCATCAGTTTCCTCTATTTATTCATTTCCATGGAGCAATTTATGGTTGGATGATTTTTGGCAGCATTGTAGTTAGAGTTTTGGGAAAATGCATCCAGGGAAGTATGGACCAGCATAGGGGATGTTTTCCCTTCCCACCTCTGTACAAGTCACACGCTAGCTATTTCAATTACATTTCCTAATTTAAGATAAAAGAAAAAATTTCGGTTTCATAGAAATAAAAAAGCCAAAATCTTATTTGTTGATGATTTGCTATAGCATCAACATTTTAAAGTTAGCAACAATTGAATGGCTATACACTCCGTCCACAAACTCAGCAGAAACTTGAAAGCAATCATTGACTAAGGCTGTATATAAATTTGGCTACAAAAAGCCTACCTGAGTATTCCTCATCAGCAAATGCACTGCTGGAAAAGCACGTGACGACGATGGCAACCGTCAAAACCGCTCGCCACATCTTGACTCCGTCGTAAGCTCCTTCCCTCACCGATGACACCCTTTCGTTGACTGACGCCCTCTGCCACCAACACCACCACCGGTCAATCATCTGCGACTCTGTCCTTCTTCTAGAAATCAGGGTTCAAGAGTCGCACGGAACCTCTGCAGAACTGTTCATAGACCGGTTATCCAAATCCGAAATCGTTGTACTCGATAGCCCGTCGTTCTCACAGAGCGGTCTAGGCCACCAGAGACAGACCGTAGACGACAACTGTCCGTTTATCTGCGTCGCACGGCGAACGCCCGATCTCATGCGGTACGCGATCACCTGATGTCTGTTTTTCTGTTATAATATCCCCGAAAATGTCACGCGACCTTTGACATTAATGCTGTACCTTATTGTCTATTCTGTCTGTTTCGAAACAGTGCAGGAGACAGTTCTGTGCAACGAACAATCGACCTCGTTTCTTACGAATCGCGTGTGCGCAATTCGGTCGGGGAAAGGACACGACCGCGTTTCTGACGGCGTTTAGACCTGTCTACACGCGGCGCCATTCGCATTATTGACGACCGTCTTCGGCTGCCACGCGTGCCCTGCCTCCGTGATAACGCAGGCTGCATTTCACCATGGCAGCCAGCAGTTTCACCATGGCAGCCAGCTGCTGCAGCGGCGGCATAGCAGCAGTCCGCAGGCTGGGCTGAGAGCAATGATGTGGCCGGTCGCGCCTGCGGAGACTTTGCTGCCTTGCGCAGAAGCGCTATGCTGATCAAGGTCTGTACAGTTGGGCATACGGCATGCAGGTGAACTGCGAATTACGAGACAGTAACGTGTGAATGTTGTGTCATAACTCTCTCGAAAGAGCTACAGATTGTCCCGAAAGGCGTACTCCTCGGAGAGGCTGCTTGGCTCAAGCCGCCCCAGGCGTGTCATGGATCGAAGCATCCAACGCTTCTCGTCAATTATAATCAAGCTTCGAATGCAAAATAATTTAAAAATTGGAAGAGGATTTAGGGTTTGACTAACAGCCGATCAAGGCGGATGACTTGCGTAAGCAGGGACGTCATTTCAGCGTTTTCCGGGGTGTGTGTGGGGGGGGAGGGGTGGGTGGGAGGGACGTCATTTGAGTATTTTTCCGGGGTCACTGGTGGCGATCTTGTTTGACAGGTGGGGGAGGGACACGGGACCATAACCATAATCATAGGTTTTTTATTGTTTCTCACAGCAACAGAAGAACAACAACAAAAGCTTCATAATTACAAATATTTCACTAATCAATGCAACATTCAGAAGCGTAACTTTAGTCTAAAAAGTGGGGATACCAATACTTTGGTCTAAAAAGTGGGGGGTACCAATTTCTTCTTCACTTTCGCTTTTCGCATGGTGGCCATTTTGAACATATTCCCTGTCAGTATTCTCATTAATTTTGGCTCTCGATTTACCTGTGTATCTAAGAACTTTCGCACTTTGGCGGAGACTGCATTTTCTGGGAAAGCACAACAACAAAAATATTGATTGACATTGTTTAAAAAGTGGGGGGTACAGTACCCCCCAGTCCAAAAAGTGGGGGGGGGGGGTACGGGTACCCCTCGTACCCCCCACAAATTACGCCTATGGCAACATTTCACTGAACTTGAATGTTGTAGCAGGGACACTTGAACTGATCTGGTCAAAAACTAGGCAAGAAATATTTTCACCTTTTTTGGCGTTTCTTCAAAACTTGGCCAGCTTGCCCCATGGTAAATCCAGCACTGTGTACATATATATATATATATATATATATATATATATATATATATATATATATATATATATATATATATATATGTATATATATATATATATATATATATATGTGTGTGTGTGTGTGTGTGTGTGTGTGTAGCGAACGTCGAACGCCCGCTACTGGGTTTTCCAGCGATTTCGGCGACCGCCATTTGCGACTTTCTGTTGATCGGCATTTGCGCATTATTGGGTCGCCATTTGCGTTTTCTAGCTCCGTCTGCTCGAATACATTGTAAGCGACATCTGCGGGTGTCGGGGTAATTGTCGCGTCGAGCGACCGTCGTCGTCGATAGGCGACGACGCCGATAGTCGGGAAAGGGAGAGGGGTAATTGAAATCGATGTCGCTCTCCGTTCCCACGCTAAGTGCGGCTTTCTTCAAAGAAGAGCGGCCGGGCGATATCTCGATCGTCGAGATCTGTCGTGATAAGTTCCCACGGACAGCCGTCTGAAAGTTGGCGCATGCGCAGATCCACGTGAAGCACGTGCGGTCGAAATTGGCGCCCGGAAGTGACGTGGGAGGCTAAAACGAGGAAGCGCGCTCAGTCTTCCGGAGAACGTCGAGGTGAAAGGACGTTCGGACTGCAGCCGTGGGGTGACAGAATTCGTTGAAGAAACCGTGCGCTGATGTAATGAAAAATTTGTGAAGAAACGAAATTCAATAGTTTGAAACCGGGCGCAACAGAAGTCGAGAATCGATCGATATCAGAAATCACGGGAAATCGATCGAACCAAGAAATTCGGCCGTCTGCCTCTGCGGATCGATCGGAATCGGAAGCTCTCGGAGGATCAGGACATCGAGGTTGCGAGTATAGGGCAATGAGGGGAGAATCACGATAGGTCCCTTACCTTACTCCAAACTTCGACAGTGATTGCTGTGAGGTAGCAATAGTTGCAGATAGCTCTTGAATTCAGTTGTAGATTAGTTACGGTGTTTTCTGAGGCATAACGTGTATTATTTGTGAACTAGCGCAATATAAATGTGAATAGCGATGTCTCTGGTGCATTTTAGTTAAATGGAAACCGCCAGTGAGGCGGAAGAACTTCTGGAGCGCCATCGAGCTTTAGTTTGGCCACGAATAGATGAAGCTGAGTTAGGAAACCCTGAAAAGTACGTGTTGGAGGAATCGAACCCGAATCGGTGGATTCCCCGACCCATAGGGGACGCGGACATATGTTCACACTCGGCCATCGCTGACAAATCACTTCCGGCGGAAGTGTCCCTGGTACATCCTGGTATTTTAAGACGCAGTGTGAGACTGCAAGGTAAGGTGAGGCTTTGGTATAAAGAAGTAGGTGGTTCACGCTTGCCAAGGTCTATTTGGTTACAGAGTTCAAATCCTGGTGCGTTTTCAGCATGTCGACCTTCTTCCTCACCTGTGCCTCCAACACGTCACGTGGGGCCCCCTTTAGTAGACGAGGTGTGCCACTTTGTCTCTCAGGGGGGACGCGTAACATATATATATATATATTCGCTGATTTGGGGTTGGCATTGCACATAACGTATTCGCTGATTTGGGGTTGGCATTGCACGTAACTGACAAGGCAGCAAAAGACTTTCAGCAGAAGCAAAGAATTATTCAAAATATTGTGTACGCTTTTGTAATTCTCAGGGAAGAGGTACAAATGACTCAGTCATCATTTCCATATGCCAGCCGTCAGGTGACTGTTAGTGCAAGCAAATGTTACTTTCCATTGTCTTGTCATGTCTTCAGTATTGTCTGCTGATTACAGTATAGTTTTGGTGTTATTTGCGCTCTTCCTCGTATCTTGCATGTTTGGTACTTGGTCAGGACTTCACCCCTAATTATTTGTAGGCTGGAGATTAAGGAGAGGGATTACACTTGTAGTTCATAATGGTACTTATTTCCTTAGTTTTTCTTAAGGTGCATGTGTTATCTTTAACAGAAATGAAGAAGCACTAGGACTGTCAATGTCGTTGTCAAATGCAAAAGTAAAGGAACACCAGGACAATCTTAGTAAGTGCACTGTGGACTACAGTTTATTTAGTCAAAACAATTATGTTCCCAGGGAAATTTTGCATTGGAAATCTTTTTTGCAGTTTCGTAGTAACTACTGATAGTGCATGTTTGTCTGAAGCCTTAACGAAGCTGATGTCCTTTTAATTGCAAATATATTACTAGCAGGCATGAGCTTTATACTTCATAGGTATTGTTGCTGACTACAGGTAAGTATCTAGTGCATACTGTTCGAAGTAACATAATGTTTTGGCAAAAGAACATCTTTTGTGGCATGGCAATGTTCTTTTTGCCCAGGCATTCTCAACAAGAACAAGGAGAAGCTACAAACACAATACTACACAGCATTAAAAGTAGCCTTTCTGGGAGAATTTTAAAAAAATGCGAATGAGACTTTATTGCCATTGTTGCCACAAAAGTGCATTTGCAGTGCATGTATTAAAGAGTTTTCATGACTTCAGTTCATATTGAATTGGAAAGTGCTTTTCGAGAATATTCTACTTATTTCAAACCTCATCTATACCAAACTGTTGTTAATGGTGCATTGAACTTTGATGTAATGAAGTTTTACTGTTTATAGCTGTTCGAAGTAACATAATGTTTTGGCAAAAGAACATCTCTTGTGGCATGACAATGTTCTTTTTGCCCAGGCATTCTCAACAAGAACAAGGAGAAGCTACAAACACAATACTACACAGCATTAAAAGTAGCCGTTCTTGGAGAATTAAAAAAAATGCGAATGAGACTTTCTTTACCTGCAAGGAATATATGTGCAGCTTCAGTGCTGTTATGCAGAAGTAAAAAAAAGTGCAACGGCTGATAGAGAGATGCTAAAGCAATGTGCCATTGATCGAAATAGGTTACAAAGCAGAGTTGATAACAGCCTAGGGACAGTCCAAAGGCTTGAATTAGTGACTCAAAGAGCATCTGTTGAGATTGGTTAACTGAAAAAAGATAAGCAACAGCTTGTGTGTAGTAACAGAATGCTTGAAGAGAGATGCAAAGAACAGTTGTATTCAAGATCGAGAAAATCACAGGCCTCGCAAACATGTAAAGAACTTTGGTCTCAAGGGTCTACAAAAACACAGGGCTCACAGACATGCAACACACAAGCCTCACAGATATGCAAAACACAGGCCTCGCAGACGGAAGAGCTCCCCGACTTTGAAGACAAGATCAGAAGGTAAAAAACAAAGCTTTGTGCTTTCTCCCGAATAGTTCTTTTTCATTGATGTATGTTCACCAGAGTGCAGGTGTGCAACTGGTATAAATAACGAAAGACGAGAGAAGCGAAATGAACAGATCGAGTAGCGGAGCTCTTGTCCATTATTGGGGCATTCTGGATTAAAAGATAGGTAGAGTAACGAAGTTATCGGCCGTCGTCGGGGTATTTCGAGGTAGTATCGTGCGATTAGTGATCGAAAGATTTCAAGTGTGAATTGTATAATTGCTAATTCTCGTTGGTTCTATACGGATTACTCATTCTTAAATGAGAAGTGTTTTCGCTTTTCAATTTTACGGAAGTGTACGAGATTTATACGTGGTCTTTGGTTTTCATAAGAAAAGCGTCTTCAAATCGCTGTTCGTGTCTTCATCAATTGTCCGGTTAATCGTTTGGAAGTATTACTCGGAAGTCCTTCGACAAACCCGGAGGCCTTATACCCAGCATACGCCACACACACACGCAAACACGACGGTCCCGGCCTTCGCCAAAATGTTATGCCAAAGAAAAGGACAACCTAAAATCAAGACTCAATAATAGTCTCGGCTCAATACAAAGGCTGGAAAAGGTCAGCGAAGAGGCATCTGGTGAAATAGGCAAACTTAAGCAAGAGAATCAAAGACTTAGTATGCATCCTCCTTGAAAAGACGTCGGGACCTGATGCCCGCTGGGGACTTGTGAGTTGTGCCTCAGTGAGGCCTAGTGCCTCCTTAGGGCCGGGGTCTGATGCCCCGCTGGGGCCTCGTGCCCCAGTAAGGCATCGTGCCTCCTCGAGGCCGCCGTAATGGTATAAAAGGGGCCTCTTTCAGTCAACGAAAGATGAGAGAAGCGGAATGAAAAGATCGAGTAGCGGAGCTCTTGTCCATTATTGGGGCATTCCGGATTAAAAGATAGAGTAACGAAGTTATCGGCCGTCATCGAGGTATTTCGAGGTAGTATCGTGCGATTAGTCATCAAAAGATTGCAAGTGTGAATTCTGTAATTGCTAAATCTCGTTGGATCTATAGATAGGGATTACTCATTCTTAAATGAGAAGTGTTTTCGTTTGTCAATTTTACGGAAGTGTAAGCTTACGAGATTTATACGTGGTCTTTGGTTTTCATAAGAAAAGCGTCTTCAAATCGTTCGTGTCTTCATCAATTGTCCGGTTAATCGTTGAAAGTAGGGCTTATTACTCGGAAGTCGTTCGACAAACCCGGAGGCCTTACCCAGCGTACGCCACACACACCCAAACACGACGGTCCCGGCCTTCGCCACCATGTTATGGCAAAAAACATCTTTTGTGGCATGACAGTGTTCTCTTTGCCCAGGCATTGTCAACAGGAACAGGGAGGACCTGCATGAAATGTACAACAAAGCATCAAAACAGTTGAGTTTGAAGTAAGACAGAGGGAAACTGCTGATGAAAAACTGATCGTCTCCCAAAGCGAAGTGTGCGCAGCTTCAATCATAGTTTTCAGAAAGCAATGAACTTGCAAAGGCTGATCGAGAGAAACGAACAAGCTGTGCCACAGAAAAGGACAACCTAAAATGAAGACTCAGTAATAGTCTCGGCACAATACAAAGGCTGGAAAAGGTCAGCCAAGAGGAATCTGCTGAAATAGGCAAACTTAAGCAAGAGAATCAAAGACTCGTAGGCGTAATTTGTGGGGGTACGAGGGGTACCCGTACCCCCACATTTTGGACTGGGGGTACGGTACCCCTCACTTTTTAAACAATACCACTCAATATTTTATCATTATGCCTTCCCAGAGGTCGCATATGTAGACAGAGTGAGGAGAATGTACCACAAATGTATGAAAGAATAGAATTCCACTACTGGATTTAATTATATCTAAATTGGAATTACTATTACTATACCTATATTAGCTGGCACCATTTTTCTATTAAGTATTTTTGTTCGATCTCGGCTGTTGACAATTAATGAGCTGGCCAGGGGTGGCGCCCGAAAGTCGCTAAACTTAAGTCGATTGACGACTGAGTGGAGTCAATTGCTGACCGCGAGACAGGACGAACACAGACAAGCAGAGAGACGTGTAGAAATACTAGGACAAGCGTAGGTCATCGAGTTTTCTTGGTAAAGGCTGACACATAAGTAGGGCGAAGAACAAGGTCGGATGAGTAAGTGGACCGCCACTTGAATGGGAGATGACAGTTTGTATCTTTCCAGAAGGCTGATTCATGCCCATGATAATGTCAAGGACGCAGCAGGTAACGATCGAGATGTACAAATGGGACGCCTTGTGACCTTGTCTGAAGAAGGACGATAAAATTGCCGTTATGGCGTGTCACAGTCATTTACTGGCAGGGTAGTATATCCAAAATGGTCTCCATGCGAAAAGCGAAAGTGGAGAAGAAATTGGTACCCCCCCCCCCCACTTTTTAGACCAAAGTTACGCCCCTGCAAAGACTTATGAGGGATAACAAATTCTCCTTGAAAAGACGTCGGGACCTGATGCCCCGCTGGGACTTGTGCCTCAGTTAGGCCTAGTGCCTCCTTAGGGCCGGGGTCTGCTGCCCCGCTGGGGCCTCGTGCCTCAGTAAGGCATTGTGCCTCCGCGAGGCCGCCGTAATGGTATAAAAGGAGCCTCTTTCCGTCAACGAAAGACGAGAGATGGATTGCCTTTACAGACTGTGAAGGTTTGGTATTGTTTCTAATCGTGGTAGATTTTGAACGTTTTCTTTAAATTCCATTTTAATACCACTATCGGTAATCGAAATTCTGTGTTTTATGATGGTAGCAGCAGTAGGCTATGAGAATTGTAGAAAAAAGACTGGGGGGGGGGTTAGACCTTGATTCATGTGGAGTTTGGGTGTGCAATGAAGACTTTACTATGGGGTCCTAAGAAAGACTAGGAGGGTTGAACCCCCCAACTCCCCCGACAATTCTCACCCTGGGTAGCAGTCTAGTAACGTGAGTGTTATAATAGCTTAACATAGATACCTACTTCAGCGAAGTTAGCTAAGCGAACTTATTGATTTTGTCTGGCACAAACTGACTTCTTGCCAAGCAGACATTACGTTGCTTTGATACATTTTTAGTTGTATTGAAAATCAGAGATTTCCGGAGTGTAATTTGATAACTATCTTTGCTGTTGCTTTTATTAAATTATTTTGTTAGAACTCGATCTGCATTATGTCTGATAGTTCAACGGTAGTGACCAAAGGAGAGGTGGTCGAATTATGTGATATCTTGAAAAGATTTATTGTGCGCCAGAAGCAGTTTGAACAGCTTGCGCGGGAAGTAGGACGATCGCGCGGGAACTTTCCCGCCGAAAGTGCTGTTGCGGTAGCAGGAGAACCACACATGCGCAGACCTTTCTTGTGTCCATCCCTGGTGAAAGCTAGATATATAGCGCCTGATAATAACGTAGTGAGCACGGGTGCGGAGTTTAGTGCATACTCGGATTCGAATCCTGGGCAACCTTTCCGGTCCTGCTCTGATAATCTGGGAGGCGGCAACAGCCACGCTGAAATAGGCGAGGTAAAATGTCCGCGACAGCCTAACTTCCGGTCAGCCAAAGCACCGCAACAGGGTGCGTGATCGCCAGAGGGCGACACGAACGCCACAATTTCACGAGTGCAGCTTTCTCCGCAGACTTTTAGGAAGAGATTTCTTGAGTTGACTAACTGCTTTTCCATATACCTGAGCAGATGAGAAAATCTTTGATGGAGTTGCAGTGTGGTCTGATTCAGGTGGTGTGGCGACATTTTTCAGCTTTTGATGAAGTTTGCGAATTATATATTTTGCACTCTCGGATTCAAATTTCTTTCAATTTTTGCCTCACTTCAGTCATTTGCTACTCAGCATTCTTCTTCCTGATAGCCAGCCTTCCTCTGGTGACTTCTTCATGTGGTATATTCATGTTCGCTTCTTTCCAGTTTTTCGTGCTATATCTCACCCTGTGTGCAAAAATCAATGATGATGAAAAATTAATGATGATGATTATGACGGCTTACTTTAAATTGAAGTAAAGATGTCAGCTACTGATTTTAGAAGTACATACTTACAAGTATATACCAACTTTAAACAAGTTTCTTACTGCCACTGACGTAACCATCAGTGACAATTTGAAAGTTACGTCAGTGACGCAATATTTATACATTTACTTAAACTATAACATTTCCTTATGTATTATAGTTGTATTCTTAATATATTGTCTCAGAAGTTTACAAAATTTCAGAATTTTTGCTTTATTACTTTTGGTTGGATTCTAATAAGTCATAAGATTTGTCACTCACGTAACATTGAAAAGTACCCCTTTCCCCCAATTTCTGCTGCCACAGAAATGAACTGTAATCAAGAGTTCAAAGTTTAACTTGAAAATGCTAACCACGCGGAACCTCTATCCAAATGATGTAACTTCTTTGTTAATATCAACCAATTTCTGCAGTTATTTACAAAATAAAACGTTTAATATTTCTGTAAAACACGCAAAACACGTCAACGTCAAATGTAAGATGGCCGCCGGTCAAGTGACCAAAATCAGTGTTACCACTAACAAAAAATCAAAAACCCAAGTTAGAACATTAAAAACACCAAGAAAACCGAAGGGAGTTGTTCAGCAGACTTTTGGGAATTAATAAACGAATTATACGGTAAAACATAACAATAGCTTCCGATTTTTTACAATTTTATGGGTAATCGTTATTGCTAAAAATTATAAGTTGATATTCGAAGCAAATTCAAATGTTTATATACATGTTTTATTTTCATCAGAGTCCGATTCGCACATTTTATTTTTAATTTTTTAAAACAAGAATAAAGATAAAAGACCACGAAACTCAGGCCCTCGTTTTTGCAAATATTTTACAAAAATAAAATCTTTTGATTATTATGATTATTACAACAGTCCCAACAGAATTTTTAATGCCGAAAAACACTTAATTATTTAGGTAAAGTTCTTGATCATTATTTATTTTTAAAAAATTTCTAGATGAAAATCTTGTTTCTATATGCAGAAACATCATTCCCGCCCCTTCCCCCCAAAAAAAAATTTGCCCCCTAAAAAATTGTGGCCCCAAAAAAATTCCTGCGACGCCCATGATGAAACTCAAAATATTATATCTTAAGTTTTAAAAATAGCAAGAGCTCATTACTTCGGGAAACTTCCGAAAAGTACAGTCTGAGTCTGCAGTCTTAGTCATTAGTTATACTTTTTAAATATAGCAGTAACTAGTATAGCGCATTTAGCTTTAGAGTTATAGGCCTATGGGAGGGCCCGGTAGCGCATTGGATAACATCTGGCGTACCAGGCGTAGAGTGCGAGAGGTACAGAGATCGAGTCCCATAGGCGGACATGCTTTGTAGGCTGCAATTTGCGCCGTGTATTGCAGGCTGTCTGTTCTGTTAGTAGTTAAGATTTATCGCATAACATGTACTGATTTGTAATCATGCTGCGTTGTTGTCAGTTTGAGGATATTAAACGAAGATTATTATGTTAATTAAAGAAATAGACTACTATAGCTCGCTTGCACGCATATTGCGCCATTTATTTATTGACCTCGATCATCCGGGCCGTTGCAAAAATTAATAAAATTAATGAAAAAGAGTTTCAATAAAACAAGAAAAACCCAAGCAAAAGACCCAAGGTCTCCAGGAAAACCCCCAATTCCCAATTTCAGATTAAAAACCCAAGATCTTGTGAAAATACCTAAGGAGTGGTAACGCTGCCCAAAATTATCAATTATTATATTATTTTAAACACTATAGGCCCCTATGGTCTTTTAGCATTTAACCGAGACCTTTACTGTAGGAAAATTGCAAGAAAAAAATTTGGGTTCTATATGCATGTCTCATTTCCTGTATATATGTATATTGGAGCAGGTTGCTAGTTAATGATTCTCGCTCTATAACGTAGGCCTAATGCAAGCCCAGGGTTCTATAAAATAGGTTTTAATATAGGCCTAGTGAAAATGCGATATATTCCATACATGTATACGAAGGAAGAACAAATGTTGCAGAGGGTCAAAGCACCACGCTCGTCACGAACAGTCATCAGCGTAGGCTCGACAAACTCGACAGGCATTCACTCGAACACAGACAACGAACTAACGACACTAAGTCGATTAACGAACTATCTCCAGAACTTCCAGAAGGAGTAGAAATAGGCCTATTAATCAAACATTACAGAAAAGTCTTCCATAACAGGAGACATAAACTGAGACTAGGCCCTACTTGTCAACACTCATGGTCGACAAGCTTAAGCAACGAACTATCTTTAAGTAAACCTCAGGCGCTCTATCATCAGAGCTCTCTCAACTAACATCAACGAATGAGCTGACGAACTAAGAAGTCAGTCCTATTTATAGACGATGCCACTCCTATCATCTCAGTTTCCCGCCAACCTATGGAACCTAGCCTAGCACGTACTGTTTCTGCCTATGAGGGAGCGTGACAGTATATATATATATATATATATATATATATATATATATATATATATATATATATATATATATATATATATATATATATATATATATATATATATATATATATATATATATATATATATATATATATACCTAAGGAGTGGTAACGCTGCCCAAAATTATCAGTTATTATATTATTTTAAACACTACCGGTATATGGTCTTTTAGCAAGACCAAGACTTTGATACCCATATTATTAAGCTAGTCCCTGCAGTGCAGGCCTACACCCTTCAAATAACGTCGCTGAATTTGAGTATAATTTTTTTCTATTTTACACCTTTTTTCCTCCTTTTCTTGTTCCAACCTTTTTCTTTTTTTCAAAAATGGAGGAGGGGAATTAAGGTGAATTTAGGCTTATAACCTACTCGTGACTGTGCCACGCATTTGAGGATTTCTCCGCCTCTGACAGGTCATTAGGGCCTATAGGTCTACCGAAGAGATCTTCATTTTCTCACGTGACTTCGAATATCTGAATATTTTTATAAGTATTTTATTTATCATAAATATAAATCCGCCTAAAAATAGTCCAACCGACGCCCGAGTGCAGGCTTATCTCCATCACTGCGTTTCTCTGTCCGCACCCTTAATCTACTTTCCTGTTGTTTGCCCTTTCCCTCGTTACGTCGCTGTAGTAGGCCCTATTTAAAAAAAGGTTCCGACATACCGGGTTGATACGACGGACCCTCGATCGTCTCCCATCTGATACGCCTCTATACCCACACCAATCTTTTATGGCGTTGTTACATAACGAGGCTAAGCCTATATATATCCAATCTTTCTCGACCTAAACGAAGCCCGCTTTAGCAGCTCCTCTGCCTACTCTCTCGTGACCGGACTTTATCTCGATTTCATATAACTGGTCTGGACAACCTCTCTGACTCGACGCAGCGCTCGTGAATGCGCGTGTGTCTTGCACTTATAAGCTTTTCAGCGGCGCTCTAAAAATTGAGAGCTTATGATTACGATTCTTTGTGGCACTGGCACAACAATGATGCCAAATTACATGTATAGGCCTAATTGATTACTAATGCAGCTTTTTCTTGTTTAAAACGTGTCCAGTGGCGGCGATCTTGTCTGAGAGGTGGGGGGACAAAGTCGGCCACGATCTGGTCGACGACCGGTTTTGGAAAATCTTGTCCCCCCAAAAATTTTTCTGCCACTCTGAAAATTTTCGCTTTCATCTCCGAAAAAGTTTGACCTTTTATTTAGTCCTTCACCTCTTTTTACAACTTACACTTACCCTCTTTTTTCCGCACTTCTTTACTTTATTCCCCACTTTCATTTTCACCAATTCGTCTCCACAAAATATCGATTTCATCTAGAAAAAAAATGACCTTTTTTTAGTCATTCGCCACCTTTTACAACTTTTTCCCATCTCCCAGCAATAACACTTTTCTTTTTCTCATTTCTTCGTCTGAAAGATTTTAACTTTTTTGACGAATTCCTTCTTCTTTCTCATAATTTTGGGGGACACTTCTCCTAAAAAAATTCATTTTTCCCTCGTCTGGTCAAAAAACGCTCCGAAAACCCTCACACGCAATTACATTTCTCCGCCTTTTTTGGTGTTTCTTCAAAATGTGGGGGGGGGGACAAATGCATGGAGTGTCCCCCCCCACTCTTAAAGGTGGGGGGACATGTCCCCACGTCCTCCATAGATCGCCGCCCATGAACGTGTCACCTTCACATTCCGTGTATGGTGGCAGTTCGGTGTATGTGGAACTCGTATACAGTGTAATGCGAAAAAATGTATGATATATTAAGCATTAGGTTCGTCCATAAAGAATGTCTGTAAAAATACCTACTTTGACCCTCTCTCCCCATGTCGGTATTTGTCCGGTTTGCATTACCCTGTGCTCCTTTGAGAAGGTCCGCACTGCAAGGGCCATTAAGGCATAGGTTAGGCTACCCCGTTGAACGTGCAGGGCTAACTGTGCCACTTGTGCCGCTACTCTGAGATTGCTGCGTCCGGCAAAGGGACTCTAGTTAGATCCAATGCACAATGACAGTTTAAAATACCAAGCTCTGAAGAGCTTGGTATTTAGCCTAACACTTTAAAAACGAGCTACATTGGTTTCCCAATCACTTTTAGTACACGCTCGTCGTTTAAGTGTTTAGACACGGACAGTAGTGAAATAATTACTGTAGGCGCCGCCTATGTACCACAACATAGTCGTGGCGTCTGCATTGGGAAAACCCCTCTCCCGTCCCTACTTCGGCAATCCCTCTTACCCCTCTTAGCAGAAGTCCCTAATGGCCGATCCCTAAATACACCAACATGTCTTTTTAAAAGCGAATTTATTACCAATGCAGTTAGTGCCTGTGTACTTACGAGGTTGAGCAATAAGTATACAGAAGTACCACGATTGAAGCCTGCATTGCCAACTGTGTGTGTACCACAGTGAACTCTGAGTGAAGCTCTCGCTCCAATAAACTGATCAAAAGGCAAACAGACTAGAATGCCAAACAGGACCCATATTCCAGTAAGGGACCCTATGATGGCCAGATATTGGGAGATGGGTCCCATCTGGCATGCCAGTGTTGGGCATAAACATTTGATGAGCATGTCCATCGTGCCCACCAAATGTTCATGGCTGTAAACATTTGATCACTCTGCCACTAGACTCCTCAGATGCGTGGTTGCAAGGTCCAAGGATTATTTCAGCCGAGGTGTAAACACAGCCATCCCATTTTAAACTGTCAAAGTTGGGTTTATGCTCATTTAACAATCATAAAAGGATGGAGGGCCAAATGTGGTGTACAACAGACATGTACTGTAGATCACATGGCACTTGGGTACGAACAATCCAGTATCTTCCTAAATGCTCCTTGATGGAGTTGGGTTAGGGGAAACACAGTGACTCAATGTTTAGAACCCGCTGTAGCCTGCAGTTGGTCTAAAATGCAACCACTTTACTTAAGTATTCAGACGACAATTGTGCACTTTAAACTCAACAAACTGCCAGCAGCACATCCTTAACTCTGTGAACGTGCATTGTTCTACAGACTCAAAGTAAGATAAGACCCAAAGCTAATATTGGCTGCAACTCATGTTTATCATCAGAATCTACATATAAACATCAGAACATGTAGTGCTGTTCGCAGCAACATGCATTCTGATGCTGTTCGAGCATTGTCTTCTTCATTCATGGAAACCCTAGTTTCAATGCATCTCCTAATTTATTTGCTATGGACACCTCTGTGGCTGAAACATAATACATTCATCAATTAGCTAAAAGATCATGGTGCCACATGGTGCCATATATAAGAGGAATGAAAAAGGTGAAGTACTGGATGCATATGGAAATGTAATTACCCTAGTACAAGATTCAAGCTCATACCAGCAGGTACTTGGATTATGGGTTTACAGTTCAACCAGCTTGCATCAGTCAAGTCTGTAATCAAGCCTTCAAGAAAATCTGGTAACTTCTAAGGCACTGTTATAATTGTAAGCATAACGACATATTTGCATAGCACCTCAATAGCCTCAGCAGAGGAGTTCCCAACCTAATGACAGAAAATCAGAATTGAACAGATTGCGTTTCAGGTGCTCAGAGGAAAGACTAGAGATGCATGGAATAGCTAGAGGTAAGGTAAAAATGCAAGAAGTATCCCCAAATGGTATGCCAAGGCCCATCCGTAAATCTAGTCAATTCCCTAGGGTCATTCCAACGAGTCAAAAAACACGAGGAAATTCCTACAGAAAGCGACCAGTCTTAAAATTGGATGGACAACAAAGGTTATGCTTCACCACACAACAAAAACACCTCCATTTAAATTCTTGAAGCTTTTACACTTGCATGTACACAATTCTTAATGTGCTTCAGATGTACAATATAAGCAAATAACCATCGGTTTATTTCACATTCTCTCTCGTCTCACCACTGTTTTACACTCGAATACAACTATGTAGTACCAATTATCGAATTCAAAAACAACTAGTTCCACATCTTGAAAACTCCATTTTTCCTTTCATCAGAAGACTGATTTTTAACAGAAATCGAAAACTTGCTACGAGATAAAAGTTGCAACCAGACATCAACGTCAGAGACCATGCATCTCTCTACTTGGCATCTGGAATTGCTTCGAGACCCTGTCAAACGGAAACATTTACCAGAGTAATTTGACATATTGCTAGCACCTGGTCTTCATTCACAGCATTCAGGGTTCCTTTTAAAAATATTCTGTCCATTACATCATTAAACTTGGGAGTCTCTGTGAGACAAACAATGTTTAATTATAAGTAATTCAATATTTATTTCTCTTCATTAAATAAATTATTTATAGATGTGCTCAGGGCTGTAATGGTAAAATTAGAGGTGATTATATGCTACTGGTAAGTTTTCCGACACAAATTAGAGGTGAGTATACGCTACAGCATTTTGTGAGTATACCCTACAGTATTTTAAAGAAATAAATAAAAATATTTTGTGAGGCGAGTATACGGTCTCTAGAGGTGAGTATACGCTGTATACCCTCGACTACAGCCCTGGATGTGATTATGTTCTTTAGCAACTGTGACAGAAATATACCACTGGAAACCTTCTAATGTCAGATTTGCATCTTAACACTTTCACGACATGCATGTATTAAAAGTGACTGGGGAAAACTGCAGCTCGTCATTAAAGTGTTAAAGACCTTACAAATTATAACAATTTACATGTAACCAGTTGACAAAGTTTGCAACTAAATTGAATAAAACTAAGCAAAAATGACAGTAATATCAATATTTGGGCAAGCAGCCAAATTATTTATTAATAAACAAAAACTACATCAATAATTTAAAGTATGGCCCAGAGCCAAATTACTCATTTTCTTACCCTTGGTTTATATTCACTGCCTGTAAGCCGTCTGTCCCTCAGGTAGACGTGGAAGTCCTGCGGATGTTCCTCCCACCTTCTGGCCACACTCTAATCGCCAAAACATCAACACCACAAAACAGTAAAAATGAAAGCTAATTATGCAAAACATGAAACCACTGTGAATTTATATTACTATCCTACATGATAGCTAGTAACAAGCCCATCTTAGACAATGCTTCGTAAATACGTGCACTAGCTCTTCCCAAGAATAAACTTTGCAGTTTTCTTGCTTAAAATAAAGTATCTGGTAACGAAAATATAGTTCCTGGGGACTTCCTGCACAAGACCAATGGCATCACTTTTTTAAATGTATAAGCTAGTACACCCATGAAATATCTAGAATTGTAGAAAACTAAGCCTAGATTATCCTGATGCGGATCTCATATTAATACAAAACAGAAACTGACTCTTAGGCACCTTAGGAACAAAGTGGTGCACTGCAAGTTTTAAAAGGACTAAGCATCCCCAAAAAATTATTATGCCCTACTCATGGTCTGTAGTGCTTGGTGACCAAGTCTGTTACTAAAAATTCACGCTTTTATTCTGATAGAAATAAAGTATTCTGAACTCAGTAACTGCTCCAACCATAAAGCAATTTATAGAAGGAACACGGAGACTTTATTCCTCATGGAGCCAATGGGACTTGGGATTCATGATGAGTTCTGCCATTCATAGAAATTCTACCACAAGCTCTAATGCCCACTGCTTCCCTTCCAACCACAAATTGCATCAAAGTTTCTTATCGCTTAATTAAGAGTTCTCTGACATACAGAACCATCAGATTCCTTTCCAATAAACCAAAAATACTGTAAGCACATCTAAAATGCAAAGTAAAGTGCTGTCATGCTAGTGATTTACTTTTATTCAGACTGTCTCTTAAGCATAATCACAAGATAGCATATATGATGGGCTTCCGGCCTGCCGGCTGAGGTGCCTTGACAGGGTCCTGCACACGGCTGCCTGACTGGTTGGTCAAACCCCTTAGTTTGGCCAAGTCTCGTGGTACATGCGGGATGTTCTCCACTGGCTCCCCTACCCACAGCGCATCACCTACTGGGTGTCGGCCCTGGTCCAGCAATGTATGGAGGACCTGGCACCTCCATATCTGCGGGAGCTTTGCTGTTCCACTGTGGCCATCCTGCGCTGTGGCTCCCTTCGCTCAGCTGTGCAAGCAGAGCTTCTTGTTCCTCGTGCGCGGACTGCTATCCGGCAGCGCCATGCATTCTCTGTGGCTGGCCCTGTGACTTGGAAAGGGCTCCCGGTAGCACTGCGATTAACGCCAATAGGTCACCCTGCCTTGTTCCTTTCTATCCTTAAGACTGTTCTGTTTGACCAGGGTTGGGTTGGGAGCACTTCTGAGTAGATAATCTTGGAGAGGCGCTATGTAACATCACTGTAATAAATAAATAGTCCATAAGCACATATATGGAAAACTGTAGGCCCTGCATAAATGTTGGATTGCGTTCCTCGCAAGTTGATCTCCAATGCCCCGTAGTGAAATAGGTTGTACAGTTAGCTTTTACTGACAATCCTCGATTTATTGCATACCAAACTGTGTGCTTGTCCCACTACATGTGAATAGGGTCAGTGTGGTAGTTCGGTGTTAAGCCGGGTCCGGCCCGAATCCCCGAAACGAATTTCGGCCGGATTCCCGAAATCAAATTATAAATAAACAGGTGAAAAGGCAGTATATCGAGATACATCAAGGCCGCGCTAGGTCTATGTCATGTACGAGTTTACAAATTAACTTTGAATAGTTTTCGAGAGTTCGGCCGCTTTCTATAAAACTGTTTTCGGGAAATCGGGCTTTTGTGTATTTTCAGCGATTTCGGGGATTCGGGTTTCGGGGATTCGGGTTGACCCCGTTAAGCCATCCAGAAATAACTGTGTACCTACTCGCCAGTCAAGAGGTCGTGCCTCTTGAGGTCGTGCCATTTAATTAGTTGTCTAACAGATTTTCTCACCTTGCCATTTAGACATAGCCAGTTAATCGCCCACTGGGCATGGGGTGGAATAACAAGACAGACGTAGACAAGGGCAACACTAGGTAACACTTCGTACCACATTTTGTTCAACAAATCGCCCTCAATAACGATCAAAATGTCCACCACACCAAAGTCAAGGTCCTGTCTACGCTGTTTCCCTGCTTCGGGCGGATGACGATAATCCGAGCGCAATAACTCTATTTTATAGCGCTATTATTTAAACGTAATACGCCGTGATTTTCTACTTATGACCCAGTTTTATCAAATCTCAGTTTTCTATGAAACCAAGGGTAGTTAAATAATTTCAAGTTCTCTCCCTGATTATATTAATTCACGCTTATGCTGATGTAAGACCAAGGTCATAATGCGTTTTATAAACTACTTATTTTGCAGTGGCGGTTCTCGAGTTTTGGACTGAGAGGGCTAAAAAAGTCAGTTGATCTAATAAGAATTAAACGCGTTTACAGAAAAAGGGGCCATTTGGCGCAAGAAATTTGGGGGTCTTCTGAACTTGTAGACTGAGAGTCTGAGACTCTGGTGTTGCTTAGCCTATAGATAGGCCCTAAATCAAAATTCAAAATGTTATTTTTATAACTGAAAAAATTCATTTGTTTGGGGGCCCTCCAAGATTTGAGGGCACTAGGCGCGCGCATATAGTGCGCCTATGCGTAAAAACGCCTCTGGGAGGCTTCATTACCAACAAACTCTGTAGGCAATGTGTGGCTATAATTAAACGTTAAACTGGGGAGGGCTTAAATGTGTATAGGCCTAAGAAGGACCTTCCAGCTAAGTAGCTATAGCCCCCTAGTAAAACCGCCACTGCTATTCATTGTTTTTTATAGGTTACACCCAGTATGAGAATTGTAGAAAAAAGACTGGGGGGTTGGACCTTGATTCATGTGGAGTTTGGGTGTGAAATGAAGACTTTACTATGGGGTCCTAAGAAAGACTAGGGGGGTTGAACCCCCAACCCCAACCCCCCGACAATTCTCACCCTGGTTACACCCAATGCAACAAGTGTAGCATGAATAACCAAATCCCCCCATATTTTGGACAAGTTAACGCCAGTGGTCTTGTTACTCTTGTATAGAACGGCGTTAATCTAGCACGTGTACACTGCACACGTTTTTAAATAGCTACCGTAGGCCTAGCCATCGACCCTGCTCATTTTCAATGAATTGATCGGCCGAGAACCGTGAGATCAGTCACCAACTCACCACTTCTGCCCGCTTGAATGGGCGCCACGTCATTTAATGCCCCCGTGTGCATGAACTGTAATCATAATTTCCAGATTTTTATCACATTTATGTACGAACCTTAAGTCTCAACCAAACTTTCACAGCTCTACTTATCTGCTTTTTAAAATTTCGCGTTAACTTTATAATTCTGACCAAAAAGTGATTGGTTAAACAGAGCCATATTTTGTCCGACCGCAGACGATTGTCTATATTGTATTGAAAAAATTCAGGTTTAAAGTTGCTAACTTTCTTATACTTAACTTTACAGTGCTCGAAATGGACCGGAACGCACCAGAACGCCGTTCCGGTTCGTCAGCGTTCCGTTCCAGTTCGTCAAATGAATTATTGTGGAAAATACTATGAAATTAACGTGAATGCTCCCATATCTTTGACTAGCGTTCCGTTTCGTAAAATTTTCCATTTCGAGCACTGACATTTAACAAATTAAACTTTCAGGCAGTCAAATTTTCCCGAAACAGGCGAATATAACTGCTATCATACTTTTGGCTAGCGGCCCTTTTGAGTCGTCCATTATGTTTCATCTTAGGGCCTAGGCCACAGTGTAATTATTTATACTGTGGCCTAGGCCTACACCTCAAGGAATCTAGCTTGCACCTCAAGGATAGCATTTCCGCATACGTAGGCAAACTGATTTTCGTTTCACACAGCCAGCTTCTCCACCCTTTGAAGTTTATACATTCTAAGACTTCAACCTAACACAGGCTATTTTTAGCACGCGATATTTTTTTATGTGCTCACAAGTCTGTCCGAGAGAGAGAGAGAGAGAGAGAGAGAGAGAGAGAGAGAGAGAGAGAGAGAGAGAGAGAGAGAGAGAGAGAGAGAGAAAGAGAGAAAGAGAGAAAGAGACAGACACACAGACAGACAGACAGACAGACAGACAGACAGAGGTAAGATATCTATATAATTTCTACACTACAATGTAAATTCATACCAGAACTCAGATTTATATAAAGAAAACGATTTATCGCTGATGCCCCAGAATTCAAAACACTATTGCACCAAATAACTTGTAACTAAAAAGCTAAACAAGAGGCCTCTGTCTGGTAGATTCACTGCAGGGTTCAGAAATGTATTTGAGTGCAGGAAAGCTGAACACTTTAACAACGAGAATGCACTAAAAGCGACAGGGTAACCAATGCAGATAGTTGTTAAAGGGTTAAACCATGTAATATAATATTCGTGTATATTCACAAGCTCACAAACCACAGTAAGTTACACTGGAACAACTGAAACATGATAGTACAGTTATCTTATCACATCTTGGCGGCTTGTAAAGCACCCGCTCATCTTACTGCTACCCCCTAGGGAGTGGAAGGCTGAGTTGACCTAGAGGGGGCTTTATGGGTATTGAACCCCCGACCTCAGGCCAGAGTGTTACCATTCATCTATGAAGCTATGCTGCGTAGCACGCCCCTTCGTTTTCTAAATGAACTGCTCAGATCACAGAATTATTCAACAAAACACGTCACTTTTTAACGGCACTGTCTGGTTAAACAAACAAATCTATGTAAAAATCACAAGACCTATCATGTGCCATTATGCTGGTAAGATGCCACTTTATTCAGGATTGTCTCATTTTTAAAGCAGAACTGGCACCAGTATACTGTCTATTTTGCTTTACATAAATGACTACAAGTAAGACAGGTCAAACATGTTCCTTTAACTAAATGTCACCTGGAATTTGGGAAGTTGTCGAGTTTTCTATTTCATCAAGTTCTTATGATACAAATTAAGAATTCTGATACAGCTTTAGAAGCTTTAAAACTACACCAGTAGTCAAAACAGATCAGCTGGAAAGTAGCAAAGCAAGAGGAACGATTCACAAATATCACCAAGACAGTTATCCGGGTACACTGAAGCCATCTAGATGATATTCTGAGCAAGCAATGCTGGCAACTGAGAAAAGAGACACAGCGAACGTCGATGGAAAAACTCGGAGCCACGTGAAACAGAATGGAATCTAGAGAAAATTTTTGGAAACTTAGTTTCTGGTTAACTTGACTTTGAGGTCACTCTGAGTCGATCTTAGCATCCTAACTGAAAGTTTTGCGTGTAGTCGTATTCAATCGTGGGTATGACGGCCTGAACGAATTTCAGGAATATCAACAAGTAGCTGAAGGCGATCAGTTAAGGATTTTTAAATGTATGTACATTGTAATCGAACAGTTATAAAGCGACACTTAGTGATTCAGAAGCATAAAACAAATGAAGTAAAAACACAACCTAGCGCTACAGTTTATGTACTTGATTAATCCACACAAAGATTAAAAGAAACTGCAAATATATATTGACACTTGTGAAAAAAAATTGCATGGGTCCAAAAATTTTACAGATTACCACCATACATGGATGCAGATCAAAATATAATGTTGTTAACATGTTGCACATGAAACAATTGAGCTGAGGTCAAGAACTAACTCCCAGCATCTTTTCAGTTACTTAGCTGAGGGGGTTAGAAGAAGAGATGGGGGGGGTTGCACCCCAACCCATTCACCTCAAAAGCAAAAAGAAACAACAGTACAATTACACATCAAATTCAAGGACATCCACTCAAAAGATTTCAACTTTCACCCCACAGCGTGTTTAGTTCAAATCTCAGTGTATAAACCAAAATGAGAAATAATTACAACTGTCCAGCCTTGTAATCGATACATTACAGTCTGTTTTATATGGTTCTTGCTTTGCGTGTTGCTTGGCTTCAAAGTACACTTCTGAACTTTGTAATGCATTATCAAATCTGTTATATTGCATATGAGGGCGTGTTGTTGGCTTACGGCTGCCTGTACCCTGTGACTGCACATCAACAAAACATCCTTCAATTACAGCACTATTACGGTAATCTAATTCTATTGTTCGTGGAGGCCTGTGTATCATGTTGGAAATTACATAAAATTGCCTCAATTAACTACCGTAAATTATTTATCAACTTTTGCTTTCTATTTCCCTGCCATCAGTAATTTTGTCCAAATAGGACAGTTTTAAAACGTTTACAGAGTGTGCCCTTATACAGCTGAATTTTCTACTGCTTTTTCTGTTTAGCCTGTGTCAGGAGTGCCTCTGAGACTTTGAAGGGCACTAAATAAATTCTATTTGTTATTTGGCACTATATAAATTCTATTTGAATAAGTGTAGCATTTCATTACTATGTCCTTGGATCTGCCAACAGGTGTCAACTTATCTTAATCATAAGTTTGAAGCAGTTACTCTTTCTACCACTACTCTCTGTCTGTTATCAGTTAGTAACTTAGTAACATATATAGTTATTTCAGTACAGCTTGCTTCTTAAACACCACCGTCAGCAGTCACATTGTTTGACAGTGTGTACTGGGTACTATCTAAATAGAACCCCTTAGTTGGATCCTTCAGTATCAAAGTATTTCGTCAGATATCACAGCTAGCTCTGCAAGATTTAGGCCTTAGTACCCCATTCAAGTGCGGATGTCCACAAGAGGGTAATGCCAAATGCAAACAAAGGGAGGGAGAGATCCAAAGTAGTTTATTTCTGTGGATGTCCTTAATAGACGACCCCACTGAACAAGTTAAAACCAAAGGATACGCATGTACTCCAAGTTCACTGCCACCGTCAGCAACAGTTTGGATGATCTTCTTCATCACTTCTGCGTGTCTACGACATTCACAATGATCACAAATTAGCAGAAAATTCAGACAGCAACTATCAATCAATAAATCAGTCAATCAATTTCGTTTATTCTATCCAAGCTGACATGTGCGCAACTTGTTACAGAGTTAAGGTAGCTACAATAATACTGTCAGAATACAATACTACTGGCAGCCCATGTCTACAATATGTAGCTACCTGAGAGGACATCTTAGATTGTCAATGGTGGACTCAGGTTTACTGTAAGTATAAAATAATCAATGATTGAGAAAAGAAAGCACCAGTCTTTAACGACAAGCTGCATTGGTTTCCCAGTCACTTCCAGTGCACTCTCATCGTTAAAGGGTTAAACCCATTCTAAGCAATCTGATAATTATTACTCATTTTAACAAAATAAACACAAGCATTAACCTGAATATTCACAAGTTAACAACAACCACATGGATCTGGAATAACAATGCGTGGCTAACACTACACTGAAGAAGGACAAAGACGGGGGAGGGGGATGTAGGGGTGGGGGATATAGGGGAAAGGGGGCTGTAGGGGGACGGAGATGTTTTGAAAGGTCAGGGTGAAGTTTTCTGTTAACAAAACAGTTCTATATTTACAGTTTGCTCCTACTGTTTCTCTTGGTATTTTGCAGAAAAGTGGATAAAATCAAACAACTAATTTTGTCATGTATTCATGTAAACTGGAGATTCACTCCCGTCGAGTCACAACACTGCCTTTCCAGTGGTTGGGTTGACCACGTGGATTAACCTTCCTCCAGCTCTGTGTGTTCTTTTAACTACGGACTCTTCACATACCTTTAACAGGCATTTGTTAACTGTTCATTTTTGCGGCAGTTGTGCTGGGAGCACCTCTGAGTAGATCAATAAGAGCTGTGAATGAATGAATGTGTTAGAATATTACACAGTGGCATTTGCACTTACTTGCATGGATGTACAGAAGCCATGAGACCGATTCTGAGATGAGGATGAGCCTCCATCGTCACCGTCTTATGAGCATGGTCTTGACTAATGTCCTCGTACATGTCATCCTCGCTCAGTGGCTTCCGATTCTGAAAGCAGAGAGCACATACATTGGACGTTTATCCCAACAGATAAATTAAACTTATTGGGATTCTAAATGCAGCCATAACTGACAACAACAGAAATCTGATCATTTGGATTCTGTCGGTTGTTGGCCATTCCACCAAATGCGAATAAACTGGACATATTTACCGAGCAATAGGGGATCGTCCATTAAAGACACCCGCAAAGAAGGGAGGGTGGGAGAGGTTGGACATCCCGATGCAGAAAAGGTGGAAGTGGGGATTATGCCCAGTGTGGATGTCTGCATCTAAATTTGTCACATACAATTATATTCAGTACACAAACTTCAGTCAGGAGGCAGATCAAGGCATAAGTGCTCCATTGGGATACATTATGTATGCGAAAGGGGAGGGGAAGGTAATGACAAATACAGAGAAATGTGAACAAGGGCAGAGAGGGGTTCAAATAGGTAATTTTTGCACACATCCTTTGTGAGCAACTCCTAGATGGCTCCAATACTGATTAAAAGGTGCATTATCATGACTGACAGGTGCTTCAACAACTAACGACGAGCTGCATAGGTTTCCCAGTCACTTTTAGTACATGCTCGTCGTTAAAGCATTAAATATTCAACACCTTTTAAGGATCACATGAAAGCACCTCATGTGACCGATCTAAACGTATGCATCTAGGTAAGATGCAGATGTACGTTGTTTCATACAAAACACATTTTTATACAAAAACCGTTCTTTTCGGAAGCGGCTGGTTCAGGAGCGCCTCTGAGTAGGTAACTTGAAAAGGTGCTAGATCCTGTTTATATTGATTTTCACTTCCTTTCATGCAGACTTCCATAGCATATGTGCCACAGTAGAATGAAACAAAATGTAGGGCTGTGTGGATTTGACACAAAGACATGCAGGAACATGCTGCGCTGTATGAATTTATGTAGCACCATTAATTAACCTCTTACGGTTGAATTCACTTGCCAGCAGCAGACTAAGACTAGACCCAGTTTTACCTCGTCATATCCAAACAGCCAAAGCCTCGGTGTTTGATAGTACTTGTCGTAAGTGATGTTGAGATCGTATGTTCGTGTCTGGAGGATTGAATTCTCCGATGAGTCACCACAAGGTGTTGCAGCTGATGCTGCTGCCTCCTGCTTCTCAACTGTTGCAAAATTAACTGCTGCCTATAACAACGGAAACATCTAGGATTAAGTGAATTCCTTAAAAAGGTGCTATATAAATTGCCTAGCTAACTAACCAAAGCAATTAAGAGATAGTGACAAAACCACAGAAAAATATATAGTGGCTCTAGTACCACTTATGCCTCTGATTCAAGCAGTGACGTATTGCACATAAATCTCATATTATTCATAATTATGAAATCAAACAGTTACATATTACTGCTTCAAGAAACACTCTGGTAGCTCTATATGAATTCTAATGATATGAAAATTTAAATTCAAAAGAGTCAAATGATGGTTGCCATTAACGTCCAGCAAAAATTGGTCTATAATTAGCGTGATCTGATGATGATGATGAGTTATCGCCCCGAAGCAGTGGCGGAACTACACCAGGGCAAATGCTCTGGCCAAAAAGCCTTTGCCATGGTTGTTGCCCTGCCAGAATTTTTGCCCTGCCCAGAATTTGTTGGGGTATAAATCGCCCTCTGCACTGGTAACTTGTATGGATGCACTGCCTCTGTTCTGGTTAGAAAAAATGTTTGGCGCCACCACTGGCCTGAAGGCAGGTCCATTGGCTTTATGCCACCTGGGAATGAGATGAGTGAGGTGGTTTCCTGTTGCCTTCTTCACAGACAATTGTGGGTGAGCAACTTGTCCAAGGTCGCTATGCGGTGGCTTGAGGTAGATTCGAACCAGCGACCATCCGGTTACAAGGCACAGAACATACTGCTACACCACCACGTCCCACTTATCGAGATCTAGTCTCAAACATAATAGAGATGTAGAACTTCATCAACCAATAAATATTAGTTCACCCTATGCTTCCACTTGAAGAAAACTCTACTAAAAAAACTGATTATTACCTCATCCTCAACAACCACTTGCTGCATATACTCCTCCATGTCTCCTATAGATTCATCATCATCGTCGTCATCATCATCGTTAGCCTTGCAGGGAGCTGGAGGCACAGGAGCACTTTTTGCTTTGGAACTCTGAAACCCAACACAAAAGAACTCTATCACAACCAAATAGTTAATAATGATATGTACATAAAAGGATTTGAAGGATCATAAGAAATATAATAACAAATTGAAAAAAGCACAAAATATAAATCATTTAAATACCTTCTTTTTGAAATGATTGATAAAAAATTACCACTGATAAATTTCTTAATCGAACGAGTGGAACTTTGAGTAGTGATTCTGCTTCACACATGCGCCTCCAAAGCACTGCTTGGAAGTAAGAAATCAAAGAACACAAAACCAGAGGATGACAAAACTATTGTTCTCGACTGGCCGTAGAAAATCCTTCATCTTTCTAAAAATAACGGTAGCCTGATATATTGTACGCAGTTGAATGATGATGGATAACTGGGTACAAGAAAGAATAACTGACATCTTGTTTGAAGCTGTTACTTGCTTACGGATGACATAAGTAGAAGAACAGCTATATTAATTCTCGATGACTGATGACAAAACACTGCTAACGATTTCTGTGCATGAAACAACAGAACTAACCTTATCGTCAATCACCATTTCTGAGACACAGTCATGCAGCTGGGATACGGCTAAAAACATGCAAACACATAGGCAAAAAGGATTTTGCAACAGCACAATTTGCAGATTTATATGAATTGAATAACCATTTATTGACTTGTCAACATCAACTCCAAATCAATATACACTGTGGACTCATAAAAACAAAGTCTTTAGGGAACATGTCTTATGATACACCATGTACACCAGATCACACGTAAAACACATAATGCAGAAAGTCAATATTTAGCCCTACACTGCAGTTCTTGTACAGCGCAAAAACTAACATAATGTAGCGTTGTTAACTTTAGGGGACATAACACCACTTCGCATTATAACAGAATGGCGCATCAACAGGGAACGCCCAATTGAGTCCCACACTGTAGTTGCACAACGATCAGGTACACAATGACTGATGCAATTAAGTCAACTGATACAAAGTGCCTCTTACAAAATAAAACTTTTCGCAGGCACTCGTGGAGCAAAAGTGCAGTGAAAATACCTGCCTTATATTTACAGATTGAAGAGCTGTGGCACACCTGTTATCTGTTCTCACCTGGGCTTTGTATCTGGGCTTTTGTGTATAGCGCCAATTAAGGATATCTCAAAAACAGTCCTTGAAAGGCACTGAGCATGAATATCAGGTGAAAGAGGGGATGGGGCAAGACAGTTGGATCAAAAACAAAAGCCCTGTGCAGCACCATGGACATCCGAAAAGTAGTATGTGGCTAGTATCTTCACAAAAAATACAGATTTATGTACACACCCAGGCAGAATAACTTGTATCCTTACTTTTGGCATTAGCATTACCAATGTGTGTAGTGCTGTTTTTAATTCTTGTTACTAGTTCCATGGAAGTCAAAAACAAAAAAATTCCAAAATTCTCCTCCAAATGAATTAAATATTCTAAGCCTGAGGTAAACAGCCTAACAGACACTTAGTCGCTTCAATGTGTCTAACTCACTGACCAATTATGAATTATTTATACACAATTTTAAGGTTTTATTTTTATTGTACAACACCCAAGAGCAAGTCTTCACAGCCTGTAGCAAATCATCCCCACCAATCAGTGAGTAATCTAGACATCTTTGGGGGAATTCCCCCCAGGATTGATGTTCCCCCCAGAGGCCAGCAATATTATAATGTAGAGACCTTTTAGGGGAGGGAAATTCCCCCAGGATATATGGTTTTCCCCTCTGAGAGACAGGAAATCCTTAAAAAAGGTCAGCAACCTTTTTGAGAGAGTAATTCCTAGAGGAAAAATGTAAAAAGTTGGATGGATGACTAAAAAAAGGTCATCAACTTTTTTTAAAGATGTTTCCCCTCCCAGAAGAGGGGGACTAGATTAAACACTGCCCACCAATTTGTTTCAGAAAGGCAAAAGAGTAAACGATTCGACTTGGAAGACTTACCAGCAAAATGATGTGTGTCGACCCATCCACCATCTGGGTCTCCTTCCTCCACAAGTTTCTCATAATCTTCCTGGTGATTGTCAACCTGTTTCACCCTCTTGTAGCAGGGAACTGTTCAAATAAAACAACTCTCACTTTCATGTTAAGCAGTTAGGATTATATTAATTACCAAATACAACTGTATAATTACAAATCAAACATTAGCAGTAATGTTCCTTTTGTTTACACAAAATTTGTACATGTTGGCAAAGCTTAATGACTATACACACTAGGGCTGTACCGAATAGGTGATTATCACTATTCGGCCGAATACGAATAGTTGGACCAACTATTCGACAGCATTCAAAATTTCAAATGTAAGCAAAAGTTTCAGTTCAGTAAATTTAATACATAAACTAAAAGTAAACAGTCACTGTACACAAAGAATGAGACTACTGACACTGCGATACCGCGGTCCAGGCAGTACTGTAGGCAACGCCTGGCTGCAACCACAGCCTATTATGTTAATGAGAGAGTCACTTCAGTCCACTCGCTATAGCAGCCGCTTATGCAGAAACAGATGTCACGTGACCACTATTCATATTCGGTCCGACCGCTACTATTTGGTCAAATACCGAATGGCTGTTTGGCCAACTATTCGGCCCCGAAGCAAATATTTGGTACAGCCCTAATACACACCACTTCTTGAAGGTGCCTGATATTTCATTACGTTCATTACAAAGGCTGTGATAGATTTTCTTGAGTCGCTTGTATGATTGTATTACAGGAAGCTTTAGAATTGTTACACTTCTAATGTAATTACGTCTTGCAGTCTACGATAAAATGATTGTCAAGAAAATCATCCTGTTACAAGGGTGACCCATTTAGCAGGAATGCAAGTTCAACTTGGTCGCTCGCTTGGCACTAACTCTCCCTTTTGTCTGTGAAGTCGGTCTGTGAATTTCTTTCTTGTGTTGATGCAATATTTAAAGAATTCACTTTCACCCATTAAAAAAGACAGCAGACCTTTGTACTGCATCTGAGTTTTGAATGATAATCACTATGAAAATGGCAAATTGCTCATCAGGTCCTGTCAAAATTACGTAACAGACAGTCAGTCATAGGTAAGAGTGCTGCATCAAGTCTGTGCCTGGGATGAAAATACTTCAATGATCACTAGACTTTACTGAAGGGCAACTACCAGGTAAGCAGAACAATACCAACCATTTCTAGTCATGAGGAACTGCTTGTCTCTTGGCAGGTGCGCTTTCAGCTTTGACTCTTCACCGGACGCCCAGTGCCAAGTGGGACAGTGATAAACAAGATGATCCCCAGCCGCAACAAACTGCAGACAACACCAAAAGGAAAAGTGATAAGAGCTAAATGACAAAAACTAGCCCCTCCCCACAAGCTAATTCCCACATCGCCATAATAGAATCAGTCGATTATAATCGGTTCTCTGTAGCTGTTTCGGTCGAAATAGTGTACTATTTCAGTAATAGAACAAATTCAGTATAATCACTCTCTATTGCTATTTCATTTTTTAAATCTAAATTCATTGTTAGCTGCATTTTGACATCTGTCTGATTAAATAAATGAATATACAATACAATACTACATCTGTAAATAAGCTCAACAAAATTTCCATTCTACAGAAACTTTCCTCTTGCTGCTTGTTGGCTACAGCTACGCCTGCTCTGCATCCCTTTGCCTCTCATGCCCCTCCTGCCCTCCGGCCAAATGCAATTACTTTGTTCTCACATGATTATTCAGAAGATGATGGCACCAGCATTATATACCATCTGTCACCCGTTCTCAGTGTACTAAACAAACCATGGCCAACGCATGTGCCTAAACTTTATATATATACACAGATAGTTACAAAATTGCTTGATACCTTGCAGAACAAAATAATGAAACAAGCAAGATGAAAAGAATCAGTCAATATTTGGTTTCATCAGATGATGCAATTCATTTTGTTACAACACATGTATAACAAGAAGGGAAGGTAATACATACAAAGAAAATTCATTCCTCTTATCCATAAGTGAACTGGTTGTCCCACCCACCTAAATTTCCATAAACAAGCATAGAAGGTTTGATGTCGTTGGCCTATCACTCTCGAATAAACTGCTGTGGAAACTACACGTTGAACTATTTGGCAATTCTCTGCTTCATTTCCATAAGCATTTGAAAAAAAATCTATTCGGTTATGGTTTTGTGTTGTCAAGTTCAGAGTGCCTATGATTTCTATTTGAATGGTGCTATATGAATTTGCGATTGATTACAATATAATTCTGTTCTATTATGGTTCTGTGTGGTCAAGTCAGGATCACTTCTGATGTGCAAGTGACATTATACAGATATCAGGGCTGTAGTCGAGGGTATACGCGGGTATACAGCGTATACTCACCTCTAGAGAGCGTATACTCAGGGCTTAGTCGAGGGTATACGCGGGCATACAGTGTGTACTTACCTCTCTAGAGACCATATAGCCACTGACCAATAAAATTTCTACAAAAAGATAGGTTATAAAAGGTTTTGAGGGTGAATGACTAAAAACGTCATCAACTTTTTCAGAGACGAATTCCCAAAAAAACCTTCAAATTGTCTGAGAATTCCTAAAAGGTCATAAATTTTTCTGAGACGAATTCCCAAAAAAGGTCATCAAATTTGTTTTAGGGTGACACCTGCCCTAGTGACGCCGCTGCTCACTGGTAGCGTGTACTCACCTCTAATTTTACCACTACAGCCCTGACAGATATGTTATTACAATTTTACATTCGGAGCAGGTTTTTGCTATTCATGACCAGCCGTCTCACCTCGTCAGGAGTCAGAACTCCAGTCTCTTTGAACTTGGATTCCTAAAACAAGTCACAAATGAGATTTATGTCAACTCAGATAAATTCTGAATTCATGTTAGTTGTTCACAGCATGAATTTCTTGTACTAAATATGGTAGCACATCTGAATATATTCTTACAAAGAGGTAAAAGGAATCAATCAATCAATATTCATTTATTTAGAAAGGAAATAGCGTTGTCATAGACGCAAAACACTTGTGCCTTTTAGCTTAAATGTAATATATTAGCACCTTGGCATCATGCCACTTAAAGTGGCAGACTTAATGTACAACGAACTTCCAAATACGGATTTTGTGAGCCTACGAGAATTCAGCTTTCATGAGCATGTGACTATGCATGCATGGGGTTAATCGAATAGAGCCTTTTTATAATAAGCAGTGCCTAGTTGGTACTATTGCATCGCCTAAAATTAAAGTCAATAAAAAAATCACAGCCAAGCAAATTGATATCTTACAAAGCAATATGGCACTCTTCAATCATAAAAATATGAAATCTTTCTCTGGAAAACTCTTTTATCTTGTTACTTTTCATTGCCTTATTCTTAGCGAGACTTCTTGTTTACTTTAAGCTCAGATCAACCTGCAAATTTGGAAGCATTCAAAATCTAATAGTGTTCACATCTTTAATAAGAATTCTTTTCATATATCAGCAAATTTTTATATGGGATTTATGGTGAACTCACTTTCAGAACAGGAACAAGATATTCGGCAACTCCAAGGGCTTTGCCCAGGAACAAATTCTTCACTCCCTGCATCGTACTACTCATTTCAGAAGACAATCTAAAATTACTGTTCGGCGCGACAGATCTCAGTAGAAAACCGAGTAATCTGAAAAGTCCAGCCAAAAATGACCAAAAAATTAATAAACCACTGGGGAAAATGATTCACAAGTGGCCGGGAAGTATTAAGATAACTGGTCCAGTTCTATGATCGATTTTCCGCAATGTTTACGAAAGATCGGAAGTACAAAGAATCACGTGAAATTGCGAATTTCTTTAGCGCAATATCAGGTTTAGATGTTTGACAAATGCACGTAATCATAGATAATAAATCGTTATAATCTCTTCCCCAAAAGTTTACGTGACATGCGCTTGTCAGATGCAAATAAACGCTACGTACTTATAATAGTTTCTGCATTATTTTGTGCATACGAGTCTGTAAGACTGAGTTACCCACAATAGTTGTTAACGAATGCAGTATATCCAAAAATCCAAGGTCCAACGTCTAAGGTTCAGTAGTTGAAATCTTGTAGTAAAGCAGCAACACATCGTAGTGATAGGCCTACAAGTCTATTATCTCTGTTACTTAATGACGTGGCCTAAATAACACCGCCTCCGCTGTGCTCTTGCCCTCCACCCCTCAGCTACCATACTTATTCCATCACGCAGAAATTTCCAGGTTGTGTGCAAGTGTGTATCAAGTTTATCGGTAAACAAACGAGGCACAGATGACTACTAAATTCGCCAACAGCCCCAACACGATTTTCAATGCGAAAGAACACTTAAATATGTAGTTAGTGACCGTAGGTCCCTGGGCGGCGATCTAGGGGGTCGAGGGGGACATATGTCCCCCACCTTTAAGAGTGGGGGGACACGCCATACATTTGTCCCCCCCAATTTTGAAGAAAGACTGAAAAGGCCAGCAAAATGCAAAGTTCTGCGTGTGAGGGTTTTCGTAGCCTTTTTTGATCAGACGAGGAAAATAAAATTTATCACGAGAAGTGTTCCCCAAAAATTCTCAGAAAAAGCTGAATTTCTAAAAAAGAGCCTGAACATTGTGGGCGATGACGTTGTAACAGAAAGATAATCAGATTGTTGCGAGACCCTGAAAAAGTTGCGTACAAGAGGTGAATGACTAAAAAAGGTCATCAACTTTTTTGGGAGATGAATTGGCGAAAAAGTTAAGAACTTTTCATGGAATGTCTCAGACCAAGGCCGACTTTGTCCCCCCCCCACCTCTCAGACAAGATCGCCGCCACTGCGTAGGTCCTTGACCAACAGGCTCCATATCATGTCATATGCTTCCAAAAGCGCTATAGCGGCTACTGGGATCCGCACATCCGCGCCAGACCTCCTAATCGCCAAGGGTGACGCGACAAGTTGCTTACGGCACCCCGTTAGTCCACGTGCCAACAATTTAAAACTTTGCTCCCCTTAAAAAAATTCCTGCGGACGCCCGTGTCTTGGTTCACACTCGAATTCTGGTCTCAAGAGTACCGTTCATACAGCGCAGGTAAAAGTTTTACACCAACGCCGCTGCTGCCAATTAATATCTTAGTCAACTATATTTGCAATTTCTTCTTTACTGCAGGAGATCACATGCTACTTCATAAAAATGCAGAGCTCAGCTAAACTCTCTCTGACCAGAATCATTCCAAAAACATCAGCGGCACGACCATCTGACCATGATCATCAGCTTACTGTACTGTTCTGGCTTCCACGGATGCAGTGATACCACCTCAAAAGTGGTGTAAAAGTTTTGCACGTTTAATGTTAAATTTGGACAAGCGCCACATTCTAAGTCGCCTCCAAAAGCTGACCACAACTCCACCCAATCACCTTATTATGCAACCATGACTGTTGTTCCAATGACAAGGATGCCTTTCAGAGCGCTGGAATTTCAAGTGTCTAGCCAAGGGCAGCATCCTGATGAAGACTCAGTATTGGCTTATGGATCACAAGTTAAATCTTTTTCTAAACTGCATTTCAGTATTTCACTTGTCAGCCGTTTCCATATTTCCACAACTTAGATTAGAAAACTAGAGTGTAGATGAAGCCCCTTTGATGTAGCTGCTTTGGCTTTTACTGTCCAAAACTTGAGGCCAAGAATAACCCCTGCTTTGAATCGTATCTAAATGAGAAGTTCCTAAAAAGTGCTTTATAAAAGTCCAGATACATTCAGCAGTGCACTGTAAAGCATGAAACGGAATCAACGGTTGGTGCCAGGGATGTCATTATGGGGGCCATCCCCCCGATTTTTGAAAAAAAAGGAAAAAGGATGGAACAAGAAAAGGAGGAAGAAGAAAGGGGTCAAAAGAAAAAATGATCATCAAATTCATGGACGTCATTTTTGTAGCTGTATATGCCCATAAGCTAGTCCCACTGCAGGGACTAGCTTATGGGCATATACAGGCACACAGTGATGGACTTACTATGAGACAAATGGGGAAAGCAGGCCAAGTTTTGAAGAAACACTAAAAAAGGTCAAAAAATTTTCCATGTGTAAACACGAAAACAATTCACATCTTTTTTTACCAGATCAGTTCAAAAGTGTCCCATGTCCCCCCACCTGTCAAACAAGATTGCTGCTAGTGCACCGTCCCTGTCCCCGGGGAGAAAGCTGCAATGACGTCCCTGGTTGTTGCTAAGTAACACGTTCATAATTCAACACTTGAAAGCCAGCATGAGTAGTGGCCAAGCTGACCAAAATTTTTCTTGCAACCGGTAGATTGTAAATTCATATCTGCTAAATACCAACACAAAATCTGTGGTGACCAGTTTCCTTGTTTAAGAAGTTTAAATGAATTCTGCATTTTTGCATTCTGCACATATATGCAAGATATCACAAGCAGTGGCGTCACGAGGGGCGTGCGGGGGGTGCGGACCGCACCGGGTGACACCCTCAGAGGGGGGTGACACCCAACATGAGAAAAAACAATTTTTTGAAGACTTTTTGGGGAGACGAATTCCTAAAAAAGGTCATCAGGTTTTGTTCTGGTATTATGGTTGGAGACCGAAAAGAAGGATGGAAATAGTAAAAACCAAGCGAATGACTAAAAAAAGGTCATCAACTTTTTTGGGAGATGAAATCGTAATCGTTGGAGACGAATTCCTAAAAAAAGGTCATCACTTTTTTTAGGGTGACACCTTGACTTACCGCACCGGGTGACACCAGCCCTAGTGACGCCACTGATCACAAGCAATGTTTCACAAATTAAACTTGCTCAGATTGTAAAGTATGCACCAGCCAAAGTCACTACTTTTTCTCATTACAAAAACTTTTTCTGGTTAATCAAACACATATTTGGTTTTGCTTTGCAAGTGGCCCAGAGATTCAGCAAAAAGATGCTCAGACACGGATTTCAACAGCACAGACATAAAATTAAATGTACGTGTATCACATGATAGCAACAAGCACGAGACAATGTCCAACCGTAACTCAACAAATTATACTGACTGAATTTCAATCGCTCACAGGGAAGAACGTAAGGTTGAACAGGCGTTAAGTACATACATTTAGCAAACTAGAAAACTCGAAGACTCAAATACCAAATCAGTCACTGTCTGAGTCGGATTCTTTTGACTTTCTTGCAGAAGTGCGATACTTTCTGTCACTTAATTTTTCACGATTTTTTATTTGACGGAATCGTTCGCCAGTCGAGCCAACGCCATTCGAGCCGCTAACGGATATTTGAACTGCCTGACTTTTTGAAGTGCCGTTACTAGAGATGTTCGTTGCTCCACTTGAAACGGGATCACAGTCTGAAGATGAAACATTAAAACTATGTCCAGCCACATCGTCATTACCATCGACAGTCACTGGTATGTCAGGCACATCTCTCGTTGGCACTAAACACCTGTTAGATTTCAAATTTGACGAGCGATCATCCACGCGTTCGTTCGGTTTACGACTCCGAATCAAACTAGATTCGCGGTTGCAGTCAGAAAACTGTCCATCCACGGCATTCTGGTTTCCATTGGAACTACTGTACTGCTCTTTCTTTTCATGCACAATACAGTTAGTTGCTCTTTCCTCAGTTTCTGAAACAGATGAGTGGCTGGATGACGTACGAAATCTTACCACTTGAACTCGTTGCCTCTTGTGTCTGGACTCCTCGTCCTCCGACTGGCTATCGCTATCACTGACAATGGATTTTCTAATCCTCTTGAGGCGATTTAGAACAGCATCCTTTGGTGAACCTTCCCTCACTCCATTTTCCCCGGTTTGGCTTATAACTGTAGATAAAGAGGAATCACTTGATTCAGAACGTTTGTCTGCATCATCACAGTTTTCATCAGAACTGGTGCTAATGCTGCTGATGCTGCTGTTTCTAAGACTATGACTCGTCGAACTATCGCTGTTGGAATATGGCAGCCCTAACGACATGCCAAACTCCACTGATGTTCTTGGGAGCGAAGCCAGACTGAACGGAGACGACACCGATTCGACGTCAGACTGCGTCAACGAACTCTCCAAGTCCGAGATATCGTTGTTGACCACTTCTACGCTGGAGTCGAAAGGGCCGTCATCGTCGGTGGTTGCTTCTTCCAGTTCGTGCTGTACCAGCGTATCAAAGAAGGCTATCATACGCGGGTCCTCTTCGGTCGATCCGTTCGTGTAGTCGTGTGTCATTACAGGACCGTTGTGAACTAGGAGATCCATGTAATCGTTCTGTGAAAATATTGGTCTCGTCTTGCTATCTCCGATGCTAACACCGTCATCTTCCGATATACTGAACGGACTCCACGCCTGTGACACAAAAAAAGCAGCAGAACAATACATGAGTGAATCTTTGTCAATCTATGCCACCCATTGGTCCCAGGAGGAAACACCACGCAAAAGACCAGCTCACTGATACTGGCAGCTTCCAGTAACCACTATCACAACACAAGGATGTCTTACCAAAAGGGAACATTAACTTCTCTAAAGTATTCATTAAACAGTGATAGTTTCTGGCTGCAGTCTTTTGACTCCATGCAGCATATATTTCAAATTATCTTAAAATGCAGCGCTTAGAAACATTAGTTACTGTGTGTGTGTGTGTGTGCACACACGCGCTTTATGAGGTAATAAAAGGCGCTTTACAAAGTATCTTGATGCATACCATATTACAAGCATGCATCCAAGCACACACATACATATATGGTGCAATAGCAGCAAAAAGATTGACATTTACGAACTGTCTTGTGGCAAATTCCCGCTACATGTATTTGCATGAAACCGAGCCTTCATTGTCAAATGACGCACCTCAAAAGTTCAGGCTATCTGGTCACTGGGTTTTTCTTTCCTCCTGAAATATCCCTAACACCCAAGCGCCTATGAATAACTATTAAATAGACATAAACAAATATACTGCCTTTTGCAATGATTTTTTATTAATCAGAAATAAGTGCCACACAGGTTAACAGAAATGCGAGGCTTATTAAGAATTTTTGGACAGAACCTTAATAATTTTTTCAACGCCAGAGGAGATGATAAGACAGTTGTCGGCGTTGTATCGGACTTGGTTGACGATGGAGCGATGACCTTCAAGCACAAAGTCTGCTTGTCGGATACAGTGGTCTGAATAAAATAAACAACAGACAGCAAGAATGCTTAATGTGTCTCACCACACAACATTTTACAGTCCAAATCTAAATGACTTCAACTCTGAGTGGGAAATGACTCATTGGCCCTGTGTATGTGTATGTGTGTGCGTGTGTATGTATGTGTATGCGTGTGAGCGTGTGTAGGAGCCCAGTAGAGGAGGCTTTATCTAATATTACAGCACTGTTTGATTTCTAAAAAACATTTTCTTCTTAAAGATTTTATCATGATTTAGGCTAGCGCTGAGAATGCCTCAACACTTTAACGATAAGCGTGCACTAAAATGTATGGAAAACTAATTCCTCTCATCACTAAAAGGTTATTGAAGGACTTAATATGTACTATATTGTTTCTGGATGCATGCAAACATACTTCCAGGGTCTTGGGAGTGATCAATTCCAACTGCAGAATCATTACTTGCTTATGAACCATTTAGAGGCAAATTGCAACACCCTTACTAGGGTGGTCCACAGACACATGGTAAAAAATAAAGTTCAAGCTAGAAACCAGGCCACCCTCTCAGTTTTTTACACCTATCAATAGTATTATTGAGACAAAATTTCAGCTTCCAATTCCAATTGGAAGACGATGCTCACGGACTATGTTACTTTGTCATATACCGATAAATAGACATTAATTGCAGAAATGAGTGTGTTCGCATACAAATGCATTTTATTTCAAGATAGATCAAATATTACTGTAATTTGACAGCATATGTAATACAAGAACAGTTAGACAGATGGAACTGTAAAATTTCAGAAGGTTTGATGAATTGCAAATGTCCAAAAATGTCAAAAACATCGTCCAGTCCATGAAAATCGAATGTCGATTGTTCTTGTTTTATAATTTCAACACCTGTTACAGTATTTGACTCTAGAAACTGCAAGGCTTTGCAAGCACTGCGTCAACGGCAGCCTTCTTTGTTGTGTGAGTGAGAACAGCTTTCATATTTGCCTCGAGCACTTGGAGAAGAAAGTTCTTCTCTTCTTCATCATAGGTGATGAGTCAGTAGAATTCCTCGAACAACTTCACACCCTCTCAGCCGCGTCATTCACCACTCTCAACTGCTGAATTATCTGTCTGCCTTGCTTATAATCCTCATTCTCGATCCATTTCTCTGGTTGAAGTGTAAAAAAGTCACTCATCTTCAGGTGTGACAGTTGTGTCAGTGCTCAGTGGGTTCTAAAATCACCCAGAAAACCCTCCTTCAGTACCTTGGCATCACTTCACACCTCCTTTAACCAGGCTTTGCAGTCATTCTGTCGACAATCTTCATTTTATCTCTTAGAGGAAGTTGGTCTTGCAGTCATTCTGTCGACAATCTTCATTTTATCTCTTACAGGAAGTTGTTCCGAGAACATTGCCAGATCTACAGCCTCATCTGAAAGGTACCACATGTGGTTTTCTAGGACCTTCCTGACAGCAACGCTAACCTAACAGTCAATAGACTCATATTGTCCTAGGCCAATCCAAAGTGACAGATCTTGTTCTGGAGCTTCAGCAGCAAGTGGGTCTTTGTCCAAGCCTTTGCGTAAAACAGGGCACCAAACTTAAAAAATCAATGAATCTGAGTTTCTTCATGAATAGATCAGGTTGATCGCGAAAAATGTAGACAGTAACTTGCATACAGTAACTTGGCCATCCAATGTGCATGGTGAATTGGCCCAGGGCTCTCCAGTGAATTATTGAAGACTTACTTCCAAGGACAACCACTGTCAGCTCAATTAGCTCTTGGTAGTTGTCTTTGATCTCTGAATCTGACTTTCTTTCAGCAAACACCTTGAGAAACTGACGCTGTTTCATACGGGGCTGCAGTGCCGGATATGACTTCCAGTCCTCGGAAGTTGACACATGTCACACCTTCCCAGCAGCTATAAATATTTTGAAGATTGGAATTTATGGAGAACAGGTGGACTGCAGCACAAGGTGAATACTTTGACTAAAATCAATTCCATTACATGATGACGGCAGGCCAACCACAAGAGCTCTCAACTTATTTGTCTTCCAGCAGAACACACAATCCGTTGAAATGCCCAGTGTTGACAGACATTGTATCAAAGCTCAAGGCTTGAACCTTATCAACTGTGAGCTTTCACAACTTCAGAAGAATATGAACGACCATGAATTCATTGCATCCTGTCCCAAAGGCTAATTTGGGCACAAAGAGGAGCTTATTCACACCATCACCGGAAACTAGCACTGGCAGGTGGTCTACATTTCCTGCTCCAAAGATCTTAGGCAGGGTTTACCCAACCCAGTGTAGTACCAGTGGCTAATCTGGTACAAATTCAGATCTTACAGCTTCAGCATGCTCTATCCTGGCTTTCTTACGCACTCTGTTACGCGAAAGTGGCAGGGCAGAAGGATCACAGCCAAGCGCTGCAGCAATTGTAATGTAAAAATTCACTTCTGAAAACATGTCAGCCAAAAACACAGGAAGTAGGCAATATGACCTTCAACAAGAACTGTACACTTTTTTGTTTCAAGTACCAGTAAGTAAGTAAGTCTGATAACACAACAGAAACTATTTCAAGCTCATCTCCATGATTAATGTTGACCAAGTTATACGGCACCGAGATTTAGGGCAAATACAACTATATGGTAATATTTATTTGTCATTGAGCACCGTCTTCCAGTTGGAATAAGAAGCTGAAATTTTGTCTCAATAATACTATTGACAGGTGTAAAAAACTGAGAGGGTGGCCTGGTTTCTAGCTTGAACTTTATTTTTTTGGACCACACTAACCCTTACAGCTTTCCAACACTTGTGGGCTACAAGGCTTTCTCTGCAGATACAAAACAATCTAAATGAAAAATTTGATTCGTGTACATGAAACATTAAATCACTAAACCTGCATTTGTTAAATTAACAGAGAACCTGATTCTCAAAACTAAAAACTTATCTTTTTCACCAAGGTAGGACAGGGAGTACTCCTGAATAAATGGCTGGCAGGTTAAATCATACGCATGGTAAGGATGACTTAGTGGCCCATGACGCTACACAGAGCTATTAAATAACTATTACTTAGAAAGGTTTGTTAAATTACTAAACCACCTTCAGGAATATCGTCTGGAATTTTCCACATGTAGAGATGGAAGTCATCGGAACCAGACAAAATATACTAAAAGTACACAAATCAAAATAACATTAAAGAAATGCCATAAACATACTCAGTATTATCAGTCTTAAAAAATTACACGAAAAGATTGAACAAATTATTTTCAAAACGCATCACTTCAGTAATTATTCCTTTAAGACAAAAAAACAGAAGCAATAAGCAATTTGAAAGAGGCAAGTTTTAAGTTCAGAAAGAAATGAAACAAACAACTGAGCAGAGCGCACAGACGCAGGGAAAGAGTTTCAAAAAGTAGGTCCACCAACCGAAAAAGCTCGTTCACCAAGAACGGTTCTTGATTTAGGTACGATAAGGCAAAGATAATCAGATGACCTCGTTGAATAATGATAAGCATGTAAGAATGCACCGCTGTTAAATGTCATTGCTTGAACTTGCTTCAAATCAAAGCAAACCTCTCATGTTGCAAAAATATTTCAGCACAGGCCCAAACAAGTGGTAGTGACCAAACACTACCGTCTCAATACAGTGTTACGCCTGTGCCGCACACCACAACATGCGTTTGTACAAACCTGATCCATGCTGCCAGCAAATGAACAGCTCTTCATGGTACACGAGTTATAATAGCCAGAATTGTGGAACTGCATCACAGGCTGTTCGGAGTGGATGTCGTAAAGAACGGGAGGTAGGCGACGCCTCAGCGCCAGCAGACGATCACCAGATGAGCTGAACCTGACACTCATGCAGCTCTGTGGTCTGGTGCCATACATGACAAGAGCACTGAAATACCCAGAATAAATGATCTCAGTTAATCACAGTTGAAGATCATGGTTTACAGGTTGTAATACATGATACTATTATTATTATTACTATATATTTATTAAGCACCACTACATAATGAAGAAGAGCAGTCCCTTAAGCTAGCCTGTGTGGCAGCCATGAGTACGAAATTTAATTTGACTGACTTCATGTTTCTTAGCCTCAGCATTCGAGGGTGGGTGGCCAGTCCTTTCCCTCGCCATCTCATCTTCCCACAGAGAGTTTATGGCCAGTGTCCTCGTTGGAGCTGACTTAGCCATGGAACACAAATGGAGCAGAAATCTCAAAACTAATTTCTCCTTTGGCGGGATTTGATATCCTGACCTCTCGATTTACAGTCCAGCACCTAACCACTACACTATTGAGCACTATCTAATGACCAAGCATCAATTGACAGCACTGATTGAAGGACTTGCTTAAGGTCCCTACAAAGTAACCATCCCATAGGAGGCTCGAACCTGTACTCTCCATGTTACACAGTGAGCGCTCAAACCAGCTACCGTGTCCCACAACTGCAGCTGATTGGTTTGAGCGTTTGCCTTTCAGCATGAAGAGTATAGCTTCAAACCTCCAAAAATACTCAATGAGCAGGAACCTTGAGCAAGTCCTTCATGTACCATTGCTCAGTGCCACCAATTAATGCTTTGTCGTCAAATACTGGCACTTAAAACCACAGAAATAATAAACAAAGTTGGAAAATACAATCTCAAGAAATTTCTTTAGGATACAACATACAGCACGCACTAGAACGCAAACGAATGGCAATTTCTGAGAGTTCAAAAGACTGACAGATTTCTAAGCACACGAGGAACAAACAATCTCATATAGCCTTCTCATGGCAGTTAGAACCATGAAAGCAGTTAGACAAATAGGATCATATAGCAATGCTTAACCTTTTAACGACGAGAGGGATTAGTTTTCCATACATTTTAGTACACGCTCGTCGTTAAAGTGTTAAACCAGAGCAGGTTGAAATAACTGGATGCATGTAAAGAAACCCTCTCTATCAGTACTGTAGGGAAACACATCATAAGCTGCCTTTTTTGCTAACTGAGAGAAATGACAAGTATTACAGACCTCTTTGGCTTCCGAATGTCCCACAGTGCAGCACCTTGCTTGGCATTGGCCGTTGCAATGAGACGTGAGTCTACGGGGTTATACATGACGGCATGCATTGGACTGCTGCCATAACGGGCCAACACAAATGGATCTAGTAAAGACAACAACAAAAACAACATACTTCACCAAAATTTCTCATAAACAGCATGAACAATTGCTAAAAAGTGCATTATTATTATTATTATAAATTAAATTTGCAACGCGCACACGGTTACATAGAAATGTGAATCTGAGATGCAGATATTCAGTCGCCAGGAGAAGATGCAGTTAGACATCCAAGTGCAAGCCAAGGAGAAATAGTGAGTTTTGAGTCGCTTTTTGAAGGCAGAAAGTGAATTTGAGCCGCGAAAAGAGAGTGGCAGTCAATTCCATTCCCTGGGGACAGAGGCGAGGAAAGCATGCAAGCCCATAACTGTTCTGCATTGTGTCTCAGCTAGAAGACCTGTACTGGATGACTGCAAGCAACGAGGAGGGATGTTACGAGTAAGTAGTGATTGAAGGTAGGGAGGTGTGCTGGTAAATTAGGTTATAAAATCAAAGCAACAGTCAAATACTATTTCAAAATTGACCAATGTCTGTTAGTTAACTATTATTGGAAATATTTAACTTCTGTTAAATTACCATCTTTACAGAATTTTGGAGCTGAAAAATCCTCTTTTGGTTGCTGCAGTCTAAGGCAAGCATGAATGATTTCCTTATTTCCCCTTAAATTTCTCAAGAGCTCCAGACAATGCTCCCAAAATGTTTTGGCAATCAACGCACAGAAACAAACTGTGTTTATATAAAGTGTACGACATGGATACCTTATGTTAAAATGATACAATTTACATCTTTGTCTCAAGTAAAAAAAAAGACAAACACTGTGCCCAAGAAAAAGAAGGCAGAAAAATTCAAAACTGGTTATGAAGTGCAATGGATTGCTGCACAACTAGGTGAAAACTATACATTTCTATCAGAAACAGTAAAAATGTTACAATTTTTTAAATGACAAACATTATGTATGACTAAACAGTTTATTTGAGAGTGGCATAAATAACTTCAATACGTGCCATCCAATAATAAGTAATATCAAGGTCTTACATCAGAATGACAAATGATACACATGTCGTGTTAAAGTAACAAACTCGTTACAGAAAAATTTGCAGGTCTACAACCCAATTCAAAGTAGAAAGCAACAAGATCTGAGCAGAAGACTAACCATCAGTGGCTGGCTGTCGAATATCGAAGATGAGAACTCGGCCATCATCACAAGCGCTTGCAAAAACATTGTCGTTCAGAGGATCAACGGAAAGACCGTAGAGGGCATCTTGGTGCAGGAAGACATTCAACGTCTGACCACTAAATAAGACACAGAAATGTAATGTAATAAACAGAATATGTACAATCTTTGTAGCAATGCACATAGCACACTTCTTCTAGTGTTTTTCATAGAGTCAACAAATGACAATGATAAACAAAAAGACAAACATATCTATACTGGTAAACAGTCCACACTGTAAAGACCATTTTTTCAACAGCAAACCAGGACATAATGTACCATGGTAAGGAGAAATGCTGAAGAGGTGTGGACTAACAACACTGAAATGAACGAGACAAAGGAGTCTTGCTGAAAAGCTAAGAAGATAATTGCTGTAAAGAAAACAGTACAACTGGAAAGATTCTTCGAGCCATCACTATACAAGGCAAACTCTGAGGTCATAGAAACAAACTTTTTAAGAAAACAAACGAACTTATTAAGGCTGAAATTTATTAATTCAACAGTTGTAGGGAGACCTATGCAAGAGTTTGGCTGATAACGAAGACAAAGTACACAAGTACATAGCTTAAAGCAGCTGTATGCTTGTATGCTTGTGTGTGTGATTGACTTTCACACCTAAAAGGTACTACATAAGTGTCAAAATACTTACATACATCACATACATGCATATGCACATACATGCATACATACATAAAAACATACACAAAAGATGTTGAGAAGTAAACAGTGTGATGGTCCTAACACAGATGAAAACTCTTTGAATTGCTTAAAATTCACGTTATAATTATAACAGCCATCAGGACCCAGAGTTATCAATCTCAAAACACTCCTACACTGGAACCATTTTTGGGTAAGTACCAATTCCAGTTTTTTGCTCTCCACTTCGTCTTCCTATTCAATTTGGCTCAGAAACCTAGTCAAAAAGCTAGGCCTACTCCACTACTCCAGAGCTTGTTTAAACGTGCAGTGATACACAAAATGTGCAGTGATTTAAGGCTGTTTGTGCAGGAAATGAATTGTAATTCATAATTATTTATGATTTTTATTATTGAACAAAAGTGACACATGCAGTGATAATTTTCCTTAAAACACGCCCTGCCCTACTTCATTCATAGCAGTTGTTCAAGCAGAATACAGAATCTGGCTCACATATTAAATCTTTTCAAATGTCTTCATAAATTCACTGGTAAACAGAATTCATAAAGCATTTCAGTGCCACTGTATTTGGACAATTGCCAGTTTTCAAAACGCTCAAATTAATTTGATTTCACGTACGACAGAATTATAGAAAAGATGTTAAGTAAAGAAACAAAATCACAAAGATAACTTAAAACATTTAAAGTGTTCTGACTGAGCACTTTCGTCTGCTTTATATACAAAAGAGCAACAGCAATGTCGTTTACCTTTTAGCGTCATGAACAATGACTTGCTCATCATTACCTATAAATAACATAATATGCACAACATACAGATGAAGATATAAAGGTAAATGCAAAAAAGTCAAGAAGCATACAGGTATAACAATAAAACAGATAAGCAAGTATAAACGTAAAGCAAAATCAAAACAAAATTTTACAAGAAAAACAAACCCTATATAAGGGGGATAGAGTAGTGGTAACACTCATGGCCAGGAGAGCATAAGGTATGCGGATCGACTCCCGTAACCCCCCTCTAGGGCGGCGTCTTGCATGGCTGCCAAACCGTGTGTTTAATTAAGATATTGATTGTACTTTCATGTTTCAATGTAATCTTACTGCGTCTGTCAGTTTGAAATAATAAAGAATATAATTATTATTATTATATATAATACAAGTAGTTTTTGACTTTTATGGTAACTTGCTTAACCCTTTAACGACAAGAGGGATTAGTTTTCCATACATTTTAGTACACGCTCATCGTTAAAGTGTTAAGATGTTGTTTTCTTTGCATCACAACAAGAAAACAAACCACATCAGGACAAAGAAAGTACTTGCAGTGCTAAATGAAAAGTTTATTCACCTACGCTTACCTACAAAACAGGGTCAGTCAACGTTCTTGTCTTTACATTTAAGTAGTGTCTTTAGAAGAAGAAGAGCAGTTCCTTAAGCTAGCCCTGAGGCAGTGAGGCAGCCATGGGTATGAAGTGTTAGTGACTTCATTTTCTTAGCCTCAGCATATGAGGGCAGGTGGCCAGTCCTCTCCCTCATCATCTCATCTTCCTACTGACAGTGTACGGTGTACTCTTTATAGCCGAGTTGGCTAGGGGACGAAGGTGGAGCAGAAATCTTGAACCAAATTCCATCCGGGCAGGGATTTGAACCCTGACCGCTCAAGTGACAGTCCAACAAGCTAACCACTACACTATCGAGCATCTTTAAGAGGCTCTCATAATGTGCCACATAAATAACTAGATAATAAAATATAGTTAAAATATTGTTACATAACTGACTCTTAAATATTTTACAGAGTAAACTCTAAACTTTGTATTGTTTTACCTCCAGAGAAGATCTTGTCATTATTATTGTCAAATGCCAGGCAGAAGATGTTACTGTTATGTTGACCTTTCATCACAGCAGGTGACCCTTTACCATCCAACGCCTTTTCCACATTCCATAACAGGACTCTTCGGTCATCTCCACCTGAAAAAGTCTATCAGGATTAGACCTGTAGCCTTCTGTAATGAATTCTTACAGTGCTTTTTTTAAACGTCAACATCATCACAAGAAACGGCAAAGTGAAAATGCTGTGCTTGCTAGCCTACAGGTCTTATTTCATGTTGTTTAATTAAAAACACTTTTCTCTTTAAGCAAATAATGCTCAGATAAATGGAAAAATCACCACTTTTGAGCTCTTGCACAAATGTAGACACCAAGTAATAATGTCCCATTCACAAGTGACAGTTGACACCATGTTTACAATCTCAGTCCCTGTTGCACTGAGGCTAAGGAATGAAAACAATAAAAATGACGTCTGCAGCACTTGTTTATGCTCACCAACCCAAACTTGCTCACAGATGGTAAAAGACTGCAACCAGATATACACCCCAAGTTGCAATCTCTTTGCACCACTTGTATTAGTCACTGGCTGGCCAAATGGTCATAGAATTTCTCTCCATGATTAACAGTTGATGCCATTTAAGAATGCTACCTTACCAATGCATCACCAAATACAAGTCCGGGCTTCAACAATCTCCAGATGGGAACCCAGTCTACCTAATACAGGTCAACCAATTCAAAACTGTGGTAGGTCTTCAGTGATACACGATCAAATACTATAAAGTACAATACAACTGTATTTTGATATTGCCCTCCTTACAAAGTTCAGAAATGCACACGACCACACGACAGAACGTCGATGACACTGGGTCGCTATGCAGCGGCCTGAGGCAGATTAGAACGTTTAACCCTCCGGTTACAAGGCACCGAACATACCACAACACCACTGCATCCCCCAAAATCAAACGCCCTTCACCTCCGAAGGGATACTGTACAGAAATTCTCAAAAGCCAAAGCACATTTACGAAAACAACTCCTGAATTTAGCCTAGACAGTAGAAACAGGAACAATCATACAATACATTGCGATTTATTCATATTGCATTGTATTCATTGAAGAGGGACAAACACACGAGAATTATTTAGTAAATTCTGTATGTGATGATCATGATGATCCAATCTGCCTAAACGAATAAGAACAATAAAACAATGGCCATCTACATAATTATGGCTCCATGAGGTATGTTCAATATACGTATATACATACTTTAGGGCCCATAATTTGTTTTTATTTTAGAAGTATTATTTAAAGAAATTTTTTAACTTTTACTGAAGTAAAATTGTTGATGAATACCTATGTTTAAGTATTTAAAATACGTTTACTTAAGGACTTAGGTCTGGTACTTCGAACAACATTAATTACATCATATCGGCATGGTTTAGTCCCAAATTGTCCATTTTAATGTATTAATGTAAAATGGTTGGCGATGTGATCTGAAGCAGGGAATACAAAGGGCTTCACCGGTTGTAATAAAGATCGGACTTGCTTTTAGTTTTAAAAATGACCAATTCCCTATTTATTAGATAAGATACGACGTTATTTCAACATCAGCAGTACCAGAAACTATCCAGTGCCCGCCGTTGTTTGAGAATTCAATGGCATTAATGCAACCGAAGTGACCCTTCAGGTCTTTTCTGAACAGCTTTCGACTCCTCTCGAGCAGGCCATCGCCCATCTGATGCTTGAACAGCTCTCCACGGTCGTCGTTACAGGATCTTCTGCCGTCGATCCACTGCGGAACTGCCACTCCTTTCCGCCAATTTTGACGTATGAAAGACATTTCTCGGAACTGCGTAAGCGAATTTGGGAAGACACCGACGAAGTTAACACAATTTCCCTTTAAATCACTCCGTGCAAATCAAAACACAAAAGTTATCGATACCATTCGCTAGATGTCGCGAATAATCAACCCACGTGCAGTCTCGCGATCGTAATCGTAATCGTAAGCTGCAAATTTTTAAAGCGCTACTGTAAAGCAAAGCACAGGCCGCCAGCTTATTCACGAGCACTGCGTCAAGTCAAGAGGTTGTCCAGAAATGGTCAAGGGAAGTTCCGAGTCCGGTTTCCAGAGAGACCAGAGAGGACGAGAGGCAGAGTAGCTGCTAAGCAGGTGATCGTTGTGAACGAGAACGTTTGGAAGGTGAAGGATTGGATGAGGGTAGGAATTTGTGAAAGTCCGGTTGGGTATAACGATCCCAAGTATCTTGTAATGCTGCATTATTAATAGGCCTACTAGTGTACGTTAGCTACGGGATCAAAATCGTAACCGTAGTAGGCATAAGCGAAAATTTATATAGCGCCTTCCTGGGACTCTTCTAAGGGGTGCTCTCGATCAGACAACAGTAGGCCACGACAAAATAAAAATTAATGGTCTTAACGCCTGGCGAAATAGAAGCGAAGAGAGGAAAAGAAGTTCGAGTCGCATATAGGTCTGACGTACGATAAGAAGACGCAGACGATGTAGACCTAAAACACGAAATATGAAGCGCCAATTTATGAACGGTCGTAATAAAATCACAATGACAATGTACTATAGTCACGTCATGAGAAATGTGAGTGAAAATATTATCTTTAAAACATTTTAATCGAACGCTCGTGAATAGGCTGGTGTCCTGCGCTTGGCCTTCGAGTGGCGCTTTAGAAGTTTAAAGATTACGATTACGATTACGATTAAGCTTCTGGAGCATAATTGCGCGTAGGCTTATTTTGGGCTAGCCTATAAGCCTAACCGCTACCTTGCCAACGTTTTAGCCTACGTCGCAAATTGCGTCTGATAGTAAGTTAACAAAATCATCTATGTAGCAAATAGGCCAAGGATTGCAAATAGGCTAATCTATTTGTAAATGCAGCAAAGCTGTTCTTTAAAACTTTATGAGCCAGGGCTTAGACCATTGAGCGTGCATGCAACAAACACAGCTGCTGAACGTGTGCTTAGGCCTATAGTTTGGGCAGTTTAATATTAAAACCGTATAGATCGAATATGAGTGAGAAGAGTCTCAAATCGCTAATATTTCTCAAGAGGCTTGACTAGTGCAGTTATGGATGAGTTATGTATGTCTTACGACATGATCAGCGAAAATACATCGTTGATTTTATGATTTAGCCTTAAAAGTAGCCTAATGTATAGGAGGGCCTAAAGGGATCTGTGAAGCAGAATGGTCGCTCGGTCGGTCATAAACATTAACCACAGAATGAGAAAAAAATACTCCCGGCGAATTTTAATTTACGAATCCACTGCTCCAGTGCCGTTTTAAGGCCTAGGCCCGCGAGGCCCGGGCCTAGGGCCCCGCGCAACAGAGGGGCCCCGCGGCGGCCCAGAAACAAAATAACAATATTATAAGTTCTGTTCTAACAAGTAACAATTCTGAAAAACAACGCAAGAACAATAACACATTTTTAGTATTTTTTTAAAGTCTGCTGCGGTCTTCATTTTTAAATATAATTTTTGGCAATAAGCGCAGAGCGCTATAGTAGTTAGACTGAAATAAATCAATAGCCTAATTGTAACGCATGGCGGCGATCGCGCACAGCTTGCTGTATATTTTGTTTATTTTCATTATTTTATCTGCTTTTTATAACGCTATTCAAGAAATTTCTCATGTCTTCGTACGTTAATATTAATTTTTAATATTAAATCTCCCTCAGTCCTATAATCTAGTCATTTTCTAAATTGTTTTAAACTTTAAATTATAAAAAGGCAAAATCAAATTTCTCACATAGAATAAATATAGACCTATGTATACATGTCGGTACTCGGTACTCAGTCGGTAGTGAAAGCTATTATTTAACGAAATCAAAAACAGCTCTTGTCACTTCATTTCCACCTCCTCCAATGTATAACGTTAAGTTATTTTGATAGTTTCTATTCTTTTTGTTATGCAGATTCAGATTGTGATTATCAGTTATCACCGTTGTAAGAAAATTTCGTGGCAAAGTCACAATCCATGTATAGCAAACATTCACTCATTAGCCTACAATCTCACTTTCATAGGCTTAATTTGTGGGGGGTACGAGGGGTACGTGCGCCCCACTTTTTTGACTGGGGGTACCTTACCCCCACTTTTTAGACAATGTCAATTAATGTTTTATTATTGAGCCTTGCTTCGTGTATGTAAGAAATTGGTACGGTGGTACCCCCACTTTTTAGACCAAAGTTACGCCCTGCTCACTTTCAATTTGTATAAAAATTAACAATGGAAACTGTAACGTATTTTAAAACTAAACTTTTATTAAAACTAAACTTTTATTTTACGCTTGTAGTACAAGATTTCTGTGTTACTATGAGTTTAGTAATGGTAGGCCTACTATATTAATCAATTTAACCAGTGTTTTTTCAGCCAGAACGGCGTTCCGCACCTTTTTTCAGCTACTAAAAAATAAATTATTTAGTTTAATATTAAGAACAATAATTTAGTTATTTTAATTTAATTTCAGTGTTGTGAACTGTTTTAAGTGTTTATTGAGACCCTCCCAACCCCCAACCCCGTTTTTCTATGGATTTTAGCCCTTCCATATTTCTTCAGTTACGGGACCTATTGTTCAGTTCCGGAACCTGTTTTCTGGAAAAAGAGCACTGAATTTAACAAAATGACACATATGCACATGCAATGCATTAATGCAATATTGTAGCTGAGACAGAGATTGAGGCGGAAATCGGTTTTACGGTTAAGGTTAGTTAGGGTTTGTGCAGATTGTGCCTAGGGCCCCCAAACTCCTTAAAACGGCTCTGCACTGCTCGTCTGATGATCATTTAAGAGGACAAGCAAACACTCGAAGACACAAAGACAAGCACACAGGGGCGTCCAGGGTGAGAATTTTTGGGGGATTGGGGTTCAATCCCCCTAGTCTTTCTTAGGACCACATAGTAAAGTCTACATTGCACACCCCAACTCCACATGAATCAAGGTCTAATCCCCCAGTCTTTTTTCTACAATTCTCATACTGGGGGCGTCTACACTATAGAAACCTTGGAGCAAATGCTCCATCCAAGAAATAAGGGGAAGATCAGTGTGGGTGCCACCATTTTATGGGGGAAGGAACGGGAAGGGGGAAGAAGAGGGGGAAATGGGACGTTGCTCCAATGACTTAGGGGGATAGACGCCCCTGCAAGCACAGCAGCTACCGGTACAAAATACAGCGACATATTTGAATTTTGTATTTCAAATATATCTGGAAAACTATTTTGAATATGCATTTCAAATACTGTTGAAAAATGTGTTTGTATTTTGTATTTAGAATACATTTCAAGAGTATTGTACCCAGCACTGGAAGGCAGGGACGTCATTTCAGCTTTTTTCAGGGGGGGCAAGGACATCAAAAAAGAGGTAAAAAAATTTTTCGAAGAAATTTTACAATTTTTTTGGTGTTTCTTCTAAATTTTCGGGGGAAAACTGTATAATGTGCCCCCCAATGTAAAAGAGGTGTGGTCTTGTGAAAAAACCTATGCAGACTCTAGTTTTGTTAATAGTATATAATAATTCCATGAATTTGAGTAGCATTTTTCTTCTTTTTTACCCCTTTCTTCTTCTCCTTTTCTTGTTCCAGCTTTTTAAATTTTTTTCAAAAATCAGGGGGGCAAATGCCCCCTTACCCCCCCCCCAAAATGACGTCCCTGCTGGAAGGAACCAATTTGTGCATCAAATGAGGGCGCTATAGAATGAATTAGATTAGAGATGTAGGCCTATACATGTTGGCGTTGAGACAGGAACTTTATTAGATTGGAAATAAGATTAGTTAAGACAGAAAGCAATCTGGGTAAACGTGAATAAAATAATTCGCATCAGGAGCATGCATACGATTGAATTTTGAAGGTGTCCAATCTATTGACACAGTAGACAGCTTCTCAGTGGCAAGCACCACATATGTTAATTGCATCCTCGGTTGGCGGCATCAGATTTCTGACGCCGTGGAAAATTGCTGCCTAAGCCTTCCGTGGCTCATTCTGCACTATGCCTCTAGATATGAAAACCTCTGTCGTTAAAGTCATGCGTTATAGAAGAAGTCATGCGTTAGAAGACATGAAAGAAGTCTTGTCTTTGAATGCGCCCTCGGTCCTCACAGACGAAGGTTAGACAGAATATGGGCTTCAATCGCCTTCATAAGCGCCACTCCGCCTGCTCGACACTCCAAAGAAAATTGTTGTAATACAAACCTGTTGAATGTCAGTGATTTTAGGCCTTAAGACAGTACCAGTCGCAGTTCGGCCTATCTGATTGGGTAAAGCCTCTAAACCCTCCCTTACTGCTATGCTTGACAGTAGCAGCCACGTTATACCGTCAAACCATTTTGTTTAACAATAGAACTTGTATTAAGGCACATTATTAACTCGCACATGTGACCATTATGATCACATTAATTATAGTGAGTGACGACACCCATAATAGCGCTGGGCTCATTATCCGCTCATAATAGTTACCGTAGCAACAAAACGATGTCAACTTAATTATTTCAGAGAGTGCATGAAACAATCGTTTTTGTCGTATTTCATGTCGTATGACGTCATGCATGTGCCATTGGGAGATACGAACAAAGACTACTCACTTACTTACTTATATATATCTTGAGCAGTTTAAGAATGTATGATAAGAAGCACAATTGTCTTGACATAACTTTGTCATTTGATATAATTTCCTTAAGTTACTTACGAAGTTTTTGGACCCAATCTGACAATAACGGGTATCAAACCAGTAATTGCATATATTATTTATCACTATGGTAACCTTTGTTTTAAATGAGTTCGTATTTCTTCTTCCGGTTCTCTTCCTCCCAATTATAGGCAGGTTCATTTGTCAAATGTCGCCATTCGTCGCGTTGTTTATCCATCTCCTTCATCTTGCTGTACCCGTCCTTCATCATCTAATCTAATACGATGACCACCTTTCTTGTCTGCCATTTAGTCGGGTCAATATACGATTTGACCCCGAACAAATTGCAAGAAAACGTTTTATGATGATTTTCGGGTGCATTAGGTCTGGAGATGAACATACTAAAAGTTTACCAAAATCGGACCACGGGAAAAGGTCACATTTTGGCGCCAAAAAAAGATGGCCGTCAATGGGGAATGAATGACTCAAATGTACACAACTTGCTCAAATTTACAGAAGCAAATCATGTAACAATGTGCTAACAGGTGTTTCTAGACGAAGTTAACCCTGCTGAAAACGAGAATCGTGGTTAGCAAGCTGGATTTTTTACGGTTGCATGGAAAAACAAGATGGCGGACAAAATGGTGGCCAAATATCTTCAAATGGCTGTAAGTAAAGTCATGTATGTGATGGAAATATGATTTTAGAGTCTAAATTAACATATTCGGGGTCAAGGAATGCGATAGAGCTAAAGACACATATTTAGCATTGCCAAAAAACAAAATGGCGGCCAAAATGGCGGCCAAATATCTTCAAATGGCTATATGTAAATCGTGTACATAAAGTCGTGTATATGATGGAAACATGATTTTAGAGTCTAAAGTAACAATTTCCGGATCAAGGAATGCGATGAAACTAAAGACACGTATGTAGCACTGCCAAAAAAACAAAATGGCGGCCAACTATCTTCCAATGGCTGTAAGTAATGTCATGTATGTGATGGAAACATGATTTTACAGTCTAAACTAACATTTTCGAGGTCAAGGAATGCGATGGAACTAAAGACACATATGTAGCACTGCCAAAAAAACAGATGGCAGAATTACTATCCAGAGGCGCTCTTAGCACAGAAGCCCTGGGGAAACAGAAATGCCTTTAGAGAACGCGAGACCGATGAGGAAATCCAGTTATTAGTTTGGCCCTGAGCAGAGAGCGAAGGTCATTTCAGATCGTGAAACCACTACAGCAAACGCCCGGTGCTGGGCCAAGGCAGTTTTAGACCTGAGAACAAAAAGATCAAGCCTATTCACAGAGCGCAGTGAGCGAGAAGAAGATGCAGATAGCGGTTTTCGCAGATAGTTCGAGAGATATTTCGGAGCAGTAGGCTGCTGATATTTAGAGACAGGAAGAGGATCTTATATCGAATGTGCGCAGCAATAGGGAGCCAGCGCAGGACATCAAGCATGTAAGTAGAGATATGGGCAAACCGGGGGAGTCGAGCGATGAGCCTAGCAGAAGCATTTAGGACAGGTTGAAGGGGGAGACGCTGCTTGGGGAGACCCATGAGGAGGGAATTGCAGTAGTCCAAGCGTGAGCAGACAAATGCGTGAACTATGGTGATAAATACAGAAGGCGAGACGTCTGATGGCCCTGAGACGCCTCAGTTGAAAGAAGCAAGAGCGAATCATGTTGGAGATATGATCTGTGAATGTGAGGAGTCAAGTGTGACACTCAAGTCGCGGACGGTGGAAGAGTAGGTGTAAGCAGGACATTTCTCAGTCAGCAATGGAAAGTTGAGTTTAGCAAGCTGCTGTTTAGTCCCAAACCAGATCAATTGAGTCTTAGCAGTGTTTAGGCACAGACGGTTAGTCGACATCCAGTAGTGAAGGTCAGAGACAAGATGGTCAATGGAGCGAACAAGGGAGAGTTGATCAGTTGGCGAACCATGTACAAAAGCCTGAGCATCATCTCCAAAAAGATGGCCATTTGCCCCATGTTTAGTAAATAGAGACGGGATATTCAGCAGTGAAAAAGATGTATAGGATGGGACCGAGCACCGAGCCCTGGGGAACACCAAATTCCACCTCAGAGTCTGTCCACCACTGAGTCCTGGTTTCACCAAGGACAACCAGCTGTGAACGGTCAGAGAGGTATGATTTAAGCCAAGAAGAGGAACACCAGATAGGCCACAGGACAGCTTCAGTCGCTGAAGGAGGATCTCATGGTCAACCATGTCAAAGTCAGATGAGACATCAAAAAGCGCCAGGAGAGAAAGATGAGAGTGATCAATAGCTATATAAATATCAGAAAGTAGGGATAAGAGAGCAGTTTCGGTAGAATGGTGGCCTCTGAAGCCAGATTGGGCGGCCGGCAAAAGCTCAGCTTGCTCAAAATAGGGGAGTAGCTGGAGCGAAACTAGTCTCTTGAGGGTCTTTGAGAGGAAAGAAAGATGGGAGATGGGCCGGTAATTTTGACAGGCATTTTGGTCAAGGTTTTGCTTTTTCAAGGTCGGGAAAACAATAGCCCGTTTTTGGGAAGCAGGTATACGGTAACCCTCAGAAAGCGACCTGTTAAATATATAAACTGAAAATGGAAGTATATCGTCTAAAATGTTCACGAAAAGTGGGGGAAGAGGGTCCAGTTCGGATGATTTTTTTTATGATCCAATTATTTGACAGAGTTCCGTTTCAAGGATTGAAGTAATTCTTCAAAGGTGTCATCCGTATGGGAGAATTGCGGAGGAGGGGCATCAAGAGTCTTCGCTCGAAGATCAGCAATCTTCCATATCATCAGCTGAAGAAAATCCTCAGCAGAAAAGGCAGGAGGACCCACTGAACACGTACCCTGTCCCAGTAGGCCGGAAATTGAAGACCAAAGACGTTTTGGGTTGTTTTTATGTTGCTCAACCAGGCCCTCATCGGTCTCGCGTTCCCTAAAGATATTTCTTTTCCCCGGGGGTTCTGCATGTGCTAAGAGCGCCTCTGGATAGTAATTCTGCCATCTGTTTTTCTGGCAGTGCTACATATGTGTCTTTAGTTCCATCGCATTCCTTGACCCCGAAAATGTTAATTTAGACTGTAAAATCATGTTTCCATCACATACTTGACATTACTTACAGCCATTGGAAGATAGTTGGCCGCCATTTTGAACGCCATTTTGTTTTTTGGCTGTGCTACATACGTGTCTTTAGTTTCATCGAATTTCTTGATCCGGAAATTGTTACTTTAGACTCTAAAATCATGTTTCCATCACATACATGACCTTACTTACAGTCATTCAAAGATATTTGGCCACCATTTTGTCCGCCATCTTGTTTTTCCATGCAACCGCTAAAAATCCAGCTTGCTAACCACGATTTTCGTTTTCAGCAGGGTCAAATTAGTCTAGAAACACCTGTTAGCAAATTGTTACATGATTTGCTTCTATTAATTTGAGCAAGTTGTGTTCATTTGAGTCATTCATTCCTCATTGGCGGCCATCTTTTTTTGGCGCCAAAATTTGACCTTTTCCCGTGGTCCGATTTTGGTAAACTTTTAGTGTGTTCATCTCCAGACCTAATGCACCCGAAAATCATCATAAAACGTTTTCTTGCAATTTGTTCGGGGTTCATCACTTTTTTTCATACTTTGACCCTACTAATTCCGGGACACCACAGTACGTCCAATTTAGGCCCAAGTCAGATTTAATTTGGAGCTGGGCTCATTGGGAATCGTAATCGCAGTGCCGTTGCGAGGGGTGTTCCAGCGGTGCCACGGAACGGGGCGCAACTCAAGAGGATACGCAAATTTTGAGACGGAATGATTGAATTATTAAAAATAATTACTTTGTCTTGGAATATAATTGGGCATATCCAATTAAAATGAAATAAATGTAAAAAATTAAATAGCAACAAATAAAAGTGTACAATATATATATATATATATATATATATATATATATATATATATATATATATATATATATATATATATATATATATATATAGTCACTGGCGTAAACTTGTCCAAAATATTGGGGGAATGAGGGTCTTGACAATCGGCGAGTCTCAGAGGCTTCCGGTGATACAGAATACGTATGAAATGCAGCGTTGTAGACAAGGGTATATACGTGTATACAGTGCGTACTCACCTGTAGAGACCGTATACACAGGGGCGGAGACTTAGGGTGGGTCGTTCCCCCTCCATAAATTTGAGTTAGGAGGATGGAGCTGCTTACATACCCCCAATATTTGAATATTTCTGAAATATTTCATATATATATATCATCATAAATTTCTACAACATTTTCCACTGTTTAGGCCTACCCTTTCTTTGGCGTTCGCGGCGTAGCAAAACTTAACGTACTTTTCAAGTACTCCTATCCTGACCAGGGGTTAAAGTGGGTGGGAACGCGTGTTAACGGCGTTCCCACTGCTCTCGAAATTCTTTGCTTGCGTTCCCACTGCTCACGCATGCCTTCCAATGAAGCTCTTCTTTGGCGTTCCCACTGCTCACCCAAACCACTTTATCCACTGATCCTGACTCATCTCAGGCTAAGGGCCACTGACTTTCCTGGGCTAGAACAATGGCTCGAACGAAAAGTTGATATGACGAGTCACCACATCCAGAACGAAATTATATAGGCTAAATGTTTGGACGTTGTCCGTAACATTTGTAAGCGAATCCAGCAAGCTGCAGTAGTTTTGCTATCATCGTGGATGGAACGTAGGAAATGTCCCGAAAAGAACATACGGTACGTCCATTTCCATCCGCAATGTCCATAGGCGTAATTTGTGGGGGTACGTGGGGTACTCGGACCCCCACTTTTTGGACTGGGGGTACAGTATTCCACACTTTTTGAACAATGCCAATCAATATTTTATTACTGTGCCTTCCCAGAGATCGCAGTCTCAGCCTTGCTTCGTGTATGTAAGAAATTGGCACCCCTAGGCCTACTTTTTAGACCATAGTTATCGCCCCTGGTATAGGCTATAGGGCCGAATTGCAATCTTGTTTTCCTAAAGCATATCCTACGCAGCACGTCTTCGTTTCTCAAGGCCTCGGTGATCTGTACATGGGTTCCATCCAATGGAGTATATGCTTTTGGAATTCGGTGTGAGTGGAGCAGAAGTCTCGAAACAAATTTCTGCCCTGTCGGCATTTGAACCCTCAACCCTTAATATGAAAGTCCAGCGCACTAACCACTACACTAGCGAGCATCTCCAGAAGAGCGTACCCAAGAGGAAGCGTCTCCGATGTCATAGTGTCGAACATACACAGTGGTGGTGAAGTAGCTCACCCGATAAATTCACTCAAACAGTGACCAGGTCGTTACTACACGTTCCCCATGGAGCAAAGAAAACGAATGCATAGCTTGCTTACATATTTCTGTATTTTAAACTCCGCGACTGCCCTACTTGGGGTAGTGCCAGTCCCAAGCCTGGAGAAAGGAGGAGGGCGACGCCAATCATCTTTGTTATGACACAGTGTCGTTTAACAGCAACTAACTGTACGGACTAAAGGTCTAGTGACATCTAGTGAATTCGATACTTGTATTCTTTTCTTCTCTATCTCTAATAAATACACGACTATTTTTACCCTTTGAACTTTTTAGTAATTCGCCAGAGAGCAGCATGCGTATTTTAACATAACGAAACTAATTATTCTGAGTTCCTCTGCTAGCGAACCGCTGTCCAGTTAACTGAGAGGGCTACACAGAAAATTAGCACAGACAAAGCGGTAGCATCAGCCAAAACAAATCTGTTTTGACCT
>OY744613.1:19169675-19194675 GCA_963556255.1 Allolobophora icterica | reverse complement strand
TTGTCCATTTAATTTGTCGGGTGATTAATGTAAAATGGTTGGCGATGTGATCTGAAGCAGGGAATACAAAGGGCTTAATTCACCGGTTGTAATAAAGATCGGACTTGTTTTTAATTTAAAAAATGACCAGTTCCCTATTTATTAAATAAGAGCCGAAGATATTTCAACATCAGCATTACCAGAAACTATCCAGTGTCCGCCGTTGTTTGAGAATTCAATGGCATTAAAGGTGAAGGATTGGATGAGGGTATACGAATTTGTGAAAGTCCGGTTGGGTATAATGGTCCCAAGTATTTTGTAATGCTGCATTATGAATAGGCCTACTAGTGTAGGCCTACGTTGGCTACAATACGTAATCGTAATCGTAGTAGGCCTAAGTGAAAATTTATATAGCGCCTTCCTGGGACTCCTCTTAGGGGTGCTCTCGACCTGACAACAGTAGACTACGACGAAATAAAAATTAATGGTCTTAACGCCTGGCGAAATAGAAGCGAAGAGGAAAAGAAGTTCGAGTCTGACGTAGCCTACGATATGAAGACGCAGACGATGTAGCCTACGCCTAAAACACGAAATATGTAGCGCCCAGGATCTTCTGCCGTCGATCCATTGCGGAACTGCCACTCCTTTCCGCCAATTTTGACGTATGAAAGACATTTCTCGGAACTGCGTAAGCGAATTTGGGAAGACACCGACGAAGTTAACACAATTTCCAGTCTTGTTGTCAAGACCTTAAACCTCAAGACCAAGACCAAGACCAAGACCTTGAACCTCAAGACCAAGACCAAGACCAAGACCTTGAACCTCAAGACCAAGACCAAGACCAAGACTTTGAACCTCGAGACCAAGACCAAGACCAAGACCTTGAACCTCAAGAGTCAAGACCAAGACCAAGACCCAAAAAATCGCAATCAGGTCAAGCTTTGTAAAAATTGTCAAGTCGGAATATTCGCTATTTTAATGAAAACACAAGTCTTTTATTTTATTGAAGGAAATTAACTTTAAATGCAAACTGCAGAGAAATCCGAATTTGTATTCAAAAGTCCTTCATGCAAACTATTATTCCAAATGCCTTTTGTATTTTATAAAAAAAACAATTCGTTCAGAATTTTCTGACCAAGGTTGGCCTCATAAAAATTCCGCCATGTGAAAAAATACGTTCTACAGGTGCTGAAGTCGCTAACACACAGTAGCTTTTCAAGCACTGGATGTAAATGTACATATAGTGAGTCCTTTCGAAATCTTCCCATGGTTTCAGTGCTCGAAATGGACCGGAACGCACCGGAACGCCGTTCCGGTTCGTCAAATGAATTAGCGTTCCGTTCCGGTTCGTCAAATGAATTATTGTGGAAAATACTATGAAATTAACGTGAATGCTCCCATATCTTTGACTAGCGTTCCGTTTCGTAAAATTTTCCATTTCGAGCACTGCATGGTTTATCTGATACAGAATAGCTGTTGCTGCTGCCAATTGGTTTTCCTGACCAACAAGACTTGTATCCATCCATAGATATTGGTCGTATGATGCAAGCAGGCTTGATACAGAATTCTTGAGTTCTGTTAAATGCCTGTTCATATTGACAGCCGGTCTTGGTCTTGGTCTTGCAAGACCAAGACCAAGACTTTGAACCTCAAGACCAAGACCAAGACCTTGAACCTCAAGACCAAGACCAAGACCAAGACCTTGAACCTCAAGACCAAGACCAAGACCAAGACTTTTAAAAACGAACTCGAGTGCACTCGAGACCAAGACCTTGGTCTCGAGGACAACAAGACTGACAATTTCCCTTTAAATCACTCCGTGCAAATCAAAACACAAAAGTTATCGATACCATTCGCTAGATGTCGCGAATAATCAACCCACGTGCAGTCTCGCGATCGTAATCGTAAAACTTCACATTTTTAAAGCGCTACTGTAAAGCAAAGCGCAGGCTGCCAGCTTATTCACGAGCGCTGCGTCAGGTCAAAGAGGTTGTCCAGAGATGGTCAAGGGAAGTTCCGAGTCCGGTTTCCAGAGAGACCAGAGAAGAGGGGCAGAGTAGCTGCTAAGGAGGTGATCGCTGAGAACGAGAACGTTTGGAAGGTGAAGGATTGGATGAGGGTAGCAATTTGTGAAAGTCCGGTTGGGTATAATGATCCCAGGTATCTTGTAATGCTGCATTATGAATAGGCCTACTAGTGCACGTTGGCTACGGGATCAAAATCGTAACCGTAGTAGGCCTAAGCGAAAATTTATATAGCGCCTTCCTCGGACTCCTCTTAGGGGTGCTCTCGATCAGACAACAGTAGGCCACGACGAAATAAAAATTAATGGTCTTAACGCCTGGCGAAATAGAAGCGAAGAGAGGAAAAGAAGTTCGAGTCGCATATAGGTCTGACGTAGGACGATAAAAAGACGCAGACGATGTAGACCTAAAACACGAAATATGTAGCGCCCAATTTTGAAGGGTCGTAGGCTAATAAAATCACAATGACAATGTACTATAGTCACGTCATGAGAAATGTGAGTGAAAATATTATCTTAAAAACATTTTAATCGAACGCTCGTGAATAGGCTGGTGTCCTGCGCTTGGCCTTCGAGTGGCGCTTTAGAAGTTTGGAGATTACGATTACGATTACGATTACGCTTCTGGAGCATAATTGCCTAACCGCTACCTTGCCAACGTTTTAGCCTACGTCGCAAATTGCGTCTGATAGTAAGTTAACAAAATCATCTATGTATAGGCCAAGGATTGCAAATAGGCTAATCTATTTGGAAATGCAGCAAAGCTGTTCTTTAAAACTTTATGAGCCAGCGCTTAGACCATTGAGCGTGCATGCAATAAACACAGCTGTTGAACGTGTGCTTAGGCCTAGTTTGGGCAGTTTAATATTAAAACCGTATATAGATCGAATATGAGTGAGAAGAGGCTAAAATCGCTAATATTTCTCAAGAGGCTTGACTAGAGCTGTTATGGATGAGTTATGGATGTCTTACGACATGATCAGCGAAAATACATCGTTGATTTAGCCTTAAAAGTAGTCTAATGTATAGGGCCTAGGCCTAAAGGGATCTGTGAAGCAGAATGGTCGCTCGGTCGGTCATAAACATTAACCACAGAATGAGAAAAAAATACTCCCGGCGAATTTTAATTTACGAATCCACTGCTCGTCTGATGATCATTTAAGAGGACACAAAGACAAGCAGACAGGAGCGTCCAGGGTGAGAAATTTTTTGGGGGGGGTGTTGGGGGTTCAACCCCCTAGTCTTTCTTAGGACCCCATAGTAAAGTCTACATTGCACACCCCAACTCCACATGAATCAAAGTCTAACCCCCAGTCTTTTCTCTACAATTCTCATACTGGGGGCATCTACACCATAGAAACCTTGGAGCAAATGCTCCATCCAAGAAATAGGGGGAAGATCTGTCAATGTGTGTGCCACCATTTTAGGGGAAGGAACGGGGAGGGGGAAGAAGAGGGGGAAAGGGACGTTGCTCCAATTACTTAGGGGGGATAGACGCCCCTGCAAGCACAACAGCTACCGGTACAAAATACAGCGACATATTTGAATTTTGTATTTCAAATATATCTGGAAAACTATTTTGAATATGCATTTCAAATACTGTTGAAAAATGTGTTTCTATTTTGTATTTAGAATACATTTCAAGAGTATTGTACCCAGCACTGGAAGGAACCAATTTGTGCATCAATCTGAGGGCGCTATAAAATGAATTAGATTATAGAAGTATACATGTTGTGATGTTGGCGTTGAGACAGGAAATTTATTAGATTGGAAATAAGATTAGATAAGACAGAGAGCAATCTGGGTAAATGTGAATAACTTCGAATCAGGTGCATACGATTGAATTTTGAAGGTGTCCTACCTATTCACAGAGCAGGCAGCTCCTATGTGGCAAGAACCACAATGACAACCTCCGTTGGCAGCATCTAAACGCTGTGGAAAATTGCTGCCTATGCCTTCTATGGCTCAGTGTGCTCTGTGCCTCTAGATATGAAAACCTTTTTTTGTTAAAGTCATGCGTTAGAAGAAGTCATACTTTATTTATTTATTTATTTATACGTTAGAAGACATGAAAGATTTTTTATCTTTGAATGCGCCTTAGTCCTCACAGACGAAGGTTAGACAGCATATGGGCTTCAATCACCTTCATAAGCGCCACTCCGGCCTGCTCGACACACACAAAGTAAGTTGTTGTAACACAAACCTGTTTGAATTTCAGTGCTTTTTAGGCCTTAAGACAGTACCAGTCGCAGTTTGGCCTATCTGATAGGGTAGAGCATCTAAGCCCTTCCTTACTGTTATGCTTGACAGTAGCAGCCACTTTATACCGTCAAACCATTTTGTTTAACCAAAAAACACGCATTCAGGCACTTATTAACTCGCACATATGACCATTATGACCACATTAATAGTGAGTGACGACACCCATAATAGCGTCGGGCTCACATTGGTTACCGTAGCAACAAAACGCGTACGTCAACTTAATTATTTCAGAGAGTGCACGAAACAATCGTTTAATGTCGTATTTCACGTCGTATGACATCATGCATATGCCATTGTCAGATACGTGCTTTGCGATAGGGCCGATGGTTTACGGGGAACCAGAGTATTGACTCTATGTCCGATTGTCCCATAGAAAACCTGCCGCTTAGCCAACAGTCGCTCACTTCTCCTTAGTCTAACGGGTGAGCGAATCCATGTCTCCTATAGTATCAGATGACCTTATGTTATGTACGGGACCTCCAAACAGTATTTGAGATGTTGAATACTAGTGAGTTGAGAGAAAAACAGTGACGCCTCAGGTTTCAATGGGGCCCTACCGATAAAGGGGATTTCACTTTCCTCCATTCTACTGTCGGTTGACTGTGCCTCAAAACAGGGGCTATGCCTATCAATGGAAGATCTATCTTGAAAAGATCTATCGGAATGATACTTAATTCAGTCATGCCATTCAGAACCTCAGGTAGTTTTTTTTATGACAGCCTGTCTAAACAAGGAGTTGTGAATAAGTGAGTTGAAACAGCATCTGAACCCATTTCTATACTTTAATATAATTACTTCAAACTTCAGCTGCAATTATCAGTGACAGTAACTTTCCCAAAGTCTTGAATGTTTACTGTTTCTTGAAAATACCTCAAACTCAAGACAATCAGTTGCAGTTGCAAATAAGTTCTCCAGTCTTGCTCAGCATCAGTCTTTAACTAAACGGTAATTACAACTGTTTGAATCTCTCTCAACTCACTAATTAATAATTATATTCAACGTCTCAAATGCTAATGCACAATTGTTAAAAAAGGGCAATCTCGACGCAAATCAGGAGTGATAACTATCACCTATCGATTATCCGAAACGACAAGAAGTTTATACTTTCCTGAGTTTAGGTGAAATGCAGCTAGAATTCGGACTTTCCCTGCCGAAACCTTTGGCAACGGCGGAAAAGCGGGCTACCAGGCTGTTGAAAGGGTTCTAGGACTTTTCGCCCCCGGAAGATTCGCCCCCGGAAGATTCGCCCCCCGGAAGTTTCGCCCCCGTCGATCCAGCCTCTAGTCTTACTTACATTTTCATCATAGATCCCGCTTCTAGTCTTCTCGTTACATTTTCATCGCTAATCCAGCTTCTAGTCTTAGTTACATTTTCATCATAGATCCCGGAGGCGAAACTACCGCGGGGGCGAATCTTCCCGGGGGCGAAATGTCGGGGGCGAATCTTCCGGGGGCGAAATTTCCGTATCCCGTTGAAAGGGCCGGTGTACATGTGAACAAGCTGCGTCCCTGCGGGGATGATGGATCTGACTAATTCTCAAATCTCGCTAGCACATACATTTCTTTGTCAAAGCACTGGAAATATTTACGGTTCTAGGACTTTTCGCCCCCGGAAGATTCGCCCCCGGAAGATTTTTCTGTAATCGTCTTAAAACCCATTTGTTTAGCTTAGCCTTCTGCTAACGCTCCTTGTGAGGCGCCGCTGAGCACAGGTTGAGTGGCGCCGTAGAAAGTCCTGAATGATGATGATGATGATGATGATGATGATGATGATGATGATGATGATGATGATGATGATGATGATGATGATGATGATGATGAATGCTAATATAAAAGACATGTCAAGGGCTGGTTCAAAGGTCCCCAGGGGCCGGACCCGGCCCGCGGGCCGTAACACCCTGCTATAGGACTTCTCGACCCTGCTCACTTTTCAATAAAATAAATGGGTGTGATCCTTCACCATCGCTGCCCGTTTGAGTGGGTGCTACACCGTTTCAGTCTTTTTCAAGGTCCCCTGTATTCGGACGGTACTAACCCACAATTTAGCCACAATCGGTATCCGAGCGGGCCCTACACGGACAGCGTTGCAAATATAGATGTGTGCGCTCGTATGTGTGTGCACGTGTCTGTGTTTGTGGGCGCGCGTGTATGCATGGGTATGTACATGGTTGCATGTGTGTGTGTGTGTGTGTGTGTGTGTGCGCACATTCTGAGGCTTTTGAGAGCTGCTTGCGTGAGTTGATTGACGAGAATGATGTATGTAAGAAGTGGGATGATGCAGAACGATCAGTGGCCATGGTGTTTAATCTAGACGTCTTGGGGGATGACCCCAGGATTTGTGTTCCCCCAGAGGCCAGCAATATTATAATGTAGAGACCTTTTTGGGGAGGGAAATTCCCCCAGGATAAAAAAGGTCATCAACTTTTTCTCAACATGAAAGTTGAAAATGTCTTAAATTCTTTCAAGATGGACGAAATAACAAAAAATTGGTTGGTCCCCCGAGAAACCTTGTTTCCCCTCCCAGAAGACGGGAACTAGATTAAACACTTAATCGGTTGGGGAGGTAAGCTGGTAAAATATTCATCGAATTCATCGGGACAAGATTTTTAAATACATTCGCTTCGTGAAAACCGTTGGGTGATTATGACAGGCAGCTTCGCAAATTTAATTTCCGATTGGCTGCATCACGTAGGAATTTGGAGGAACATAAAAATATTTGTGATTGAATTTAGCGCGTTTAATCTCGCAATCTGATCCATCCTATCATCATCATCAACATCAGTTTCTGACGTCAGCCATTTGGCGGCTATGGGTATGAATAAATGATCTCCATTGTCCTCGGCCATTTGTCAAGTCTCATGTCCTCTATAGTGTTGGTCCATAGTGTTGGTCCAAGTGATGTTATGTCCTCAGTTATATTATCTATCCAGCGCAGTCTTGGTCTTCCATTGTGTCTTTTTCCTTCGAATCTTGCATGTATATAGTGCATTGTATGGGATTCTGTCAACTGGCATATTCTCTCTACATGTCCAAACCATCGGAGTCTTCGTTGAACGACTTTGTCTAGCAGAGTTGTTTCAACTTGTTTGGATACCTAATGATCAGTGTGTAATCTAGTCCCCCTGTTCTGGGGGGGAAACAAGGTTTCTCGGGGGGAATTTCCCCCCAAAAAGGTGTCTGCCTTACAATATTGCCGAGTTCTGGGGGGAAACTTCAATCCTGGAGGGGGAAATTTCCCCCCCCCAAAAGACGTCTAGATTAAACACTGCCTAATGATTGTCTTATGTCAACGTTTCTTATTTTCTGCAGTCTTGAAATCCCTGCGATCTTCCTCAGCCAGCTCATTTCTGCTGTAAGAATTCTTCTCTCATCCTGTTTTCGCGCTGTCCATCATTCCGATCCATATAAGAAAATGGGTTGCATCATTGACTCGTATATTTTTGTCTTGGCTTTCTTTGCTAATTCTCTGCTTCTCCATATCCTGTTTATTATTATTTTAAATGCTTGTGAAGCGCGTCCAATTCTTCTTTGTATAGGCCATAATCTTTTTCGTTGCTGCCATCAGCGTTTATTAGGCCTCCTAGATAGACGAATTGTTCTAGTTGCTCAATAGCTTCTCCTTGAATTGTGATAGTTATTGGTGTCTCTTTGGTCTTTTCAATCACCGTCGCTTTGGTTTTCTCTGCGTTGATCATTAGGCCAAATCTTCTACTGGTTTCGTCAATCTGTGTCGTTATATCCTGGAGTTCTGGCCCGCTTCTAATGAGTTGGCCAATGTCGTCAGAAAATCGGAAGAACTTATTCACCAACCCTCCATTTAACTTGAATACTGCCTCGGTGTTGTTAAGACTAAGTGGCATTATTGCTCTAGGTATGGGGATAAGATATATAGGGCCTACATCCTTGCCGTACTCCAGTTTTCGTGTGAAAGTATTCTGTGATCTTTTTATCTACTTCTATGACACTTGATGATTTTAGATATATCTCTTGTACAAGTTTGATCAGTTGCTCTGGTATTCCGGCGTTTTGCATCGCTCTCCACATTCCATCATGCTATATACTGTCGAATGCTTGTTTGAAGTTATGAAGTTGATGAAGACTTGCTGGTTGTGTTCTATGCTTTTTTCAAATATCTGTCCCATTGTGAATGGTTGATCAATTGTGCTTCTTCTTGGTCTGAACCCGGCTTGCACTTCTCCAAGTGCTCTCTCAACATACTGCTTCATTCTGTTTTGTATCATTTTGGTGAAGACTTTTCCTGGAGTGCTCTGTAAGTTAACGCCTCTGTAATTTTTGCAGTATTGTGTATCTCCTTTTCTTTTGTGTATACGGATGATTGTCGACTTTGCCCAGTCGTCTGGTATTTCTCCCGCTTGTTCAATCTTTGTAACAAGGGTATCCATGCGTTAACAATTGTTTCTCCTCCTCCGTAGTGATTCCATCCATGCCTGGTGCTTTATCCTTTTTCATTTTGTTGATAGCATCTCTTACCTCTTCCTGCAGAAATTTTGGTACCTGTCGTATAACTCACCAGAACTCTTGCTATCTCTCCACAGGTCTTTCACTCAAAACTGAAAACTTTGCTCTTTCACAAATCCTATCCCTCCTCTTCCCTTAACCTCCCTCGCCGTTTCAACTCTAAACACTATCGACCTCAGTCGTCTGACTGTCTGCCTGCCTCACCCGTTTGAATCTTGACCTGGAACCAATTTAGTCGTGCATACTAGCAGGCCTAGTAGTATTTGTAGCAGCATGGGCGGCGAGCTAGGGGGTCGAGGGGGACATGACCCCCACCTTTAAGAGTGGGGGGACACGCCATACATTTGTCCCCCCCCCATTTTGAAGAAACGCCAAAAAAGGGCAAGAAATGTAATCGCGCGTGAGGGTTTCACTGCTTTTTGACCAAGCGAGGTAAAAAACAAAATTTTTGTGGAGAAGTGTTCCCCCGAAAATTCTGTGAAAATTGGTCTTGAAATTCATTTAAGGGGGATGAATTTCGAAAAAGGTAGGTAATTTTGAGACGAATAATTGAAAAGTAAGTTGTTAAAAAGGTCAATGACTAAAAAAAAGTTATCAACTTTTTTTGGGGAGATGAATTCGTAGAAAAGTCTTTGTTTTTTGTGGATGAATTCCTGAAAAGGTAAAAAAATGGGGGGGACATTAATTCCTAAAAACGGTCATCGACCAGACCATGGCCGACTTTGTCCCCCCCCCACCTCCCAGACAAGATCGCCGCTACTGTGTAGCAGTACCGGTAGCAGTAGTAGTAGCAATAGTAGTAGTTGATTTTTCTTCTTCTTTCACTGATTCTTCTTGTTCTTGTTATTTCTTATGGTTCTTTCTTATTCTTTCTTCCTCTTCTTGACTTCTTCATCTTTCTATATGTCTTCAGTCTTCTGCTTCTTGTTTTTCCTTGATCCTCTTGTTTTTCCTTGATCCTCTTCTTCTTGTTTAGCCTTTCCAGACCATCTTGTTATTCTCATTCTCCTTCCATTTCCCCGTCCTTCTACTTTTCTTGCTCGTCCTGATACTCGTTCTCCTCCTCCTCTTGCTTTATAATTTAAACATTCATCTATTTCACGATTCATAGGTGTGTAAGATAGCATTGGAACTCCAGTTAGGCTTTTGTACTGGACTCTCAACCGAGAGGTCGTGTCGGGATTCGACGCCTGCAGCCAAGGAAGAAGTCATATTCAAGAACTGAGCGCGTCTCTTGCGACCACAGAGAACTCCCCATGAAATGAGTTTGGTGACCATACACCATCAGTGGGAAAATCGCCTATACCCGCAGGCCTAGATCTGTAGGCCTATATGTGCAGACCTAGGCCTGTAGGGCTATGCATGTGGGTTTATATCTGTAGGCCTATGCCCGTAGTCCTCTACCCGTAGTCCAATGCATCAGCGGTTTTCAAACTTTTTGGACCAGGGACCCTTATGTTTCCTAGGCGTACTAGCGGACCTAGGTATTAAAAAAATGTATCACTTAAAATTTAATCAAAATAAAAGGCAGACTATTTCCACAATGCAAGCTTGCTTAATTATGACGATGAGGACTATTATAGGCCTAATATACTTATAGTATAATATAAGGTAACACCGAATTATATCGTAAGTTAAAGAGTTCTATAAGTAGGCATAGTGTGTGAATTTTTAAATACAGGTTGTTAATGCTAAAATCATGCAGTGTTAATCATTATTGAATATTTTCAGAACGCTCTCGCGGACTCCCGCCATTTCCTTCGCGGACCCACTTACAGAAATTCCGGGCCCCTAGGCAGAACAGTCACGGCCTCTAAACTATCTTTAGACTTTATGAGAAATATAAAAAAACAAATTGAAATAATTAAAGTGCGGGTACGACCGTAGGCCTATAATTATATTTATATGGCCTATATACAACTTTGATTTTATTCAGTTGTTAAGTTTAAATTTATACAAATTAAAAAACAACTTTTCTGGATTTAGCTGCAGCAAACAAGTTGATTGCGGGCTCTGGGCATTTGCCCTCTCCCCCCCCCCCCATCTTGGTTCACGGTTCATCGAGAATTTACATGCGGACCGCGATTCGCTTCCCGAATGTGGCTTATTTCAAAGGTTTAAATCTCGGGCTAGAACGGTCCCAACACGGGGACCTTAAATGGCGTGGCACCCATTCAAACGGGCAGGGGTGGTGAAGGATCTCACCCGATCAATTCATTGAAAAATGAGCAGGGTCGAGGCCATATACGGTCGCTATAGAAAATCGCGTACATTTACATTTTTACATTTACATAGTTACACGAACTTGGCGGGCCTGTGACCACAGTTTGAAAACGCTACAGCAGGCTACATGTAGGCCTATACTTAGCGACCTGCTTACCTATATATATCCTCCTTCCTTCTTAGCTTCCTTCTTTCCTTTTTTCCTTCTGTAACCATTCAACTTCTGGATCTTGGCAGTGTTGGGTATAATGTTTAAATTCCTCGCAAAATTGATTATTTGATATAAAACTACTTGTTTAGCGTATGTATACTGTTCATAATAATAATAATAATCTTTTCTTTGATTAAGCGCCTGTGAACGCACTGCGCTGTACACAGAGGCGTAGCTAGGGGGAGCAGGGGGAGCGGCCGCTCCCCCTAAGACCATTTTCCAAAATGTGGGACCTTTTCAGTTTTCACAATTTATTTATTCCAATCGTTAGAAATTTTTTATTACAATTACTTGGAGCAAGAGCCGAAGAATATTTCAAACACAAGTTTGACAATAACTATATGTGTTATGGACTTATGATCATTCAGGGTTAGGGGGATTGCTCCCAATGCGCTCTTTACGCACCGCTGTGCACATAATTTAAATTTAATTTTAATCGACACAGTAACCTCCGTTGTTCAAACTCAGTTGTTTTCTTGGAACACTAGATAGCCTCTGTACATTTTCTTCTGACAGTTTGCCCCGTCTTTCAATATTAAAAGAAGAAAATGCAATCGTATAGAATCTTTCGCGTTGACTATAAAAAGACTTTGCGATACCAGATGAGCATCCTGCAGGTAAATCAGTAGTAGATGCAGTCCTGCAGAATTTGCCAGCACTAATAGTTGCCCTGCAAAGAATCGTGGATGGTGAAATTAAAAACTGCACTACTAAACACAGGAGTTGGCTGAGGCAATTGTATTCTTGTAACACTTGATACGTTCGAATTCTTAATTTCTCTAATATTCTTTTAAAAAGTGGTGCTAGAGAAGGCTTTCTGTTTATCCGCATATTTACAGAGAAGTAGCATTGATGTGGTAACAGCTTCTAATTTGATTCAACTATTTGAACACGATATGAAAAACACGCGAAATGAATTTGAATCTGCAGAGTTTGAACGGACTGAGAATGGAACAATTGAGCTGGCTCAAAAACGTGATATTAGGCCTACTACTGACTATAAGTAACATAGAGTTCGGAAAAGACAGAGATTCCATGGGGAAATGTCAATGGATAATGGAATCTCTGATTCCAGATAAAATTCATGGTTGAAGCCTACATAGCCTAGTGTCACGAAATTGTGTAAAAAATAGCACAGCAAAAGAGTTGAGCATTGTACAAATGTGGCTTCCAATTTTAGTTGTTTTAGATCCAAAGCATTTTAGCCACGTGAATCGATGATACTGCGACCAAATTAGAATCTTTGGCAGATATGCCTATATAGGCCTACTCGGATGTCATCGAAAGTCGAAGTGAAATTGTGTTTGAGTTGCTTTCATTTAAAGACATGCACAAAGAAATTATCAGTAGACCCCTATTATCAATAGCCTACGAAAAATTACAGCAAGGAAGTGACCATCAATGATGTACTAAAATTCATGATCGCCAGCCATATGTTCCATCTATCCTAGCCTGTCCACTTTTTTTACCGCATTTGTCTGACCTTGCCAATAAACAGCGCTGATGCGCAACGATCTTTCAGCAAACTCAAACTCATAAAATACGTAGGGCCTACGTTACGTTCAACAATGGGAGAGCGCAAATTGTTTGGCTTAGCCTTGATTACATTATAATCTACTTCGCTAGTGAAGTGGATTATAACGAAGCAATCGATAACTTTGTTAAAGTGAAGCCTAGACGAAAAAGGTTGTTATTGGTTTGTGTTTCTACTGTAATGTTATAGTAGGCCTATACTACTACTCATGCATTTACTAAGCTTGTATTGCTTTTTCCACCTTTTAGATGTTTCAGTGTTTCTATTTAAAATACAGAAATAAATACGTATAATCATAATGAAAGTAATTAATTGAAATGATTTATTTTGGTAATTGGGGCCTTTTTTATGTGCTCGCTCCCTCTGGGTTCAAAACCTGGCTACGCCACTGGCTGTACAGTGAACATACATATAGTAGAAACGGCAGTCACGCAGGGCGCCTTACATACATGTATTAAGTAGAAGCACATGATAACAGTTTTACAGGAGTCGAATATAACTGCTTATGCGGCAGCCACACACGGCGCCAAATCACGGCCCACTATTCCCAGCGAGTGGAAGGCAGAATTAGCCTTAAATTAAAGGGTGTCTACGGGGTTCGATCTTGGTACCTTCAGCTCTTCACGCCAGTGTGTTATCCATTACTCTACGGCCCCCCATGTCTCGCTCTTAAGGCTGCTTCACGACTGTGCACCACAGTATAAATAATTACACAGTACGTCGACTCCCATCGCTGCCTGTTGACTAGTTTTTGGGGTGACGCCATTTTGAAACATAGCTTTTGAATTATAGATTTAAACTGAAATTAACGTTAAAAATAATATTGTTAATTCTAATGAAGTCCTCAATGTTGTTGTAACGTTTAAAAAATATTTTATGCGATGGATTCCGGTGTATCGGCGTGTAATCCTCAATGTTGTTGTAACGTTTAAATAATATTGATGTGATTGTTTCCGGTGTATCGGCGTGTAAACGTTCTCTTTCAAAATGGCGCCCGGTCACACATTCTGACTGCTGCAGAGGCCGGGAGTCGACGTACTGTGTAATTATTTATTTATACTGTGTGTACACTCCATCAAAGTATTTACGTCGATGGTACATACAATATAGAATAATTATAGTCATATCACTCACCTACAGTACACTCCAATCCTCCCAGCCTTCCCATCTCCGACAGTTGTTCACGGTCCAACCACTCCGCTCAACCCGCGCGCTCCTCTTCTGCTGCTCTGCACTAACACTTCTCCGCCCTTCCATCACCTCATCACTAAAATTTGCAAATCGCTCCATAGCCATAGTTGTCCCACCCCTCTGGAACAAACTCCCACCAGTTTTGCGAGAAATTTCAGATCCATCCTACGAACTCACCAAAACCTCACCACTTGCTAGGCCTATATCTCCACAGGTCTTTCACACAAAACTGAAAACACTGCTCTTTCACAAATCCTATCCCGATTCCTCCTCCTCTCCCTACCTCCCTCGCCGTGTAAACCCTAAACACCACCCACCTTAGCCGTCTTACTGCCTACCCGACTGACTCCTTTGGATCTTGACCTGGAACCGATTCGACACCCCCTGCCTATCGATTTTGATTTGACTAAGCGCCTGTGAATAAGCTGGTTCCCGCGACGTGGCTTTTTTGGGCGCTGTAGAAGTCTCGAGATTACGATTACGATTACGATACATCTCTTGCACACAATAACAGCTCTTTTTTTACGTAGAAACCAAAATCGACGCTCTTCAACGTAATAAACTCTGCGTGACGTGGCGTTTATCAGCAACGCATTTTTACGTGTGGTAAGCCTCAAACCTACCGTTAAGAAATTAATTCTAATTAATCGTTGAATTATAATTTATCAATCAGTTTTCACAAATTTATCAATTATATTTTCCTTCTTGTATATATGAATCCTCTATTAACAAACGATAGTTTCACAACTAGCGGACCTCAATATTTTAGCTTTTGCGTCGTCATTATGAACATAAGCTTAGGGGTCGTCCATTAATTATGTCAACAAATTTTAGGGAGTTTTTGACCCCCTCCCTCCCCCTTGTCAACAACTGTCAAACATTCAAGGACCCCCTAATAAAATTATGTCAAAAATTCTTTACCCCCCCCCCGCCCCGAGAAAACAAATTATCTTTCCCTCAAAATATTAGATTTTCAAAAAGAACGCAGGATATTCGCATTTAAGAGATTATGCAGCGTATTTTCTGATTAATCTTCGAACAATATAATTTAAAATGAAGAAAATATCGCGTTTGATTAAATTACAGACAAAAAAGTTATAGATCACTCGTAAAGACTTTCAGAATCTGGTTGCATTTTCATAAAATTATTGTTGACGTCAATTTGTCTTGACCCCCTCCCCCTTGTCAAGAATTGTCAAACATTTTCAAACCCCCTCCCTCCCCCATTTTGTTGACATAATTAATGGACGGCCCCTTAGTCCATCTCTATAATATTATCAAACATTTGAACTTTCTGCATCCATAAGATGGTGTCACGACAAATGGTTCACGGACAAATGCAGTGGCGGCGATCTTGTGTGACAGGTGGGGGGGGGGACATTTTGGAACTGATCTGGTGAAAAAAGAGTTTTTAACTGATCTGGTGAAAAGAGAGGTAAAAAAATAACAAATTTTATTACCTTTTTTGGGGTTTCCTCAAAATTTGGGGGTCCGATGTATGGCGTGTTCCCCCCACTCTTGAAGGTGGGGGTCTTGTCCTTCTCGACCCCCCGGGATCGCCGCCTATGGACAAATGGTTCACCGACAAATGGTTCACGACAAATGGTTCACGGTCTCTTTTCATCGAGAATCCAGCTTCCAGTTTCAGTTACATATTCAACGATAATCCAGCTTCTAATCTGACCTCTATTTTCATCGGCTATCTAGCTTCTAGTTTGATTTATGTTTTCATTGCTTTCCAGCTTCTAGTTAAGTTTTTTCTTCAATGGCCATCCAGCTTCTAGCTGTGTTTGAATTTTACTATCAACTGTTTTCATCGCTCATCCAGCTTCTAGTTTGAGCTTGATTATCGATGAATATAATTATAACTCAAATTAGAAGCTGGATTCTCGATAAAATATAGCTCAAACTGGAAGCTGGAAAAAGTGAACCATTTGTAATGAACCATTTGTCCATGAAACATTTGTCCGTGAACAATTTGTCGTGGAACCCCATAAGATATATCACTATGGCTTTGCATGTAGAACATAGTTTGAGTACTTGGTATGCTTTATTGTTTGTGGCGTATCACGTGTTTCTTAGGTTGTAATGTGAGAACTTCTACATTATAGGCTTAAGAATGTGTCGGTAACCAACAGATTGTGAAAACCCTTTCTGACATAACTTATGTATGGTTTTTCTCCAGAATGTTTTTTTTAGATAGTTTATATCACTAACTCATACAAATGATTTCCCCAAAGAATTGAATTTGTGTGGATTTTCTACAGTGTATGGGTTTTCATGTGGCACTTAAGATTTCTAGCCTGTGTAAATGATTTCTCACATAATTGACATATGTGTGGTTTTTCTCCAGTGTGGGTTTTCATGTGGTCCTTCAGAGTACCAAGTTGTGCATATGATTTCTGACATAAGTAAACATTTGTGTGGCTTTTCTCCATTATGAGTCTCTTCAAAGTACAAAGTTCTGCAAATGATTTCGGACAACAGTGACGTTTGTGTGGCTTTTCACCAGTATGTTTTTTTATGTGTTGCTTCAGATTACCAAGTAGTGCAAATGATTTCTGACATAGCAGACATCTGTATACCTTTTCTACGGTATGGGTTTTCATGTGGTGCTTCATATCAGCAACTAGTATGAATGATATCCCACATAGTTGACATTTGTATGGTCTTTCATCAGTATGGATTTTCATGCATTATTTCAGATGACTAACTTGTAAAAAATGATTTCTGACATAGCTGACAGTTGTGTAGGTTTCCTCTGTACGGGTTCTCACGTGTTCCTCAGGTTATTAACCTGTGCAACGGATTTATGACATAAGTGACATTTATATAGTCTTTCGCCAATATTCGTTCTTATACAGTTCGTCAGATTACGAACTTGTGCTACTGTTTCCTGACGTTGCTGGTAATTCTCTGACTTTTCTTCAGCATTGGGAGATAGAGTAATGGTAACACTCATGGCCATGAGAGTATTAGATTATGAGTTCGATACCCGTAACCCCCCTCTAGGGCGTTGCCTTGCATGGCTGTCAAACCGTGTGTTTAATTGAGATCTTGAATGTATACTGTCCTCTTTCAATGTAATCTTACTGCATACTTGTCAGTTTGAATTAATAAAGATTATTGTTATTATTATGAGTTTGGAAATTGATTTCATGGCAGTGACATGTACAAGTGCTTTCTGATATGGTTATTGTAAATGCAATTTCCACGAATTTGAAAATATGCTAATTGTTCTACATTCTGTCAGTATGCCTTCTGAAAATTAATACTGATTGCATGTTCTGGAGTGTCAATGAAACTGCTTGCAGATGATGAAATAAGTGACAGTCGTGACACCTGTAGAAAAGAAGGTGAAATACAAATGTAGCAATTGCTCCAATATCTAATGTCTATTATTATTATTATTATTATTATTATTATTATTATTATTATTATTATTATTATTATTATAATTATTATTATTATTTATTTATTTATTTATTAATTTTTTTTTTGCCCGAGGTATTTAAGATCCCTCAGGCTCTAAGATACTGTCTACTAAAAGATTAGTTAAGCTTGGAGCTCATGGTCCTCATCCCCGGTGTGTGGTGTGAATGTGCCTCTGAAAGCTACGGCGTTAAAGCGCTATTATTATTATTATTATTATTATTATTATTATTATTATTATTATTATTATTTTGTAAATATAATATTTAGTATAAGGTAGCTAAATTAATTCAGATATGTCACCAAGAGAGACAGAGATAGAGGGAGGGAGATAGAGAGCGAGAGAGATACAGACAGACAGAGAGACAGACAGAGAGACAGAGACAGGGAGAGTCAGAGACAGAGACAGAGAGTACAGAGATGGAGAGACAGACAGACAGACATACACACAGACTGAGATACAGAGAGAGAGACACAGACAGAAATAGGCAGAGACACAGAGATAAACAGATAGACACAGACAGACAGACAGAAATAGACTGAGAGACGGAGGGCAGAGAGACTGAAATACAGAGAGAGATAGACACACAGAGAGACAGAGTCAGAAACAGACAGACAGAGACAGAGAGAGACACACACAGAGACACATAGATAGACAGAGATATAGAGAGAGATAGGCAGAGTGATAGGCAGAGAGAGAGAGAGAGGCACAGAGTTACAGAGAAACAGAAACATAGGCAGGCAGAGAGAGAGACAGAGGCAGATAGAGAGACAGACACACAGAGATAGAGAGACATAGAGGCAGAGAGAGAGACAGAAAAATAGAGAAACACAGAGGTAAAAAGAGAGATAAAGAGAGTGACAGTGAGCGAGACAGAGGCAGACAGAGAAACAGAGACAGAGAGAGGGAGAGAGTTCCTTGGTGATACTAGAAACAAGAACAGAGACAGTCTGGGGAGAAGTTAACCTTGGTTGTGGAAGAAAAATTGAAGAAGGCTTGAAACTTCAGATTCTGAGGCTTGAAGAAACAGTGGAAGACGTCCATAGGCGTAGACTCTGGGTGGGTGGGTGGGTGGGTGGGGCAACCGGGGCACGTGCCCCCAATAATTGAGATGGACTGTACACCCAATGTAAAAGTGTTGAATGAATAACCAAATTCCCCCCCCCCCCAATATGTTGGACAAGTTTACGCCAGTGCAGACAGGAGCAGCGTAAGCGTGCTACAAGGCACTGCATTTAATTTTTACGTAGAGGCAGACGAGAAAACTTGTGAGTCTGGAACGGATTGCAGTGAGAATCTAAGGGCATAAAAGATTGATTCAGATATTTATATAGCACCTCTTTAAGGGGAGCTACTCAGATGTGCTCCCGACTCCAGCAAGGCCAAACAAGACGGTTTCTAGGCTAGTATCGCAAAGAATTATGGGGAGGAAGCGCAGGTCCAGAGGGAGTACATTCCATGTCATGATTAAATAAATTACCTTACGAAATCTTCAAGAAGACAGATGTAAAACGAGTTAGGAGTCGATGTAGTCTCCAAGGAAAGTCTCGTGAGGGAGATCTGAGATCTTTGATATTGTTTTGTTGAGAAATTCAGTATATTCTCAAAAGCTCAAGCGGCAAGATTTGTTTAGAATAAGTATTTTGTTTTATTTAAAGAACTGCGTAATAGCAGTAATTTATTCTGTAAAATAAGTTAAAGTCACAAAAAAGAGCATAGTTACGAAGTAACTAAAAATATTTTATGGACAATTAGGTTTTCCTAAATTAATACATATAGGCTATGCGGCTTATAAGTAAACCAAATTGCGATTAGCAGATGGTACATTAAAGGATATGCTTATATTTTAGTGCAAGTGATAGCCTGATAAAGGACGCCATATTCTCTGAAACACTCGTCTCCAACCCTCCGTAAGAAAAAAACTGATCTAAAACGATGTCCGAATCACGTGGATATTGGGATAGGTTAATTTACCGCTCGGTCATAGATCATGATATGGAAGGGTTCAGAATGGCGATGGCGAACGGAATTGAAGGACACCATCGTTTCAACACTGGCTTCCCAGCATTCAAAACCAAGCCTCTAATTCAACACGTTGTTGAGAATGATTTCGTTGAAGGGCTTAAAGCGTTGTTGAAAGGGCCTTACCTTGATATTCAGCCAGCTTTGCATCATGTTTGCCGCAAGAGAAAGTTTGATTTGGTGGAAGTATTTCTTGAGTATGCCTGTCAACGTCAGCGAGACTTCACAGAAATTCTATACGTTTTGCTAGTTACAGGTTTGATCAACAGCGCACATGGTTTTATTGACCTGCCAGAATTTGATTCCAACGACCAAACGTTCCGCATTCCTGGTAAATATGTAAAGTCAGAAAACGGCCGTTCCGGTCAGTCAGGCCTTCACGTGTGCGCCTTACTCGACAAACCTGAAGTCCTTGACCACTTGCTTAGAAGTGGTGCAGCAGTGGATATGTTGGACGCGAAAGGCTACAGCGCAATATTTTGTTCCTGCTTAGTTGGAAGCTATGCCTGTACCAAAGTACTTTTGAAACACGGAGCTAAAGTTGCAGTTGATGGAACTAACATGCCAAGTCCAACGTCACCTCTGTTTGCAACATGTTGCCTGTCAACTAACTCAACTGAGAATGATAGGATTGTTGCCCTTCTCTTCAAAGCTGGGCTGGCATTTGATAAAGAAACCTGGATTCTGTCAAATCTAAACCAAAAGTACATTTCCGAATCGAACTATAACTTCATAATCGAAAATCAAAGATGTCCATCAAGAATCGATATGTTGTGCTGTGAGGTGGTCCGAAATGAATTGAAAGATGAAGTCGAAGGTAGAAGCATCCTCAGCTCAGTGGAAGCTCTTCGTATTCCAGAGTCAGCCATTGAAAACTTTTTTTTGTTCAAGTTCGACGAAAAGTAAGCTATCCTATTATCCAGGTGTGAATCACCTTGCTTTAAACACTATGACCATAGGTCTACATTTAGGATGATCAATTATTAGTGCTAAAAATATGTTTATTTTTGTGGTAAGAATAGATTGATTGAAGGTTAAGACAAGGTGACATCCTTGGGTTATAAAATACCCTCATTGTTTTGATAATTAACAGGTCTGATTTAATTTCTAACAATTCATATCATTTACGCCTATATGTATATCATTTAAAAATGCACCTCCGTGTCAGCTTCTTAACGTCAGTTATGTAGTCATTTGTGAACATAACTTGTTAAAGAAAACAACTGAGTCAGAAAAATAAAATTTTGCATTTTAATGGCAGATGAGACATGAATAATTGTTGACCTCATGGCGCATCTCGTGGGTGTCTACCAATCGACTGTAATTGTAATTTCAAGATTCCAAAAGAGCAGCTGCTGGGAACCAGCTTATTCAGAGGTGCTCAGCCAAAACAAAATCGATGGCGCTTAGCACTTGTGAGTGCTTAAGGTCCTAACATGTAACCTTTTCTATAGGAGGCTCAAAATTATGAAATACTGTTTAGAGGTATTTGAAAGGTGCTGTTACAATATCTGGATGTATATGTATGCACACGCTCACTTAAAATGTTTAACCACTATTCTTTTGTTAGTTTCTGCACGTGAAATTCTCTTAAACTTTTCTTATGGCTCAGTTTCTCTGCATATCTGGTTTTTATTTGTCTCAGGAAAGCTAAACCTGACGCAGAGCAATCACAGCCATCCTCTGGTGGTGCAAGCGAGACTTCCTCTGGTGGCGCGGGCGCAGGCCAGGGCAGTGGCTGCTGCTAGAGTCCCCACCTGTTGATCACCGCGTACAGCACTCTGCACAGCCGCTGTAACTGAATAACGAAATAACGCTGAACCTAAATGTTTCCTCAAACAGGGGTTTCTGTTGAACAAATCTTTAAGAGCTATTTTGTGGCGGGAACTAGAATATTGAAATTTTAAGAATTCGATTGTCTTTCTTGGTTTAAGATTTCTGTGTGCTATATCTTCGATTTGTGATTCAGTGGTAGTTGCCTAAATTATTTGATTTAGTTCTATTTTATGTTGGAAAATTGTATTTTAACAAGATGAACTAATAATGGGACGTAACGTCCGTGTTTTATTTACGGATTCAAGCCATGTATCGTTCAGTGTTGGAAAATTCCAGGTGCATTTCAAATGATCTTCTCACTGGACAAGTCTTTCTATTCTAAAAGTGGCAAATGCATGTATATAGATAGTACTGTTTGTTGTAATTGAAAATGTTTTCATTGCTCACATTTTCATGTGAGTTAGGCCATTTAGTATTCTGTTCTCGTTTTAAGGGTTGCACGTTAACTTGCTGTTTTTATGACTTTGTTAATGTTTGCTCTGGCATGCATATTTCAGCTTGAGTAATATTTTCACTCTTCATGTGACCAAGATGGATTTGTTTTTACAGTATTTGCTTAGCATTAACTTTCAGGTTGCTTGCAGTAAAGATAATATTCATTTTGGAATTTTACCATTTATTCTGTCATTCAGAGGGGGTGCTCGATAGTGTAGTGGTTAGCGTGCTGAACTGTCAATCAAGAGGTCGGGGGTTCAAATTCCCACCAGGGCAGAAATTTAGTTCGAGATTTCTGCTCCACCTGCACCCCCTAGCCAACTCGGCTATAATGAGTACACTGACCGTACACCGTCGGTGGGAAGATGAGACGGCGAGGAAGAGTATTGGCCACCCGCCATCATATACCGAGGCTAAGAAAATGAAGTCGCTAACACTTCATACCCATGGCTCCCTCAGGGATAGGTAAGGGCACTGAAATTCTTCTTCAGAGCATTTACATAGTGCCCTCTCTAAAATGCCTACTCAGGGTATAGCTACCGTGCTGCTGTCCTCGTTTTCAAATTTCTGCTGGATAATAATATCTGCTTGATTGAAATTGAGAACGAACTACGTTGACATCAGTAGTTTATTTCGTCACGACTGGCAACTGTAAATATTATTACGCTTTGAGACGGCATGACAAGCATGGGTATACGCCTAAGTAAATTTTGCTGTGGTTTGACCATTAAATGGCTATAAGACCTAAAAAGACCCATGTAACAAATGACTCCTTACCGTAACCTTTTCTTACCTTACCTTACCTTAAAACTACTGGTAGGCCTATTCAGGGATCGGATATCCTCTACACAGCTATAGTGGGTGATTTCCAGTGCATGGAATAGACAGTACTGTTGTTGGCCCATAATATACACTTTCTATTATTGAAATTACAAGGCGTCACAGCGCATATATCCTAGATTTTTGCAATTTGCCCAAATACATTGCGTGATAAAGATTTAAATTTTCGAGAATCACCATGTGCATTCTCGCGCATTCTTTGCATATACATTTGTAGCCTATCAATTTAGCTTTGCCTAACAACCTAACAATATCGTGGTGATTCAGGTCCGTCGGCTGCATTTTTGCCAAAATAACAGACTCGATCTGAGGAAGTGACCAAAATAACGCGTCCGCGATGGCTTAGGCTACACTTTATGCTGGCGACATTTAGTTGCAACAACAAACTCCTATAGGCCTAGTCATAAGCTAGCCTCCTCCTCCTCGTCGTCCTCCTCGTCGTCCTCCTCGTCCTCGTCCTCCTCCTCCTCGTCCTCCTCCTCCTCCTCCTCCTCCTCGTCCTCCTCCTCCTCCAGGAATCCTCTTCATACTCTTCATTCTCCTCTTTTCCTATATGCTCCATTGCTCCTCTCTCATACAACTCTGCTGTACTTCAGTAAAGACGTGGGTAGCCTATAGTAATTTATGCTTAAATATTTTATTGGCCTTAGCTTGTTTTCGTATCGCTGTGCACCTAGATCCAGAATTTAAAAGACCGTATACATGTACATTGTGACAAAACCCGCCTGTCACAATAGGCCTACCCATGTCATGTATCTATGTGGCACGTGTCACGAGTGTCTGTTCGTACTCTGACAGTGCCAGTCCCAAGCCTGGAGAAAGGAGGAGGGCGACGCTAATCATCTTCGATATGCACAGCGTCGTTAAACAGCAACTAAGAAGGAGAAGTAATGGTCATTAGAATGATTGTCACAGCTAGTGTTATGAGAGATTTGATTAGAAAATACAGCCTAACCTCTGTTTTGTTGCGTTTTTAGTCTTGTGATGACCAGTGATGGGCAATAGTTAACTAAAAAGTTGCTAACTTTTAGTTTAACTAAAAAATTTTAGTTAAGGGAGAAGTTTAACTTTAAAAAAATAGTTTAGTTAAAACCATAGTTTAACTAAAAAAATTAGTTGCTAACTAAAAAGTTTAACTAAAAAAATCAGCAATATGCAACTATTTTTCCACAATAAACATTGAACACTGTCAACAAAAAGACATTTTAACTCTGCATGGTTTTAGCATTAACAACCTGTGTTTTCAAATTCATACACTACTTACAGTGCACATGTAGGCTAACTGTATGCCAGAACAGTACACATTGCATAGTTTGAAGGTGAAATTGTCATTGACGCTTTGCATTATTACAGTTCACTTAACGTCTTTTATTGTGAAAATGTTTGTCGTAAATAGTTGGAAAAAAGTTGGAAAAAGTTTACCTACTTTTTTTTAGTTTAGTTAACTAATTTTGAAAATCAGTTGCCAACTTTAGTTAAACTATTTTTTTTAGTTGGAAAATAGTTTTAGTTAAACTAAAAAAAATAGTTTAGTGCCCATTACTGGTGATGACATGAAAGTCTAAACCGTCCTGTTTGATCGTGATTTGGCGTTGTCAGGTCAAAGGCACCTCTCCGCAGTTTCTCCTCAGTTGGCGCTATATAAATTGTGATTACGATGACGACGTAATATCGTTTAAGCTAGGGTCGAATTTCAATCTTGCTTTCCTAAACCTTAATACCTTATCCTACGCAACATGCCCTTCCTTTGTCAAGGCCCGGTGATCTCTACTTGGGTTCCATGCAATGGAGAATATGCTCTTGGAATTCGGTGTGAGTGGAGCAGAAATCTCGAAACAAATTCTGCCCTGGCGGCATTTGAACCCCCAACCTCTAATTTGAAAGTCCGGCGAGCTAACCACTAGACTATCAAGCATCTCCAGAAGAGCGAAACCAAGATGAAACGCTTCCGACTTCATAGCGTCGAAAACACCAGTCACCCACAGCGGTGGTGAAGGACAGCGATAATTTCACCAAAAAAATGGCCAGGTCATGACTACACGGTCCCTATGGAGCAAAGAAAACGAGTGCATAACCTTCGCACATATTTCTCTATTTTAAACTCCGCCACTATTCTACTTGTGGTAGTGCCAGTCCCAAGCCTGGAGAAAGGAGGGCTGGAGGAGGGCGCCGCTAATCATCTTGGTTAACTAATGACACAGCGTCGTTACACAGCAACTAATTCACTGTATGGACAAAAGTTCTAGTGACATCTAGTGAATGCGATACACGAATTCTTTTTCGTCAGTACTTCTAATGAAGACACGGCTATTTTCAACCCTTGAACTTTTTAGTAATTCGCCAGAGAGCAGCATGCGTATTTTGCATACTGAAACTAATGATTATTCTGAGTTCCTCTGCTTGAGAGGCGCTGTCCAATAATTATAAACTGAGACGGCTACCCAGAAAAATCAGCACAGACAAACTAAACGGTCAGCATTTGCTAAAACAAATCTATTATGACCTGGCACCATAAACCTGGCTGTTCATCATT
>OY744613.1:19157175-19162175 GCA_963556255.1 Allolobophora icterica | reverse complement strand
GTGCGCGCCGGACCGCGTTGGTCGGGTTATTACGCCCTGCCCGTGACTGGTGTTTTGGGGGAAGGTGAGGAGGGGTGGAGTCGAACCAGATGTACTTGACTCAGCTGGAAAGGGGATGGAATAAGTGGGAAGCAATTTCCGAGGAGGACGTCGATTGTGGAGGATGAGGATGGTGTGGACGCTGTCACATCTGATGCCGGATTGGATTTCCGGAGAGGGAAACCCGACCCAACCTCGGAACGCGGGTTCTGTAAGAGGATTTGTGGTGGCAGGTGGTGGTGGGTGAGGAAGGCGTGACGGGAGGACATGAAAGGAGATGGAGGAGGTGGAAGAAGAGACGGACAGAGTAGAAACGAAGAGAAAGGAAGAGGCATAGAAGAGGAAGAGAGGAGAACGGGTCTCTGGTAGTGGATGGATGGACGTATCTCAAAGGACAGACAGACAGACAGACAGACAGACAGACAGACAGACAGACAGACAGACAGACAGACAGACAGACAGACAGACAGACAGACAGACAGACAGACAGACAGACAGACAGACAGACAGACAGACAGACAGACAGACAGACAGACAGACAGACAGATGATCAACTGACTGACTGACTGACTGACTGACTGACTGACTGACTGACTGACTGACTGACTGACTGACTGACTGACTGACTGACTGACTGACTGACTGACTGACTGACTGCCTCACTGATTGACTGACTGACTAGCTAACTGATTGACTAACTGACTTACTTACTTATAGACACACATGTAGGCATGCAGGAACACCGGTACAAAGCAAGTATAGGCAGACAGACAGGCCCACAGGCAGGCAAGTAGGCAAGCAACTTCAAGTAGACAGACATAGGTAGACAGACGGAACGATATACAAATAAGTTGAAGTTTACCACTGCATGCAGTGTACCTTTCACTGGCATAGGTCTACATTAGCCTGAGGCTATAGAAAAGTCCCCGTGTCGATTTAAGTCATAAAATGTTTTGTCGGTTTTACAAATGACAGGAGCACAATTGACAGCCGTAATATATGGACTGCAGTGGATGATCGCGAAGAGCGAGGAGTCTATAATACGGGGAGCACCGACTATACTTACACACATTCAAGTCATTCACATATCGCTCGGGGCTCTAAGTGCGACGCCCTTGTATACACGTCCAACACATGCGCTGTCCAAACCCCGAAGAAAGAGGAAAAACTAATCGTTCAGCCTCTATGCAGTCATACGATATATGCCGACATATGACTAGCCCTAGCATGGGCGGCGATCTAGGGGGGACGGGGGACATGTCCCCCACCTTTAAGAGTGGGGGGACACTCCATACATTTGTCCCCCCCACATTTTGAAGAAACACCAAAAAAGGCGGAGAAATGTAATTGCGCGTGAGGGTTTTCGCAGCGTTTCTGACCAGACGAGGTAAAAAGTTAATTTTTTTTAGCAGAAGTGTCTCCCCAAAAATTATGAGAAAGAAGAAGGAATTCGTAAAAAAGTCAAAAAAATAACATTTTTAGACGAATCCCTAAAAAATGGTAATGATGGGAGACGGGTAAAAGTTGTAAAAAGCGGCGAATGACAAAAAAAAAAGTCATCAACTTTTTTGGAGATGAATTAGCCCAGCGGTTCCCAAACTTCTCCGTGTGACGGACCGGCAGAAATTTACTTTCAGTTTGACGGACCGGCAGGAATTTTCCATTGCAGCAGGACCGGTACCCAATTTATTAATTATTTTTTTATCTATAAATTGGGTCAAAAAAGTTGAATTATTTTTTAATAGTAGCGCGGGTATATAATTCTGTACTAATTATCAACTGAATACTTTGTACTGATCTGATATAAATCAAAAACTTGCATTAAAAAAAATTGATATAAAACGCTATACCTGCTAGTGCTGTTTATTAATATATTTAATTATTACTTTAAATTTTTTAAGGACCGAGGTACGAAAAATCCCTCAGGCTCTAATAAACTATATAACAGACATAATGTTTAAGCTTGGAGAACGCCGTCGTCGTCTCCGGAGTGTGGTGTGGTATTTTCAATTGTTAACATTTTCAAATTTTTAATATGTTAGGCGTATACTTACAATATCGAATCTAAAAGCAGACGTGTTTATTTTCTACTGAGGGAAGCATTGACCAGGTTATTAAAGACAAGAGATACGTCTGGTTTCTAATTGCCGGTCAAAAACCGCAAATGTGACGATCAAAATTTCTAGTAAAGTCGAACAACTTCTATATGACCTGTCAGCAATTTGTCGAATAACTATTTCTTCGGCAGTTATTGTCTAAAATAGCTGAAATAGGCCTACATTTTCTCCCAGAACAAATCTTTTTAATTTATATGAAAAATATGGTTTTGATTGCGAGACAATCGTATTTTTTGAAGATAGTTCGTAGCGAGACCCAATCGAGAAAACGTCTAACATCTTTTTTGTCCAGTTTCTTGACTCACTTCGCGGACCGGCAACTGAGGGCTCGCGGACCGGCACTGGTCCGCGGACCATAGTTTGGGAACCACTGAATTAGCCTACTAGAAAAGTCCTCAACTTTTGTGGAGATGAATTCCTAAAAAAAAGTAAACAAAATTTTTGGGGGGACATGGAATTCTTGAAAAAAGGTCATCGACCAGACCATGGCCGACTTTGTCCCCCCCCCCACCTCTCAGACAAGATCGCCGCCACTGAGCCCTAGGTAAATACAGATCTTTATCTTGCGAATTGCTTATCTCTTTCTTATATTCCGCATGGCGATGGTAGGTCTGATAATCGCTCTTTGAAGAAATGCGTCAGTTTATAGTTATAATTAGAATCATAGTTCGAGAATTCGCATTTTGTGAATTTTAAAAATTTTAATATTTCAAGAATTTTTAACAAATTTTAAAACTTGCAACGATTTATGATTTGTTTACTTTTCAACTTTTTAAGCAAGTAAATGTCAATGTCATATGCAATCAATCAATCAGCCGTAAAAATTAACTGACTAGCAACACGACCGTAACTGAATATCAGCATAGAGTCTTGAACTTCGACTTCTATCATCGCTGGAGTGAGTGACTGTGAGTGTCAGTCAGCCCATGCAACAATGGCCCTACGAATTTTAAAATAGGCTAAAAATTCACAAATTTTTACGAATTTTAAAACCGAAGGTCACGAATTCTCCACTATGATTAGAATGTTATATACTCGTATTGACATTAGGCACTAATTAGCCTACTGATATATGTACACCAGAGTGCAGGTGCGCAGCTGGTATAATAAAGAATATACTTACTTACTTACAAAACATACACCTTGAAACTGCTTCATATCGAATATATCTCTTACAGGATCTTAAACTTAGTGAAAGATAAAATAGGAGATCTTAGCTGCAGGGAATTTACTATAATATATACCTGAAATACTCTGCAACATGTTAAACAACAAATCGTGTACATGCATGTACATCCCGCCTGCCGATATAACTCTGTGCGATACAATTAAGATGCGAAACCGATTTCATTTGCCGACAATAATAATATATGTGTGTGTAAAAATAATTACTTGCTTGTTTCTAAGTGGCTTGCTGTTAACTTCTGCTGTCACATCGTTTCGGTACACACACATATATATATAATACCTATATAATAGGCCTCTATATATATATATATATATATAAACTAAAGTATACATTAGACATATATACGCAATCTATATATTATATATTTATTAGGTTGGCCCTATATATACCTGTACATATATTTAAATTATATATACATATAATATTTATGTATTATTGTATATATTAAATCAATACATGTATAACAGTATATTACAATTTAACAATACGTACATATATATATATATATACATATAATTGTTGTCTATTATTATTGCTATAGTATATGCAGACATAGACTATTATTATAGGCCTTTACAATATTCTGCTATCTATATATATATATAAAGGCGAACACTATATATATATATATGGTATATATATACAGTATATATACAATATATATATAGACCATATATATAGACTATATTTATATATATATATAGACCATATATATAGACTATATATATATATATAGACCATATATATATGGTCTATATATATATATATATACAATACAATACAATACAATATATATAATTCAGCTTTTGCATCGGCGTCGTATACTCTAGGCCTACTTGACGCGTGGAACGCAAATCGATAGGTCTAATAGCATAGAAAATCAGTGAGGCGTGTCATTCGTCCAGTCATGCGTAAACGCATGCATGGAGTTCCACAAGTCAGCCAAATTTGATTATTGCTAACGACAGTAGTAGTACTAGTATACATATATGTGTGGTTTGCAATACTGCGCAATAATTCATCGTATATATGTATTGTATTACCTCACACAAGTGACAATATATTGTGTGAAGTATTTATGTAGCGCGCGCATTTTATTGCAGGTCTTCCTTCGCACATCATAATATCCTATAAATACAAATGATGCGGATCAGACAAACAGGCCTAATTTGTAAAACGATATTTGTAGAGCGATAATAAATTGTCTTCCTGCAGCAGCCAATAAAACTTTAATGTCTAGAGATATCAGTCATTACGATGCTGAACCACATGTATGTTATACAGTTAGACTATAGTTAAGTGCTGTACAACCTTTTTGACATCGTAGGCCACCGAAAAAATATTCTTGAAGCCGAGGGCCGCACCAGTAAAGTCAAAGGCAACGAATAAAATTTAATGAAAATTATTAACTGAAGTAGGCCTAGAACCGTACGTTTTAAAACTTAAACCAGTTTAATGCGTCGTGGGAACGGGATTTTGTGTTCACGTTACTAATGATAAGCAAAGTTATACGAACGAATAGCTATGCGAGTAGGCCGGTGATTTTGTCTTTTAATTCAATTTTTACACAAACTGTAAAAAATTTAGCCAGATTGGGGACCATTCAAAATCGGCCCGCGGGTCGCATGTATAGAACAGCACGGCTATAGTTGCAT
>OY744613.1:19112175-19152175 GCA_963556255.1 Allolobophora icterica | reverse complement strand
ATTCTGGCGATTTGTCGTTAAGGCAACTTCTTCACGAATAATAAAGATATACGGATAATAAGGACTTGATATTATTGTTGTTTTCTTGCGTTGGGTATCGCGCAAGTTTGAACAGCAAAGGGTATTTCATTGTTCAACGCGTTAGGTTGATAATAATATACCAGAATGCTAGAAAAGTTTCAGAACCCCTCCAGGTTATCCTTCTTTTCGGACACCGAATGAGAAACTTGGAACAGCAGAAGGAAGAGGAGGTGGTGGTGGATTTCTTGGTATACGCCTCCTGGGAATATGCAGTCCGCTACTTCGACGCACATGCACAACATGGTCTCCAGTCAGTTTCTACACAACGGAGGATATGCCAATCCCTACAATATGATGACGCACCCGTACTACTCTACGCAACGACACTTCCCCTACTACTGTAGTAAGTACTTGGCCATTATTCCTAACCGGTAGTTCCCTTGTTACAGGCCGAGCGCTCTAACCATGCCCCGCGTTATAGCGGATAACACATGCGCCTCGGTCCTTAGTTTTGCTGCGCGATTATTGTAACTGAACTTGTGATCATAAATTCGTATTGCGCCGCTTCTAAGGAAATAAATTAGAGGCGCTGCTCTCTGGGTTAAAGTTACGTTGGTTACAGTTGGGTGATTAGACCTTGGTGTGTGATTAGACAATGTTGTGTGATTAGACACTGTTGTGTGATTAGTCATTTGTCGTGTAATTAGTCCTTGTCGTGTGATTAGTCCTTGTTGTGTGATTAGTCCTTGTTGTGTGATTAGTCCTTGTTGTGTGACTATTCCTTGTTGTGTGATTAGTCCTTGTTGTGTGATTAGACACTGTTGTATGATTAGACACTGTTGTGTGATCAGTCCTTGTGATTAGTTCTTGTTGTGTGATTAGTCATTGTCGTGTGATTAGTCCTGTCGTGTGATTAGTCCTTGTTGTGTGATTAGTCCTTGTTGTGCGAATAGTCCTTATGCGATTAGTCCTTGTTGTGCGATTAGTTCTTGCTGTGTGATTAGTCCTTGTTGTGCGATTAGTCCTCGTTTTGTGCTCACTTCCTTTGTGATTACTTCTGGCTGTTTATTACATGTATTTTGACATCTGCTTTGAAACCATCTCAGAGTACATATTTTAGTACGTGTCAAGAATATCTGCCAAGACAGATATATGTTCCGAGATCTCTTAAGCCTAAACCACTTGCGCCTTCTGGGCCAACTCAACTACAGTTGATTACACTAACCTGCTCCGTCGCTGGAAAGGTAGCGAGGGAGAGGACTGTATGGCCACCCGTCCACTTAATATGCTGAGGCTATGAAAAAACTCTTCATTAAATGAACAGCTTCTTATCACTGCATCAGCTATGGGGCTAGCAGCTATAGTAGCTCCCAGTGAGTAATGGCTGCATGCCAGAGGGAAGTTGACATCGCCTTCCTCCTTTATCCAGGCTTGGGACTAGCACTACACGAAAACGGCAGTAATTGCACACATTTTTATATAGCGACTATATCTGAATTGGTCGGGTGAGAACCTTCACCACTGCAGTCTGTTTGAATGGGTGCCACGCCATTTAAAATCCCACGCTATAGCCCAATACACAGCATGCTATATCCTGGTGTTCAAATCTCCGAAGTAAGCTAACATTAGGAGGCGTACCGTTAATCGAATGCACAGAGGTGCATGGGACATGCGCTCTCACCAATTTAGCTAACTGAGCCAGAAGCAGTGGTTACCTCTCGGGTTTCGCTTTAAGAACATATACTATTCTTCTTCTTGTTAAACTGTGCTTAACACGAGTCAAAGCATCCATTTAGCAAGCGATTTAGCATGGGGTTATATACCACGTGTTTCAGCGCGTGTTTTCGGATATATGCTTCAGTGTGATTTGTTTAACAAGTGTCTTAGCAAGAATTGTTTAGCATGTGTTAGCATGTGCGCTGTATATGGGACAATATACATAGCGCGCGTGCTTTAGATGCATGTCTCGAATAATTATGTCGGACCCTCATGTTTGGAATAGTCTATCCCACGATATCCGTATAGTTTGCCTAATCTCTCTTCATTTTAAAAGCAATGCGTGTATAGGACCTACCTAATTGATCAAAATAAATAATAAGTAACTTTTCTTATATGATATTCTGCTTTACTAGTAAAGGTTTTTTTGTTTTTCGTTTACATTATTCTTCTGCGCTGGCTCTGTTTATGGTTCATAGTCCAGTTCATAGGCGCCGACTTCTTGGGAGCCTTGGGTGCCAATGCACCCAGAGAGAAAGTTCAGTGGGTGCCTGGCACCCAGAAGAATTCGGGCCCAAAAGTCAAACTGTTACACCTAAGCAGTAATCTCACAGCGTGAGAAGTACCACTGTACAACACAAATACCCAACATTGTATGATCTCACAGTCACAGCTGTACATAAATAAATTATTTATTTATTATTTAAAATAATAAATAAATAATGACACTGAAACCCTTGACAAGAAAACAGTTTTCTTCCTCCGCAATTCCGCTAAAACTCACCTACCTATGGGAGGGTTGTGGAAAGGGAGGGAGGACCTATGCACCCACTGGAACCCAGAGGGAAAAGCAAAAGTCGGCGCCTATGGTCCAGTTGGACTAATATAGGACAATAATTTTTCATTCTGCATTTATTCTCTGAAAGATGGGCGACCCTGAAATACATGGGAATGATACATGGGACCTTGGTTCCTTTTGGGTCTTCCTGTTGTATCTAAACATGACTGTTCATTGTACTTTTGTCGTCTGCTGGTTGCCATGGGAACAATTAACGAAAGGCAATGCTATGGTTAAGTAGCGTTTGCTTTTCGTAAACATGCGTCATGTGTGCTCTGCTAAGCTTTTGGTAAGCTATTAGTAAACCACATCGTTAAACTCTTGGTTAAATTATATAACAATTGATTGGCTCTTGGTTAATAATAACATTCCACACGGTGTTCTTTTCGGTTAGCAAAAGGTTATGGGTTCAAGGTCACTCTGTGTAACGACCCAGAGCAAGTAACAAGCAGTGTAATTTGCTCCCACCGTTAGCTGTATAGGGAAGTAAATGGCCAGTCCTGCGATGCACATGGCGCCGTGTCCAAACCTTGATATTCGACAATTGCAGGGCCCGGATTAAGCCCTCGAAGGCCTCCCTCCAAATTCGCCGGGAGGCCCTTAATCCTCTACCCCTTCCGGGCCTTCCCCCACTATACCCCTTTCCTCCCCGCCCAAATGTTACTGCTTGTTTATTAATGACTATATAACTGAAACTTAATAATATTGTCGCAACACCTCTCCCTTCCCTTTCGCCGTTCTCACCAGGATGCCGAAAGTTGGGTAGGAAGATGCGAGTGATAAAGTTCTATGGTTAAGGCGGGTCCGGCCTCTGTGGTATGCGGAGGACAGTTTACGTTTTCAATCGACACTTCAACCGTTCAACAAATGTACGAATTCCGAAGACGAGATAACAACTAAAAGTCTTTACTGACGATCTTTTCTGGATCAGCACAACAAAAATATAAAATTACTGAATCTCGATTATACAACTCAAACACTCAATTTCGACTCTCCACTTATATACAGCAACGCAGTTTCCACAGCAGCCAATCGCACGATTTACGATCTATAGTTCTTCAGTTATGTCCTCAAATAACTGTAATCCTTACTATCGACTGTACCTATCTAATACCAACAATCAGCAGAAAGTAATAGCTCAATACCTCCTGGTCTGTCTACCTGGGTTTGTGTGTCTGTGTGTCTGTAACTGACTTTTTCAATCCCTTAAATAGATCGGTCCGGTGGGGGGACCAAGTCCGGGGGACCGGGTCACAGAGTGCAGCACGTTTATGACGTAATAACAATTTATATCGAGAGCAATTTTTGACGTAACAGAGACAGAGCAATGCACGTACAGAGATTCATAAGAGTTCATAATGCCTATACAAGATAATGTCTCTAACTGGATCATAAATTTTTTTGGACGGTAGGAAACACAGCACCAAGTTTCAGGGTGAGATATCTAGCCTTCTTGACATAAATGCTAGCATCGTCCAAGGCTCAAGCCTAGGACCACAAAACTTCATTACTGCCATCTCTCGCCTAGGCCCTGTCAATCCTCTCAACCGTCTTCTCAAATATGCCGATGACTGTTACCTCCTAATACCGTCATCTAATAACACAACCATATCTTCAGTACTAGAGCACGTTGCGCATTGGGCTAAGACGTGCAACTTGAAATAAAATTCTAGCAAAACCTACGAAATGGTGATTCGGAGGCCCAGGGACAGGCGAACGACGATGTTCCGCAGGTCACACCCGGTCTCCATAGGGTTGCCAGCATGGTTATCCTAGGCATAACAATCTCAGATAATATTAGCATTACTACCCATGTTTACCGCATTTGCAGTAAGGCACGTCGATCGCTTTATGCGCTGCGTACTTTGGTAGCGCACGGTAGAGCCCTGCGCCGACGTCATAGTGTCGGCGGCGGCGCGCCGGTCATTTTTCGTCGGCGGCGGCGGCGCGCCGACGAACAAAAATCGGCGGCGGCGGCGCCCACAAAATGTCGGCGTCGGCGCGGCGCGGCGTGCCCTAGTCAGAAATATGAGTCACCATGGGCATCCGCAGAAATCTTCCGGAGGGGAGGGCAAAATTTTTCTTAAGGGGGCAAAATTTTTCTGGAGGGAAAAATTACGTTTTTGCATGGAAAATCTATTCACAAATCCAGGGGGCAAATCCCCCTCCCTCCTCCGGACGCCCATGTGAATCACTATGAGAGTTGAACAGCCGTTGGTCCTGTGACCAGTCAAAGGGCCAAGTTCTCTAAAGCAACTCCATCACACTGAAGCTCAACTACATATAAAGGGACTGAAAGAGAAGACACCTTCAGACATTTGCCTTACAAATATGAACATCCTTAATTACACTGCACATCTGTATAGGTATTGGCAAATTGTAATCAGATGAAGCAACATGCATTTGCATATTGCATGAATACACTTGCATACGCACTGATACAGTGTAGGCTTATACAGGCTACACACCAAGTCACATGGCAGATGCTGGATATCAGCATCCTCCCAGTAAGAGAGGCTGCTGAAGCCATGAAGTGAAATGTAAATATATACGTTTTCCTATATGGTAATACACTGGCCGAGTGGCTTCACTCCTGTTAATTTTTCAATGAATTTACCAGGTGGTCTGCTGCCCGTTTGAATTGGTGCCACGCCATTTAAAGTTTCCACATAATAGACCATTGTTTGTATCAGACTAAACTGAAAAAGACCATTCTTCAAATGATTCTTGATACTATACGTACTAAGTCAAAACCTGTGTCAACTGATACTGTTTACCTGAATAGATTCCAGCCAAAAGTATTAAGCAATTATACCTTCCCTTCTGCAGGAGTATTACTTAAATGGCATATCTTGATATTAATAACACTCATAAACTCCCCTCTAATCTTACAACATTAAGCCAAAAATAATTTACACCATTGTAATAAGACCAAACTGCCCCACAGACATCAAAGACAACAATCAATAAGTTGTAGAAGCTATTAAACATGAAGGTAACGAATTAGGGAATACTGTAGAACTATAGTACACATACAAAGACATGCATTGCATATTGCTTTTGTTGTCAAGGTATTAAGGAAATGGCAACAGGAACAGGTGTATCAAAACAATGGTTACTTGTAACAAGATATCGCATTAAATGACTGTATGTCAAGGCACAAAGACAAGATCATCAAAATATAAGGAAAACGAATTTAGTCAGGAATACAATGCATAAACTAGAGCACGTTGCGCATTGGGCTAAAACATGCAACTTGAAATTAAATTCGAGCAAAACCTACGAAATGGTGATTCGGAGGCCCAGGGACAGGCGAAACGACGATGTTCCGCAGGTCACACCCGGTCTCCACAGGGTTACCAGCATGGTTATCCTAGGCATAACAATCTCAGATAATATTAGCATTACTACCCATGTTAACCGCATTTGCAGTAAGGCACGTCGATCGCTTTATGCGCTGCGTACTTTGGTAGCGCACGGTCTGCAAGGACCATGCCTTTATGACGTGGTGAGAGCCACAACCTTATCCAGGATACTCTATGCCTCACCTGCATGGTGGGGATTTACAACTCAAGGGGATCGTGATCGACTGGGTGGAGTACTACGGCGTCTCATCAGGGGACGCTACCTCCCAGAAGACACTCCCTCCATAGAACAGCACTGCCGCTTGGCCGATTCTCGACTCTTCGCCGCAGTACGGAATATTCAGGGACATGTCCTGAATGATCTGCTGCCACCTATTAAACGCACAGGCCACTTCCTGCGCCCATGAGCTCACGACCTGGAAATCCCGACCGCTGATAGCTTGTCTAGAAAAACGTTTATCATCAGGATGCTTTATGAAGCTGCTTAATTTACGTTATGGGTAAAAAACAATATAAATTGTGGATATTTGAGACAAATATTAGTAGCTAATATTAACATATTATTAGTATATTATCTGTATAAACGTGTTTACGTTGCTGTACACCAAAATGCGGTTTGCAATTGGTTCCAATAAAGTATATTCCATTCTATATTCTATTCTATAATTGACGTGATAGCAATTTATATCGAGATAGCAATTTATGACGTAACATAGACACGCCTTGTCTCTCTTCAACTTCTTCCCTATCTGGAACAATCTGGACTTCTACCTCCCTTTCAATCAGGTTTTAGGGCTCACCACTCCACTGAAACAGCCCTCCTGTCTTTGCTTTCTGAAATTTATTCAGCTGTTGATAGATCCGAACTCACTCTTCTGGCGCTATATTATGTCTCCTCAGCCTTTGACATGGTTGACCACACCATTCTTCTACAGCGCCTTGAGACCTCTTGCGGTCTGAAGGGCCCCCCTCTCCAGTGGTTCCGGTCATACCTGTCTGATCGCACTCAGATGGTTATCTCTGGTGAATCTAGAACTCTGTGGGTCCCTATCAAACTGGGTGTTCCGCAGGGCTCTGTTCTAGGCCCTCTCCTCTTTATTTTGTACACGGCCGGTATCCCATCTCTGCTCCCCATCCATGAGGCTTCAGGCCATCTCTTTGCTGACGATGTCCAGGCTTATGTCCATGGGCCTCCTTCCTCTCAGCTTCTTCTTGCTCAGCGCATCGAAGCTCTTTCTCATGATCTTCATACCTGGATGTCTTGCAATCGCCTCTCCCTTAATTCGTCCAAAACCCAATATATCTGGTTTGGCACTCCTCAGCAACTTCTAAAACTCGACTTTGCTGTGCTGTCTCAAAGGTTTCCGCTTTTAACTTTCTCGTCTAGCGTTCGTGATCTAGGAGTGACCCTTGACAATTCTCTGACCTTTACTGAACACATTTCCAAACTCACTCGCACTTCCTATTTTCACCTAAGGCGCCTCAGGGCTATCCGTCGCTCTCTCTCATCTCCAATTTTCACTTCAATTGTCCATGCATTTGTCTGCTCTAGACTTGACTATTGCAATTCCCTCCTCATTGGTCTTCCTAAAGTCCGTCTTGCTCCTCTTCAGTCCGTTCTCAATGCTGCTGCTAGATTAATTGCCCGTCTTCCTCGATTCTCTCATATCACCACCTTTATGACAGAAGAACTCCACTGGCTCCCGCTTTCTGCCCGCATCCAATTTAAGGTCCTCATCCTTGTGTGTAAGGCTCAACTTGGTTTCGCTCCAAAATATTTATGTGACTTAATTCATCGCCCTCACTCTGCTGCTTCTCTTCGTCCTCTTCGTTCATCTGACCGCTTGGACCTCCTCGTTCCCCGTGTCAGGACTTCTCTGGCTCAATCTAGGTCTTTTGCCTCCATTGGCCCTGCTCTTTGGAATGAGCTTCCTCCGTACGTTCGTTCTTCTATTCTCTCAGGTAACGTCGCTTCCTCTTTTAAGTTTCTTAAAACTTGCTTTTTCTCTCGGGGTCTCTCGCACTGGGAGCGCTTCTGAATGGCCCTCCCGCTAGAAGCGCTTTATAAATATCCAAATACAATACAATACAATACAGCAATACACGTACAGCGATTCATAAAAGTTCATAAATGACGTAATAGCAATTTATATCGAGATAACAATATGTGATGTAACAGAGACACAGCAATACACATACAGCGATTCATAAGAGTTCATAATTATTGACGAAATTGCAATTTGTGACGGGATAAATACTGTGATTTTCGCTACAATAATTATGTAGCTTAACGAAACACCAAAAACATGTTAAAGTGACACTGTATTATAATAGGCTCACTTTCTAAGGCAACTTGCAAGGCTGCTGGTTTCAGCAATTCGTGACAGTTTATACGTCAGTATCAGAATCAGTGCGAAAAAAGAATAAAAGTGCAGTTAGATACCCTCAGGCACATGTAGCCTATACATATGAAGAGCAATGGACACATTGGGAAATGTAGTTTGGAGATCTTCTGTGTGCAGCAACATGGCAAGGGAAGCTGGCGATTTACAGTCTCTGCACTTTGCAAAAAACGAACTGAACCATTTCATCAGGGAATACTCCAGATTCTAAATCGCCAAAATATGTCTTTGATAAAGCAAGTGACGATTCTCTAATCTCGTCAGCGTCCAGCACATCGAAGTCCATGATAATTTTTGAACACATTCCGAACATCTTTGCATGTGGCAATCCTATACCCTCTTAATGAACGCAATAACTGATTCACGATCACCAAAAATGTTTCAATGCGAAATTTGTCCCTAACTTCGAGCACCAGTTCAACTCCATTTCCCTCATCAATGCGCTTACTGCGTTTCCTTGTCCTGGCTGTTACTGATAAAGAGTTGGAGTTGCCTGAAGTCTGTATTGCTCTGTTTTCACATTCGTCAAACCTATTCCGCATGCCGTCGGTATACACATATGTAGTGAATCAAATAAGTCGAGTGCAAGTTTTAAGTCGGAAGTACTGGATTGAAGCTTTATGCTCGTCTCATTTTAACGAGTCAAACAGGAAAGCTGTCTCTAGCGTTATCCATTGTGCTCGCTAAGCACTTTGCGTCATGCTTTAGTGGTACCATTCTGTTGGTTATCACAGAAGCAGGGCTGTAGTCGAGGGTGTATACGCGGGTATACAGCGTGTACTCACCTCTAGAAACCGTATACTCACCTCACAAAATATTCGTACTCGCCTCTAATACATGTATGTTTCTGAAAACTAACCGGTAGTGTATATTCACCTCTAATTTTACCACTTTAGCCCTGATCAGATGCAATATTCAACACTGCCACTTGTAGGCTAGATACTGTTGTATCCATGCAATACACAGGGCCTTTACAGCATCAGCGCGTGCAGACCACCCGGTTTATGATAGTGACTTCACCATAAGTCCAACTCCAAGAACTTGGCCATAGGTGGAGCAGGTATCTTACAAAAAATTTCTGTGTCTTCAGTGCAAGGGTCATAGCGGCCACCCACATTTCGATCCTGCCCTTCCACATTTCGATCCTGCCCTTCCACATTTCGATCCTGCCCTTCCACATTTCGATCCTGCCCTTCGTCTGGCTCATTTGATGTGACTGTCTCTTTGGGGTGTACGAAAAATCTCTCCAGTTTCGGAACAGAGACAACGCTATTTCTTTCCCTGTCAGTACGTTCTTTAGCTACTCGCCTCTTTTGAGCACCGGAAAGTTGAAATATTTTATTCTTTGGCATTGTTCACTTTCGTGAATAGGCCTATCTATACATATAGTTTCCATATAGTGTCCGTCTGTCGGGTGGACGCTACGTCACAAACGGGTTCTGTTCTATTGTGAAACATAAACCTGTCGTCTTGACGACGGCGATCTTGGCGACGGTGATAATCAACAATACATAATTATAGACCTATAATATGACGTCATAATTATGACGGGCAAATACACTAGTAATTATATAATATCCAACACGGTTGTTTATTTTTTACACGACGACGAAATTATCAATAACGCTGAGTCATGACGTCAAAGGAGAGTACAGAGTATTAATATTCAAACATATGGAATACCAATGAAGTCATAATAATTATAACTGGCATATATATATATATATATATATATATATATATATATATATATATATATATATATATATATATATATATATATATATATATATATATATATATATATATATATATATATATATATATATACATATATATATAGGGGCCATTGAACACCATCATAAGGATCAATCACCAATTCACAACTGACTCCTTACGTAATTTTACACTGCCCTTGAAACGAACAGCTGAATAAATGTGAAAATACTCATTAAAAAAATTCTTGTTGTTCACGCGGGGGCCCACTGACGACGGGGGCCCGCCATGGCATAAATGGCATATATACTGTTTAATCCGGCCCTGACAACGGCCTTCTCTGTAGAGCCTAAGAAAAGGAAAAGAGAGCCTCCCATAAGTCCCACTATAATATTATATGGGAATTTGCAGCTTGCTTTCTTACTTAAATTCTTGGTTAGACTCTTGGCTAAACTCCTGATTAAAATGCGAAGTTGTTTTACATTATTAAAGAAGGCAGCTATATTTTTTAATTAAACTCTCGGTTAAACTCTTGGTTAAACTGCGAAGTCCATGGGCGGCGATCATGGGGGGGGGGGGGGGAACGGGGGAACAAGTCCTCCCACCTTTAAGAGTGGGGGGACACACCATACATTTGTCCCTCCCACTTTTTGAAGAAACACAAAAAAGGCCATTGCAAGAAATGTAATTGCGCGTGATGGTTTTCGCTGCCTTTTTGAGCAGATGAGGTCAAAACTCAATTTTTGAGACGAAGTGTCCCCCGAAAATTGCCAGAAAGTAAGAAGAAATTTAAAAAAAGTCATTTAATTTTTTGTCGGAGACGAGTGTTCCAAAAAAATTTTAGGGTTTAATTTAAAAAAGGTCATACATTTTTAAAACTGGTAATCACAATGGTAGGAGACTCTTAAGAAAAGTTGTAAAAGAGGCGAACGACTAAAAAAAGGTCATAAACTTTTTCAGGAGATGAATTGTATTTTTTTAGATATGTAGGAAAACATGAAAGTTTTGGAGAAGAATAAAATTTTCTTCGGTGACCATAGCCGACTTCCCCCCTCCCACCTCTCAGACAAGATCGCCGCCACTGGCCAAGTCGTTTAACATTGTTGGACAAGGCAGCTTTACTTTTTACTTAAACTCTTGGCTAAACTCTTCGTTTAACAGCGAAGTTGTTTTACATTATTAGACAAGGCAGCTTTATTTTTTAACTTAAACTCTCGGTTAAACTCTTCGTTAAACTGCGAAGTTATTTAATTCAACTTAAGAAAATTATTCCTTATTATGCGACCTGTTTACAGTCTTGTTGTCCTCAAGACCAAGGTCTTGGTCTCGAGTGCACTCGAGTTCGTTTTTAAAAGTCTTGGTCTTGGTCTTGGTCTTGAGACCAAAAGTCTTGGTCTTGGTCTTGGTCTTGAGGTTCAAGGTCTTGGTCTTGGTCTTGAGGTTCAAAGTCTTGGTCTTGGTCTCGCAAGACCAAGACCAAGACCGGCTGTCAATATGAACAATCATTTAACAGAACTCAAGAATTCTGTATCAAGCCTGCTTGCATCATACGACCAATATCTATGGATGGATACAAGTCGATCTTGTTGGTCAGGAAACCCATTGGCAGCAGCAACAGTTTTTCTGTATCAGACGGCATGATAAACCATGGGAAGATTTCAAAAGGACTCACTATCTGTATATTAAATTTTACATCCAGTGCTTGAAAAGCTACTGTGTGTGTCAGCGACTTCAGCACCTGTAGAACGTATTTTTTCACATGGCTGAATTTTTATGAGGCCCACCAGGCACGTCTTGGTCAGAAAATTCTGAGCGAATTGGTTTTTTATCAAATACAAAAGGCATTTGGAATAATAGTTTGCATGAAGGACTTTTGAATACAAATTCGGATTTCTATGCAGTTTTCATTTAAAGTTAATTTGCTTGAATAAAATAAAAGACTCATGTTTTCATTAAAATAGCGAATATTCCACCTTGACAATTTTTAGAAGTCTTGACCTGATCGCGATCTTTTGGGTCTTGGTCTTGGTCTTGGTCTTGAGGTTCAAGGTCTTGGTCTTGGTCTTGGTCTCGAGGTTCAAAGTCTTGGTCTTGGTCTTGGTCTCGAGGTTCAAGGTCTTGGTCTTGGTCTTGGTCTTGAGGTTCAAGGTCTTGGTCTTGGTCTTGAGGTTTAAGGTCTTGACAACAAGACTGCCTGTTTATCTATCGTGTGCATGTTTCTTCATATGGCTCCTACAAAACAGCGTTATAACCAGTATAGGCCTATGTTGCATATACGCAATATATAAAAAGAGGCAACTAAATCTTTTGAAAAGCAGATGTAAGAATAACTTGCATAAGACACTGAGAATGAGTATTTTAGGCAGAATTGCTTTTGAAGGACAAAGGCTAATCTTAAACCTATTAGATTTCAGTGGCGTGAATCGCTTTCACTAAAGACGAGATCTATTTGCGCCCCATAAACGTTTAAGTAAAAAGTAAAGCTGCCTTGTCCTGATATAATAATAATAATAATAATAATAATAATAATAATAATAATAATAATAATAATAATAATAATAATAATAATAATAATAATAATAATAATAATAATAAAACGATTTGTATAGCACCGTATATCACAATCGAGGCCGAACGATAAAGGGCGTTGTACATGAGTGACGAAGGGCTACGTATTATGTAGCTAATCGTTCTATTTTCGTGATGATAAGCTGAGTCAGTTGAATCCGTTTCGAGTCATCCTGGTCTCCGATCACTGCGCTTATCTGCCTGTGGAGATCATCTATACTATTCTATAGGTTCGTTACTCACTTCCGCACATCAATACGAAATCTGCGCTCTTTCCCATACATCGAACATAACAATCTTTCACCGTTAAATAAGATTTTATCCATCCGTGGTTTCGGCGCAACACAAATTCTCCGTTTACCTTTCGTTGCGTCTGTTTAGATAAGTTAGAAAAACGTGTTAACAGCGATTTTGAGCGGTTCTTACTGGCCCAGTTAGCTACATCGTGTTAGAGCGCATGCGGACCGCGGTTCGCTTCCCGAAGGTGGCTTATTTCAAAGATTTAAATCTCGGGCTAGCACGGTCCCAACACGGGGACCTTAAAATTTATGACGTGGCGCCTATTCAAACGGGCAGCGGTGGTGAAGGATCTCACCCGATCAATTCATTGAAAAATGAGCAGGGTCGAGGCCATATACGGTTGCTATAGAAAATCGCGAACATTTACATTTACTGAATGCTTTCATACATGAATGTAAATATATACAATTATACATGTATATATATATATATATATGTATATATGTATGTGCATAAACAAGTAAGTACATTCATACATTTATGCATACATGCATACATAAATACGTATGCATACATGCGTACATATATATAGACATGCATGCATTTATATGCATATATGCATAGCCTATATATACATAAATGCATAAATAAATAAGTAAATATATACATACATATATACATACATAACTACATAAATAGATAATACATATATACATGCGCGCATGCATGCATAAATACATACATGCATACATATATGCACACAAAAATACATACATACATACATACATACATACATACATACATACATACATACATACATACATACATACATACATACATACATACATACATACATACATACATACATACATACATACATACATACATACATACATACATACATACATACATACATACATACATACATACATACATACATACATACATACATACATACATACATACATACATACATACATACATACATACATACATACATACATACATACATACATACATACATACATACATACATAAATACGGGTGAACAAATTGAACTAAAAATATGAGCGTTTAACTCAGTGCATAAAATGCAAATATAAATTGAACAATTAGAAAAATTGTAAACAGTAAAAATCAGTACAACAGTAACATACTTACCCACTTTGTTGCACCCCTTGAAATGCTATTCGCAACCCATGGGGGTGCGACCACTCCAGGTTGGGAACCCCTGCACTAAGCCATATTCACTAAGCTATAAGCGCTAAGCCATAGGCACTAAGCCGTAAGCATTAAACCGTAAGAACTGAGCCGTAAGCACTAAGCCATAAACACTAAGCCATAAGCGTTAAACCCATAAGTACTAAGCCATACTCACTAAGCCATAAGCGCTAAGCATGGGCGGCGATCCCGGGGGATCGAGGGGGATAAGACCCCACCTCTTAGAGTGGGGGGACACACCATACATTAGTCCCCCGCAAATGTTGAAGAAACACCCAAAAAAGGTCAGCAAATTTCATCGCGCGTGAGTGCGAAAAAATTTGTTAGAATGAATGAAAAAATATGTTAGAATGAATTTTATCGCGCGTGACCAGTTCAGGTCAAAACTCTGTTTTTGACCAGATCACTTCTTAAGTGCCCCCACTTGTCAAACAAGATCGCCGCCACTGGCGCTAAGCCGTAAGCACTAAGCCGTAAGCATTAAATTGTAAGCACTAAGCCGTAAGCACTAAGCCATAAACACTATAAGCCGTATAAGCACTAAGCCATAAGCACTAAGCCATAAGGCCTAAGCCATAAGCACTAAGCCGTAAACTTCTTCTTCTTCTTCTTCTTTTCCTTCAGGCTCGAATTAATCCCTCTTTGGAGAGGGGTCAGCCACTCGGATCCTTCTCTTCCACTTGTTTGCCAGAGAACGCCCTAGCCCTATGCTCAATCGAAAGTGTATGAAGATCCATAGAAAATTTTGGAGCAAAGTTTCACAACCGGATGCCCTTCCTGACGTCAACCCCTTTCGGTTTGGAACCTAGCCTTTGGTGCAAGCACCTACCCGCAAGGCAGCGAGGGCTCCAGGCTTATTTAAAGGCGGCCTGTACTCGCCTTGTCACATGACCGTCATAGAGCATCTGCAGCTTTTATCATAGGATGCGGTGCCACCCACATCCCATACCGCGCCCTGATAGCCTTGCCGCTGTTGGTCCGCGACTGCTTATTCGACAGGGTATACCTGCTTATTTCGCAGCTAGCCTCTATATCTAGAGGTCGTTCCACTATCCGCCACCTGTGGACGCGTGTGGTAGCAGTACAGCTCTCCCCCACAGCACTAAGCCGTAAACACTACTCCGTAAACACTAAGCCGTAAGCACTAGAGGCGGACCTACATTTTTGGCCCTGAGCTTGAACTGTTATGGAGGTCCCTTTGTAAATAGACACGGAAGACACATATCTATAGTCTGAGTCGCTTCTGGGGGCTGGGACCGGGGGCCCTGAAGTTTCAGCTTCATTAGTTTCATTGTAGATCCGCCTCTAGTAAACACTAAGCCACATGCAAATCGCGAGAAAGTGATCAAGCCAAAAAGCAAAATAGACTGACTGAACCTGGTCTAAAACGAAGCGATGGGTCTAAAGGGTCTAAATATATGCCTTAATAAAGCATACATCTGACAAATCATACAGTTCTGTAGGCTATAATTGTATCCTTGCGCGGTTCTTATAGTTGGCCGTTAGAATGACATTATCGATTCTAACATGAGCCTAGCGCTCCATAAATTATTCAAAGGCGAGTATATATATATATATATATATATATATATATATATATATATATATATATATATATATATATATATATATATATATATATATATATATATATATATATATGCATGAGATGAGTTTGGTCGACGGAACTCCATCAATGCCGCTTTCAAGTGGTGCCAGTCCCAAGCCTGCTTAAAAGAGGAGGGCCAGGCTAACAATCTATTTCTACTCTGCATGCTCCTCTCTTTGTATGGTCTCTCGGGAAATCGAACTCGGATCTCCACCGAACATCTCTGGACAACCCCTCTGACATGACTCAGCGCTCGCGAATAATCTGGTGCCCTGCCTATATCATTATTGTAGCGCTTTAGAAATATGGAGTTTAGAATTACGATTACGATCTGTATTTTGACAGAGACGTTAAACAGAAACTAATTCTGGTCGACAGATTTAATCGTCTTGGTTCAAAATTGTTTCTTGGTTGTATCCAATTCAACCTTTTTTATATTTACCAGCAGTTGATTGAATTTATGATCAGTCTATAGGCATATAGGCCTACATCAGTTACCATCCCAGGGTTAGACCCAGTGCGTGGGAAAGATGCAATGGGTACTTGCCGCTCCTGGAGTCAGGAAGTATGTATCTGGACTTCAATGAAGCACATTTAAGGAACCCTCAACAGCGAAAGTGATGACGATGATGATGATGGTTGTGGTGGTGATGATGATGATGATGATGATGATGATGATGATGATGATGATGATGATGATGATGGTTGTGGTGAGGATGATGATGATGATGATGATGATGATGATGATGATGATGATGATGATGATGATGATGATGATGATGATGATGATGATGATGATGATGATGATGATGATGATGATGATGATGTGTTCGGTGGTGGTGATGATGATGATGATGACAAATAGTTCTATTTACGCACGCTTTCATGTTTATGCGTAAAACATTTATGACAGTCGAGTAGAGTCGTGTTGAGGTTCAGTTTACCTGTTCACACTGATTTATGGCCCTATATTTGTAAACTGGCCTAAGCAAGGGCATCTGCGTGGCCTATACTTGTTTAGTCAATGCAGATATATATATATATATATACATATATATATATATGCATATACGTATATGTATATACATATATATATACGTTTAAGTTGCACTTGGATTACAATCTCGGTGCGAATGTACGTTTTGTTGATTGATTTACTGCATCGTATGATCGAACGATAACAGGAAACAACTCTGACGCAATGATAAATGTTTTGTTAGGAATTCCTTTGATTGATTATAGTCACCTTGTGCTACGAACGACGTTGCAGTCTAGACAATTCGCGGTGAGAGGCGCGACGACCTCCCGGCGTATAGCCTACCTGCGTGCACGGCCTGCCAGAGTATACTGAGGTGGAGTTAAAATCAGTTTCAGAGTATACTGAGGTGGAGTTAAAATCAGTTTTGTGGCGAAACAGGTTCCCCCGTCGCTGACTTTTGACACAACATCTAATGAGACGAATATGAAGTATGGGCCTTACCTGTTGCCTTGAGGACAATATTTATTGGGAACAATTTCCAGTATGTGGGTAAAATGCAAGTGGAGTCAGCTTCCCATGCGGTCTGTCCTTATGCTGCAGGCGTATTTGGAAGAAAACATCATTTTGATAAACGAAGCCCCGGAAAGCGGAAAAATTTCCCCGACCTGCAGGGGCGTAACCCTGGTCTAAAAAGTGGGGTACCAATTTCTTACATACACGAAGCAAGGCGGAGACTGCGATCTCTGGCAAGGCACAGTAATAAAATATTGATTGGCATTGTTCAAAAACTGGGGGTACGGGTACCCCTCGTACCCCCACAAATTACGCCTATGCCGTCCTGGTCACGTGAATCAATCGCAATGTTTTCAGAACTGTTGCTTACCAGGACCTCATTTGGATTCACACCTGTCTGTTTCTCTGTTTGTCTGCCCGCCCGTCTGCCTGCCTGTCTGTCTGCCTACCAGCCTGTCTGCCTGCCTGCGGGCTTTTGTCAAGACTCTGACACAACCCTCGGTCGTCAAGTCCTCTCACCATTCAAATCAGACGAAAAGTTGGTGTAATAGATTATGGAGCAATGAGTGACGCTAGAGGTATATAAATCATTTGTTAAAAATTAGCCAAAAACAGCCTCATGATCTGGTCACGAACTGATTCGTCGATACACGGCAGCCATGGGCCGGGCACGACGACTGTCACACAGAGGTGTTTTTTAAGTGACGGTATATAAATGCACTATTACATTGTAGTGTAGGCCTACGTGCGTCACCGCTGTGCCTTTCTCTCGATTATTATTGTTCTTGATTTGGTGCACCTGTCGGCGTATTTGTATCCGCGCTCGCTTGAAACGGATCCGCGGTTCGCGTTGCTACTGACTTAAACTGTTGGGTTCATGTAAGTGCGAAGCTGATGCCTACTTTGTTGTTGCCAGGGATCTGTGACTATGACATGCACGGAACATTATTACCAGGCGGAAGGTTTATGTTCAAAACAGTGAACAGGTTGTGCGCGGCGTGTGCTGTCTTACAATGTTGGCATTCGGTGAATTATGGGAAAGTCCTTGTAATGGGTCCGGAGTGACGCTTGTTAGTCGACGAAAATTCAATCAAGCATCATGCATGCAGATGGTGATGATGCGATAATAGTACTTACAATGGGGCAACCAATGGCAACACGTGTTACTTTATCTTTCTCTCTCTTTCAATCTTTCTCTGTCTCTTCCTTTGTCTGTCTTCTTCTGTGTCTTCTTCTGTGTCTCTATCTGTCTCTCTGCGTCAGCCTCTCTGTGCATCATTCTGTATCTCTATCTGTCTTCTATCCCTGCGTACCTATGTCTCTCTCTCCCTCGCTCTGTCTCTCTCTTTCTCTCTTTCTCGCTCTCTCGCTCTCTCGCTCTCTCGCTCTCTCTCTCTCTCTCTCTCTCTCTCTCTCTCTCTCTCTCTCTCTCTCTCTCTCTCTCTCTCTCTCTCTCTCTCCTTTTCTCTGTTTGACGCTGTATCTCTGTCACTCTCTTTCTCTGTGTGTCTCTCTCCCGTATCACTCTGCTATGTACATCTCACTTCGTCTTTCTCTCTCTCTGTCTCTTTGTTATTGAATCTCTTTCGTTTCTCTTTCTAAGCTGTCTCTTTATGTTTATCATTTTAGATTCTTTCTGCCTTCATCTTTAACTCTTTTTGGCTATACACTCACCGCTTCTCTATGTCTCTCTGTCTCACTCTGTGTGTGGTCTTGTGAGTCTCTGTCCGCTGCAACTTTGTTTATTTGTTGTTCCAAGTACATGCATGTGACTGAACCTGACAGGCAGGGCCCTTCTTCCAGTTGCGTTTTTAGGATTCACCGATAAAAGAAGGAAGAGTATGTTTTTAGGATTCAACGATAAGAGTAGGGTCTAAGAAAACCGTTTGATTCGTTTGAATGTAAAATACTTCATCTTTAAAGTCTAAAAATTCAGATCTATGGAATCCATTCCGATGGACTCACGATGCAGTATACTTGTACATCTGAGCCAAATGAAAAAGGCCAATGCAGATCTTACAAGATAACGGCTGTTAGTATGCGATCAATTTAATCTCTGTTGCCATGGTTACGTTATCTACATAGGCCACGCTGACTATTCCTTATCATTCATCTAGTTATTACCACGCCTATAGTTTATGTTCACGAGTGATATCAATACCTAATTGTCTGCTATTAAGACATCAGAAAGTATGATGTAATCGGTTATTTATGTACAGCTTTAACCGAAAAGGGAGTGGACTGAGCAATATTTAATAGTAGCTGCTCTTGAAAGACATGGAGAAAGGTTTCTGTCATTGGAGCTATTCTAATTCGAAAGTCCTATATTGCAACGGGAATAATACTCAGAGAATCAGTTAATGGTCGATATAGGTCCTATCATGGGCGGCGATCCCGAGGGAGTCGAGGGGGCAAGACTCCCCACCTTTAAGAGTGGGGGGCCCGGGGGGACACGCCATACATCGGACCCCCCCCAAATTTTGAAGTAACACCAAAAAAGGTCAAGAAATGCAACTGTGTGTGAGGGCGAAAATGAGTTTTCAGTGCCTTCTGAGCAGATAAGTTGTTTTGAGCAGAAGTGTCCCCCCAAAAGTTTCAAGAAAAAAAGTAATGAAATTTTGTAAGAGAAGGGGAATAGGTGAGAAAAATAATGTGGAGATGAATTGCTAAAAAGATTGTTGGTTATTTTTAAGGCATGATTTGGGAAAAAGTTACGAAAGCAGGTGGAGGACTAAAAAAAACTTTTAATCGAAGATGAGATTTCATATTTTTTGGAAGATGAGATCCCAGAAAAAGTCAACGGAGGAATTTTTTGTCGACAACGAGACCATGGTTGACCCTATCGCCGCCACTGCGGAAAAGTAGTAAAAAGAGGTGAATGACTAAAAAAAGTCGTCAACTTTTTCAGAGATGAATTTTTAGAAAAGTCATATTTTGTGGAGACGAATTCCAAAAAAGTTCTCTTTTCCGCAGTGGACCATGGTCTCGTTGTCGACCAAAAATTTCCTCCGTTGACTTTTTCGGGGATCTCGTCTTCCAAAAAATATGAAATCTCATCTTCGATTAAAAGTTGATGACCTTTTTTTGTCATCCACCTGCTTTCGTAACTTTTCCCAAATCATGCCTTTTTTCAAAATTTTCTCTTTCTTTTCTCTAACATTTTCTGTGGACATGAATTCCTAAAAAAAGTCATCGACCAGACTATGGCCGACTCTGTCCCCCCCCCACGTCTCAGACAAGATCGCCGCCACTGGGTCCTATGTTATGCTAACTCGTTGTGAATGCCAAACTCCAGCGTCTGTTCAGTTTAGAGCAAGAAGGGAGTCAGAGAATACACCGAAACAGCCTATAAAGGAGATGAGTCAAGGAAAATATGAATTTTTAGTTCAGATTTAAAGACTAGAGAAGACTTTGTTTGAAAGCGTTCTCTCAAAAAGGTACTATAGAGCAGAAGAAAGTGAATTTAAAATAGGCCTACCTCGAGTCTTCACTTCACATCTTGACTTTGAAGTTGGCTTTGCTTTCGTGTACGCCATATATCTAAAGTTGACCTTTGATTTGGACTTTTCGATTTGCTGAAAACACCCTTCAACTTTAAATTACCACAAGATCGAAACCAATAAAGAGTTAAGTTTAAATGTAAGAGTTAATGTTCAGTTCTATGTTTTAAAGTGTTCTTTCAAAAAGGTATTATAAACCAGAGGAAACCGAATTTAAATTACCTCGAGTTTTCACTTCACATCTTGACTTTGAAGTTGGTTTTTCTTTCTTGTTGGGCATATATCTAAAGTTGATTTTCGATCTGGCCTTTTTGATTTACTGAAAACACCCTTCAACTTAAAAACCATTAGATCGAAACCAATGAAAATGTAAAGCTTAAATATAAAAGTTAATGTTCAGTTCTGTGTTTTACAGTATTCTCTCAAAAGGTACTATAAAACGGAAGAAACTGAAATTAAAGTACTTCGAGTCTTCACTTCACATCCTGACTTTGAAGGTGGTTTTGCTTTCATGTTGGCCATATAATTATCTAAAGTTGATTTTCGGTCTGGACTTTTGATTTGCTGTAAACACCCTTCAACTTTAAATTACCACAAGATCGAAACCAATGAAAAGTTAAGTTTAAATGTAAGAGTTAATGTTCAGTTCTGTGTTTAAAGTGTTCTTTCAAAAGGTAGGCCTACTATAAAGAATTAGTAACCGAAATTAAATTACCTCGAGTCTTCACTGCACATCCTGACTTTGAAGTTGGTTTTGCTTTCTTGTTGGGCATACATCTGAAGTTTATTTTCGATCTGGACTTTGTTATTTGATGAAATCTCCTTCAACTTTAAATTGCCGCAAGATCGAAACCAATTAAAAGTTAAGTTTAAATATAAGATTAATATTCAGTTCTATGTTTTAGGCCTGAACTGTTCTTTCAAAGAGGTACTATAAACCAGAGGAAAGCGAATTTAAATTACCTCGAGTCTTCACTTCACGTCTTGACTTTGAAGTTGGCTTTACTTTCATGTTGGCCATATAACTAAAGTTGATTTTCGATCTGAAGTTTTTGATCTTTGCTGTAAACTTCCTTCAACTTTAAATTGCCACAAGTTAAGTATAAAAATTAGAGTTAATGTTTAGTTCTGTGTTTTACAGTGTTCTGTCATAAAGGTGCTATAAAGCAGAATTTAAATTAGGCCTACCTCGTTTCTTCACTTCACATCTTGACTTTGAGTCTAAAGTTGATTTTCGATCTGGATTTTTCTATTTGCTTTGCTGAAAACCCTTCAACTTTAAATTACCAAAAGATCGAAACGTTATAAGTTAAAATTACCATTAGATCGAAAACGTTAAGTTTGAATATAAAAGTTACTGTTCAGTTCTGTGTTTAAAAGTGTTTAGGCTACCTCGTGTTTTCACTTCACATCTTGTCTTTGAAGTTGACTTTGCTTTCATGTTGGCCACACTAAAGTTGACTTTCTGCGTTCTTCTTATTGCTGAAAACGTCGTACTTCAAACCGAATTTTCTTCTAGAGTATACGATCTCTCCATAGTTTAACTCTGAAACAAATAATTGAAAATTATCCGTGTTTTAGTTGCGAAGGTGTTAGGGGCGGGTTAAACCCTAGCTCTTCTTCTAACCCTCTGAACTAAGTATAACTGAAAAGATGTTGGGTGTCAGGTCTTGACCCCCAGTTCTTTCATGGCATCAATGGTCCACCTATTGTGGCATGGAATTGAGAACATGTTTTTTTGGCTCAAAGCTGGCAGGTACGGTGCTTTGAACAAATCCACTGGATTAACAAAGAAAATAAGTTACAAATCATGGTTCAGAACTTTAGTAAACTAATATGTACGAGTTCTGTATAGTTACTTTTCCTGTTCTTTTTTTACATGCACTTATTCAGATGTGTGATCATGTTTAATCTTTTTTTTGCCCGAGGTACAAATGATTAATCGGGATTTAATATGGCTGTACGAAGAACTGTTATTGTCAGTGTTGGCTGAGAGTCGTCAAGTTCTGGCAGGAAAACAGTGCGACTGCATGAAATCGTTGGTCCGCTGGGAGGATACATCCTGGAAAAGATGGCATGTTTCTCTAGAGTCTCTAGATACATGGGCGAGAAGGCGCCCCAGCTCCTTGATAAAATCGAGGCCAGCGTTGTTAATAGAGTTGCATAGGCCAGCGGGAAAAATGATAATGTAGCCGGAGTGGGTTGTATACACTTGGATATTTTCGTGGATGCGCCAGTTCCACGTCTCCACCGGCTGAATGAGATGTAGCAGCCAAGTATGAAGCAGCCACGGTGTCAGTGACGGTGATATCCCAGATCAAACTACGGCCATTGCTCCACGTGGTAAGCGTAATCCAGTCGTTTTTTTTGCCGTGAGTTCTGGATAGACCAGGTGAATCTTTGATTGCCGGAATAACAGCGCCAGCAAGTCTTCGCAGACTATAGATCGTTTTAAGACGACATGCCGAGCAAAGCGAAGAGAATCCAAGTTGCAAGAAGGGCCTCTCTTGTTTGTTTTGTAAATAAATTTAAGGAGGAAACTAAAATATCCGATGAGTTGTCAGTTGTTTCGTGTGCAACATATTAACAACATTAGATTTTGACCTCCGTTCGTGTACTTTGGTTATATGTTACGTAAAATGTCGACCCCCAGCTTTTTCCCAGAACTGAACACTAAAATTGTCTACATGTATATAAATGCATTGTGTATGTATGTATCTAAGTATGCTGTATGCTTGTATAGGCCTATGTTACTGTATGGGATATATGCAAACCTATGGATAACTAAATAATAATAATAATAATAATAATAATAATAATAATAATAATAATAATCATAATAATAATAATAATAATAATAATAATAATAATAATAATAATAATAATAATAATAATAATAATAATAATAATAATAATAATAATAATAATGATAATAATAATAATATATTGATAATCTTCTTTATTAATTCAAACTGACAAGTACGCAGTAAGATTACGTTCAAACATGACAGAACAATCAAGATCTTAATTAAACACACGGTTTGGCAGCCATGCAAGGCGCTGCCCTAGAGGGAGTGGGTCACGGGTATCGAACCGCGAGCTAATGCTCTCCTGGCCATGAGTGTTACCATTACTCTATCCCCCTTTATTATTATTTATTTAAATTATTTAGCGTGTTTGATTATATTAAACGATTAGGCTACAGGTCTTACGACTGCTTTTCTTTGCATTGCTCAACTTGTTGCACATTATAGTTAACTCAAATTTCTGTAAAGCATTTAAAATCTTTTATTACTTTGGTGGCAGAAGATCTGTTTTTAGGTTAGGCCCTATGGTTATAATCGAAATGATAGGCTATCGCTCGTTTTCTCACCGTCTTGCCGACTGCTTTACTTCGAATATTCCGATCACAGTAGATTTTAGTACCTTTTAATGTCGACAACAATGTCGATCTTTTCTTTCTGAGCATAAGACTTGTAGTTTCAGCAAAAAACGTATAATATAATTATACAGAAATTCGTGACTAAACGTGCGTCCTTGGTCTGTCTGTATCGAAAATCCTACGGACGTTGCCATTGGCAATGGACTTTACGTCATCAACAGCCTTTGTTTTACTTTGACGTCATCAATCAGTACCGTATCCAATCACGGCACCGATGTAGGTCACGTGCATCTTGTATCCAATCATTTCTCAGTATTAGTTTCCTTTTCCACCTCACTCATCTCATTCCCGGAAGGCCCGCAAATCCATCAGGGCTATCAACCTAGGCCTACTGTTCTGGATAAAGGAGGAGGGCGACGCTAATCATATTTTTATGACGCAGCAGCATCGTTAAAAACTACTAGTACTTTTACTTCCACTACCACTACTACTACTACCACCATCACCACACCACCACCACCACTACTACTACTACTACCTTGCCTTAGGCCTACTTGAATTTTTCCAAATTTTAAAGGTGCATTTGAAAATGCTTTCACCAGATGCAAACGACTCATGGCTAAGTCTGGTAACGTTTAACGAAAGACCTGAAATTGAGTTCGAACTACGTCTTTGTAGATGTTTGAGCTGCCACCTCTTTGTAGATGTTTGAGCTACCACCTCTTTGTAGATGTTTGAGCTACCACCTCTTTGTAGATGTTTGAGCTACCACCTCTTTGTAGATGTTTGAGCTGCCACCTCTTTGTAGATGTTTGAGCTACCACCTCTTTGTAGATGTTTGAGCTACCACCTCTTTGTAGATGATTGAGCTGCCACCTCTTTGAAGATGTTTGAGCTGCCACCTCTTTGAAGATGTTTGAGCTACCACATCTTTGAAGTTGTTTGAGCTAACACCTCTTTGAAGATGTTGGAACTAAAACCTCTTTGTATATGTTTATGTACCAATAACGCGTGCAAGTTGTTATAGATCGGAAAATGACTGGCGTATATATGTCCGTGATTCGTCCCAGACATTGCTGTTAGTAACTATTTGCACGTTGATGGCGCAGAGTTTTGATCCGATGCAAAGACGCGCAATAACCTACAAAGACGAACTCATTTTTATGAGGAGCGAAGGTGATAGTCTTCAGACAGAACGTGTTGCTATAAGTTGCACACAAGACGAGCGTGCGCAAAGGCTTCTACAAGCCTCCAGTAATCAGATCGCATCCAATGTAATCAGTTCGTAGCCAATGTAATCAATTCGTAGCCAAATCAGATTCACGCAATATCTATTGACTCATTGGAGTGCATTCATCTATATATATTGACAAAACCTCATCATGACGCTTACGTTGTCTGATGCTCGCTAACAGTAGTTACTGCTGGTCCCGTTGTATGTTTAGGATAGCGCCTTTGAGTATAGTGTATATATTGGTTTTGCACCAGTTACAGCATCAGAAACAACAACAACAACAAGAGCATCAGAGGCGGGACTGCCCAGCAGGGTGCATGCCGCGCGTGTACGGGAATAGGACGTGTACGATGAAAAGATGTGGAGCAGTAGCAGGCCTGTGTTTACAGACGGCTTATGGAAGCTTTTGTGTACGCTCGTCTTGCGTGTAACTCCTAACAACACGTGCCGTGTGAAGAGTATCATCTTCGCCGCTCAGGAAAACGAGTTTGTCTTTGTGGACTATTGTGCGTCTTTGCATCTGATGAAAACTCTTCGTCATCAACATGTAAGTGGTTACTAAGTGCATCGTCTCTTCATCTTGAGTAAAGGAAACTCAGTCCTACTGATTGTTATCTGGGCATCGAACGTTTTATCGTTTGCTACTGCTGCTGGATCCTTCTGCTGCTATTACGTTGGCGGGTCTGTACTTGAGCTTCGTTTTCGCGCCTTTTCATCAGTCTGTCGACAATGAAATCGGTGATAAAGAGCGATCTGTCTAGATACGTGGTGTCGACGTTCGCAGATAACTTCGTCATAAAGAAGAAGCAAAATAAAGGAAAAGAGACTGGATAAAGTCACAAAGCAGTGTAGAGTTTCATTTCGACTTCAGTGGCTACGAGTTTATACTACTTTCTTTGTCTGCTTATCGCTCAGTCTCTCGCTTCTCACTTTAAACACGGCCACTGTTATATATTGTAAATTTTGTCCATTACAAAGCAGTTAACACTTTGAATGTCATTACACATGTGCAACATATGAAGAGTTAAAGAAAACGGAATTAAAAACACACACCCATATTTTGACGCATTAGTGCTATATCTAAGATGCAATGGGGCACTTGCCGTTCCTGGAATCTGCAGATCAAAGCCAAACTATACACCGTATTATACATTTCCTAAATTGATGCACCTTGGGCATACCATTAAGTACTGCAGATGGTAGCGAATTCCATATGACTGGTCCAGTGTATACCTGAGGAAAATGTCGGTAGTTAGTGCGAGCAGCAGATAAAGTAATCATTAAACGGCGAAGGGGGAAGCAACAGGTGAAGACTACTTTAGTTACCGTCCTATGGTTAGACCCGTGTAAGCATGGGAAAGATGCAATGGGGCACTTGCCGCTCCTGGAGTCGGGAAGTATGTATCTGGGCTTTTATGAAGCACATTTTAGGAAACCCTCAAAAGCGAAAGTGATGATGATGATGATGATGATGATGATGATGATGACGACGACGACGACGATGGTTGTGCTGGTGGTGCTGAACTAGCACGTGGAGGTAGACTATACTGACTGGCTGTGCGTATTACACGTTTCTTCAGTGACATGTGGTCAAGCAATTTTAGCGATTGGTGTATAATAAGGGTAACCCGACAAAAGCGCGCAGGACAAAAGCGCGCCGACAAAAGCGCGCCGACAAAAGCGCGCAGGGCTAGACATTATGAAAACATTAGTTGTCTGACTACACAATTAAAAACATTAGTTGTTTGATAGTTGTTTAATAGGAGAAACTAAACTAAATATACTAGAAGTAACCGTGAAAATATACTTGAAATAATCGTGTAACGGAAACTAGACGTTTGATAGTAGGCCTATACTAAATATCTAGAAATAACCGTGTAATGTTATTTATTTGTAAAATAAAACAAGTTTATTAGTGAACGTTTTGTGCGACCCCACGCAAGTGCTCGTCCAGTGGAACTGTTCCATATGTTGGAACCAAAGCCTGCAAACGTCGATTTAAACGAACGTAGTTACAATTTGATGCCTCCGGATGTCGAAATCCCGAACGATACCTCGCGATCTTCAATTCGTAATGGTCTTGTTCTTGTCGGAAGTGGTCCACAAGTTTATAAATAGACGGATGGTGACAATCGACGGTCTGTTGGAAAGAGCGATGCCAGGCTTCCACTGAATTGTTCGTGCGTGGCAAGTTGTCGACAACACGATCGGGTCTATGGTTGTAGCCTGTGTACCTACTTCTGATGGGTAGCCTACCTATGAAGGTAGTTAGGCTGTACGTTATTGACAATTAACAAACAATTAATTTCCTAAATTTCTAAATTAATTTTCTAGATTTGCGCGCTTTTGTCGTGCGCGCATTTGTCGGGGTTGTTTTCCATGCGCGCATATGTCGGCGCGCTTTTGTCGGCGCGCTTTTGTCCTGCGCGCTTTTGTTACGGCGCCATAATAAGACGCCCAGGTGATATTACAGTAACAGAGGTATGAATATAGATCATGGAATAGTATACTATATTTGAATTATTATGGTTTCTGGTCTACGGATACGTCTACGCGTACATGTATAAATGTTTGTATGTATTTATTCATGTATGCGTTTATGCATACATGCAGTGCTTTTTTCTAGAAAAAAAGGTTCCGGAACGGAAGAATAGGTTCCGGAACGGAACTACTATGGACGGGCTAAAATCCCGAGGAAAACGGGATTGGAGGTTAGGAGGGGTCTCAATAAACATTGAAAACAGTTCAAAATACTGAAGTTAAATTAAAATAATTAAATTATTGTTTTTATTATTAAAATAAACAAATCCGGCTGAAAAAAAGCACTGCATACACGTATGTATGTATGTAGGGCCTACGCATGTATGTATGTACAGTATGTATGTATGTATGTTTGCATGCCTGTTTGTTTGTTTGTTTGTTTGTTTGTTTGTATTTTATTTGCAATTGCAATTGAACATTTATAAAAGCGCCACTCAACGATTCAGAGGCGCTCTCGGCCCAATTCAGTGCTATCAATAACAAAATAAAATGGACTTCGGGCGTGTCCGGAACAGAGGAGTGAAGGTTGAAAAGTTCAAGCCGCAATTCCTGCGGACGACAGTTCCAACTAGACAGGTGAACATAGGTAAAACTGTTAGATTTAGCAGGAGTCCTGCGCATGTGGGGAACAACCAGAAGGCTTCTGGCAGCCGAGCGAAGAGTGGAGTGACCAGGGAGTGAACAGACCGAGGTACAGAAGGTCTTGACGTATGAATGACTTACCCCGACCAAACAGTTGGGCATAAAAGTTAAATTTTGAACTGGATGCGCTGGGGCACAGGAAGCCAGTGGTGATTGTCCCGAATGTGGGAAACCTCTGGAGACCACCAATAAGGCGGGCAGCAGCGTTAAGTATTGACTGAAGCTGGAAAAGGTTTGGTAAAGAAAGAACTATAGATGGAGTTGCCAAGTCAATCGAAGTCAAATGTATGTGTTCAAGCATATGCTGGCATGCATGACATTGCATGTATATGCATGTATGTGTGTATATATAAGAATGCCTGCGTGATGTCTTTTCTTATGTAAGGCTCTGTCCTGAATACATGACTTTTCAAGAGCGTTTGCTTATGTAATGATTGTAAGGCGTCGTATTTGTTGGACGCCCTTTTGTAATGGCTGATATATGCCTTGTTGGTGGCCAAAATAGCAGACAGTGGCTGTGAACATAAAACCGGTTTCGGTTCTATTTGTAACTCTGCCGACAAATGAGCAGCTCGATTCTCCTCGATCGTTAGCGTTTACGGCAAGCGATGCGTGCAGTGCTGCGTGTCGTTTGGCGGTATATAAATCTATCAACAGGTGGCTGTTCAGTAGACGTAGACGATGATAGTGCATGGCAACGTATATATTGGCATTCATTCACTTAATATAGCGCCTTTTCAAGCACATCGGCATTCCAGTTACGCTATCCTAAGTAGCGTAATATTATTGTAAATGTAAATGTAAATCTCCGAAATTTCTCAGCGCCACACAAAAGCCACGTCAGGGAGACCAGCTTCTTCACCGGCGCAATATCAAATCAAGTCCGCAATAGCCATATCCGCCTTATCCGTTCCGGTGCCAGGTCAGAGTCCGGGGAGGTCAAGCCGAGGAGACAGCAGGGTGCTACGGTGGTAATCGGTGATGATGGCGCTTGTGTGGTGGCGTAAGAATGGAATCAGGATAGGATAGCTTGAAGAGTTCGGTTTTCAGTTGTGAGTGGAAAGCAGCGGAGGACAGTGCGAGCGGAGGAGAGGTGATGTCAACAGGCGATATGGGAGGATGAGCAAACTGGCGGAGATCTTTTGGGAGATCGTTCCAAAGAGCGGGTGCAGCATAGACTAAGCAGCGGTTGCAGAATTTCAGAGATGAGGAGACTGAAGGCCGAGATAGAGAAAGATTGTGAAGTAATAAGATTATAAGGAGGAAAAAAGGAGTAGAAGATGGAATATGAAAATTAAAAGGAGAAGCGGGAGGAAAACAGAAGGAGGAAGAGGAGGAGGAGGAGGAGGAGGAGGAGGAGGAGAAGGAGGAGGAGGAGGAGGAGGAGGAGGAGGAGGAGGAGGAGGAGGAAGAGGAGACAAGGATGGAGAAGGCAGTGATGGGCGGAATTTTACTACTGTAGTTAACAACCTGTATAGTCCGGGTTTTCGGTAAAATATTTTTCAATTAAGTCTATCAGTTATACAGTTTAAAAGCTATATAAGCTCATTCCCGAGTACTGCGTCAAGTCAGAGGGGTTTTTCAGACAAATCAAATGGTGACCCAAGTCCGTTGCCAGAAAGAAAGTTGATGTAATGAAACTAAAGGAGTTAATGTTTACGGCAAGCGGATATAGGCGGACGATGATGCCGTTAGCATTTGGTCCATTATCAAAACTCAGATCGTGAAACTTGGTTTCGGCTGAGCATAGACCTATGTATACTAGAGCGCACACTCAGGTCTACGGTCATACATACACTGTCAGACCATATCGATTGCTTATCGTCGGATAAACTTCCGCCGTAGAATATATATATATATATATATATATATATATATATATATATATAAAACGATATACATACATATATATGCAATTATATGTGTGTGTATATATATATATATACATATATATATATATATATATATATATATATATATATATATATATATATATATATATATATATATATATATATATATATATATATATATATATGCATGACCGGGGACCGATTGCCGTAACGCAGCTTGCCACTCCTCAGCACAGACGAAATCCACCAACGCAGGAGATACTATGTCATCTTCAATTTAAATATCTTCAGCAGCTGTTTCGCCGCAAATTAGCCAAGAGCGAGAGAGACAGAAAGACAGACAGATAAACGGGCAGACAGATAGACAGAAAGGGGCAGGCAGACAGACAGACAGACAGATAGATAGATGCCCGCATACACAACTTATTTAGGCTACAGACCTTGACTGCAACGGAAGGGTCACATCCGCTCACGATAAACGTTACAAGATTTGCTTTGCACATAATATTTATATACATTCGGACACGCTTATATACATATATCTATATATTTATATGAACACGTATATATCCATATATACATATATATGTGTATATATACATATATATAAATGTTGAATATGTGTATATATTTTCAAACATTATATTGAAACAGTATACACATCCGATACATTTTTGTTCTTCATCTGCTTATAGTTTTCTCTAGTGTGTGTGTGTCCTGTATTTCCTTTCTCACATTTTCGTCACTCATTCTGTTAGTTTGTAACATAAACCGTATAGAAAAGGGTTCGTGCGGAATACAAGTATATGCCTAATGGTCTCTCTATGCCTACGTAAATAAATACCAAACCACAAAGAAGACGATGACGGTCTATATATGCCAGTCTCGGCAACTGCAGAGAACTGCGCTGAGAGAGACTACATGCGCTGCAGCCGTGTGGTCGGCGGTTTTGCGAAGAGGAAACGAGAAAAAAGAGACGAGAAGGAAAGACAAAGGAAATGAATTGAAATGAATTAAATGGAACGGAGTGGAAGGGAATGGAGTGGGAAGGAAAGGGACTGAAGGAGGAAGGAAATTGAGCGGAAAGGGAAGGGAATGTTGTGATAAGGGAAGGCAAGGCGAGGTAATGGAAGGGAATGGAAGGGGAGACAAGGAAGGAATGGGAAAGGAAGAGAAGGGAAGGGAAGTGAAGGGAAGGGAAGGGAAGGGAAGGGAAGTGAAGGAAAGGGAAGGGAAGGGAAGGGAAGGGAAGGGAAGGGAAGGGAAGGGAAGGGAAGGGAAGGGAAGGGAAGGGAAGGGAAGGGAAGGGAAGGGAAGGGAAGGGAAGGGAAGGGAAGGGAAGGGAAGGGAAGGGAAGGGAAGGGAAGGGAAGGGAAGAGCACTGAAGGGAAAAGAAGGAAATGGAAGGGAAGACAAGGCAAGGCAAGGGCAAGGGAAAGCAAAGGAATGGAAGGAATAGAAGGGAAGGGAATGCAAGGCAAGGGAAAGGAAGGGAAGGGAAGAGAAGGGAAGGGAAGATAAAAGAAGGGAACAGAAGGGAAGGGAAAAGTATATACCAGTAAACCCCAAAGCTGATGGAAGATATTACTGTCATTTCAGCTAAATCAGAATTTTTCTTCAAAAATTAGTAATTTTTGGGTAACGTAACGGTAATTTTAAATTACCGTTACATTACCCACTCTCGTCATTTTCCGCCATGTATCCTATACGTATTGCTTCGTATTCCTGCCATATTCACGCATTTAAAGCGTCTCCTCCCTCAGTAGTAAATTCACGCGGCGTTCCGTTGAGTGCGCTGTGAAATACTTATTCTAATGGAACTCTGACGGATCCAGTGTCGATTCTTGCTCATTTCCGCGTCCAGTTATTGCAGCAGCCGCTGTCGGATAATGTTACAGAATTACCTGTTCTGCTTTTCAAGTCTCCGCGAGTCTGATTTCTATAGGTAGGGTCGAGAACTGACATAACCTACACGTCGAAAGGATCTTTCTCTCTCTCTTCTCTGTCTGTCTGCCTTTCTGTCTGTTTCTCTGTGTGTGTGTCTCTCTCTCGTTCTCTCTTTCTCTCACTCCCTCGCTCTTTCGCTCTCTCTCGCGCTCCCTGTCTCTCTGTCTCTCTGTCACTCTCAGTCTCTCTCTCTGTCTCTCCGTCTCTGTCTCTGTCTGTCTCTGTTTCTGTTTCTGTCTATGTCTCTGTCTCTGTCTCTCTATCTGTCTGTCTGCCTGTCTGCCTGCCTGCCTGCCTGTCGGTCTGTCAGTATGTCTCTGTCTGTGTCTCTGTCTGTCTGTCTGTCTGTCTCTGTTTCTGTCTCTGTCTTTGTCTATGTCTCTGTCTCTGTCTGCCTGTCTGTCTGTCTGTCTGTGTGTCTCTCTCTCTTTCTTTCTTTTTTCTCTCTCTCTCTCTCTCTCTCTCTCTCTCTCTCTCTCTCTCTCTCTCTCTCTCTCTCTCTCTCTCTCTCTCTCACTCTCTCCCCGTTGCATTCCGTTGTTGCATATGTGGTGGATATTAAATCCACTCATTACCACGCACATATACACTCCATTTCCTCGTCCATTAGTGCATTAGGCTAATCATTTAAATCACGGGTGTCCTAATCAGTTCAATCATTTGCACGTGCGCAGCCAAAGTATTGTAACGCAACTCTTGGCTAAGAACAGTTGTAAGAATGCCAAAAATACTAACGAACACGGAGGATTTTATTTAATAAAAAGAAAACTGTAATGGATGGATGGATGGATGGATGGATGGATGGATGGATGGATGGATGGATGGATGGATGGATGGATGGATGGATGGATGGATGGATGGATGGATGGATGGATGGATGGATGGATGGATGGATGGATGGATGGATGGATGGATGGATGGATGGATGGATGGATGGATGGATGGATGGATGGATGGATGGATGGATGGATGGATGGATGGATGGATGGATGGATGGATGGATGGATGGATGGATGGATGGATGGATGGATGGATGGATGGATGGATGGATGGATGGATGGATGGATGGATGGATGGATGGATGGATGGATGGATGGATGGATGGATGGATGGATGGATGGATGGATGGATGGATGGATGGATATAATTATTGATGGATGCGTATATGAATGGATGCACAGAAGCGCAGATGCTGGGATAAATCGGTGGGGGTATGAATACACGGATGGAATGGATAAATGAATGGATAGATGGTAAGATAAATAAAAGGTGGTTGGGTGAATGGACGAACAGATGGATAGATGGATGAATGAATGGATGGATGAATGGATGGATGGATGAGCGGGCGAATGGACAAATCGATCCCATGTTAAATGACATCCTTTTTATTATTATTATTATTATTATTATTATTATTATTATTATTATTATTATTTTTTTTTTTTTTTTTTTTTTTTGCCCCGAGGTATACAGGATCCCTCAGGGACTTCAACATTATTTACAGAGTAGATTTGTCCGGAATGGGCCCTATTCGTCCAGGTTTAAGTTGTTGAAGGTACCCATAAAGGCCACCGCGTTGAAACGTTGAATCGTGAGCGCAAGGCGTTGAAACAAGAAAGACGTTTCACGAATGTCCCCCGTAACAGTTTTGAGTTTCTGCCCTAGAGCAGAAAGAAAGGCCAAGCCCTCATTGTTAATCGGGCCCATGGTTTCAAATGCCAGGGGAACAAAAAAATGAGTAGCGGACAGCTGGCAATATTTATCGTGTTTGCGGGCTGCCGCCTTCTCGGCCGCCCCACCGGCCGTCCGAGCGGTATCCGACAGGTAAGAAGCAGCCAATGTGTCAGTCACGGTCGCATCCCACACGAGGCTGCGACCAGTGCGCCACGGAATAAGGGTGAGGCCATCCGGTCTCTTGCCATCGGCTCTCAAAAGGCCCACGGGCTCCCTAGTTGAAGGGAAGCCAGCGCGGGTCAGACTACGAAAAATAAGGTCGTTCAATGTTGCGTGTCTAGAAGAACGACCTGGTCCCAAAGGGCAGGAGAGCCCGTGCAAGCCATCTGCGGCCACAGGAGAGCCACAAGGGCATCTGTGTGGTTCGCAGAGGGGGACCCCCAGTCGGAGACCCACCGCCACCCTGACCGACTCATCGCTCAGTCTGAGCCCGCAGGAGGCGATAGGGAGAGCCAGCAGCCAGTCACCGGAGTGCGGGGCTGAAACCGCTCTGAGACGCGCCTGATGGAGAGGGTCCGGGAGCCCGGCGTACAGGTCGGAGATGATTTTGTCGGTCAGAGGTTTCTCCCAAGTGGATTGTCTGTGCATAAGGCTGCTATCCGGGAGCTGCATTGAGTTGGTCTTCAGCCAGCGGGACAGCATCGCCTCATACTGTGGGTCGGTAGGGAATGTGTCACCTAGCATAATGGACTGGAGCGGAAGGGTACCTGCGGCTGAAGCCAAAAAGGCGGGAAGTGCCAGCGAGGTTACCGATCTAATTCCCAGTCCACCAGCCTTGATGGGAAGTGAGGCTTGAAGCCAGTGACCCTCTGACAGGGGCAGATTTAATACCCCAATCAGTCCCGAACGCAAAGTCGCGTCGTATAGCGTTAGGCCCGGGTGGTCTGCACAAGGACAGCAACGTAATGTATGGAGAAGTCGCGATGAACTGAGCGAGTATCTTAACAGGATCAGGGCGTCGTGCCTTGCAATGTCCCGTAGTCTCTCGAGCGCCCGCGCGAGCTCTGTTGTACGTTTCTCCAGGGCCTCCCCAAGTGCCCCAAGAGCAGAGAGTGGAGCACCCAAAAGTGATGCCATCTGGGGGTTGGTGTATTTGAAGAAGTCCAAAGGGTGGTGATCCGCTGCAAGGCCAGGGTCATGCGAAATCACCTCACATTTTGAATGGTTTAGTTGTAAACCTAGTTCTTTACATTTAAGCTCCAGCAGTGCTATGTCGTCAGCTACTACCTGCGCCCTCCCCCCCAATGTGACATCATCTAGGTAACCCAAGGTGAGTGGGGATTCCATTGAAGACAAGATAGGTTGGAGAGGCAGGCAGAATAGTAGAGGGCCCAATGGGTCGCCCTGTTGAGGGCCGACCTGGGAGAGAAGATTGAATGCGCCGTATTTCAAGTTTGAAGGTTCGGCGTAGGCCAAGTGGCAAAAGGGTGCGAGCTCAGGGAGAATTGTGAAAGCGGAGTGTAGCATCTGGTCTCTATAAAGGCTATTGAAAGCATTAGAGAAATCTAATTTCACCATTATAGAGTCATTGTCCAAGTTGTCAAGAAAGCGTCTAGCGGCGTGCGCCGCCGCCTCACAACCCCCGGCCACGCCCACACCCACCTGCCTAGGGGACAAATATGTCGCAACTGTAGGTGCCGCATAAGCGTTTGCGCATTTAGCGGTTAGCCTGCGCCAGACGTAGCCAATGACTATAGGGCGCAGACCTCCAGAGCTTTTGCGCAGAGCAAAGAGAGTGCCTCCAAAAAAGGTTGCACGAATTTGAGGGGGGCATGTGCCTGTAAGCAGAAGATTAACCAGGGCCGTGATCGCCGAGAGCAGCTCGGCGCCCGATTCGGCCTGGTTAACGAGTTCCAGAAGATGTTGGGGGCGGAGGCCATCAGGACCCCCCGAAGATCCTGCCGGAAAGGTCCGGATGCAAGACAGTACCACAGCTTCTGTGACCTGGAGCGGGTTGTTAACTGGGAGCGGAGGGATGGGTGGACGGTCTGGAGGGGGTGTTGGGTGCTTTAGGCGGAGCTCCTCCAGCGTGGCCTCATTGATTAGGACCGGCTCGTCATCCGAGCAGAGGATCCGCGCCGCCGCCCTGATGTTGCCATCCTCGATTTTTGCCGCGACTGCTGCAGCAATCGTCTGCTCCCTGCTTGGTACCGTCCTCCCCCCAAGGCCCGAGCTCTCCTGCGGGGCAAAAAGGACTGGGATCCTGAGGGACACGGTGGAGAAGAATTCATCCGCCCGTGTTTTAATCTTAGCGGTTAGATTGTGGCGTTTGCCACCTCTAACAGGCTGTGCAAGCGTAAGGGCTATTATTATTATTATTATTAATTAATTAAATTTGTAACGCGCGCATGGTCACACCGAAATATGAATCTGAGGCGCGAATCCTTCCATCCATGGAAGTCTTTAATGCTCAACATGGTTTTGCTCGGAAATATTTTCTTCGCCCTCAATCGTCTGCTTCTCACTGTTCTCTTTATTCCACTGACCGTTTGGACCTCCTCGTTCCCCGTGTCAGGACTTCTCTGGCTCAATCTACATCTTTTGCTTCCACTGGTCCTTCTCTTTGGAATGAGCTTCCGCCGTTCGTTCGTTCTTCTATTCTCTCAGGTAACGTCTCTTCCTCTTTTACCTTTCTTAAAACTTGCTTTTTCTCTCGTGGTCTCTCGCACTGAGAGCGCTTCTGAACGGCTCTCCCGCTAGAAGCGCTTTATAAATATCCGAATTCGATGCAAATGCAATACAATACATACATCCATCCATCCATCCATCCATCCATCCATCCATCCATCCATCCATCCATCCATCCATCCATCCATCCATCCATCCATCCATCCATCCATCCATCCATCCATCCATCCATCCATCCATCCATCCATCCATCCATCCATCCATCCATCCATCCATCCATCCATCCATCCATCCATCCATCCATCCATCCATCCATCATCAATCGTCAATGGTAATTCTTTGACTTCAAATTATTGAACTGTGTATTATGCATCAACACAGTTAGGCCTAAAAAAACGTCCTCTGAATGAAAATCTGAAAGCGATATTTCATTGCGGCTGTTATATCTTGTCTTAGCCCTCGTGAATAAGCCTGTGCCCTGCGCTTAGTCTTACAGTAGCGCTCTAGTAATTATATGATCGTATATGTTACCTGAACTTCAGTTAGACCGATAATAAAGTGTACTAAGTCATGTCATGTCATGTCATGTCGCCGTCGTCGCTTTGCGATGGTAGGCTACATGAATGGGTCAACATTGTCCAGCATTTCCTATCTCGTACTGCAGCCATTAGTCTGGTTCCAGATAGTCCAATCCATTTTATAATGTTGTCAATCCAGGATATTCTTGGTCTGCCACGGTTGCGAATCCCTTCTACAAGGCCTGTCATCAGGCTGCCTTCAATGTTGTCCTTCGGCTGCCGCATGATGTGTCCAAAGTACCTTAGCTTGCGGGTTCGGACGTGGTTCAGCAAATCGCTTTTGGTCCTCGCCAGCTTGTATATTTGTTCGGTGGTCATCCTTTTTGTCCAGGGAATTCTTAGCAACTTTCTGATGCACTTGTTCTCGAATGCTTGGATGCGTTTCTCTTCTTCTTTCTTTAACGTCCAAGCCTCACATCCGTATGTTGCTGTTGGCCATGCCAATGCCTTCATCATCCGTAATTTGGTGTCATTATGAACTGACATGTTCTTCCAAATTTTCGTCAGTTTAACAATGACTGCCATTCCCATGGCCAGTCTTGATTTAACATCGTCCTTGCAGTTCGCCTCTGCAGTTACTTTGCTCCCCAAGTACACAAATGATTTTACTTGCTCCAGTCCTCCGGTGTCCACTTTTATCTCGAGTGTTTCTTCTATATGCTCGTCATTACCTTCGTTTTTGTCGCGTTGATCAACATGTGTACTAAGTTGAACGTATATAAAGCGGTGTAATGAGCATCTTATGCCTACTAGGTTTATTGTTAGAGAGTTAAGTCTGGAGGTGATCAGTAGTGTAGTGGTTAGTGTGCTGGACTGTCAGTCGAGAGGTCGGGGTTCCCCGGGGTTCCCAGCCAGGGCAGAAATTTGGTTCGAGATTTCTGCTTCGCTTGCACCCCCTAGCCAACTCAGCTGTAATGAGTACACTGACCCACTGTGGGTAGGAAGATCAGCTGGCGAAGGAAAGGACTGCCCCGCCCTCATATGCTGAGGATAAGAAAATGAAGTCGCATACACTTCTTACTGCTCCGGTCTAGCTTAAGGAACTGCTCTTCTCTGCTAAGTTATGTGTATGTAAGTGTTGAGTGAGTTTTCAGATCAAGTGCACTGTTTGTTATTTTCAGTGAACTTTCCGTCAACCGAGGTCGAGTCCTATAAGTCAGCAGCCGCAGCAGCCGTGGCATCAGCCGAACAGATGCTACACGACCGCCTCTCCTCTCCCGTCTCGTCCAGCATCCAGGATCAGTCAAGCGTGTCGGCATCAACCGGAACGGGCATGGGCGGATCCGGAGGAGGAGGCGGAACACCGGGGATGATCCCTTCGTTTGGCTTCACCCAGGAGCAGGTAGCCTGCGTCTGCGAGGTCCTCCAGAACAGCGGAAACATTGACCGACTGGCCAGGTTCCTCTGGTCGCTACCGGCCTGCGAGCACCTCCACAAGAACGAGAGCGTACTCAAGGCCAAGGCCGTCGTTGCCTTCCACCGCGGGAGCTTCAAGGAGCTGTACCAACTGATTGAGACTCATGCTTTCGCGCCGCACAACCACCCGAAGCTTCAGGCCCTCTGGCTAAAGGCGCACTACGTAGAGGCGGAGAAGCTGCGCGGGCGACCCCTTGGGGCCGTCGGTAAGTACAGGGTCCGCCGGAAGTTCCCGCTGCCGAGGACGATCTGGGACGGCGAGGAGACGAGCTACTGCTTCAAGGAGAAGTCGAGGACTGCGCTGAGGGAGTGGTACGCGCACAATCCCTATCCGTCGCCGAGGGAGAAGAGGGAGCTGGCCGAGGCGACCGGGCTGACGACGACCCAGGTCAGCAACTGGTTCAAGAACAGGCGGCAGAGAGACAGAGCCAACGAATCAAAAGACAGGTACACACACACGGACACATATTTGAATATTCACAACGGACATTTATATGGCGCCTCTTCAAGGAGAACGACAATTGTAAATGCAGTTGCTGTTTATAAACCATGCACGCACAGTCGCGGGATTGGCATTTGGGAGGTATTCATATCTATCAGTAATTGTCTTCTTCGGACGTAGGGACAATTACATGTAGACATGGGCGTATTTAAAGGGGTTTACGGGCTAAATAAATAAACTGCAAAATACAAAAACACTTAACTTTTCAAAACTGACCCCGTACTCGGCGACAATGTCTAATGGAAACCTCTGAAATCGTTTCCTGGCAACGCCTCTGCCTGTAGACCTTTAAATACTTTCTTATATTATACATAATTTATATGAGACAGATAGACAGAGAAATAGACACAGAAACACAAAATGGAAGGAAGAGGGAGAGAGGGAGAGGACGGGAGAGGAGACAAAAAAGACAGAGACGGAGGAAAGAAAGCAGAGGAAGTAGATACATGTAGACAGACCGGATACATAGATCGAGAGATAGAGAGAGAAATAGAGAGACATGGGAAAATACAGAGAGAAATATGAGAATGAAAGAGAGACAGAGAGACAGAGAGTGAGAGAGAGAGAGAGAGAGAGAGAGAGAGAGAGAGAGAGAGAGAGAGAGAGAGAGAGAGAGAGAGAGAGAGAGAGAGAAGAGACATAGAGAGAAAGACACAGAGAGCGGAAAGACGGGACAGACAAAGAGAGGGATAGAGACAGAAGGGAGAGGAGAGAGAAAACAAATGAGTGATGGAGAAACGAGAGAGACAGAGACAGAGACGAGAGAGAGAGATAGAAAGAGAGAGAGAAAGAAAGCCAGACAGACAGAGAAATGAGAGGGAGAGAGAGCGAGGGAGAGAGAGAGAAAGAAAGAGA
>OY744613.1:19054675-19107175 GCA_963556255.1 Allolobophora icterica | reverse complement strand
ATTGCGCGTTTAAAACTGTACGGTATTCATGTTATTTGCATGAGCTACAATGAATTGGCCAAATGTCTTCCTTGAAAGTCATTTATGCAAAGTCGAGTAAAATGTTTATTTTTGATTGCATGTATAACGCCCATGAACCCTATACATCATACAATAACACCAGGCGTAACCCATTTAGGACTTAAATAGGCGCCTGTTATAAACTGTATATAAGTTGACGAACTGATAGTAAAGGAGGCAGTATTTTCTTGAAGAACTAGCAGATGATAATGATTCTTGTAAATTATGGACGACATATCACCTCTTGAAAGCTTCATTCATCCATCTATCCATCTATCCGTTCATATGTTCGCCCATCAATTCGTCCATCCGCCAAACTAGTCGCGGAGTCACACCATCATCATTAAAATCGTCGTTGCCGTTGAAGTCACCGTCGTCGTCACATGATGGTGTAATGTATTGTAATAGAACATTTATATAATCTTAATCGTAAACTACAAATTTCTCAAGCGCCGCTCTAAAGCTAAGCGCGGGGCACCAGCTTATTCAAGAGCGACCCTCCGTGTCAGAGGGATTGTCCAGAGATGTCGTGGGAAGATCCGAGTCCTGTTGCCATAGAGACCAGAGAGAGGAGGAGGAGGAGGAGGAGGAGGAAGAGGAGGAGGAGGAGGAGGAGGAGGAGGAGGAGGCAGAGGAGCTACTTTATACAGCGCCTTTAAAGTTAATCCCAAAAGCGATGGCATGTTGATACACAGTGGACTACAAGATGTCAACCAAAAATGTTACTCATTGTTGGCGACGAAGATTAAAGACCGCAACTGACAATGATGGCGAGGTTATGATGTTAATATAATTATAAGAAAATTAGTTAGTTCCAAATAAAGTTTTGCTCCTGTACTAATTTCTGTTTCGATCCTGGATCATATATACCTTGCGTTAGAGAAATCAAACTGCAAAAGAAAGGTAATAATAATTATCATCAAGTAAATAACAGGAATAGAAGTAAATAGCCCTAACAGGAATAGAAATAATATGTATTTTGGTATTTAATCGAACTCATAAGCTGTATAAATGCATTTGCGTGAAGTATTACGAATTATGTCGATGATGCTCTACGTAGTTCCGTGTTTTTCGAAGATTTTTCTAGACTTTTTTGAAAATAAAAATACGTCTATCGGTGCAAGACGAGTTTGTTAAGTTTTTTCCTTAGCTTTCTAAAGCCTTCTCTTCCATTATTTTTGTTCTTTGTGCTGTTTTGTCATTTCCCTCCTCGTCCCCGTCCTCCTTCTCTTCCTCCTCCTCTTATTTCTTCCTCCTCCTTATTTTAACCTTATTAATATCGTGAATCTCTTGTTTTAGTAGTGCTAATAAGATGCGAGTTACAGTGATCTAATCTCAGCTGGGTCTTGCTCCACAGTACTTACGTGATCTGTTTCAACGGCCTCATTCTGCTGCTTCGCTGCGTCGTCTCCGATCTTCTGATCGTCTTGACCTCTTAGTTCCTCGTGTCAGGACAACTATGGCTCAGTCCAGGTCCTTTGCCTACATAGGTCCCTCACTTTGGAACCGACTTCCTCCTTCTGTCCGCACCACCATTCTCTCGGGCAGCGTTGCTTCTTCCTTTTCTCACCTTAAATCCTGCTTTTTCTCTCGGGGTCTCGCGCACTGGGAGCGCCTCTGAATGGTATATACCGCGAGAGGCGCTTTATAAATGCCCATATACAATACAATACAGTGATCTAGTCGACTGGAGAACAATGCATCCGTCAGAGATACCAGCAGACATAGGGACAAAATGCCTAATCCTGTGTAAGTCACGAATGCACATGAATATGTATAGGCCTACATGTTATTTGTACGCATATTTATACATAAACATATACGTATACATATATACATGTATACATGCAACACATACATATAAATATACAAATTCATTACAACGAAAAAGATATACAAAGGAGAACTATACTCCCCGTACTCTTGGCTCCAGAATTGTCCTCCATAGTCTAGCTTGTTTAAAGTTGCGTCTGTGTCAGCTTAATGTATTGAATAATCGAATTTGATTGATTGATTGATTGATTGATTGATTGACTTTACAAGCATTTTGATTAATGAACAGTGAACAGTGGTGGCTCAGTGGTAAGTTCGGCGCCTTGTGACCGGAGGGTTGCAGGTTCGAATCCCACTCTAGCCGCTTCGTACGGACCTTGGGCAAGTCCTTCACTCGCAATTGCTCGTGGCACTTCGGCGTGAAAATTCCGGCACAGTATCAAATGCTGTAGTCGGGAGCGCCTCTGAGTAGTAGTTGACTTCGAGAGGCGCTATAGAAATATCCGGAATAATGGAGAAGCAGAGAATTAGCAAAGAAAACCAAGACAAAAATATACGAGACGATGATCAAAACGATTTTCCTATGCGGTTCGGAATGTTGGACAATGAGAAAACAAGGCGAGATAAGAATTCTTACAGCGGAAATGAGTTGGCTGCGGAAGATCACATGGATTTCAAGACTTATAATAAACGATTACAAAAGACAATCAATATAGATACAAGTACACCAGTATGCTACAAGGAGAGCCGGTAATTTAAGAGTTGCATTTGCAAGAACTAATATACGGAAGTTCTCTATAGCATGTGTAGGGCCAACCATATGGAACTTAATACCTAAGCATATAAAAGACAGTCCTAGCATTAATATTTTCAAGCGCCTGCTAAAAAACTGGTTGTTGGCTGACAAGAATGAACAGTGATATGAACTCTAAAGATGTCACAGATAGTACATAAGCTAGAACATAGATTACTATAGATTAAAGTATGCTAATGTTACTTAATATCTTTTACTTTTGCTTGATCGCCACCTGTCCTAATTGGGATTGCAGTGGAATTTACCTTACTACCCTTTACTGCCGCCATGTAATGTACTAATAGCAAAATGGGGGACCCTTCCTAGCGGGATCTTATCCCTTCTGGGTTCCCTTTTGCGTCCAAATGAATCCCTCTGTTAAATGAATCCCACCATTGGACCATAAGTCACTGTATATCTCCTATGTACAACTAAGAAAAGCCAAAAGCTTTAGTATGGGACATGACTTTGGCCAAGTGGCTTACTATGTCACATGCGAACTGAAGTGATGATTGTTTGATCAGTATGGTTCTGTTCTGTTTATTTTTCTTCTACTTTGGTTTAAAACATGACTGAGGTCAGATGTAAACAAAATAATCGATATGTACAATTGTTGTTTTGGAACAATAAAACGCTATGTTATGTTATGTTATGTTATGTTATACCCAAACAACTCTGCTATAGACAGTCATTCAACGAAAACTCCAGTGGTTTGGACATGTAGAGAGAGAATGCCAGTTGACCGAATTCCACACAGTGCACTGCATGCAAGATTCGAAGGAAAAAGACACTAAGGCAGACCAAGACTACGCTGGATAGATAATATAAAAGTGGACATCACTTGGACTAACACTAAGGGGAACAATGCACTTGACTTGATCGAGGACAATGGAGAAAATTTATTCGTACCCATCGCCGCCAAATGGCTGGCGTCAGGAACTGATGATGTATACGTACACACTACATGACATAATGAAAATTTAAAAGCGCAACTTCAAGGAAAACTCATCAGTATACGCTCCCAACCCTCGTTCAAACAGAATAGATTTTAAGCGCTTGCTGTTGCTTCGCCCTCCAATTCTCGACCTAAACGACACCCGCCTTAGCCTAAGTTAGCAGCCATAGGCGTAATTTTTGGAAGTACGAGGGGTACCCGCAGTGTTGGGTAAACTCACACAAGAAATGAGTTAAATCAAAACTCAACTCACGCACCTCAAAATGAGTTTAAACTCAAACTCAACTCATCCTAAGTGAAATGAGTTAACTCAAACTCACTTGTTAAATGAGTTAACTCATAAACTCACACGTTTCATACTAGCACGTTCTAATCGAGCAACAATTTTTCCATCACGCCTACTTGTAACAGAAAAATATTTTCCATCAAGAATACACGGTACTTCAGCCATGTTGTTCTTAACTGTTCACAATATACAAAATATGCAGTGCTTAAACACTGTCCGCTAGCAGTGTTTACGACCCTTCCTGCCGTCACCACTCACCAGTATGGAAAGCCGACGATATAAAAAAAAAGGCTTAATATGTGCCGAAGAGTGAGTTGAGTTTAAAATAATTGACAGTTACAACTCAAACTCACAGAAAATATGAGTTAACTCAAACTCATAACTCACACTCTTTAAGGTGAGTTAACTCAAACTCATAAATCACAGCAAGTGAGTTAACTCGTGAGTTGAAACTCATATGAGTTAACTCATACCCAACACTGGGTACCCGTACCCCCACTTTTGGACTGGGGTACCGTACCCCCCACTTTTTTTAACAATTCCAATGAATATTTTATTATTGTGCCTTCCCAGAGATCGCCGTCTCAGTCTTGCTTCGTTTATGTAAGAAATTGGCACCCTCCACTTTTAGACCAAAGTTACGCCCCTGTTAGCAGCTACTCGACCTCCTCTGACCTTCTGGCAACCGGACTCTGACCTCCTTTTGACTACCCTTCGGGCAACCCTCTGACTCTACGCGGCACTCGAGAATAAGATGGTGCCCTGCGCTTAGCTTTCGAGTGGCGCTTTAGAAATTTGGAGTTTACGATTATGGTTATGATGACTATAGCTCAGTTCTAGTTTGATTATGACGACGACGACGACGACGACGATGATGATGATGATTCTATATATACATAAACCCATATATATTATATATACATATACCCATTATATATATATATATATATATATATATATATATATATATATATATATATATTCGGAAGCAATGCACATACATACTAAAGTCATATATGTATAATTATATACGCATACCCTTCTCCAACGGTAGTTCTTTAATGGAGACCAGATGTCCCGCGCCCTATATCCCATAGTTTACATAGCTACATTGCCGATGCTTATATATATATATAATATATATATATATAAATCAACATATATATGTATATATATATATATAAATCAACATATATATGTATATATTTAAACATATATGCACGTATGCATTTAGACGTGTGTGTAACCTTCCCTATACACCTCAAAGTCCATACCCAATATATATATATATATATATACATACATATATATATATGCATGCATATATATATACATATATATATGTGAATGTATATATATATGGGAATGTATATATATATATATGAATGTATATGCGTGTCTGTGTGTGTTAAATATATATAAATATACCGGTTGCTGGTAAATGAAAAGCGGACTGTAGTCATTATCTGGCGTTACCATTATTGTTTTGTTGTTGTTGTTATAGCTTATCTCTACTTCGTTCGTGCTGAGTTTCCTCAGTATCATTGTCAGACCATCAGGAGCCCTCTGCAACCTCCCCTCCCTCACTCCCTCACTCCCTCCCTCCCTCTCTCAGACTCTGATTTGGGACGTTGACAGTTGCGGCAACAGGGGATTCTATTAGGGGAGACGAGAGGGAGATGGGGGAGGAGGGCGGAGAGGAAGGCAGTGGGTACTTATCGGACATCCGATACTCGGCTGTGCTGCCACTCCCATTCGTCTTGATCCGGTTACGGGTTGTTGAAATTTTGACAGCTGCAAGCGTTCCGAGGAGAAAGCAGAGTCTACGGGGGATATATGTACATCGTCACTATATCGGAATCTACAGGACACGTATACATACAGACATACATACAAACATACCTTCAGACATACACACCCACATACATACCTACGCACAGCTCACATACATACATACATACATACATACATACATACATACATACATACATACATACATACATACATACATACATACATACATACATACATACATACATACAATGTCATACATACATACATACATACATACACACATGCATACATACATACATACATAAAATATATACACACATGCATACATACATGCATACAAACATACAAACATACATACACACATGTGAACATGCACACATACATTAATGTATACATACATACATACATTCAGACTTACACACATACATGCATGCATGCATACATACATGCATACGCACATACATACATAGATACACACAAACATACATTTATGCATACCTGTAGTTCTGTATGCATACATACACACATACACACATATGCATGCGTACATATGCGTATAACATGCATACAAACATACATACAGGCATACAGGCATGCATGCGTACATACATACATACATACATACATACATACATACATACACTCACGCATGCATGCATAAATGCAGCCATACATATATACATACATATATGCATACATGCATAAATGCACTCATCCATACATATATACATGCAGAAAGACATACACAAATGCACACATACATGCATACGTACCTACTCACTGTAAGCTTACTTACACGTATGGCTGGCTTTTCAGGTATATATGATATGTGTGTATGTATATCGTTTTTGGTGTTGATTCTCTGGAGCCAATTCAGTGGTTAGCAAACGAGTGGTGAGTGACGGATCATGCTCCGTGCTTCTGTATGGTACGTTGCTAATTTCTTAGGTGCATAAAAAGATGTGCTACATCCGGACCGCGTTTGAGTTGCGTTAGCGATGCCGAATTCCTGTAATGCAACAGAAGCTTTTGCTTATTCTCGGCTGAAACGATTTGTCGGAACGAATTATCGTACCTCTTCACCCGCGTTTAGATGAGTCTCATTTAGTTTTGTTTTTAGTTTAGTTCAGCTATAAGCAGGGGCGTAACTTTGGTCTAAAAGTGGGGGGTACCAATTTATTACATACACGAAGCAAGGCGGAGATTTTTGTGATCTCTGGGAAGGCACAATAATAAAATATTGATTGGTATTGTTCAAAAAGTGGGGGGGTACGGTACCCCCAGTCCAAAATGTGGGGGTACGGGTACCCCTCGTACCCCCCACAAATTACGCCTATGGCTATAAGAGATGCTCGATGGTCTAGTGGTTAGTGTGCTGGATTGTCAATCGAGAGGTCGGGTGTTCAAATCCCCGCCGGGGCAGAAATTTGGTTCGAGATTTCTGCTCCATGTGCACCCCTGTAGCCAACTCAGCTATAATGAGTACACTGATCGTACACTGTCTGTGGGAAGATGAGACGATGAGGGAGAGGACTGGCAATACGACCTCATATGCCGAGGCTAAGAAAATGAAGTCGCTAACACTTCATACCTATATGGCTGCCTCAGGGCTAGTTTAAGTTAAGTGCATAGGCGTAACTTTGTATTGTGACCCTGCTGTTCGGTCACCAGCACTTTTAAAATGGCTATGTCTGTCTGGCTGTCTGTTTCTATCTGTCTGTCTGCCTGTCTGTCTCTATCTGTCCCTCTGTCTGTCTCTATATGTCTCTATGTCTGCCACTGTCCCTATTAAACAAACACACACTCTGTCACCGTTTGTTCTTCCCATCGACATTGTATACACGTTCAGTTTATTCATTAGTAGCCCAGTTGGTAATGGGGTAATACTAGGGTAATACAGATGGAGCGAAAACCCAGAAAACAAAAATCTGCCCTGGTGGAAATACAAAAATGGCTGTTAAAATCAAAAGACTTTCTAAGAGTGCTTGCTTAATAGGGGTGGGAATCATCGGCGGGTTGTGGGTTCAACCTCTAGTCTTTCTTAGGACCCCACAGTTAAGTCTCCATTGCACACCCCAGAGGGTCGTTTCCAACCCCCTCAGTTGTGCTAGTGTGATTTAGCATTATTTGACAAAGAGAAGAAATTTTCATGGTATATATCATGTATGAATTTTTGAATTTTCTCAACAAAGGAATTGATTTTGATTCGAGTCTGACTTGCAAAAAAACTAGTAGCGTTGAAAGCAGCTGCTTTCATATTTCGTTAAAATCAGTTTGTAAAATACGGAAAAAGTGTTCGAACCCCTCATCTTTTTTCTACAGTTCCAGTGGCGGCGCCAGACAATTTTTGCAACCAGAGCAATAGCCAGGGCAGTCATACAAGTAACCAGTGCAGAGGGCAATTTATGGAGAGCGCGGTAGTGCGAGCTTAAATGGTGATCATATAGGATCGCGCTATAGCGCTTGCCATAAATCGCCCCCAGCACTATTATATTGTCTACATGTGTAGTCAGGAGGTCAGATGGGGGAAGCCCCCCGGAAGCTGAACGATTTTCACATTTGTAAAGCAAATTTTGACATTTCAGTGACTTAAGTGAATTTATATCTCAGGATATAAAAAATATGCCCGAACAAATTCTGGACAGGGTAAAAATTCTGGCAGGGCATCGACAAGGGCAAAGGCTTTTTTACCAGGGCATTTGCACTGGCGCGCCCTGGTGTAGCGCCGCCCCTGTACAGTTCCCACACTGGGGGCAGTGACATCATTTTGCGCACCTAAATTAATGTCTGAGGTCCAAAAGGAGCTCTTGCTCTACATGTTTCTGCTGAGAAGATGAAGTCGCTAACATCTCCTATATGGTTGCCTGTCGGGTTGAAGAGACTGATCCTCTTCTCTTCGTCTATCGCGTCACCTGGTGACTGTTGGGACAACAATAGATTACCAAGGTTTCGATTGCTGTACCGGCGACAGAGCACACGGACTGGTTCCGCACTGTGACCCGGAACAGATGTGATAGTAGAGCAAATGTTATAGGTTGGAGAGAGAGAGAGAGAGAGAGAGAGAGAGAGAGAGAGAGAGAGAGAGAGAGAGAGAGAGAGAGAGAGAGAGAGAGAGAGAGAGAGAGAGAGAGAGAGAGAGAGAAAGAGAGAGAGAGACAGACAGACAGACAGACAGACAGACAGACAGACAGACAGACAGACAGACAGACAGACAGACAGACAGAGGCAGAGACAGAGACAGAGACAGACAGAAACAAAAACAAAAACAAAAACGTACAGACTTACAAAAGCAGAGTGCAAACGGGAGCTAAAAGAGGTAGAGACAGAAGCAGAGAGACAGAGGCAGAGACAGAGAGACACACACAGACAGAGAGAGACAGAGACAGAGACACAGAGAGAAAGAGAGCAAGCGTGCAATCGATCCGTATCTCACTCTCTTCATCTATCTCTCCTCTCGCTTTTATCCAACTACCAAGTATCGACCTATAGCGACAAACAGCGTCCTCCGAACAGCAGTTTGTTTCCTCGCCGAGCGAGGGCGACAGAGCGCAGCGGGACCTCACTCGGCCTACAAAGGCAAGCGATAATAGAGATCCTTATCAGCACACAGTCGACCTCGGTACACACACGCTACTCCTCCATCCGTCCATCCATCCCATGCCCGTTCAAAGCAGAGAAAAGAGACGACTGGCAGCGAAGCATAAATGAAGAATGCGACGAAGTAACGCGTCTATGGCGTGCGGGCGCGTGTTGTTGGCGGTCCAGCTGAACGTAGCATTATATCGCCGATCTTCTTAATACCCAGACGCTGATCGGAAGTCGCGATAGGGCCGCCGCCTTGACGTGCCTCGGTGTCACGGTCGTCACGCAACGTCACCTCGTGTCACGCTCTAGTCGACGGGTACACATGTTTTCACAGCGTGAAAACATATGTCGTCTTGCACGCCGAACCGGCAGATTGAGGACCGCTGTCGTCATTTCTAGATACGTGTTGTGTCGCTTAGGCCTAATATTAGCCTTTCCTTTCCAACAGGACCGTCAGTCAGCCTATACCGGTCGATAGGTCGGCCTATCAGCCGATCAGTCTTGGAGGGTTCGATCGGTCTAGCGCACGGTCCATGGGTTTTTCCGTCTGTCTATCTGACGGTCAATCGGTCGAACAGTCGGACTATCGGCCGGTAAGACCATTTGATCGGTCGTTAAGACGATCGGTCTAACGCGCGATCTGTCGGTTCGGTCTCTGATCTGTACTAGTCTATAATAGCACAGTATAAGTAATTATTTATACTGTGTCTATAGGACGGTCCATCGGTCTATACTCTATAGCCTATAGGACGGTCTATATAGGACGGTCTATCTCACAAATTAGAGGAACTTGTTGTTAATGTAACTCTAAGCATGTTACTGTTAAAATATCTCATTTTCCAGAGTTCATAGGTCATACCCAAAGACCTTTTATACAATAGGCTACAGAATATAGAATTCTTGGGTCATACCACAGTATAAGATAATAATGGTCATACCTAATCTCGAAGTGTTCTTAAATCGTTTTAAATAATTTGGGCATTTCTGGGGGTTTTGAAGAAAATCAGCGTTTATCTCTTAAACTTGAGTGGCAACCATTTCAATGGTGGCAACTTGATTTTTTATTGCAACTTCTATTAATTTTAGAGAACGCGATTTAATTCAGCTCCATTTTGATTCACTTGACAAAAGTAGCCTAACGGTCGTAACTACTCTTTAATAATCTGCTGGACTTCGTGAGTTATATCACAGTATAAATAATTACTTATAGGCTACTGTGGTTATATTCCTCTCTTCCAAAGTAACCTGACACCATTTTCGCTTTTCGAGCACTGTATGCATCTCGATCGGTTTGCATGCTTAATTATATAACTTAGGCCCACGAGCGAATAATAATAATAATAATAATAATAATAATAATAATAATAATAATAATAATAATAATAATCTTTTTCTTTATTAATTCAAACCGACAAACGCAGTAAGATTACATTGAGACATGACAGTATTATTATCAGTATCTTAACTAAACACACGTTATGGCAGCCATGCAAGGCTCCCGCCAGAGCGGGGTTGCGGGAATCGAACCGCGTACTGCTGCTCTCCTGCTGCTGTCCTGGCCATGAGTGTTACCATTAGGCCCTACTCTATCCCCCTTCCCGGTTGATAGCTTGATGCATAAAAACTTCATCATTAGGATGGTACAGGACGAACAAGATCGACTGTTTGTGAGATTATTGATGTATGTACACCAAAATGCGATTAGCAATTGGTCAAATAAAGGATATTCTTACTTAATTTTAAGGCCAACCAGAATAACTTCAGATACGGCTACCTTGATCGATAACATATTCACAAATACTTTGTCCGACTGTATTGAATCTGCTATAATTATAAACGACATATCTGATCATTTGCCCATTATATTACAGAGTAATTTTGCAAGGATCTCAGTGGACAAAACTCCCATATATGAGAAAAGAATAATAAATGAGACTGCCAAACGCAAATTTGATGCTTTGCTATGTGCTGCTGATTGGTCAGCTGTCAATCAAGCATGTGAGCAAAGTGACCCATCCCTTGCCTATTCCTTATTTATTGAGAAGTATATGTCATTATATGAACAATCCTTCCCTAAAACAAATTATTCTTCGAAAAAGAGCCATAGAATCAAGAACCCCTGGATGACTACAGCCTTGTTAAAATCCTGCAATAAGAAATCACGTCTGTATAAAAAATACATTAAAAATCCCACACCGGATAATAAGACCAGCTTTATCACGTATAGAAATAAATTTAAAAAAATACGCAAAGCAGCTGAGCGGAACTACTACATAAACAAAATTCTGAATTGTGAAAATGACTTGAGTAAGACGTGGGGTGTAATTAAAACACTTCTACGTGGAAAAGGAAATTCTTCGATCACAGATAGTTTTCTTATCAATGATGTAGAAACTAAAGATAAAAGCCTTATTGCTTGTAAATTTAATGAATTTTTCACTGAAATTGGACCCAAATTAGCAGCTAAAATTCCTGACACTGAAATTTCATTCAAGACTTTCTTAAAACATCCGACCATCTTTTCCACGGGAATTGAATTAACAACACCTACAGAAATAGTATCGATTGCAAAAGAACTTCGTCCCACCCACAGCAGCGGTTTAGATGGCATTGACCCCCAAATTGCCAAATTTGCCATTGAAGCCACTTCGATTCCTCTCGCAAATATTATAAACTGTTCTATTGTAACTGGTATTGTCCCAAATAGTCTAAAAATTGCCAAAATAATTCCAATCTTTAAGTCTGGGGACAAAAACCAATTTAGTAATTATAGGCCAATATCAATTTTGCCATACTTTTCTAAATTTTTTGAAAAAATTGTTCATGGAAGGCTAACGTCATACTTAACATTAAAGAATATCTTATTTAAAGGCCAGCATGGCTTTCGCTCAGGTCATTCTACTTACATGGCCGTACTAGAAATGCACGACAAAATCTCCGAAGCTATGGACAACAATCACTTCTCTATGGGTGTCTTTTTTGATTTATCTAAAGCGTTTGATACTGTGAACCATGACATTCTGATAAGGAAACTTGAACATTATGGCATCAGAGGAGTTTGTCTTAACTGGCTTTCTGACTACTTAAGAAATAGAAGGCAATGTGTCTCATATAATGGACATATTTCTTATGTATCTGATGTTACCTGTGGTGTACCACAGGGTTCTGTTTTAGGCCCTTTGCTGTTTTTGATATATGTGAATGACATCTCAAACGCCTCTTCATTGCTTCATTTCGTTATGTTTGCTGATGATACTAATGTGTTTATGTCAGATAAATCAATTGATGTACTGGTTAATAAAATTAATGCCGAATTAAGTCTAGTAGGAGAATGGTTTAAAGCCAACAAACTGTCGTTAAATCTCATGAAAACGAATTTCATATTGTTTCATTCACGAAGGAAATGTGTTCCAACTTGCAATCTAAATATCAATATTGATAACCAAAACATAACTAGGGTATCTTCTACTAAATTTTTGGGTGTTCACATTGATGAGCACTTAACATGGAGTGAGCATATAAATGTCATATCTAAAAAGATGTCAAAAAATATTGGTATAATTTCTCGTATTCGGCACCTTCTACCGCAATATATACTTGTGAATTTGTACTACTCCTTAATATACCCTTACATATCGTATTGTAATATCTCCTGGGCTTCCACGTATCATACTCGCTTAACAACTCTTAAAACTCTGCAGAAGCGAGCCATTCGGACTATATGTAATTTACCCTTTAGAGCTACAACTCTGCCGTTATTTCTTAGTTTGAGAATATTGCCTTTTGAATGCATAAATAAGTTGCAAGTTGGATTATTTATGTTCAGATTTCAATCGAATCTACTGCCTGTGAATTTTAAAAATTGTTTTTGTAAAAATTCTGACGTACACAATCATTACACGCGATCGCTCAACAAGTACCATCAACGTAGTGTCCACACTACTGTTAAGCAGCATAGCATCAAAGTCTGTGGCCCGATACTCTGGAATTCATTGCCTATTGAAGTTACTGGTATACCTACTATGCATCAATTTAAACAAAAACTGAAACTCTATCTCTTGGATGCACTCACATGACTGCATTAGGCCTAGGCCTATGTGTTTATTTACACAGGCACTGTTGTTTGTTTGTTTTTGTTTGTTTGTTTTTTTTCATCTCTTTGTAACTAATGACAATTGATCTGTATACCTTAGTTGGAATCCATGTGTACTGGTAGTTAAGTTCTTTAGTTAAGAGTTCTATCATTGTTTCTTTTACTTGCTGATCATATAACTTGATCGATGTTACCGTTAAAAGTATTGATTGTGCTGACATTTACTTGTATTACGATAAATGTTAACTAGGTGGCCCTGTTAAGCGGGATCAAGATCCCTTTTGGGTCTCCTCTTGTTGCCAAAGTTCAAACTTTTATGTTGTATTTTCCTTGTACTTCAAATGGCTTCAATAAAAGGATTGATTGATTGATAATTACTTTTACATAGTTGAAGTCGTGTGTGGGGATTTATTAGTCCTAACCACTTTTAGACTAGATCTAAAAGGTTCAAGGTTTTACGTTGTCCTCTTTATGACTACTTTTTTGGAGTCGTCTACTTGTAACTAGTTGCATTAATTATCTTTGATTTCTTAATGTTCCTTTCGTTTGACTAATTTCAAATACTTGTTGCTTTAACATAATGCTTTGATTTGTATGTTTGCAACATGTTTCAGCACTGAATTGACTAGAATTAATTATTAGAATGAACAACTAACCTCCCTCTGAAAATTTTACGTAGGCTGCTAGTGTCTTTAACATGGGCAAGTTATTTGGATTTCTAACTCCATATAGAAAATGGTAAAACAACAAGTTATATAATTTTTAATGTCCTTTGAATTTATCATGATCTAGGATGCAAGCAGAAATGGACAATGAAGAAAAACGACACAGATGTGAAATTTGTAGCAAAACATTTGCAAAGATGGCTTACCTTCATAGCCATGTCAGAACCCATACTGCAGAAAAATCACTCAACTGCAACTTATGTGACAAAACCTTTGTATGGAGATCTTCCCTGGACAATCATATTAGAGCCCACTCTGGAGAAAAGCCATACAAGTGCAATTCCTGTGGTAAAGCACTTATACAGAGATTTGCATTGGATACCCATATGAGAATCCACAGTGGGGAAAAGCCATACCAGTGCAATTTATGTCACCGATCATGTACACAGATGAATTCTCTGGACTGCCATACCAGAACCCACACTGAAGAAAAGCCATACAAGTGCAACTTATGCAACAAAGCATTTGTACAGAAGTCTCCTATGTCTATCCATATGAGAACCCACACTGGAGAAAAGCCATATAAGTGCAATTCATGTGGCAAAGCATTTATAAAGAAGTCTTTTCTGGATAACCATATGAGAACCCACACTGGAGAGAAGCCATACAAGTGCAACTTATGCAACAAAGCATTTTCATGGAGGTCTCCTCTGTCTATCCATATGAGAATCCACACTGGAGAAAAGCCGTACAAGTGCAACTTATGCAACAAAGCATTTACACAGAGGTCTCCTCTGTTTATCCATACGAGAACCCACACTGGAGAAAAGCCGTACAAGTGCAACTCATGTGGCAAAGCATTTACACAGAGTGCTGGACTGGATGCCCATGTAAGAACCCACAGTGGGGAAAAGCCATACAAGTGCAATTTATGTCACAGAGAATTTACACAGATGAATTCTCTGAATTGCCATACCAGAACCCACACTGGAGAAAAACCATACAAGTGCAACTTATGCAACAAAGCATTTACACAGAGGTCTCCTCTGTCTATCCATATGAGAACCCACACTGGAGAAAAGCCGTATAAGTGCAATTCATGTAGCAAAGCATTTAAAATAAAGCCTTTTCTGGATGACCATATGAGAACCCACACTGGAGAAAAGCCATACAAGTGCAACTTATGCAACAAAGCATTTACACGGAGGTCTCCTCTATGTATCCATGTGAAAACCCATACTGGAGAAAAGCCGTACAAGTGCAACTCATGTGGCAAAGCATTCATAATGAAGTCTTTTCTGGATGACCATATGAGAACACACTGGAGAAAAGCCATACAAGTGCAACTTATGCAATAAAGCATTTACACAAAGGTTTCCTCTGTCTATCCATATGAGAATCCACACTGGAGAAAAGCCGTACATTTGCAGCTCATGTGGCAAAGCATTTATAGAGAAGTCTTTTCTGGTTAACCATATAAGAACCCACACTGGAGAAAAGCCATACAAGTGCAACTTATGCAACATAGCATTTACACGGAGGTCTCCTCTGTATATCCATATGAGAACCCATACTGGAGAAAAGCCGTACAAGTGCAACTCATGTGGCACAGCATTTATAAAGAAGTCTTTTCTGGATAACCATATAGGAACCCACACTGGAGAAAAGCCATACAAGTGCAACTTATGCAAGAAAGGATTTGCACAGAGGTCTTCTCTGTATATCCATATGAGAACCCACACTGGAGAAAAGCCGTACAAGTGCAACTCGTGTGGCAAAGCATTTATAAGGAAGTCTTTTCTGGATAACCATATAAGAACCCACACTAGAGAAAAGCCCTACAAGTGCAACTTATGCAATAAAGCATTTGCACAGAGTGCTGGACTGGATGCCCATGTAAGAACCCACAGTGGGGAAAAGCCATACAAGTGCAACTTCTGTGACAAATTATTTCCATGTAAGAGTAAACTGCAACGTCACACAAGTGTCCACACTGGAGTTAGACCTTACAAATGCAAACTTTGTGATGAAGCTTACTTTAGGAGGAGTCACCTGAAAGCGCATGCAAAGAACCACCATGGACCAAAGGGGTTAGAATGCGAACACATTGTGTCAAGCAAGAAGGTGAGAGGCCAAGGAAGTACTTCAAATGAGAAAATCAACAAGTCAGCTGAATCAACAGTAGGGGCTATTCAAAACAATTCGCCTCGGCAGAATATGAATCCAACTCCAGATGAAAAACTTCTTTATGATTGTCAGTCAACAGTTAATGCATACTATGTGAGTCGTTTCTTTTCGAGACCTTATGGCTGCCGAATATGCGACGAAATGTTTGATATAGAAAAGGAATTTATGGAACACTGTTGTCATCATTGTAATGCTCTACAAAAGGGCACATTTTCTGAAGGTCATATTTCAAGTTGTCCTAGTGGAAAAGAAACAAATTTTTACCAGAGTTCGATTTCTGTATAATATACTCAAGCTGCAAGTCATTCAAAGCTCACTTTGTACGGCTGTTACAGTTTTGTTTACAGTTTTTTGTGTATCAGAAACATTTCATTGTCTTCGTGGCTTCAAATTCACATGCTGTCGGCTGCTGTGCCTCTTGTGTTTGGAATCGTCTTACCAAAACAAACCTGACGTGCCAGCTCCCTAGTATCAATAATTTAACTGTTAAGACTCGCCTTTTTACTCTGTCTTGACCCCAAGTAGACATCCGTCAAGAGTCAAATTAGGATGTTGTAACTTTTTATGCATAATAAGTGCTTTATATAAGTAACTGAAATTAAAATAATATTGTGTGCGGACTGTGTTATTATCTGAATATTCTTTTGTACAAAAGTGACCCGAGCCCTGAGTCCCGTGGAGTACAATGGCGTTAGAGCGTTGGATTATAAGGCAAACATCTTCAAAGAGATGGCGGTTTATCTGATGTCACCGGTTAGGCCTACACGAGAAAGACGGTGCCTCATCTCTATGATGACAATAAGCCAATGCTGTTAAATAGGCTGCGAGTCTCAAAAATCAATGGGACAAAGTGTTAGGTTTGCGCGAGTGTGCTGTTACTGCTGTATTTATACAGCAGAGGAAGACAGTGCACCATAACAAGTGACCATTATAGGCCTAATGGTGACATGTTATGGTGCACTGTCTTCCTATCTGCTGATAGCAATGTGAATGGAAGGTACGAAGCGGGAAGCCGTCTATTTATTTATTTATTTATTTTTATTTATTCCGGATATTAATGGCAGAGTAAAATGCCATTCGCTCGCGTGAGATGCTGCGGTGGGGTACAAGTTAGTGACGGAGGTGTATAGATTCTTGGCATTCCTGTCAATGGCTTGTCGCCGTTTGAATGTTGACAAAGGTACTGTCTGGGTTAGAAAGTGCACAGTGCACACAGGCAGCCAGTAAACCCTAGCTAGTAGGCCCACATATCCAGCAGCAAGGGCGTCTACACCATAGAAACCTTGGAGCAAATGCTCCATCCAAGAAATGGGGGATCTGTCATTGTGTGCCACCATTTTAGGGGGAAGGAACGGGGAGGGGGAAGAAGAGGGGGAAAAGGGACGTTGCTCCAATGACTTAGGGGGGGGGGGCTAGACGCCTCTGTCGAGCAGAGCCCTTGCCAGTCAGTCTTCAGGTACCGTACTTCAGTCTTGTTGTCCTCGAGACCAAGGTCTTGGTCTCGAGTGCACTCGAGTTCGTTTTTAAAAGTCTTGGTCTTGAGGTTCAAGGTCTTGGTCTTGGTCTTGGTCTTGAGGTTCAAAGTCTTGGTCTTGGTTTTGCAAGACCAAGACCAAGACCGGCTGTCAACATTAATAGTCATTTAACAAAACTCAAGGATTTTAATAATTTATCCAATAATTACTAATACAATTGCTTTAGTATTTACACGGTGTGAGTGAGGCTTTACTGTTGCTTTTGACATTTATTTTGACTTCCGGTTATATAGGGGAGACCGGGGTTGGTTGCAACAAATTTCATATTTGTTGTAATATTTTTTATATTTTTGGAACAACCTAAGATCAGTTTAGCCCATATATATCCTTTATATCTCGGCACCAAAACAAGCTATGGCGACAGTCTCTGTGACAAAACATGTGCCCACAATAGCCAATTGAACAGAAGGCTTCAAAGTGTTGCAACCAACCCCGGGCCGGGGTTGGTTGCAACAACCCTGGGGATGGTTGCAACAGTATTGAAAGTAGTCTAATTATTGAACTCAAGCTGTTTACTGAGGCCTGCCTACATCTAAGAATGTAATAAACTGAACAAATTAATAATATATCCGAAACCCTGCTTGTATATTTGACGGCGTTATGAAATTTTGGAGGGCTTGAGATACAATTCTTGGTAAATTAAAAATTGTCATGTTAATCTCAGGATGATTTTTCATCCAGGTTACACCCACAATATTGAAATAATTCTTGAAGGGCCGTAGACATTGCGGTCAAGTGGGGGCTGAAGTTTGCGAGAACAGTGTGGTGGAAACGTCAGTATCACCACACCGTTCTGTTTGCAGAGATCTATTGCTTCGATGCTAATGTGTGGCTGTCCATCAGCAAAAAGGACTGAATGATCTAAATTTTGTTTCACATGTTTGTTAAAATGTCTCATAAAGATGTGCGACTGCCTGCGATACAGCCACTTATTAAATGTTCTCTGAAGTTAAAGCGGAAAACAAACATTGGAGGCGCAGAATTCCCACATGCATTCACTGCTAACTCCAGAGTCACCAACTCCCCACTTTCAGCGATGTCAACGCATCAATCTGCTTTAGGCCCCTGCGAGAGATAACTTATGAAGGCGTTGCAAAAATTGGTTACTCTGGTTTCATCGAGATTGTAAATATCACTTGCTTGGAAAGTATGACGATCAATAACTGCACATAGTTTGTCAAAGAACGAGTAGGCCTATAAGGTTGTTGCGTTGAAACTAGTTGCTCTTGCCATACTCGTGGCTTTTGGTCTCTGTATTGATTAAACGATTCACAAAATAAATCCCGAAAGCCAATCTTCACCAGCAGCAGACTTAGCGGACCACTGAGGGAGAAAGTTCACACTGAATTTAGTAGCACATTGGTAAGCAAGTTCATGTGCTTCCTTAGACGATAACCCATATTACATGTCCCCAACCATCACCAAATATTTTGCAATTAATTGTTCTTGTTGGTCTGAAAATATTTTTCTGTTTGGTTTATATTCTGAATTCGGCATTGCCACATTGGCCAAACGAGCTGATTTAAGTTAATGTTGAATAATGAACGTTTTGACTTTTTCAAGACTGTCTAAGACAAGCTCCATTATAAATAACTTTCTGTCACTGCATCCACAATAATTGTTTCTTTACTAGCAGAACCGCGATCAATTTTTCGTTTATGATTTCATAGTAATTAGGTTTACAAAACACAATGATTAGGTGATTAAAACATGACCATGGTTAAAATAATTCAATTAGTACCAAATAGTGCAATGCATATAATATTAGGATATCATGTGCCATAATTGTGACGAGTATATGAACACGGTTTATCGAAACAAATGCATGGGGTTGGTTGCAACATGTTGCAACCAACCCCAATGAAAATGTTGCAACCAACCCCGAGGCACTGCAGAGACATTGTTATGGAAAATTTTGTCTACAGCGTTGTTTTTAAATAAAATGGCTAAATGCATTTTGAAGCCCAATTCCTTGTCCCAATTATGACACCAAACCACATTAAATTGATCCAAAACATTCAGCAACATTACGAAAGAAAATGAAGCCGGGAAACTTACTTTGATTGCGAAAAAAAAACTTTTAATTTTTTTATGTAACCATTATCAACTACCTACAAACACATTAGGTCACATTGACCTAAAACCTATTCTGTACATGTGAGGCGAGTTAATTTCACGCTGCTATTATACAGCGCTTAACTAGCGAGGGTGTTGCAACCAACCCCTGTTGCAACCAGCCCCGGTCTCCCCTACCATGGAATGATTTCAAAACAGACTCACAATTTGTACATTTGCATCCGGTACTTGAAAAACTGCTCTGTGTGCCAGTGAATTCAGCACTGTAGAACGTATTTTCACATGGCAGAATTTTTATGAGGCCCCAAGGGTCACGTCTTGGTCAGAAAATTCTGAGCGAATTGGTTTTTTAAAATGCAACAGGTGTATGGAATAAGATTTCGCACGAAGGACTTTTGTAAATACGAATTCGGAATTCTCTGCAGTCTGCATTTAGAGTTATTTTATTTGAATAAAATAAAAGATTCGTGTTTTAATTAAAATAGCGAGTAGTCTGACTTGACAATTTTTTAGTAAGGAATAGAAATCTGGATATGGTTGTGATTTTGGGGTATTTTTCTCGGTTTTGGTCTTGAGTTTCAAAGTCTTGGTCTTGGTCTTGGTCTTGAGGTTCAAGGTCTTGGTCTTGGTCTTGGTCTTGAGGTTCAAGGTCTTGGTCTTGGTCTTGAGGTTCAAGGTCTTGGTCTTGGTCTTGGTCTTGAGGCTTAAGGTCTTGACAACAAGACTGCCGTACTTTAAGCTTCTTAAGTATGGAGGATTTGAGACACCGATTACCTTAAGCCGAAGCCAAAAAGGTTTTGCACAGAGGCATTCTTAACAGGTCTGCAAACTGAGCACTGTCCTCTTCCACGAATTCTATCACGAGCCCTCGATCACCTTCTCTCGCCGCTCCAATTCTAAGCAACATCCACATAACCGTCTGACTGTCTGCCTGCCTGATCCTTGGATTTTGATGTGGAACCGATTCTCACCCTTACCTACGGATCAGTTTTGTTTTGACTCAGCGCTTAATTGTGTTCCCGCGACTTAGCTTCTTGGGCCCTGTAGAAATCTCGAGATTACGTTTACGATTAGACGTATAAAGATACGAAATACTGCATGCACTTGCGTCACGATGGGCTGCCTTATGGCTGTGTGGAACTGGCTCTTTCGAACTTGATTGCTATAGCGTCGATGAAATCTTTTAATGAACCTTAGGCCCTATATGCGATTGACGATCGGCTGATTACGTCGTAGTTCTCTATTAGCATGAGCGGCGATCTAGAGGGGGACGGGGGGGACATGTCCACCACACCTTTAAGAGTGGGGGGACACCCCATGTATTTGTCCCCCCACATTTTGAAGAAACACCAAAAAAGGCGGAGAAATGTAATTGCGCGTGAGGGTTTTCGCAGCGTTTTTGACCAGACGAATTAAAAATATATTTTTTTAGCAGAAGTGTCCCCCCAAAAGTTACAATCTTTTAGACGAAGAAATCAGAAAAAGAAAAAAAGAAAAGGGTTATTGCTGGGAGACGGGAAAAAGTTGTAAAAAGTGGCGAATGATTACAAAAAGGTCATCAACTTTTTTCTCGAGATGAAATCGATAGGCCTATTTTGCGGAGATGAATTGGTGAAAATGAAAGTGGGGAAAAAAGTAAAGAAGTGGGGAAAAAAGAGGATAGTGTAAGAAAAAGTTGTAAAAAGAGGTGGACTAAAAAAAGTCATCAACTTTTTTCGGAAATGAAAGCGAAATTTTTCGGAGATGAAGTGGCAGAAAAAATTTTTTGGGGACAAGATTTTTTAAAACCGGTCGTCGACGAGATCGTGGCCGACTTCCCCCCCACCTCTCAGACAAGATCGCCGCCACTGTCTATTAGCCCGGTATATAATAATAATAATCTTCTTTATTAACTCAAACTGACATGTACACCCAGTGGCGGCGATCTTGTTTGACAAGTGGGGGGCATTCTTGAACTGATCTGGTCAAAAAAGAGTTTTTAACTGATGTGGTCCAAAAAAAGGTGCTCACAAATTCCATAACTCTAGCACAATAAAATTTGATGACCTTTTTTGGGGTTTCTTCAAAATTTGGGGGGTCCGATGCATGGCGTGTCCCCCCACTCTTAAAGGTGGGGGGTCTTGTCCCCCTCGACCCCCCGGGATCGCCGCCCATGTGTACACCGTAAAATTACATTGAAACACGACAGTATACAATCAAGATCTTAATTAAACACACGGTTTGGCAGCCATCCAAGGCGCTGCCATAGAGGGGGGTTACGGGTATCGAACCGCGAATCTAATGCTCTCCTGGCCATGAGTGTTACCATTACTCTATCCTCCCTCCTCTGTTTGGTCTCTGTAGATTTCGCTAGGTGGCAGCGCTATCCGATTAACGCTGCCGACAATCAACTTTAACAATCAACGTGCGTTTAGCGACATGTAGACTAGAAATGTAGGCTAAATGTATATCTGCAGCTGCAGAATCACTGAAAAGCGGTCTTAGTCACAGGCGAAATATCAAGTCCGCAATAGCCATGTTGTTTGGTCCGTTCCGGAACTTCCGGTGCAAGGTCAGAATCCGGTGAAGGTCCAGCCGAGCACACAGCATGGCGTTACGGTGGAAATCGTTGGTAGGCCTAGTGGTGGTCGAGGAGTGGCGCTGGAGTAGCACCGGGATAGTATAGCCAGGAGAGTTCCGTTTAGTCTTGAGTGGAATGCTGTCGGAGAGGGTAAGCGGAGGATAGGTCAGCATTTAAAGTGGGTGGGAACGGCGGTCCCACTGCTCTCGAAATTCTTTGCTCGCGTTCCCACTGCTCACGCATGCGTTTCAATAAAACTCTTCATTGGAGTTCCCACTGCTCACCCAAACCACTTTAACCACTGGGAGAGGCGAAAGAGAAGGATGAGCGAACGATCGGAGATCTTTTGGAGGTTCGTTCCACATGTTTTGGTCCTTTTGGACAGGATGTTGTTAAAACTGTAGCACAGACAACAACAGCTAGATAGCCTACGTTGACCTGAAAAGGAAGGCTGTCACTTCGGCCTAATTTCAAACCTATTAATTAGGCCCTACCTCAAGCAAAAGGGGTACAGCGCACTGTCACATACCCGGAAACTAACTAAACGCTTGTGGCTGATAATCCAACTTAAGTAGGGTCTAGTTGAAACATGGACTCGTTCTCAAACCACCATAACAGTTAAAGCAATGAGACGCAGTGTGGGAATTGTAGAAAAAAGACGGGGGGAGCTGATGTAAATGAAATTTTAAAGCAGCTGATTTCAATGCTAGCAGTTTTGCAAGTCACACTCTAATCAAAACGAAGAAAATTCAAAAATGCATACATGATAGCCTACACCATGGAAAGGTCGTCTCTCTGTCAGACACTCAGTAAAATAATGCTAAATCACACTAAATCAAACTGAAGAATTGGAAACGACCCCCAGGTATGCAATGAAGACTTAACTTGGGTCCTAAGAAAGACTAGGGGGTTGAACCCCCGACAATTCCCACCCTGATGAGACGGCCCTTTAGGCCCAAGGACATGTAGGCCTACTACTATCCACCCTCGAGTAAGCGAGTTCCCTGCCAGAATTTCATGGGCATTAGATGGGACCTATATATGGCTCTATACGAGTCCCACCCATATGAGAACATGGGTCCTATATGCGCCTCGTGTGGGCATGCTGACAGGGTTATAACTATATAGGCAGGTACAGGCGTCACTCGTTTTCCGATATCAGGAGGTCGTGAACTTCCGAGGAGGCCCCAACAACCTCTCGTGACATACCTCGTTAAAACAGTAAATGCAAAGCAAATGTAAAATACAGAGGTAACGTACAGAGTTATTTGGCAGGGCCTGCGATTCTGCAGGCGTCACTCGCGCTTGCTCTACACAGCCACGTAGGTCTATAGATATTGTTTGGAGTAGGGCCTATAACAAATTGTCATTGTAATTAGTAACTTCCGTCGCGCCGGTGTTTAATGCACAAGGCATCAACCGGTGGCGCACCAAAAAAAGGACGTCCGCAAAATATGACCCACTTTGGACCCCTCCCTCCCCTTTGTCCGCATTTGACCTTACCCTCCCTCCCTCCCCTTTGCGGACGTCCGCACGCCTAAGCCAATTTTTTATGTCGTCGTCATTATTTTTACAATTACTCCACAGTTCCTGTGCACGTTTAAGTGTCAGTTCAGGTTTCATATCGCAGGATGTGCAGTAATAAAAGCCTTTTTAAAGTCGCAGTAAAGGTTATACCATGCACGTGGTTTTAGGCAATCACTTCACTGACCTTTTCGTCTTTTGGGCAAGGTGGAAACAATGTGGTGTTGAAAAAACTATAAAATTTAAAAGTTTAGATGCGGACGTCCACACTGTTCATAACCCTCCCTCCCCTTGTCTGCATTTGTCCGCATTTCGATGACCCCTCCCTCCCCCCTCATTGCGGACATCCTTTATGGATGATCCCTTATAGTAACTTGCTAACTCAGTAACACAGCACTTTCGCTTCAGAGAAACTTGGTCTATTAGCTACAGATAGTGTCATTCTTTAATTGCTCTTAGTAAATGGAGTGTAGGCCTGAACATTGGCATTATCATATTGCCTCATTTACTTAATTGCCGGGTAAATGTAGGCTATCGTTAAACTGAAGCTTTAGGAAATGCTAGAGTTGTACATAGGCCACAAATCTGATGGGGAAAAGCCTGTATCTAGAAGCGGAACAATTGGAAACTGAGGCTGGCTATGCGATTGTACTCATCGATCACGTTTTAACGCCTGGGCCAAAGAACAGAAAACCCTGCGTCGTCTGCGATGACCAATTACTAACATCATGTGGTCATTGTTTACAAATTCCTGTATTTTTCCCATGCATGTATGTATGCATGCATGTATGTATGCATGTATGTATGCATGTATGTATGTAAGTATGAAAGCATGTATGTATGAATGCATGTGTGTATGTATTTACGTATGTATGCATGTATGTATGAATGTATGTATACATGTACAAATGTATGCATGTATGTATGTGATAATCTGCAGAGCTTTTGAAGAACCTTACAAGGGCACATGGCAACTCAACAGATGCAAAGAGCCTTTAAAGCATCTAAATTAATGTTTCTTGAGCTGTCTGTGACAAAATGGTATGTATATTTAATGGTAGGCAATGTAGTACATATGCACGTCGCCAAAATTTCTGGGTGCCGCACAAATGCTGCATCAGCCAAACCTGCTTATTCGCTGGTGCACAGTCAAACAAGTCTGCAGGAAACACATGTTGGTGCAGTTTCTGTGTATTGTATAATCAGCAACTGTAGTTGGCGCATGAACTTATGCTTACTTACTTATTTACTCAGACAATAATTCATTTTGACTCATTCCTTTGTTATGCATTTCTTTCTTTCTTCTTTCTTGCATTGTCCATTACAAAATTGTGCCATTTATTACCTGCTTTCTTTCCTTCACTAAAGTGCAGTCTTCTGAGATGTTAAATAATTTTGCGTAATGTATGCAATTAATTCTGGTTCCCAACCTAAGATTATTCAATTCAGTTCCAGTGTTGTTACCCAAGTCTAGAAATTCATGTGCACGTACCAGCTTGGATATTCAAGTCTGTGGATATCCAAGTGTGGATATGAATACAAACAATGTTTTATCAAGCACATATATCCAAGCACAGATATCCAAGTGTGGATATAAACTACAAACGCGAATGATAGTTTTATCAAGTGTTCATATCCAAATATGGATATAAGCCATGAATATGAACTACATATTTATCAAGTATGGATATCGAAGTGTGCATACCCAAGTGTGAATATAAGCACCAAAACTGAGCAATAGTTTTAACAAGCATGGATACCTAAGCATTGACATACACTACAAATAAGAATGATGTATTCATCAATTGTGAATATCCAAAATGTGGATATAAACTACAAATACACAGAATTTTATTATGAATCAAACACACACATTCCAAATTTATTTTTATATACAATAATATCACTGTACAGATTAGAAGTGCACTATACTTCAGTTACTAAAAGCAAACACAGAATAAAAATCAAGAAGAACTTACAAAATATACATGGAGATCAACAACGAAATCTGTACAACAGCCACTTACAGGGCTACCAACGCATCCAACTTCAATCTTTTAGACAGCCAAATTTCAAACGTTTAACAAAAAATAAAGAAATGCAAAAAATGAACTTTTGAACATTGCACAGAACATCCCTAACGACTACTATTCACCCTGTATCTCACACAAACCTAATCCATGCCAGCATAATTACGTTATAAACAAATGTAAAATTTCTCCGTCACCAGCAGTCATTTGCCAATGTGCACCACTCAACTCAGGAATATGTCATGAAATAACATGGACATTTAAAAATTCGGCACAAATTTATGCCGAAAATCATGATAATTTTAAAGAAATCAGTTTAGCATTACTCAGAGTTAAATTAGTGATTTTACAGGGAAAATCCCTAACGCCACAATCCTACTGGTGCTCGAAACCCAAGGATCAACAGTCATAACAATAAACTGGTCGATCTGGGTCAAGTTCTTCCCCTGCAGCCACTGAAATGAAAACTAACTATGCAACTTGAATTCATACAGTACCAGGCAACTTGAATCACAATGCATCAGGCAACTTGAATTCAATGTGCCATAGCCAACTTGAATTTATACTGCAGCAAGTAATTCATGCTGCAGCAGACAACTTAAATTCAAAGCATAGGAGGCAACTGAAATTCATACTACAGAGTATTAAAGCATTCTAGATAATGAAATCTCAGTCGAACATACAACAACACTAAATCCTAGCCATGAAAAGATATCCAGAATAGCATTCTGTCAAGACACATTAGAGTTCTTAATCCGAACGACGAGCTGCAATAATTGGCCTAGGGGTCCACCGGAAAGACATTTTCCACAGAGTACCGAATCCGAGTATTTGGATGTACTATTTGCCGGATCCGGAAACGAACCGGGTACCATTTGTTACATATGCAAAGCTTCACGTTTTCATGTAATAAAAAATTATCGAAATAAATTTGTGTACTTGTAATAAGTGACTGATACATTTTGAATTTTAGTCATTTCTGTGCAGTTGTGAAGTTTTCTAAAACTGCATTAAATTCAATAAATTTACATAATTTCAAGAAAATGCAATTGAACTCAATGGATGTGTAATTGTTTTAAGGCTGAACATTTATAATATTATATACGTAAGTTTATTGAATAAGTTTTTTGCAACTATTTGCGTCTACAGTAGTTGCCGAGGCGAATAGTTCCGGAAACGGGATTTCCGGCAGAGGCAAATGTCCGAGGCGATTTCCGGTGGACCCCTAAATTGGCCACCCATAAAAATAGCACAGATTACATTGTGCCATAGCGCAGACTTGCTTTATCCACAGCACACATCATCAAAACAACTTAGCCTAGAATATGAATAAAGAGTGGCAGCTTATCTTCTGCGGCCTCCGCAAAACAACACCATGGTATAACAATCATGGTAGCTTACATAATGTATCTAATTTAAGAAACTACAGTTGCTGTATTGACACCTCGCATGCATGTATGTGCAACTTCTGTAAATATCTAACCACTTACAAAATTTTAACAATCATTATGTAAGCTATTCATATTTTCAGTAAAACTTGATATCTAACCACTTAGAATTAACAATCATTATGTAAGCTATTCATATTTTCAGTAAAACTTGACTGCCTGGCAAAGCATGCAAAAGAGCATGAATCATTCCCAGAAGCTGTAAAAAACGAACTTCGTTGTCTAAAAAAAAAGACAAAGGTATTCAGTGTGAAAATTATTCCCTCTGAGGAAACACACTTTTATCTTTTTATGGCAAGGGAAGAGTTCAGCAAGAATGCAGGCAAACATGAAAGAAAAAGTAAAAGAGTCTGAACAAGCGGCAAATAAAGTCAGATGGAGTATAGTTTAAATTGTTTTATAACCTGCATAAACCGTAAAACAATTACCATCTAAGATCAATAACAAACAATTAGAAACTGTTTACCGGTAAAGACATATTAAGGCGGCTGCTGAAGGCAACAAGGAGGCCTGACTATGACAGTCAAACTATTAAAGCCAGGCAGAAGATTTCGTAAAAGAAAATCAACCAGGCAGAAGATTTCGTAAAAGAAAATCAAAAGGTTTCTCAAGGAGAACTGGAAACAGCCAAGTTCCCCATGGTCCGAAACGCACGATTAGCACAAAAACTGAACTACACTTCAATTTTTTAACAACAACTAGGTCAGCCTGGAAATCCATAAACAACACGAAAAGCTCCTGAAATATTTCACAGCTGTCACAAGAACAGCAGACCGTTTGAACATACATGTTAACAAACATGTCACAACGGTATTTCATAAACACTGAGACAATGCAATACATTTCAAAAAGAGAACACGAGCAAACACATCAACAAGCGCATTGTCCTAATAAGCCATTATATGAAAGAACAAGACACGTTACAAAAATTACCATAAAATAATTATGCTCAAATGCGCGCACTCTAGAAAAATGCTTAAAATGTAATCGTAATTATGTTCACTCTTGTTAGTAGGAAATTGTACTAAATAATGATAAGTGGTCAGGATCAACTACATAGTAACAATGCCTATGAAAAGACAACAATCCAAAAACAAAGCAATTGATAATGATCGTCATCACATCATCAAGGCACGTACAGAGACAGCTGAAAAGTTTCTAAGAATGTAACAACAGCAGATGTTATTTCCGACCGAGTGATCGTAAGAATACGGAAACTGCGCGAGAAAAGCAAGAAAAGGCCTTCAGATCTTTATAAGACAACAAGTGGCAAACTTAGCTTTTCCTTCCTTATTTCAGCAATTCATTATCGATGGTCCTATATTATAAGAGTCCATACTGAACAAGGTCAGCTTTTAAAGGTAGAAGACGATAAAATAATTCATATCCCTTGGAACCCCCTCTGACTGAAGCCACAATGCTGCATCCAAATGAAAAACACAATGCCATTTCTATAGTGGAACAATCGTTTGCACAGGTGATACAACTCTGAAACATCACACAAATCAACCCAAACCCAGAAGCATTGTCTTATGACAGCGTCTGATCCGTACAAATGACTTGTTGCAGTAGCGCGATTATACACTTACTTATCAAACCGCATCAACATCACTTGTGGACAGGGTTTCAAACAGCACAAGACTTCGTTTCTCAAGTCCTACAATGGCCAGTGTTAAAAAACAGTTCTCAGTAAGTTAAAACATTTTGTGGCTAATTACAAACTGTCCGTATTACCTGGTAAAATTTCGAAAAACCAAAAGTCCCATCTACAGCAGTCCACATCTCAATCGGCTAGCACCTTGCAATATCAGATAGCAAGCACCGGGTATAAATGCATGTAGGCTCAAGCCACACGAAGGCATGAAGAGTTCGCATTCAATAAGATCGAAAGGCTCACAACTTCACGTTAACAAACAAGGCACAAGGATGATGAGTAACTGGGCCAACAGATTGTCATCAGCAAGTGTGTACACAGCAAAAACCTTTCATCAGCAACAGTCATCCAGGAAATTAACCACCAAATACATTCACAAACTAAAAATTTTCAATTGGTTTCCTCCAGCAAGTACATATTCATGTTCCTTAGATTTAGTGATATCGCACGGTCTACAGACTTTCTGGTATTATAAATCCTTAAGCTCCAGCCAAGCGGAAACTTAATTCAAGTAATTGTTTAAAATATCATTTTAGTGGCATTTCAAAAAGTCGTTTTGTAAGTTAAATCCAACTTTAAAAAAATAAAAAAGTACTTGCTACTTTGTAAGTATCAAGTCACATTAAGACACAGGACTGTCTTAAAGTTTCTTTGAGAAAACTTTGACTTTAAACCAACAGACCGAAAAAAAACAAGTGAGCAGTGATAACTTCACATCATAAGCTCTACCTGGCTATTGCCAAACGTGAGCTCTAGCTCCTTTCATGCCCAGCAATAACAGAATCATTCACACGAAAAGACACACTCACGATACATTTGCCAAATTCATCACCGAGGAAGTAAACATTAGTACATTAAATGGGGAGAGGTAACGCAGTTATCATCATGTAGCCGCAAACAATAAGATTTAGCACAGAAAGTTACACTAAAGTTAGTGTTAGGTACAATGCCAATTTTCAACTATTACTTACAAGGTAATTCAGGCTTGCAGTCTTTATAAAATTTCTTAGGGTCAAGAACTGTTAATGCACCCCAACTCTATTACGAGGGAGAATAGTCAGTTAAACAGCATTCACTCTCAACTGGTATCATTCAGCTTCAAATGATATCCATATACAAAATCAATAGTCGTCTATGATACATATTCCACGATTAACAAACTACATACCAGAATAAACAACTAACTGACGACAACAAACTACAACGAAATATGGCATCCGCACAGTATTTCATTGAAACCTCATATTCAACAAAATCTACAAGTAGCTAGACCAAGCATTTGACAAACAATACTTAGCCACTTGTCTATGGGTTCGGGTGTGGCAGTGCCTAGCAAAACGTCTGCAGCAGAAAAGAATTAGTGCACATACAGATGAGGCCAATAATGAGACGACTGAAGTCTCAACAGTACGCTCAACATTCAGGGTTTAAGCCACAATTTTTATCTTCATTTGTGTTAAATTCACAAGGCAACTGCTATAAGCATCACAAGCAGGTAACCATGACAGACAGCAGAAACTTCCAGCTAACTTAGGTAACAATGCAAAAACAACCTGAAGCCTGTTTGCTTAGCCATAGAGAAACCAATTGACCATAGTGTGAATAACATTTAACAATGACGGCTGCACAGTGCACATGCAGTTTCACACATATACATAACCGTAACTGCTATGTCCCAGCTGCATCAACAACGGCTAACAAGACCAGCTGACTACTCCTGAATTTACTGCAACAGAGTTTGCTTCAAGGAATTGCCAATAGGAAATAAATTTTCCGTCACTATTTAGGCATATGATATTACATAATTCACACAAATACGAAGCAGTTGCTAGATCGTGGGTTTGCCTACGACACAAGCTGAGAAGAAATACTACCGTGTTAATGTTCAATAGAAAAATTCGTCAATACTGTCACCAAACTGATACAGTATTAAAATGACAATTAGCAGCATATAATACTTTCTCTTACAGTCATCATTTATCTAGGAATATATTCATTCACGCTGGTATTTCCCAGGTGTCAGTAGTTATAGAAACACCTTGTAACAACCCACAATTTTGGACAAAAACTTCAAGAAACTTCCATCTACGAAGAAAAAGGAAAGCAGTCCTTCACGCTATCCCCATTAGGAGCCATGGGTATGAAGTGTTAGCAACTTCATTTTCTTAGCCTCAGCCTATGAAGGCAGGTGGCCAGTTCTCTCCCTCACTGTTTTACCTTCCCATTGACAGTGCCCGGTCATTATACTTCTTGTAGCCGTGTTGGCTAAGGGGGGAGGACAACCAGACCCGAAAACTCGAAACAAATTTCTGCCCTGATGGGGATTTCCATCTAAAAGGAAACTAAACTTCTTACACCATTTCTTGCCAATTCATTTATCTGAAGTGAGGCTATAAGTTGAAACAGCTTTCCTGTCATACAAATTACTGTTTAAACAAATATTATATAATAACCAGAAAGAAATAATCTTAATCAGTTGCCACTGATTGCTGTACTATGATTAAGGACAATGGGTCACTGAAGCACACTCCAAAACAATGCCATAATTTACATGTTGACAATAAAAAGCTGGATTCAGAATTGGAAACATTTGTAACCCTTGAAGGGACCCACCTTCTTACCTTAGCCAAAAATTAAGCATTCTGTAATATACACCGACAAATCTGATTTGCTACACTAAAACCCCTTACACCCAATTTAATAATCCGAATTATAATATAACACGGTCAGGGACATAGGTCACAAATTTTGGTAGGAAATGACCTCATCATTAAACAACCTTAGTATAAATTGGTTCTTAACATGGCTCCAAAATTTAGGTTACAAGCAGGTTCTGTTGCGCTAGAAACTGTTTTCAAAATGTGCAAAGTTTTCACACGAAAAATAGCAAACAGGTGCAACAACTTTGATCCTAACCCACAAGTAGTTGGTCCAAAGAGACTTGTAAGACAGACTAGTACAGGCACATAGGCACGAGGCACAAAAGGTTAGGTTAAAACAATATTCCAAAAGGTGAGTCAAACCTAGTCAGCAGAACGGTAGAAAAGGGAGACCAATTACGCCAAGGTAGGTCTTCAATAGCACACAGTTGATGAAGCCATAGCACTGCCTCGGTTTGTTCCACTTGAAAGGAACAAACGAGTTTAACACATCAAACAGAATCCATAACTCACTGTACAATGATTAAAATTCGGCATTTAAACAATTACATTCGTATTTACATTTCATGATGATATTCACAGATATAATGAAAATTCAAACGAAAACGGAGAAACAGTTCACTTCGTACATTGCTGTCACCAAACCTGGGTACACGTTTAATCACGAAGCGTATCTTAGCCTCACCTTTCTTCTCTCTCTCTCTCTGTCCCCAACTCTCTCTCTCTCTCTCTGTCTCTGTCTCTGTCTCTGTCTCTCTCTCCAATGCTCTGATGCAACAGATGTTGTGTATCCTCTCTCTCTCTGTCTCTCTCTGTGTCTCTCTCTGTGTCTCTCTCTGTCTCTCTCTGATTCTGTCTCTCTCTGTCTGTCTGTCTCTCTCTCTCTCTCTGTGTGTCTCTCTCTCTCTGTCTCTGTCTCTGTCTCTCTCTCCATCGCTCTGATGTAACAGATGTTGTGTATCCTCTTAAACACGATGGCAAGTACTGCGGAAACTAATGAAGGATTCTAAAGCATTCTACTCAATACTTTTGAAGCGAAGTCAGTGCCATCTCAAATGACGCTGAATGTGTAAGTCTTTAAAAAATCGTATTTCCTAGAAAAAGTTTCCCTGCCATTCACAGCGATCGCTGCCAAACCTAATCTTCAAGTCCACGACGTTTCTTAACAAACAACACACCATAAAAAATTCTCAGCTACAAACATTCGTTAATTACAAGCTACTCGATTTATATGATGTTAGTAAAATATTAGCACAGGATAACAAAACTACAGCGATTAATTAACAAAAACTGTACGTTGAAAAACACAAAACTAGGTTTAACGCAGTCAAGTACACTAGAAAGGAAGAGGTTTTGTGGGACATTTTCGGCATACATGACCTAATGTAACCAAAACATTCACCTCATCTTGAGAAGTATTATCCAACTACAATACAAAACATATCTATTGTTACCTGTTCAAAAACTCAAGCGAAAAAAGCTACCAGAATAGTTAAATGCTGTACTTTTACATATAATTAGATGTCTGTCGCAGCAAAACTTACAAATTAGAAGTCATCGAACTCGCAGTATCACCTTTCACTGCTGACACAAAACTGATATAAAGGACTGCCCTTAGTCACGTACATAATTTCCGCGTTATGGTCTCAACTATTGATTGCAGTGATCGTGTGACAGTAACCTGAGAAGGATCCTCCACTTGAAATCAAGCTTGCCTCCGATGAAGATGTCCTCAATCCACCAAAAACATCAATCAGGAAATGCACAGAATTTCAGTTGAAAATCTCTTGCAAGAAACTCCGTCAGATCTGTCAGACCCAGTGACAGCCTCTGTGCACCACACTTCTAAATAATTCCATCCTCAGAACTCAACCTGCAACGAAAAATCAATCGTGAATTTATTTCTACATGGATCATTTCAAGCCGATAGTTAAGGTCGTTAAAGTTAAGGCTAGTTGATGTGTGCCATTCCTGCAGCATCAGTCCTCTAAGTGCAGATCTTTCAAAGTCTGTAGTCCAGCCATGAAAAAGCAATTTGGCTCGAGTTATCTTTTGTTGTCGGCTGCATGGCCCAAAAACAAACACGTATGAATATAGTTATACACAGACATGTCGTGTACATACAGTCAAACATGCCTATACACAGGGGTTAAAGTCAGGGCTGTAGTGGTAAAATTTGAGGTGAGTACACGCTACTGGTTAGCAGCAGCGTCACCAGGGCTGGTGTCACCCTAAAAATGTGATGACCTTTTTTAGGAATTCGTCTAAGAAAAATTTATGGAATTCTCAGAAAATTTCTACACTTTTTACGATTTTGTCTCTGAAAAAGTTGACCTTTTTTAAAAATTTTTTAGTCATTCGCCCTCAAAACCTTTCAAAACCTCTTTTTTTTCTCTAAATTTCATTCCTCAGTGGATATACGGTCTCTAGAGAGGTAAGTACACGCTGTATACCCGCATATACCCTCGTCTAGAGCCCTGAGTATACGCTCTCAAATTTCTCTAGAGGTAAGTATACGCTGTATACCCGCGTATACCCTCGACTACAGCCCTGGTTAAAGTGGGGTGGGAGCTCTCGAAATTCTTTGCTTGTGTTCCCACTGCTCACGCATGCGTTCCAATGAAACTCTTCTTTGGCGTTCCCACTGCTCACCCAAACCACTTTAACCACTGCCTATACACATAATACATGTAGCCGTACATATAGTTTTACATACAGTGCAAACCCATTTATGTGTGGTCAGTGGGAGCCAAAGTCACCGTGACTGTGTTTTAAGAGACTGTGGGTTCAGAAAGCCATACTGAAATACTGTAATATGTGATTCATGCAAGTCTTAGTGTGGCTAGAAAGCTCACAGACATAGGATGTCTAGTATAGTTGGCAGACTACAGTGCAAGCGTCTTCGCACTATTTCACACTTCAGACTATTTTTTCCAATTGCTTGGAAAGGCCAGAATTCTGTCTGGTTATGGGCAAAAGTGACTGTGACTTAATACCAGACAATTTACGACTCTGACCATGTTAATACATACAGTTTCCAGAAATTATTTCAAGGTGTGAAAGTCCCCTTGGAAAAGACAGCAGCTAAGTTCCTGTCACTGAAAAGTAGGCTACTAGTGGCACAAGCACCATAATTTATCTCAGTTAGAGCTGCTACTAGATGTGGGTGGTAGAGACCTGTGGAGCTCTTGAACTTTTCTGCGCTGTGCATGTCTGATACAGAATGCTATGCAGCACGTTCGTGTACCATACACTAATGCATCTCGTGTGTTAAATAGGTATTGCTGGGGGCCATGGTGTTAACTACTTGTTAAGCAGATTTGTGCGCAAATGCCCCATGTAAATGGGTCTCAAATGTACCAGTACTTGTAAATACAATCACAAAGTCAAGCGTCCACCTACAGTCAACTCATGACATAGATTCCAAAACAAAGCATATCACAATACAGCTCATTACAAGATGACGCTTCTGATTCATCTTTTACACCTATTAATTTCACTGTGTCAGGTAAGCATGAATTCATACAGTACTCCATAAATTAAAGCTAGCATTAGACTGTGATGCAGAGCAATGTACCTCATCTATCGCAGAGCACTCTTCCCTTTCTCAAGTAGATTTTGTCTGTACGAGTTCATTTCATCAAGTTTCCAAACTCCAAATTCTATGAGAAAAACCCAGACAAAATAAAGTTGCTGTTCAAATCTACATCACATCTACATCACTGTCAACACATTACACAGACAGCAATCAATGGTCACTTCCAGTAAAGAAGAAGAAGAAGAAGAAGAGCAGTCCCTTAAGCTATCCCTGAGGCAACCATGGGTATTAAGTGTTAGCGACTTCATTTTCTTAGCCTCAGCATATGATGGCGGGTGGCCAGTCCTCTTCCTCACCATCTCATCTTCCCACTGACAGTGTACAATCAGTGTACTCATTATAGCTGAGTTGGCTAGGGGGTGCAGGTGGAGCAGAAATCTCGACCCAAATTTCTGCTGTGGCGGGGATTTGAACCCTGACCTCTCGATTGACAGTCCAGCACACTAACCACTACATTATTGCGCGCCCCACAATCCACTGCAGATTGGAGAAGCTTGGTTGAAATTTACTAAGATAAGGCAAACAACTACCAAATCCTGTTCTGCAGGTTCCAAGCAGCAGCAGGTTCGAGTCTTTATGTCTTTAGCCAACTAAGCAAGTGGGCTACTGATCAGACCACTACAGCACTTGGTACCAACAGAAGCAATCTGAACCTCTCAGCTAGAGTATCTTACTCGTGACATTGCAAAGTACTTTAGCTATCAGTTTCATGCACTGTATCAAAACAACGATAGTCAGATATCAACCTCATGCCAAGTCAGAACTACAGACTAATATACTAATGCATTAACAAATATATCTGCAGTCACATTCACCTTGATGGTTAAGGTTGTTTCGGCTGGTTGCACCGAATCGGTTGCCTTCGTCCTGCTTGCATACAATCAACATAAAGAAATGGGTACAGCAAACTGTGTACAGAGCTGTCCTATTCAAGAAAATTGTGATGAACAAGTACATCTTCAAAGTCTTACATATTGCCATTAGGTGTACCAGATAGAGAATGAGATCAAAACATAAAAATCCTGTCTAGACACCACTGCAGTGTCAGACAATGGGAGGATGCAAGAGATTTTCAACTGAAATTCTCTGCATTTCCTGATGTTTTTGGTCACATGATCATTGCAGTAAATAATTCAGACCACAAAGAGGAAATCATATACATCTAGATGGAGATGTACATCTAGATGGTGATCATCCGAAGTGTATACCATTAAGCAGCTATACACGTTTGCACTTTACTATACTTAGAACGAAATTCACTAGTGATAAATATTGAAGCTACCAGCGAGAAATTTATTGTAGCAAATTATGCGAAACACTTCACATGGCACTTCACATCTCTTCACTTTCACCTTTTAATGCACACAGATTTGTTACATGGCAATGGCAAAACTGTAATACGATTTATGCAATGTTCAATATAAGGCTTAACTGTGTAACATCTGGTGTGTATATGTATGTGTGTGTGCACGCGCATTGTTTGTGTGCTTGTATGTGCACAAGATAGTGTGTGCAAGAGTTGTGCAATTGAATGTACCTGAGTTGACTCGTTCTTTGACTGCAGATGCTGGGACGCATTTTCATCAGCATCAGTTCCGTCAGAAATGGGCGTATAACACGATGAATCTTGAAATCGATGAACTGTGAAAAAGAGACAAAAATTTAAAAGCTTAAAAACTATTCATGTGTTTAAGTCTTCACCAGGTTTTAGAGGAAATATTTAAACATTTACCACTATATAATACATATTCCTGAAAATAAATACTTTTGTACTTTCCTTGATTTTACTCAATAAAAGAAAATACAACTTGCCTTCTGCCGGACCAATAAAGGAGTCCAGATCATTCTGCTCCCAGGAAAACATTTCCTTTTCCCTGTTCATCCTTTCATTACTCTGGTCACCTATCAGCACAGAGCAAGATACCATTTATACTAACATCACCCAGCATAGACCACAGCTAGTGCAAAATTTTCTACAGACTGCGGTCATGGCTTATACCATAGATATCTGCACAAAGTGACTTTTAGTTTAATACGGCCGTCTTGAACGCTAGAATACTTTTTACAACAGCCTATTGCTGGTCCTATACAAAACCATGATAGCATTTCAAATTCAGCATTCCAATTTGCTACCTACTCATTAAGTTTGAGAGCTAAGTGTACATTTGACCAGAAGGGATGACTTTCAACTCATTACGAAATGCAAAAAAATCTAATCTAATAACTTCCATAGCAACAGCATTGCTATGGAAAAGATTTCCATAGCAACGTCAACAATGATTTCCATAGCAACATCAACAATGATTTCCATAGCAACATCATCGTAATGCACAAGCCATCATATAATGGTGGCTTTAAGCAAAACAACAGTAAAAATCCTAATCTATTGGATAAGAACTCGTGATTCGTTTAGGCAAACCCGAGCAAAGAAACTGGACAGAGTAAGAAAATATTATTAAAGTATGGAAAAAACTTGACAAGGAAACTTACACATCTGTCTTGCGTCAGCGAAATGAAAGGTTGGCGCAGACTGGGGTGTTCTGTTACCAAACGCCATCTGGAATGAACCACGGCCTTCGTCGGCAGGGCTGTTACGGGGTAACGCAGTGTACGGTGGAGGAGGATGAGAAGGCAGAACGGAACTTTTCCTCACACAATCAGCCAAGTTCGAAGAGTAATGGTGGCTTGTCACTGTCTGGAAATTATTGACACAAGGTGGAATGATGATCGGACCAGGTCGATGTTTCTTCTTTTTGTAGCCATCCAGCTTGTTGGGATTAAGAAATATTTCTCCTTTTGATACACTAGCGTCCATCTCAAACTGAGACATGCTTTCCAAATTCATCCACTTCGGAACCGAGGACAAGCGCTGACTGCGCTGATCAACGCCTTGAGCGATTATGGCACTGTGTGATGGAATACTGCTTGCCACACTGCCAGCGCCAAACGATGAAGCAAGGCGACTGGCTGTTCCTTCGTTGTGAGAGCTAAGGACGTCAACGCTGTGAATATCCATTGCCATTTCGCTGGACGCGCCTCCGAATTGTCCGTCGGAAAGCAACAGTTCCAGGACGTCAAGGTCTGACGACGGTTCGATCGAATGGTCGCTAAATCTGATGTTCAAAGGCTCCAGCTCAAGATCCATGTCAAAATCATTGCCTGTCTGTTCCATTTTCTCATCCAGGAAGTTATCCTCTTGGTTCAGACGCTTTGTCAACATCTGATGATTCTGGCCAAAGGTGGCTACATCACCAATTATCGACTGTCCCAGTCCAAGACAAGGGGCCATCAGATGTGATGGTGCCGGCTTCTGTTCGACCTCGGAGAGCGACCTCTGGTGACCGCGCAAGTCCGACTCCAGCGGTTGGCCAAACAGCGCTGGTTCCTGAAGCTGAGTGGCGTTCATCTTCTTAGCATCCTCCTGAATTAAGATCTGCAGACGTTGTTCAATCTCTTTGTCCATCTCCATGACATCCTGCTCAAAGTTCTGGCTCTTCAGCTGCTGCTGCCGTAGTGCGTAGTGGGGACTCGGCTGCGAGTGATGGTGGCTGTATGGGTGGTAAGTTGATTTCTGATGGTGGTGAGAATAGGGCGACTCACAGGTTCCACTCTCCACCAGTCCAGAAGCGGGTGGAAACGGAAAGCGAGACAGACGACTGGAAGAAGTGGGATTTTTCGGAGTGTAAGGCGCGTTTGGTTGTGGAGTGTAGGGTGAAAGTGGAGTGTGTGGGGTGTGCTGCTGCGACAATCCATAGCCTGGATGAATAGGAGTTGCTGGATGGCTAAGAATTCCATTCTCAACAACGCCGGGCCTGGGTGGAAATTCAAAGAAGGTTGAATTCTTAGAAGTCTGGGGCTGGTTATGAGCGGCAGGGTAAACTGCTCGGGCCGGGTAGGGCGAATGGGGTGTGCAGGGAGTGGATGAACCGCAGTATGCCGCTGAAGATGGGCCGGGCAGAATAGACGAGTAGCTATGCTGCATAGCATAGCTTGGGGTCAGAGGTCGAGTGATATGGTTACGTCCTTTGAAGTTCAAAGGATTCTTGCGCAGGTGATGCCCGGTGGGAGGGTTGGAGGGGCTGTTTGACAACAGGGGACCGTTAGAAGAAGCAAGACTTCCCGACGAACCTGGCATCTTGTATCCGCCAAACGTGGTATTGACTTGATCGGTCATGTTCATAGTAGACTCCATTTGCTTTGATTCCCCAAGGGATCGCATTTTTAACGAAAGCGACGAGAAACTCCGATCATCCGATATAGCAAACTTATGGTCAGGGTAGGCATGCTGCTGGTCATTAGCTGACCGCTGACAACGAGCCTGACCGCTGTCTGTACCATTTGGGTCATCCATCAGATCTCTGGTATCAATAAACAGTTTCGCTTCATTTCCCATAGTAATAGCATGCTCCAGGTTATCCTTCAGCTTCAGGTCCTCCATCTGCGCAAGTGTGTCTGACGACAAAAGCTGTTTGTCGACAAAGAACTGATTTTTGAAGTCCTCGTTATGCGTCTGGTGTGAATAATCCGGATACTCGGTCTTCGCCATATCGCTGGAGAGGTCGTAGCACTGATCGTTCAGTCCGCTTTCATCCTCTTGTTTCAGACGCATTGATCCAGGCTGCAAGTTGATCCCGTCAGATGATGGTAATGACCAGTCACAGAGTGAGGATGATGAATCCTTTGAACCTGGATCCCTCTTCTCGCTGTTTTCTGCTTTCGACGAACTCAAATCTTCACTTAATTTTTCTGCCTCAGTTAAATCCTATGTGCAATTATAAAAACATTACTTCCATCATATCATAGAAGTTACACAGGAGAATCATTATACCGTGTTTCATAATAACACAAATTCGCATATAACACATTACGGGAAATAAACTCATTAAAACATGACCTCGTAAAAAGGCATTTTCTTCACAAGGCTGTCAGAGACAGCATAATAACAATGTTCTGGTGTATTTGTAAAATTAATGCCTTCTAACTGAATCTGAACTTGTTAATTTTCAGAGCAATAGTGGAACCAAGTATTTCGGTTCAGAAGACTAAATCTTCAAAATCATAATCCATAACTCCAAACTTCTGAAGCGCTACTCTAAAGAGTGCTACAGACATTCAGTTCCTAGCAACTAGATTAGAATATTGGTTTACCCTTTCACATTTAAACTCCCAGTTCTAAACACTGAGTACTTAACTGAGCAGACAAATTATATGATTCAAAGTGTAATAGGCACATGCACAAAGCTACCAGTGATAGCCCATGACCTCTGTATGATCAATAGTAATTTAATCCTGAAACAATTGCAAATAATTAAACCAGAGGATTGGGTTATACACATTAGGCTGATTAATGGTTTGGGATGAGTCAGTTACAATTATTTCATAATACCAAATGCAAAACTGAACAACATTGACCACTGAACTAAATATGAAATGTTATAATACATGAAAACCTGCCATGTTCGTGTCGACTTTTTTAACTTAAAAAGCTGATCATATGAAACCCATCTAAGCAGAACAAGCAGACTTTTATTAATGTGACAGACAGGCTTCTAAGGATGCTACAATAATGTCATGTTTCACTATGTTTCATTACAGAGTAGATTGACCATTACCTTTTTCACAAAGCCACCGTGCAACCTCATGTGACCATTCAGGGCCGGTAAGTTCTTAAATCGCCGATCACAGACTGTACACTTCACTGGTTTTGGTTCACTACAAAAACAATTGAAAAAACTTCAAAATTTGTTGTAGTTAGCAAAGATCAAGTGCATTAACTCTTTGATCACGAGAGGGATTAGTTTTCTATACATTTTAGTACACGCTCATCATTAAAGTGTTAAACAGCTTCATTAGGATTTGCTAGACTTTCCAGATTTATTCATATCCTCTTCCACCTTCCATGACATTATCAAAAGTCCCACTAATTTACAATAAATCATATTCTTCCCATCAATTGAGCCAACAGGTGCATTCAAATCTACACTCTTAGTACACGAGTAACAATAAAAATATGAGAGCCCAAAGTTTCTGAATAGTTACAGTGTCGTCAGTGTACACAAGAAATAACACCACATATGCCAATGTTTTTTTACAAAATTCTTTAGGAAATATATTTCAATAATGCCTAGAGGTTCAAATTATCTACTCGAAGGCTCTCTTTCAGCTTTAGCAAAAGCAAACAGCTTTCAGGAAGTGATAAAAAGTGCAAGTATCATTTCTAGCCAGGTTATAGCCACAACCTAAACAAGGTTATTCCAGATAGATATCCTATTCACTCAGAATGCACGTCACTGCATTGTGGAGGAACACTGCATGCAAAAGGAAAAGCCAGTTCACTCTATTTTCCCTTTTACAAGACATTCTGTTGTTGGAAGGCTACTGACAAAGCACCTGTCTATTGAACATTTAGAGATTGGAGGACTATGGTAGTGGAAAGTCGACTGTTTTGTGTCGAACATTAGAACTTTGACATTCAACATTGTCACAATTTGAATGTGAGTTTGAAGCTGTCTGATATGTGGTATTCAGTAGAAAAATCTTACTCGACTGACTGACAAAAACAATTCCCACAGCCACAGTGAGGGAATTTGATTGGCTTCAATAACCTCCATCTACCGGCAATGCACCGCATGACACCCCAAACTTTGCTTCCGAAACCCCTCACTATATTCCAGATTCCCATGCGGATTTTACCCTACTTGGAAAATTCTCCCTAGTTAGTGACTTCGTTGGCAAACTAAACCTTGTAGAGACAAGCATCTCCACTTACTCAAGAGGATTGTATCCAAAAGGCCAGGTTCCTTTTTGTGAAGCACTCGTTGGGCTGATGCCAACAGGAGAGTTCAGCAAGCCGCCGCTGCCAGAATCCACTCCTCCAGAAAAATGCGTCAGATAGGTTGGGTCAAACTGAAACACGCTCTCTCCGGAATTACCCGGAAGCCGACCGGATAGGAGGGCGGCCTCGCTGGCCGACGTTGGCGTAGAGCAATCCAAATACTGCTGGTGGTGATTTTCGATGTGGCGTCGTAGAGATCGCTGGTCGCAGTAGCTCTTGTCGCAGTTCAAAAACTTACATTCGTACGGCTTCTTAGAGGAATGTGTCATCATGTGTCCGTTCCTAAAGCAAAATTTAAAAAAATCAATCAACACCACCAAAGGTATGCCAAGCAAACCTTTCCAGCAGTATTTGTATCCATGTATATATTTGCACATAAATAAATATGTGTTAGAGTACATATGAACAACATATTTATATCAATGTTTACAGCAAATGCTCATTAGTTGAAGCATCACACAACCTGTGTTTGGTATAGTCGATTATTTCATAAGAGAATTTTAGAAGCCATGGCAGATACTTGACAGCAAGAAATTACATCCTTTGTTCTTTGTTATTGCAACACGGTGGTCTACTCAGTGAGAGTTCTAAAACTGAGAGACTGCAGGGTTCTCACCTTCTTTTGATTCTGTATAACGACCCTGGACAACTGCTCGTTGCCACTAAGGACCTTGGGATTTGCCCAATGCTAGAAATGAGTGCATCTCCTATATTACTCTAGGAACAAGGGAGCTTTACTTCACTGTCACATTTGGTCCTATACCAAGGCCATGTGTCACACACAGAGTAAGGTACTACATCATTATTTTGGCCATAATGATTACATTTGGAGGGGGATACAGTAATGGCAACACTCATGGCCAGGAGAGCATTAGATCGCGGTTCGATACCCGTCACCCCTCTAGGGCGGCGCCTTGCATGGCTGCCAAACCGTGTGTTTAATTAAGATCTTGATTGTACTGTCATGTATCAATGTAATCTTACTGCATACTTGTCAGTTTGAATTAATAAAGAAGATTATATTATTGTTATTTACCACCACAATATGCCGTGCTATTTATAGGTGCTTAAAAGTACATACTAAGTGTAGTGATACATACAGATGTACAAACATATATATATACACATATATACAGTAGGCTCGAAGTTGCATACTCTGCATGAAAGGGTAATTGCTCAACAAACCACCATATCACATCAACAAGCACCAAATTAAACTGTGGTCCAGAGCTTGATGCTGGTCAAAGCACATTACACTGCCTGGCAACTGTTGCCAAAAATATAACCATCAAAGAATTTAGCATGAACGTACAAATGATCTTGTCGTTTAAAGGCCTTGGAGCACACAGAGCACGAGTACTTCCGTTCGTCACTGTGGATCAGCTTGTGCTTGGCCAGCGCACTGGAGTTGTTGAACATCTTGCTGCAGACTGGACACTGTATGATGCCGCGTAGATTGGAGCTGCTGACGCCGCTACTCCCACCACCGCTTCCTCCATTTGCCAGCTTTGTGGGTCGTCCCTTGTTTCGATGGACCAGAACACTTTTGCAAGATGACTCAGAAGATGACGAATCATGCAGTTTTTCATGAGAGCCTGTAACGTTCAAAGACAGTTTAACATTAAGATAACATGTTTCAAATACATCATGCACTGCAGGCAAACACTTAAATCATCTTTTAAAATTTACATTTCCGATACCTGACTTATATGTTCCAGAATTTGAACTAGTCCTTTGTCCAATTAAAGCGTCACATCATGAGAAACTTACCTGAATATTTTCATACAAGAATAATTACTTTTACTTATTACCACAGTCCACAAGTAAATACAGTCGCAATATATCCTTGACCTCAAACACAACATTATTTGAAAACTATTAATCGATATTTGCAGCATTATTACACCATAAAAAACTTCTCTTACTGTGATCATCACGCATAACAAAATTGATGGATGGCAAGTCAATTCATTCATTTATCCATTAACTGTATTTAAACAGCACCCCAATAACACTTTAACGACGAGAGTGCACTAAAAGCGATTGGGAACCCCAATGCAGCTCGTTGTTAAAGTTTTAAAGCGTATACCCAGAGGTCAAATTGTGTTGTAAACCACCTGCAAAAAAGCAAAGCCACTAAGTAAGCATTCACCCAAAATAATCAAAAGCTGGTCATAGAATACTGTGGAATGACAAAGAATCTGAGCACTGGAACACTAAATTAGGCAAATATTAAGCAGTTTATCAGTAATATTTGCAGATAGGCACTGCTACTGTGATTAGTAATTTCTATCACGCTGGTATCTAACTCACAAGGCATCAACCGATGGCACACCAAAACCAAACCATAATCAGGGGTACAATGACAGATATTTTGTGCATTATTATAGTGGTGCTATAATTTAGTTACGAGACTAAATGTTTTCAAAAATTAACACATTTGTTGTTCACCAATTGCCAATAACCAAGACATCCCACCTGCTGATAACCTAACCTGTAAAACTTTATATCTTAAGGATGATTTATTCATGATAAAACTTTGATGTACACCAAAGTGTGGTTAGCAGTTGGTTCAATACAGTATATACTTACTTACGTAAACCCACCAGAGAACTAAAAAGCAAACTAAAATAAAAAACAAGGACAAAAGGCTGTTAAATGCGGCAAACGAATAGAAAAAGTGATAATTCTCAGAAAATCTAAGACAGATTGATTCAACGAGTATGGATAAAGTTCGCAGTAGACTCCTTTTCTAGAGGGTTCAGACTAGAGAGTCACACGTGACTATCACCAATGCAAAGATACTATGGCATAAGAAGGCTTGAGATAAATTGTTTCAACCCATCAAGAAGGGCTGCAGAGAAAGATTACTAAGGTAATGAAATTACAAGAGAAGAAGAAGAGCAGTCCCTTAAGCTAGTCCTGAGGCAGCCATGGTATGAAGTGTTAGCGACATCAGTTTCTTAGCCTCTGCATATGAGGGTGGGCATGCCAGTCCTCTCCCTCGTCGTCTCATCTTCCCATCGACAGTGTACGGTCAGTATAAAAGTGCTCAACGAAATGTAGAAGACACAAGAACTAACTTACAGAACTGTACATGCAGGATACGGAACAGGTAAGAGGTTTTACCGAGGTTTTACTCAAGTGGTTAATTATGGCAGGATATGAAAAGCCATAAAGATAACTAACGAATAGCTGTGGGAAAGGAAGTGCATTACAAACAGGATGGAAGCACTGAGAGAGTATGGTGAAGTGAGATAAAAATTGAGGGAGTAATCATAACCAAGATATGAATGGAAGTCTTTTACAGATTAGAAACAAGGTCTCCGAGGGTACGTGCAAAACTTCGCCCGTAATAACCTAAAAAACGAGATTGCCTGGATATTGAAAATAATGCCAAAACCACACATAACCTAAAGACCTTAACTTTAAAGGACAACATTTAACTCTGCCACTGCTCGTACTCTGGCAGTGCCAGTCCCAAGCCCGGAAAAAGTAAGAGGGTGATGCTAATCATCTTTGTTATGACACAGTGTTGTTAAACAGAAACTAACTAACTAACTTAAAGGACAACATATTCAAAGTCAATCTTGGCAAATGTCTCGCTCCCCACCCACTTGCACGCCTGTCAAACAATACATGCAAGGGCAGGCTAAGCCATCGAAAAGTAATTAAAAGCAGAAGTAAAATGTCCAAAAAGCAATGTATCAAATAATTTCAGCAAAATCAATCTTAATTGTAAACTCCAGATTTCTAGAGCACTACTCTAAAGCTAATTGCAGGGCACCAGCTTATTCACGAGTGATGCTCCGTATTAGAGTGATTTTCCTAAACAAGGGTGTCGCAGGAATTTTTCTAGGGGGCAAAATTTTTGTGCGGGTGGGGCACAATTTTTGGGGGGGAGCAAAATGACGTTTTTGCATAGAATAGCAATTCATGAGCACAGAACACGTGACAACTTTAAAAATAAATAATGGTCAAGGACTTACCTATATAATTGTTTTTTGCAATGAAAATCGTGTTGGGACTGTTGTAATAACCATAATAATGAAAAGATTTTATTTTTGTTACATATTTGCAAAATCCAGGGGGCAATTGCCCTCCCCCCCCCCCCAGACGCTCATGTCCTAAAATGTCAATTTAAGATCTGGGTCCGGTTTCCAGAGACCAGAAAGAGCTGCTAATGCAGGTTTCATTGACGATGAGAAAGCTTGAAGGCAGAGGATTGGATTAATGTAGAAATTCTTGTAGAGGTGGGACTTCAATTTGGAGTGGAAAGTCTGTTGGGTGATAAACAGAGGAGCCAAAGGCAGATAACGGTAGGTGAGCGATGGTATTGGTGAAGGAACTGAGAATTTGCAGAATTCACACAGAAGATCATTCCAGAGTTGAGGCGTAGTTTGGCATATGGACTGATTGGAGAACTTGAGGCCAACATTGACTGGAGGATGGAAGAGAGTGATATAGGAGGATGATCAGGTAAAGCACAGTGGCTGGATAGTGAAGAGTTCGTGAAGGCGCTTGGGCTGGGAGTAGGGTAGGGACTAATAGGTTAGGGACAGGACTTTGAATTGGATGTGCTCAGGGACTTTCAGCCAGTGGAATGATTTAAGGACAGGATATGACGATGCTGGGATGTCCTGGTGTGAATGAATTATGGATGAGAATTGCACATACTAGGATGAAATTATTCTCTGTAAAATGTTCTGGTCCTTCTATATGGAACAATCTTCCAAATTATGTTACACATGTACCCAACCTTTATCTGTTTAAAAAAAGCTTAGACTACTTGATCTCTGTGTATTAAACTACTTTGTTTACGAAAAAATCTCAAAGTCTGTTTGATTTTTGTGTTTATAGACTTACACGTGTAATATCAATCATGTTTAGTTTGTTACAGTTTTGTACTATGCACTCTTTCAGTACATTTCATTTTGCACTGTTACTACTACCAAATGTTATTAAGAGAAAGGGCCAATCCAGCCTCAGCGGGTCAATACGACCCTCTGGATTGACCCATTGACTCTTGCATCATGTACTGGAAGATTTGAGTTTGTACTCGCTGCTGTTATTGTGATATCATGGTTTTAATGCTCTGTCAATAACATGACTTGATACTTGATGAGTTGCAAATGCTTAATTTTAGTGGATTCAATGTTGAGGAAAAGGAATTACAACTTTGGAGTGGACAATGGAGGTAGCGATAGTGGAAGCAGTTTTAAAGTCACGCCTGGGTCGAATGTGGCACAGGTCACGTATAAACCAACACATATGCAAGAGCAGGAAATAATTAAATCCTGTTTTAGTTACACGAGCACCTAAAGTTGATGGCCAGCTGCACTAACTATAATACACTGTTGTAAATACAGCCTGTAATTGACAATTAAAAGATGCTGACTTCATCTGAAACCAACTGCCTAAAAAAAGATGCACCTAAACAGGTGAATTAGCAAATACATCCATAAAAATTCTACAGATTATAACCTGCTTATTTTTACACTTAGTGGCCCTGTTACTGGTTATGTAATATCTATTAAACACTGAAAGTGATTGCAAAAACTTTCAAAATGTTAGGCATAAAACTGCAAAACTAGAATCTAGAAATCACAAAAAGAATATTATTATTATTATTATTAATGAGCTTTTATATAGCGCACCTTCAAGGTTATCTACTCAGGAGCGCTCCTAGTCCAACCACGGCTAAAGAGAGTAGTTTTTAAGTTTGCAAGAAACAAGGTAGAGTGAGTCATAGGGACCAGGCGAAGTGCAACAGGAAGGCCATTCCAGGTTGCAGGTCCAGCGACCGAAAAAGAACGTCGCTGCATAATGGCTGTCCGCGTGCGGGGGACCAATAGCTCGGCCTGGTCAGCCGAGCGAAGAGCAGATCTCCGCAGGACCCCCGAGGTAGAGCGACACAACTCCCGCAGGTATGGGGGAGCAAGTCCCTCTAGACAACGCCTAACCAGTGCAGAGACCCTATAGGCGATCCGCAGCGGGAAAGGGAGCCAGAGAAAACCAGAACACAACAAAAAATGCCTCACAACAACAACACAGCTAACCTACCTAGCAGTAGTTGAAACATGAGTGAATTTTACAAAATAAATTCCTCAGGGAAGTCAAGCAGTGTGCACCACACCAATAAAAGACTAAGCATCCATTTATTTTTGCAGTTACTTAGAAAAGCAGTTTAAAAACTTTATTTTTTATTGTACCACCAGGTAAAAAATCGAATGTTGGCATACATCAGCAAAGTTCAGGACAAAAACAACAGGCGAGCACGAAGTCCCCTTGCAATTAGCGTAGGACCATAGGTAGACAAATTTAAAAATTAATATATAATTTTAAGATTGTAATCTTTTTGAATTTCTTCGCGTAACACTTAGCGACACCTGGCGTACCACTAGTGGTACGCGTACCACCGTTTGAAAACCGCTGACTTATAAGATCAGATTCACAAGCAGAAAAAAGAATGAGAAGAAACCAGTTGCTTAACAGATGAAAGTAACTGCAGACCAACAAAATCATTCACTGATTTAACCAATTAAAACGTTTTTGTTTCATTTGCAATAAACACAGAAGATTATGACATCATACTACTTTTGTGGCTTACTTAAAGCATCCAGACCTTGCGATGAAGAATGCGGCTCTATCTTCACATCGTCCTTGTAGGCAGGCGACATCGCTGTCAGATCGCTTCTGTCTTTTGGTTCCACCATAGGATAGCTGTTCAAATCCGTGAGATCATCATCTTCATGAAAGAGATCGAGCTGGATCCCAGAGTCAGACAAAATCAGTTTGTTACCCAACGGTCTCTGTAAATAATCCCCTACGTTTGTTGAAGTAAATCCGATGCCTATCGTCACATTATTTCGGTCAATGCACACTGGTGAGCCCAGCTGGACGTTGGTCCCCATGCTGAGAAGCAGCACAGGGGTCCAATTCGAAAGCAGGCGAGGTTGTCTGCTCCCGAGGAAGTACTCTGCTAAACGCCAAAGAAAGTACCATCGGGCATACTTGTCATTCACATCTGAAACACAAAAATTGAAACATCCCATCAGTCACATGTTAATACAAAATGTGCCTAAATAAGGCATATTAAGATCACACATCAGTACAAAATGTGCCTAAATAAGGCACGTTAAGATAGCACAACACAGATTAGGTAAACATTAGTTGGAAACATGTCTCTGTCAACTGTAGTCCTCAGAAGTATTGTTGTATCTCAATGGGTCTTTCAGCAGATGTACAAGCATAACAACGGCCTGACAACAGAAAAGCCTGAATGACGTTATTTAAGTGACAAATTTTCATTTAACTGTTAACTGACTATTGAGAATTTAGTACATATCCCAAATAGCGCATACCCCGTACCGCTTTCTCTCTAGGGTTGAAATCTTGCAAGCCTACCCATATATTTACAGTGGAGTTCCACCCCACCTGATCCAGGGCTCCAGCCCTCTGCACTATCAGCATTATTACATTTTAATGAAAGAATATTTCAACTTATCTACAGTCACCGAAACTTAACCATGACTCGTCAACTGAACCTGAATTCTAAAACTTGTCTAATGAAAATGAAATTCTGTTTATAGCATCCAGTTAACAACGCATAAAAATAGATCCACCTTCTATCAGAAATAAACGCAGCTTACAGCAACCCTATTAAAAGTGAATCAGCAGTTAATTATCTTAATCATATAGACTGAGCAGGTTCGTGCAGTCCAGGCACCAATTGTTATCGCTCGGTTCTTGCGAAATGCACGGCGTACTGTCCTTGCTTCCACACACAAATTTATTTTGAACCAGAACCATGCAAATCAATCTAATACAAATGGCTTCTACAGCATGATTAGCATCATTAGTGAAAAAATATTTAATAACCGCCTATCTTTATGAGGGCTAGTGGCCAGTCCTCTCCCTCGCCGTCTCATCTTCCCACCAACAGTATACGGTCAGTGTACTCATTATAGCTGAGTCGATTAGAGGTCTAGAGGGTGCAGGTGGAGCAGAAATCTCTAACCAAATTTGTGCACTTGCGGAGATTTGAACCCTGACCTCTCGATTGACAGTCCAGAAAGCTAACCACTACACTATTGCGCACCCCCAAGGTCAGGAAACCAGACAATAAATCAACTATAACTGCCAATTTATAAAGTCGTAAATTTTACAGACAGATTATAATTATGCGGTAAGATTAAATAATTATCCAGTACCCTGGAAACCTCAGCAAATGCATTTCTGTCTGCTGTCATCTTTTACATAATTTAAACCTCTTTGGGACTATTTCTTTAATCAAATTAAAAATTATGAAGTAGGTACCAGTGGCTCGGCAAACGCTAGCCGAGTTCTTTATTCATGCAAACCACTACCCTGGGTGACAGAAGCCCAGTGACATAAATATCACACAAGCAGGTCAGACATCAGTCACCAAAAGTTAATGTTACAGATCTATACAAGTAATGACTAAGCCTTCATAAGCAGAAAAAACATAAAAATATCAAAAGAAATCCACAAATTTCACAAGCAATAACAATAAATTCTATTTTTCATGTGCTACTCACACCTAAAGACATCAACACATGATACACCTCTTTTCTAACAGTGGGCTGAGTACCTGTCAATTACACCATAATTTCAGGCTATTAGCACACAATGTGTACTCTTGTATAAAACCCATTACAGCATCAACTGGCAGGTGGTAGGAGGTCTATCTGACTTTTTCCAAGAAGTGAATCAGAACCGCATACCAGAAAAGATGACAAGTCCACTCAAGTATTATGTACATTAACAGTAATGGTCATGACCTGGCATTCTGAATTCCAAACCTATTAAAGATCATTTGCCTTAACCCACACAAAAAGGCACTACATCTCTTTTATACACACTACATTACAGATCTGCTTATGCATGTTAATAAGGGTGGTACAGAGACACAATTTTCCCACTGGTGATTTATACAGACGTGGGATAGTTGTAGAGATATTAGACCTTAAAATCAGCTAGATGTGTCATTTTACTATCATATTTCACCCTCACAAGGCCAAAAAATGAACTTTGGTGTTTGATATTCAGTAATTTGGATTCAGATGAAGAGTTAATTTTTAAGGATATCATCTTTTTATTGGTAGCAGGACCAACAGTACTTTCATTAGCATTCATGCAAATGATTTACACACTTTTCAAATAACAATGAAAGCGATATCCACAACAATGTTGGTTGGGTACTCACAACAATGTTGGGCAACACTTTGCCCCCTCCTATCAAGGCTGGACGAAATATTTACTAAAACGGTTGACCCGCTCACCAATAATAGATTCATCAATTTTTTATACATTGTGTAACGGTTGACCCACTCACCAATGATAGAATCATCAATTTTTGATACATTGTGTAATTTTACAAGAATTGCTCTCTCATATCGTCATAGAAACCAATATCCATGGCACTACTTATTCTATGTAGCAACAAGCATTCCAAGCACTAAGCCAGCGATGGCCGGATGTAAACAAATGGACATACAAGTGTTTAGAACTTTTCTTCTGCTGTATGGCTTCTGTTAAAATGCCACTGCAATAGTTATTACATGACAAATCGCTACGTGAAGACTGAAGAAGCCTGGACTCAGATCCAACACGCCAAGCAAAAAATTCATGATAAAATCTTGAAGTCTTTTCACCTAAATGGCAATGCCAGGTCTTTGCCCTCTGTCCGTTTGAAACATAACCATATGCCAAGTTTGATAGCTTCTGCCTAATATGAATATCCATTGGAGGTTTGTGCACCACCCAGATTGTGAAATGAATGTTCATAGAAGCAATGACCAGTGCATTCAAAACCAATGGCTTAGATACGAACTCAGTACTGACAAAGACAGTCGCCTGACTCTAAAAACTTAAATGTGACCTAATAATGGCAGAAGAAACACTATATCAGTAACATATATTTATTTATAGATCTATCAGTAACATATATTTAGCTAAAAACACTGGCATCATGTAGGAAAACAATGTGATGAAACATGTATGCCACAGCATCATATTTCGCCTGTCATATCTAAAATATACAAGCATATATGGTACAATCAAATGACACAGCCTTGTTCAAAATTCAGTTCTAAACAAGTTTCATATTTACACTTAAGCTCTATCTTCAGTGGTTGATGAAATATAACATTTCACTCTCAGGCAGTGAAATGGACCAACCCTCAGCCCCCATATCTGGCCTGGGTTAGAACAATGGCTTAAAATATCTAGCCTGCACAGGGTTATGGGATGAAATGTATTAGAACCACCCCCCTCCTGCACAAAATATACATGGCTCGAGCCGGAACAAGGCCTAAAAATATCAGGGAAGCACATGGTTAAAAGAATTCATCTATTATATGTAGC
>OY744613.1:18972175-19052175 GCA_963556255.1 Allolobophora icterica | reverse complement strand
TCAAGATTGGAATTTGCAGCCCAGTTCGGTTTGATTCTCTTAATTCTTTGATGTCAGTCAGGTCCAAACTTAAGACTTATCTCTTTTAGCTTATGTACACATCCTAACCGGCTTCTGGTTTCTCCGATCTGTTGGATTTCCAGCAGGCTTCTCCAATGAATTTTAGTTTTTTATTGTGATTTCACTCAAAGTGACCCTCAACTGAAGTTACGAACGTTATGATAACAGCACTACAAAAGTCATTATGTTGCTAAGACTGCTGCCATTGATAAAAGACATCATGCAAGATAGGTATATAATATATAATACAGTAGTTATGGAGTAATATAAATATATATATATAGCATATTAGAAATTTATTAACTGTAATGTTCATTCAACATTAAAAGTGCAGAGTATTTATGTATTTAAAACTAGAGGGAAAATGTCAACAACGTGTGTAGAAATGAAGCTAGCAGCAACAGAGCAAATAAATAGCACAGAAACCATGGCCAAAGTTTCAAGAGATATTGAGGTTGATGAATACACATATTATACATGAATACATGAATACACATATTATATGTATACACGAATTTTGAAAAAGTTTGCACCTTGTTTGATTCTAAGGGTAAACCTGTCTTCTGAGAATGTGCTTTTCATGCTTCTAGCTGCAACTAGTACTTTTTCAAAGTTTCAGTCTTTCAAAGTGTCCTTAATATTGTTTTTCTTAAATTATGCCTTGAATTTATATTTTTGCAAAGTACCATTGTTAACAGATAGGCCTGTCATTTCATTTTAGGGGTGCTGTGACTACGTTATTATAAACACATGTGTAGACATCTGCAGATATTTCAGCATTGCTGCCCATAGAAGTGTGAAAAGGAGTCGCAATGGCTTTGGCTCCCGAAGTCTGCATGTAAGCAGGTCTCCACTGTATATACAGAAACTAATGGCCTGACCAACTTGCTAAGCCTGATATCACACAACTCATCTGCCCCTTAAAATAAGAATGCCAGCACAAGTAGATAAGTAAAAATAAATGGCGAAATCTTATAGACCAACCACATAGTGAAAATGATATCAAGCAAACAAGATTGCAATAATGAAGGAAAGTTAATAATTCAGGTCGATCGAGGTACTAGCTTGGAAAATTCATCTCTGAAAAGGACAGATTAGACTGCGCAAATTACAAAGATTGTGTCATTTTTCATTCAAACCTGCAATTTATCACTACCACCAAAAGGAGGTAAACTGTATAATAGAAAACAGGGGAAACAGCTCATAACACATGTACAGGTAAAGAAAAGGAACAAGAGATCAACTGGTTATGATTCAAACCATAAGGTAAAAGCAACAAATTCATCAACGAATCCACCAAGACTCCCAACAATACAGTTAGACCAGAAAAAATAAGACACAAGAATACGAGATTCAACAATGAAACATATCGTTACATTAAAGACTCAGAACAACAGGAAGGATTTTTCAGTACAATTACAGTGCTGCATAGCAACAATTAAGACATGTTAACAGCTGCCAACAAAGAGCAATTTAAGACACGGACTAACTTTAATTTGGAAAAACAATAAAGCAGCTTTTACCAAAAATCGACACAATACTATGAAACTAGAGACTAACAGTATACAAGACATGAATCAGAAAAGACTACAGAGAGTGTTTAAACACTACATGTATGTACAACCGCAGCTCAATATAACAAGCATCTTTATAACACAGATTTTGAGATAACACAGTTCGGTACAGTGATCTCAAAACACAAATCAGCTTTATACCACTTCTATTCCGTAAGCGCTTTAAAACCATTTTGTTCAATCCTGGCTTTCCATCACTAGGTCAAGAGCACCTCTGATGAGTTTTTCTTGAAGAGGCGCTATATAAATCCGTGATTACGTTACATTACACTACATTACAACCTTATTACAACATTATACTGTGGTACTTGATATTGCTCTGGCATACATAATAAAGCTTCACGGTGATCTAAAATTCATTGACAAAAACACTAAAACATATATTTATCCTAATAAACCATATATGCAATACAATGCTTCCAAACAAAGCTTGTTACTGTCATGCTCAGTAGTCCCAGCCCAGCAAACAAGTCTACTTGTTATAGCAGGCAGTCTAAAGGAAACTCCACATGTATACTACGGTGCTCACCCTATATACCTAAACCCAAGTCTTGCATAGGATTCATTCATTTTGGTAATTTATATAGCGCCTCTTCAAGAAACCTACTCAGAGGTGCTCCTAGTCCAGCCACGGTCAAGAAGAGAAGACTTAAGGAGGTGGTAGAAACGTATCTGCCCTAATAAACCATATGCAATACAATGCAATGATGTACCAATGCAGCAAAACACATTGCTAATTAATATAGACCGGAAAATGGATTGCAACCAATTACAGTCAATCAGTAAATGAACTGAATTTCATTCAATGAAACATCATTACAGAAATGTTCTAAATTGTGAATTAAAATAGAACCGATTCATTATGGTACATTGTGTAATTGAGGCCATCTAAGCGTGTACTATGCGTATATAATATGCGCACGCGTGTATATACATATATAATATATGCATTATAAAATAAATGCAGGCGCATCAGAAACTACCATCATATTCGATTAAGCAATCATGCTTTTATGTCATTACTCATGTAAGCATCTGATATTCTCACAGTCAATTGCACACTAACTGAATGAATTAGCAAGCAGTCTAGCCGTCGCAGAATGATTTCAGTACGTAAACATGGTTCCACATTAGCAGAAAATTTCCATACTGCACACATTACTCAGAACAATCCAAATTGCATCCTAGTGTGGTTAACTCTCAACACTGTACTGCTCTGCTAAAACCTGGATTGGCATGTTCCAAACCATGTCTAATTAAAATATGGCAAGAATTAGCATTTCGATATCGAGGATGCACGCGCAGGTCTCCTGGTCTATTTCACTACAAAACCCGACCTAGAAATTAAACTTCACTTATTAGGCTTCAGCTGCGCTCACAGAACGTACGTGAATATTTGTAATAACACAAGTTCAAAAATTTTACACTGTGAGCATAACAGCCAAGCAGTAAATCAATATCTCTCAATAAAGCATAGATCTTCCTCTCAATAAAACATCTCACATATCTATACAAAAAGGGCTTACCTAAGACAGGGTAACTGTTGATGATCACACTAGTGGCTCCGTTCTTACATGTTGTTTAAATGTCTCAATGCGTATTAGCATCCCAAATTAATCTTTTGCTGAGGCATTCAAATATCATAAATTTATATACTCTGTACTGGACATTAAGAGGTGCACCCTATGCCAGTTTAAATGATGTTAAAAATAAGTGTCTTCAAAAATCAATTCTTCTAAGAATCAGGGCTCTTCTTGCTGCCAATGTTAGACGATCTTCGTTCTCAGCACGGAAAAATTCATTAAACTGCCAGAGAACTTGTTCATTTTCCTAGTTGACTAAGGGGTAAATAGTACACGCTTATTTTGAAATCCTAGAAATCCTGTCAGTAGTTTTCTAAATTGCCTAATACAGGTGCAAAGTGTTTTTTCAGTACAAGACTACTTTTAAGTTCTATCAATATACTGATTGTCATTAGTTTCTGTGTTCGTTACTTCAACAAAATCTTCAGCAGCTATAGTGAATGCATGCTGAAGCAGTGTGCCAAGTTCCAAAGCTCTTTCCTGATTCTCAGATTATAGATTCATCAACAACGAGCAGTCAGTGAAAATAAGCCAAACATAATCCAAAAGAAAACAAAGTGGCTATAATCCTGGAATCCAGTGCTTTTTTTCTAGAAAAAAAGGTTCCGGAACGGAACAATAGGTGCCGGAACGGAACAATTATGGACGGGCTAAAATCACGAGAAAAACGGGATTGGGGATTGGGAGAGGTCTCAATAATCACTGAAAACAGTTCAAAACTACTGAAATTAAATTTAAAAAACTAAATTTAATTATAATTTATAGTTTTAATTATTAAAGTTATTATAGTTTTAATTATTAAAATAAAAATAAAAATTTTTAGCAGCTGAAAAAGGTGCCGGAACGCCATACCGGCGCGTTCCGGCTGAAAAAAGCACTGCTGGAATCACAATTATAAACACACCAATATGTTGCTAAAACACAGATAAGTGGTCATAACTTACACAAATTGAAAGAAAATGCTGATATTTCAATGCCAAAGTAAATGGATGCCTTACTAAATGAACTCACCAAGGAGTTCATTCCTCATTCCCTTAAAAAATCTGTCTGCCCAACTAATGTATAAATCCAGATTGTGACATTAACCCCCCTTGTCTGCCAGATTTTAGCCCTTATTCTGGCCCCGACCACACGTCTCTGGGGTTTTGGTTCATTTGCCCCCTAACTTTCTATCTCATCAATCACTTAAGGTAGAGCCATGGTGAACATGAAACTATTAGAAATAAATTTTGAATAAGCCTATAGTCATTTTAATTGTAGATAAGACAGCCGAACTAAGATGGTGTGGTATACACATCTCATCACATTGTCCTGCATTCTGCTGTGTTAAATCATACATATTACTAATAATTATAAAGTAATATATGTTAGTAATATGGCATTAATTCAGCTACTAAGAGGCCATTTTTTAAACTATAGAGTCAGGCTACTGTCTTTGTCATTGCTGGATTGGTATGAAAATCACTGTTTTTTAATGCACGAGCGTTTCTTTCAACGCTAAACAATTTACTTATTTATGCCTGACAGACGCTGGTTCCCTAATTTCCAACTGCTTTTTTGTGAGCACACCTAGAATTGTGTGTAAACAGCCTGTATGGAAAGGCTTGCAGTGTTACTATTTTGTGGCGGTGGTATGCAAATGGTTAAAATAATCACTAGCAAACAGTTTAGTTCAGTTGAGCAAACACAATTATATTGATTCAGGCACTGCCAAAACTCATTATCTGTAAACATCACGAAGCGCATATGCACTCCAATAACGAAATGTAAGAAAACATTGATATGCTGCTGAAAAAATACGTGGGCAGAACTTATGACAAAACTAATATAATTTTTAAGGAACTGAGGAAGATATGAGTTCCTTCCTCATTTCCTTAAAAATTTGTGTGTCTACATAATGTATAAAGATTGGAACATTAAAACAATTGCTAGCGAATAGTTTAGAAACAACAAGCAAATTGCAACGATATCAGACTCTGATGTAAAGTCCTGTTGAAGACGCCTGAATAGCCAAAACTCACAATTGTCAAACATTATTGAACGCATCAGCACTCCAATACCGAAAGCAATAAACTCCAAACCATGAAGAGTGACAACAGACGGGCAGAATGTTTAAGCATATGATTTTGAAATAAATAATTTTGAAACAATAGCATTTAAGCCGAGCTACCCTCGCAACGTAATTTAAATGTTGAATGTGATGAATTTACCGAATGGATTTGTTGTGGTGCCAGTCATACTTACTTACTTTCACGGTGCCATCGCACACACAGCACGAAACAAGAACAACACATTCAACACTCTCCTCTTCAAGACAACCAAAGTAGCCAGAAACACAAGATCAACCGCTTCATATCAAACTTTCTGGAAATATCATACTATGTTATCTCAGCTGAATATACCTTCAAAAGTTACCTCTTGACAGAAATTGAAAATGGCCGATTTATATAATAAATAATTATGTATTTACTAACCAAACCGCGCATTGTACGCACTTACAGAATAAATAGTCCTCTTTGTGACCGATTCCCTGCCAAAAGCACAAACGGCGATACGTGGATATATACAGACCGTTTGTAAAATCGTCAAAAATTTAGACGAACCATATTATACTACATATAATTTATAATAAACAAATTTGAAGAAAAATTCACGGCTGTTCACGAAACTTGTATTCTTGCGCATTTATAAATGCCGCGCGGTGCATGACGGGAGAACATTAAACTATGACGCTACTGGGCTACACTAACGGTGGTTCACCCAGACAGCGGGGATGTAGCGCTGCCAACTACCAAGGCTCGGGAAGAATTAAGGCCAAGGCCGCAACCTCTGTACCGATAGGGAATTTTTTACATCATCAGGTCAGTTTTGAAGTTAGGCAGGTTACAACAACCTATTGTCAAAAAGATTAGAACTGTCACAATAAAACCCAAAGACCCAGACTTCATAACACCTCTCATAAAGTCACTTCTAAACAAGCGTAATAAACTTCGAAGGAAGGGTCGAATGGATGATGCAGACTCGCTTGCAGGTAGAATCAATCAGCTGATCTTGGAAAACACACAAACACGTTTTTCTTCATTGCAAGATGCCACACCTAAGCAGCTTTGGGATGCGGTAAAAAAGCGAAACTCATCTTCTCTGACCAGTGACACTAAAAATTCGTCAGGTCTCTTCGATGACATCAATATGGCCAATAACTTCTATGCTGACATAGCAACTTCGATGGACTATTCGGCTGAGGAAATCCATAATCTTAAAAATAATACAGGAGCCAGTACTGGAATAAATAAATCATATGTGAGTATACTGGAAGTTGAAAGGCTCCTGCGCACACAGCGAAACACAGCTGCTGGTCTTGATGGATTGCCTGCTTGGCTCTTTCAGAAATGTTCTTATGAGTTGGCGGAATTGGTAACTCATGTGTTTAATTGCTCTTTTGAAACTGGGACCATTCCAGATAACTGGCGCATCGCGGTGGTCACTCCTGTAAATAAAGTTTCCAAACCATCTACTCTGTCTGACTTCAGACCTATATCTGTAACTCCAATCCTGTCAAGAATCGCAGAAAAAATTGTTGTTTTTAAGTGGCTTAGACCCAATTTGCCCCAAGAAGCTCTAGAGGATCAGTTTGGCTTCAGACCAACTGGCAGTTGTACCAGTGCACTCACCTTCTTTCTACATCACGTCACCCAGATGCTAGAAAGTAACTCTTATGTGCGTTGTTTGTTAGTCGACTTCTCTAAAGCTTTTGATGTTGTTGACCATTCAGTTCTAATACCTAAAGTCATGGCTTTAAACATGCTGCCTGAAATTTCAAATTGGGTCATTGACTTCCTAACTGGTCGATCTCAAGTCCTCAAATATGGCAATGTACTTTCTGATTCTACTTCCATTAATCGCAGTATTATCCAAGGGTCTGGTCTTGGTCCCACCCTCTACATTGTAATGGAGAGCGATCTTAAACCCGTCTCTCTGTCCAACATCCTTTTCAAATTTGCAGATGATACTAACCTTCTCATCCCCCAAAATTCTCCTGTTAGCTTGGAATCTGAATTTGATAATATTAAGGATTGGGCCTCCAGGAACAGAATGACACTTAATTTTTCCAAGACTAAAGAAATTGTATTTCATAGACCGAATCCAAGACACTGGGTGGAACTGGGTGGAAAAATTGAATCTTTTTTGCGCAGGGCTGGGCGCAGTAACCTCTTTAGTGGTGATGGTTTAACTTTAGAGAAGATTTGTGAAAAAATTGAATTGAAGTTCTTCAAAAGCATCCAGTCACCCCAACACTGTCTTCACCAATTACTGCCTGCAGAGCACCTTCATAAATTCAACTTAAGAAAAAGGGGACATGCTTTTGAATTACCGCACTTTAATACATTGCTACATAAGAAATCCTTCATCATTCGCTCACTGTACAAGTATAAAAACTGGGTTAATGCTGGTTCTAGTACCTGTTCTGATATCTAAACTGGCTTTTTTTTTGTAGACCATAGTAATGCTTATGTTCCTTAGAATGTAAGGCTTAGATCATAACTTTAGTTATAGATAGGCCTATGTATGTAAATAAGACACTATCGTTTATTGTTTATAATACTGTATAATGTATATGTATGTAAATAAGACATTATATAGAATTGCTTGTGTTTAAACTGTCTTACAGTGTTACTGATACTGTGATCCTTTTGTATGTATTGTTGTAAAGTATGAGTGTTTGTCTTATACTAATAAAAGATTACTTACTTACTTACTTAGATCTGCATATTATGCAGCCAAGGACTCTATGTTATGCAGCCAAGAGTTTGATGGAAAGTAGATTAAACTAAAAACGCAACCGCAGCAGCTCCATATACTTTTATAGCTGTTGATGTATAATTAACGAAATTTAAGCCTAGTATCACAGCGCATTGACAGCATTGTAAAAGCATTAATAGCATAAGCACAGAGTAAAGATCGACGAACCGTAATAAGGTCTTATATACGGTAGGTTAGTCACCAAATTCATCATCTTGCGATGGTCATATTAAAGTGCTGTCTCCACGTATTTGCGTAAATTAAAAACTTGTCCAAAATATTGGGGGGGGGGGAGATTTGGCTATTCATTCTACACTTGTTGCATTGGTTCATCTCTATTAGCCTAGGCCTATTGGGGGCACATGCCCTGGCTCCCCCTACCCCCGAGTCTACGCCTATGGCTGTCTCAGACTATAATTACTAGAATGGCTTTAAGAGGAGAGAATAGATGGGATATGTATAGCCTAGGTTTATAGTTAATAGGGCCTACGCATCTTTGAATGAAATACGAGGAATGAAATTAAATTTATTTTAGCAGGAAGGGTAAAATTGTGGGTTCTAGTCTGTATTCAAGTCGTATTTATTTGTCATGATTTTTAGGGCTATTAGGCCTACCTCCAGGCCTAGCGTAGGCCTCTAGGCCTAATTATTTCCTGGCCTTTGATGTTTGACCCGCAAAGAGAAAACCATAAAAGTAATAGGCCTATAGTTCATTCGCTTCCTGTAGGCACTACTGGTCGTGGCGCCAAGGCATTTTTCGAACGTCATACTAGCAACATGACATAATTTTTAATATATGTCATGTTGCTAGTAGGCTAGATCCCGAAATAGCATAGGCTATTGCCCTATATCGGGATCTAGGCCTGCCGAAAGTAATGCACTTTGTTGTTGCATTGAAGCAACGTTTCATCTGTGATATGTCGATCAGCAATATAAAGGGTTTGATCTAATTAGCAACCTATAAGTTTGCAGGTCTTAAAATGAGTTCAATTGATTAGGTATAAGCACCTACCTCTTCTGTTACCTCGTCGATCCTAAACGATCATAGATATTGCGAATGCTAAAATTCACCATATCTATGGTTTGATCTTTATCACCGGATGTAAACAGTTGCAACCACAACCGTGACGTTGACGAAAACTAATTTGGTTTTGGTTGTTTTTATAACAAATTTCTTGAGTATTATAATTCGTAGAATTAATACACATGAACCGCATTTCATAACCACTAATCTGCAATGTTGTGAGAAGGTTTTATGCGAGTCTACTCTAGCTGCTGCTGATATTCAGCGTGTTGAACACAATGAGTTGGTGGGACACTAAGCAGTTGGCTAATTTCGCAACGCAGGCTCTCAAAACAGCCCAGAAACGAATCGACAAAGTTCTTGACATTAAAGAAGAAGAAACAGGTTTGGGCGAACATGCATTATCTTTGTATTTTGAAAATAGACTAATCTGTGACGATGTAGAATGCATTTGCTTACTTTAAACCTAGTAGGGAACTTTCTGATTTCAAAAACGGAAGTTTTCGACAAGATTATCTTCATATAAGACCATTTGCAAGACTTGATACAATACATATTAATTAGATGCCCGGCAGAGTGAATGGAAAGTTTCTTTAGGTGCTTATACTGAATTTCACTAAAGAACCACACAAATATCAAGGTGCTTACTTATCTACATGAAAGTTTCTGAAGTTTTTATAGCACTAGTGTTTTGGCATTCTGACACTTTATACGTCAGAATAAAGTGTTTAGTATTAGTGCTGTTTAGTCTGTGTGCGCAATATTCTAGTGGTTAGCATGCTGGACGATCAACCGAGAGGACATAGGTTCAAATCCCCGCTGGGCAGAATTTTTTTTCGAGATTTCTGCCCCACCTGCACCCCTTAGCAAACTCGGAGATAATGAGCACTGTGGTCATACACTGTCAGTGGGCAGATCATATGATGAGGGACAGGACTGGCCACTCGCCCTCATATGCCTATGCTAAGAAAGTGAGGTCGCTAACACTTTATACCCATGGCTGCTCTCAGCCTAGCTTAAAGGGCTATTCGTGTTTTTCTCATCGTTGTGTGTTCTGTGTTGCTATTGTGTCAGATTTTTGAAAACGTGCAGGGTGGCAAATAAATATATCAGGCCGATTTAACCCTTGAACGACAAGCGTGCACTAAAATGTATGGAAAACTAATCCCTCTCATCGTTAAAGGGTTAATTCGATTATTCAGTGCATACGCTGTGCATCATTTTCAACACTCCTGTTTAGTTTCATTCTTAATTATTTGCATAGTTCAGTGTTTAACGTTTTAAATTGTAGATCCAGCAGGCACTCCCCTTCCTGTGTCATCTGCTACGGAGGACGCATCTGATATCCAGCCTGCAGCATCTATACAAGGAGATAGTTTCTTTGATTCATGGTTGGGAGATGACGTATGGTCGAGCAGTGCCAATTCACCTGCCGCAACACAAACTACGCTGGTGTCATCTGAAGACATATCAACACCTGGTGAAAGGGAATGGAAGACGAAGCTTCTGTCCAGTGGGAGTCGTCAAAAGACGCCTGAGCTTAAGTCAAAGTCACAGTCTGTGACCGCGACTTCATTTAACAGAACAGATGTTGGAAGCACTGAAGCCAAGGAGAAAGATGTAGAAGATGAAACAAGCAAGGAAAAGGACGTGGCTAAAGAACTGGATGACTCACACGAAAAAGCAGAAGGCCGATCTCAGTTAGGCTTTACGACATCTTTCATGTCTGCCTTTGAACAAGTTCGCCAGTCAAAGCCAATGGCTGAAGACGTTGAGCCTTCAGAGGATCTTTGCCTAACACAGACAGAATCTGATTCTCGATTACCGACGGCATTCTTCAGAGAGGGCGAAAAATTGATTGAAACCGAAAAGAATTCTTCCGTACCTGTGAGACACGTTGAAGTTTCAAGTAACCTTTCCTGTTCGTTGGATAGCGAACAGACTTCCGAGATGCCAAAATCTTGCCTTGATGAGAGAGAAGTACCAATAACGAGAAGAACAGATTCCACTGTAGAGCAAAGCCAGGCTGATAAAGCGCAAGAAAATACCGAAGTATCTGGAGAGTTGCAGCTTGAATCTGCACTTCAAATGGAAGACGATGCTGGATGGGCTGATGTAAGTCTGAATCTATTAGCCCAAGATGGGGCAACTCATTCATGTGATATCGAATTGGCCACAGACGAAGAAGTTCCTGTTATGCCTGAAGTTGCCATAGAGAGTTCAGATGATGCGACCATGACTCTACCCGTTGCACCGGAATCCAGTTTGGCAGATGTTGTAGACGATAATTTGAAACAAAGTATAAGCTGGGCTGATGTCAGTATGCAAGTGAATAGTGGAGGCGATAACCAGAGTGGTGAGCTAGACATGGAAGCAATGCAAAATCCCTTCGATTCTAAAGGTGAGTTTTGTTCAGGCCTGCAAGACGTCATAGCTTCTGTTGCTTCTAATGCCAGCAGCTGTGATATTGCCGATAAGAAAGATGCTCTGAAGAGCGTTTCCAGTTCAATGCTGTCTTCATCCTCAGAAACTGACATTGGCCTGAAGGATGTCGTGTCGTTGGAAGGGAGCTTAGCCGCAAGTGACGAACTTTCAGAGAGCAACAAAACTCTGACAGGAGATGATTTGGATGCAACGAGAGACGATACGGATATAGACGAACTGAAACAAGGCGAGGAACTTGACGGAAGTCAGTTGGTAGCAGTTGAAAGCAACGACGCATCAGAACGTGAGTTTGTCACTTTTGAGATGGGCAAAGAAGAGCCGGAAGAAAACGACGGAGAGCAGAAAACGAACGAATGTTTAACGGAAAGTCCGACGTCATGCGACGTCATGTCAAAGGTTGCTGAAGGTCTGACTGAGTTAACGGTGAATACAGAAGGCGGTGAAAAATTGGAGCCAGCCAAGAACGACGACAGCCCACGAAGCAATATGAGCGGCAGCAGCTACGTGAGGAACCTTCTGGAAGAGGCGATGGCCGAGAGCAGCCGTGAGAGCAGCAACACAGACAATTCGCACGGATCAGAAGCCATCCGTGAATCAGAATACACAAGCGGTCATACGTCTGCGGACGAGATCGACACAACCACGAGTTCTGACATTGAAATCATCTCGCACATTTCAACGCCCAACAGCAATTTTCGGCCGCTCGTTATCGACATGAAGCCGTACGACGTTTCGCCGAGCAAAGCGCACGCGTGGAGTCGATCGATGCGCTCAGTCAGTCCTCACGGTCACAAGCGATCAGACAGTGGATCGAGTGCCCAGAGTCTGCAGAGTCGAAATGGCGAAGAACTTGTGAGTCCAGAAGGTGGACTACACCGAGCAGGCGCTGATGATCACTCGCTAACGGATGATAGAACATGGAGGACAATTGATCAACGACTACACGGCCGGAGAAATCCTGGAGTCGACGTGAACAAGCGTCCGACATCTGGAACAACTGACCAAGGTGACCCTTTATGCTCTGTGATGTGTTTGGATACATGTGTTAATATTGGACACACTTGGTGTGTTAGTGTTTCAGATATTGATATGCATTAAGTTACTGTTATCACAGTGATAACAGCTGAAGAAATTAAGTAAAGCCAATTTCTTGGCCTTTAGAAGCTTTAAGACTGTGATAAAATTAACAGTAGTATTGTAGTATACACCTTAAAGATGAGCTGCATTGGTTCCCAGTCAGTTTTAATACACTCTCATTGTTAAAGTGTTCAGTGTTTAATGACATCTTTTGGCTACCACGGCTGTTTATATTGAACTATCCATGTATGACAGAGAAATGGCTTTCCTATTTGGCAAGTCTGTGCATTAGTTGGGGATGTCAAACCTTAATGTCCTGACAGCAAGTGGCTCTGAAGCATCAGTTTTTGGTTATAAACACTGAAAACCTGTCTGACACAGCATTGTTTGCAGTGCTTTATGATGTGCTTGTAGTGGACTATATTGAGTGTCTGGATACATGCTTTGTGACTTAGATCGAATGTTGAAAGTAAATGAAAAAGGTGGTGTGGTGAAACAGATAAGTTTATGAACATTGTCTGTGAAAAGCAAACGTATTTCCAATCTGCCATTGCACTACCCAAGTGGAGGTGACTTGTGGGCCATGTAGTGGTAAGTGGTTACTCTGTTCACAATGTCGAATCCCATTACATCTAAAAATATTTCAATTACCGGTACACGTGGAATGGTTATTTGGATTTATTCGTATAAGAAGGAAGCTCCTAAAGTACGTGTACTGTAACTTGTTCTTTCATCAATGTTGTTTTTTGTTGAAATACATTTGTTTCATGTGGTATTTTACAGATGCATCTAATAATCCATATGAAACTGATAAACTTCTCAAGGTTTGTGCTTGTACCATGTATATGCATATATTACATATATATATATTACTCCATGAGTTACAGTTTATTTATATATGTATACATTGTATATACTAAAACTTGAAGTTACCCTGTAAATGAGGCATTGAGCATCAGAACGGCCTAATCCCATTGGAAATTCTAATGGGTTAAGCACCTCTGGTTCTCAACGTCTCAAATATGAATGTAGAGTTTACGACATTGAGGATTGGTGTTACAATAAAAGGTAATTACTAGACTTCTGTTTTATAATGGCTTTATTCACACTGGTTGGATTATTTCAAGTGAAAGCATGCTGTAGCATTGTTAAATTTATATTACACAAGCAAATGTTTTTATGCACGTATTCATACTTTTGCTGTAAGTTTTGAATGTTGGTTTGTATAACACTGCATCAAGTTCACAGGCTGAACCAGTATAGTTTTGGGAAATTGTAGAAATTGGCCGAAATGGCTACAATATTGGATGCAAGAGAGAAGAAACAACTGGAGCTCAGCCAAGAAAATATAGATTTAATGGAAACAAACAACATCCTCAAGAAGTTAGTGTCTTGTGCTGGCTTTATTGTATTGTATTGCTGGCTTTATTGTATTGTTAAATTTATTGATTGCCACTTCTTAATCAATAACTACTCCGAGATGTCCCAGTATGAGAGCCTTACAGGTAGTTTTGATTTCTTGGCTATGAACAATGTGTCTTCTTTTCTCATTCCTGTTCTTTCTTTTGTAAACCATTCTTAAGCGTTTGATATTGTGCACGCGTGACGAGTTTCTGCTTCGCTCTTGAGTAATTTGTGTCAGTTCAGGCTTTATTTATGCTTAAATTTAAAAGTATTTACTGGTCGACGATGTTTTTGACAAATTTTATGGATTAGTATTCTTTTGGCATAGTCTTAATAGTATGAGGGTGGCTAGTTGAACTTTGTGAGTGCATGTATTACATCCACTAATGATAATAATTTCTTATTTACATTTTCTGTTTGAATGCTGTAACTGTTTGCATGTCGATTTATGAGGTAATTGTTTGTTTAGGACTTTGTGCAACATTTGTTGAAGTAAAATATGCAGGTCGTTCAGTTTGTATTTGGTACGTCGATTTGTGTTTGTGTTCTAAAGCCAACTGAAACAGCTGGAAGAAGCACGCGAGGCGGAATTGGAAGATGTGAAAGAAGTCTCAGACGAGTTTACAAAGAGGATTGCCGAGTCCGAGAAGAAGCTTCAGATGGTACTACGGGAAAAAGAAATTATGAAGAAGACTCTGCAGGACCTGGAAACGGGAAAGAGGTGCGTTATTTGTTGTGCTGTGGCTGAATTCACTGGACTGCAGAAGAAGGGTAGTCATTTAAGCTAACCACTGAGTGAGGGGGGCTTGGGTAGGAAGTGTTAGCAACTTCAGTGTTAGTAACTTCAGTTTTCCTCACAGCCCGATTTTCATACTGACATTGCATGGCAAATGTTCTCGTTTTATAGCTAAATTTGCTAGGATTCACAAATGGAGCAGACATTCAGGAATATTGTCCTGGGATTACCTGAGAGCTTTTGAGCCCATAATCTCATTGTTGTGTGTCTTGCACTTTGGTAACTGAATGGGAAGTTTATCTGTAAAATATTTGACTAAATGTTTCCACTTTTTGTTGAAGCATTTTTTAGATAATTTTGGTGTCCTTTTGGACTGGTATACTTATGATGGTTTCGACCAGAATTAAGTATAAACAGGTTTTATTGTTGTCTTGGGTATATTTTTACAGATCTGAAAATGTTATGAATGAGAAATTGCTGAAAGAGAAGGAGCAGGTTATAGCAGAACTGCTTGAAGAAGGTAATAAAGCTGAAAATTTGTTTATATGCATTCTGGTTACGAAATTTTGGTGCTTAGAAAAACGTTCTACAGAGGATTGCAATAGTTGAAATGTTAAGTTCTTTCTGAACTTGACCAGCACAAGTAGATTTGAATAAGTTTTAGTTTAGTTGAAGAAATTTGCAGTTTGTGGCTTCACTAAGGTCTTATAAATGGTAACTATTTTAGCAGTTTCCTTTGATTCACTATGTAAGGAATTCTTAATATTACTACTTCTTGTACTTGCATAGCACTAGTATGTAATGACAGGCATCAACAGAAGGCATTAACCCTTTAACAACGAGAGGGATTAGTTTTCCATACATTTTAGTGCAAGCTCATCGTTAAAGGGTTAAGCAACTGTGTATTGGGGACCCTCTCAAGGTCTCTACACTGTGGTTGTCTTTGAAAGAGGTTTGAACCCACTCACTACATGGTTGAAGGCAGGCTCTCAACCTCTGAAACATCATGTCATAAAATTTTTTATGACTGAATTGTTATAGCATAGACCCTGAAGCTTAATTTGTTTGTACATATGAGCGTAGAGCACCTAAGTAATGACGGACTGATCTTCTGGACATTGACCCGATTGTGTCTGGGTTTTGGTGTGCCATCAGTTGATGCCTTGTGCATTAGACACTGTTGCAACAGAAATTACTAATTACAATTACAGTTCAAGAAAAGGCTACACATGTGACTACTAGATCTAACCAAATGCTTAAATTAAGGCAATTTGCAAATGTTTGATGTCAAATGCAGTAGTTCTGGCTCGAGTTTAATTTCGTGGAGATCCCTGTTATCAAAATTCTGTGTATTTTGACGGTTTTAGGAGAGAAACTGTCAAAGCAACAGCTGCAGAGCAACAACATTATCAAAAAACTTCGTGGTAAGGAGAAGGACAACGAGACAACGATCAGAACACAAAAGTACGATGTCTGATATTTGGCAAAATGTTGAGACAATTAATCTAAGGAGTATTGTAGTATATACAATAAATAATTACAATAAATAAATACTGGAGATTAGAGTGCTGTATTTCGTAGACAGTTGATAAGATCAAAGCAACGATTGAGAAGCATGTGGGTCACTACGCAGTGGCTTGAGGTGGATTCGAACCTGTGACCCTCCGGTTACAAGCAGTGATGGGCAATAGTTAACTAAAAATTTGCTAACTTTTAGTTTAACTAAAAAAAATTAGTTAAGGATGAAGTTTAACTAAAATAAAATAGTTTAGTTAAAACAATAGTTTAACTAAAAAATTTTAGTTGCTAAATAAAAAGTTTAACTAAAAAAATCAGCAATATGCAACTATTTTTCCACAATGAACATTGAACACTGTCAACAAAAAACCATTTTAACTCTGCATGGTTTTAACAGTAACAACCTGTGTTCTCAAATGCATACACTACTTACAGTATGCCTGTAACTGTATGCTAGAACAGCACACATTGCATAGTTTGAAGGTGAAATTGTCTTGATGCTTTGCATTATTACAGTTCACTGAACTTCTGTTATTGTGAAAATGTTTGTCGTAAAAAGTTACAAAAAAGTTGGAAAAAGTTTTACTACTTTTTTTAGTTTAGTTAACTAATTTCCAAAATCAGTTGCCAACTTTAGTTAAACTAATTTTTTTTAGTTTGAAAATAGTTTTAGTTTAACTAAAAAAAATAGTTTAGTGCCCATCACTGGTTACAAGGCACCAACCAACACCACTACATCACCGTGTCCCCCTGTTATGTATTAAATACTTTGCTTTTAGGTTTAATGTAGCCTTTTACAAATCTCTTGATGTATCTCGTGTAAGAAAGTTGTCGTCATACTGACCCAGTAGAGTTGTTTCTGCTGTTCCTAACCCCTATTACCTGATGTATTATTGACTCTGTTCTCATCACCATCACTGTCTGCCCTTGATTAGACAGACCTATATGTAAACAGCTGTATCTTATTAGTACCCAACAGCCGAGCTAGATGGAGCACCACCTACATCCCTTGTTGTATTCAGTAGAAATCAAAAGCTGTGCTAATTTAAGCATCACGTACTGCCACGTATTGTGTTGAATAGCACCTTTGGTGTAAATGGAAGGTCATGCGTCATTTGCTTTCTAGGCAACGCGTTGATGAACAGAAGGAGGAAATTGAACGTCTTGAAGGAATCTTGGAAGTTAAAGTCGATACCGAAAAGAAGCATGTTGGTATGTTAAAACTCGTGGATTTATTATCAGACTGGAAAATTGGTAAAACTTTTAAACTGTTCTGATAAACTGGTAGAATTGCAGATGTTTATGTATAAATATCAAATATTTCACCTGCGTACGGAATAAGATGCATCAGTCGGTTGTTCTAAGAAAGAACATGTTGGGGTTAAGAACATGTTCAAGGTCCCTTCATGCTTACCTTCTCATGAAACTCACACACACATGCATGCACACACAAGCTATCATCTTGTGTAAAGATTTCAAAATAATTTATCTGCAAAAGGTGGATGCATGCAGTAGCCAGCTCCTACTCATTTAGTTTTCAAGATTCATGTTGTTAGGTTAGTTACTTTTTAACGACGCTGTGTCATAACATAGATGATAAGTGCCACCCTCCCCATTTATCCAGGTATGGGACTGGCACTACCACAGGTGGGGTAGTGGTGGAGTTTTCATGTTGTCTGTAGCTGTTTGGATGTTCTGTATTGAAATTATACATATGAATGGCTGTATATGGATGTAAACATTTGTACATGCTTTGTACATATGCATACATAATATTGGGAAGTTCCGAACTTTTCCTGTACAGTTTTTCCATGTTGAAGCTGGTGATTTTTTTGACAGATACCATCAATCAACTGAATTTGGCTTTAAAGTCACAGGAGGACGAAATAAACAGACTGAGGGTTTGTGTCTTCTGATTTCCTTTTGTTTAGTTTCATCTCTGTTGAATTCGTATGAATTATTTAGAGATTAATAAGTTAATTAATGACAAACTGTTAATTATAATTAATTAATTAATTAATTAATAATAATGAGGTGCACAAAAGTCCATTGATTAGAATGCTGGATTGTCAACTGATAGGTCACAGGTTCAATCTCCAGTCTTTTTTTGTGAGTTTTCTGCTCCACCTGACCCACTCTCGGCTATAAAGAGTACACTGACCGTAGACTGTGGGTGGGAAGATCAGGTAGTGAGGAAGAGGACTGACCACCCAACCTCATATGCCGAGGCTAAGAAAATGAAGTTGCTCGCACTTTCATCTGTGGCTCTAATGAAGTATGAATAAGTAATTATAATTAACCTCTTGGGGTTAGCTTAAGGGACTGGTTTTCTAATAAACAGTACTGTCCCTCTATCTCATGGACTGGCCTTTTGGATGTTGACCTGATTACGGTTAGGGTTGAATGTCATGCGCCATTGGTTGTTGCCTTGTGCTTTAGACACTGATGCTACAGAAGTTACTAAGGGGTAGCTAGTTAGGATTTTGAAATGGAGTTCAAGCATTAAAGTTTAATGTCTGATATTATGTTGTACATTTTATAATTTATTTTTTTGGAAGCATACTTTTTACATTTTTAGAAAATATATTAAAATTATATGCTTGTTTTTGTTTTGTCTGTGTAGAGTGATTTGGAAGATGCTGTTGAAAAGGCAAGGAGTCTGAAGGTGGCATTAGATAATTCTTACAAGTAAGTATGGTTGCTTTTCAAAGGAGATATCCTGGAAACAGAAGTTTCTGTGTTGAATTGTAACATGTGCAGCATAATTATTTCATTTGAAGAGGTATTCTATGTTAGAATTTTCTTTCTTAAACTCTAATATCTACTGTGTTTTTCTTTTGAGGGGCTTCTGAGTAAGACTTTTATGAGTTAAACTACCAGTATATTATGCATGATGTTTTTCTTGCTATGAAGATCTAGACCAGAAGTTTGTGCATTGAATTATAAGATGTAGGTTTCTTTGTACATGGGGGATGTTTCAGCTAGAATTTTCTAGCTAGAATTTTCTAACTCAGACTTTCTGTGTTAAACTTTGACTTGTACTGTGGTTTTTTTCTAGGGAGTTATCTAAGTCAGAGGTTTGTGTTGGTGTGTAATGTGTGTGATGCCTTTATTTCAAGGGAGATATCTGAGATACACAAGGCGCGTGTGACTGACGTATCCGAAGCCCAAAAGTTTGCTATGAATACAGAGATGCAGGTGAAGGAGCAGCTGAAGCAGAAGCTGGAAAAACACCAGCATCAGTCAAAACAACAGCAGATCGGTCTCATCACACAGGTCCGTCTTATATCCAGGGCTGTAGTCGAGGGTATGCGCGGGTATACAACGTATACTCACCTCTAGATGGCGTATACAGTGTATACTCACCTCTCTAGAGACCGTATAGCCATTAACTAATGAAATTTCCACAAAAAAGAAAGGCAATGGAAGGTTTTGAGGGCGAATGACTAAAAAAAGGTCATCAACTTTTTTCAGAGACGAATTCCTAAAAAGTCAAGAATTTTCTGAGAATTCCGAAAAGGTCATGAATTTTTCTGAGACGAATTCCTAAAAAAGTCATCAAATTTTTCGAGTGTGACACCAGCCCTAGTGACGCTGCTTCTCACCGGTAGCGTGTACTCACCTCAGATTTTACCACTACAGCCCCGCTTATATTGCTAATTACTTATGCAGACTTCATTAAATGTTGGCTGTTGTTTATTGATAATCTTTGTGTCCAGCGTGAATGAGGTCATTGTCAAGTGAACCTCTAAGATTGTAAATTGTTTTAATTGTTCTTCGTATAATTATTTATATGTCAATGGCAGCAGCATATCATGGAAAGCACCGATTAGTGCATTAACAACTTCATCGGGCACCAGCTTATTCACGAGCGCTGAGCACATTTTGAGTCAGCTTTAAAATTCAGCAGAAGCATTTAACTATTTAAGTCGGCTAATCTGTCTTCAGTAACTAGTAATAATAATGACAGATTTATATAGCTCCTCTTCAAGAGAGACCAATCAGAGGCACTCTCGATCTAATGATGGAAAACCAGGATTGAACAAAATGGTTTTCAAGCAAGTACTTACGAAATAGAGGTAAAGATAGACCAAGAGGCTCATGTAGTAAGATGCTATTCCAGAAAGTTGGACTGACTAATATCTGGTTATTATTTGTATTTATGTCCAAATCAAGTAGAAACTACACATCCAGAGATTACTTAACACTTTAACGACGAGCGTATACTAAAATATATGAAAAACTAATCCCTCTCATCGTTGAAGGGTTAATTCTGCACAGACATGTACAGTTACTTGTTATAACAGTTCTAGTTTAATTAACGCGGTTGTTACAAATGCAGATCAATTTCTTTTTGAAAGTTATTTGAAAACTTCGTTGCTTAAACTTTGCTGAACAGATCGAAGACCTTCAGCTGAGTTTGTGCCGTATGGAAAAGGAGCATGGAAGAAGAGAAGATATCCTGAGGCAAGAAATATCCGACCTCCAGCAGGTATATGACGTGTGCAAGATATGATCTCCTGTTACAGTTAAAAAACATTTCTTCCCCCAAAAAAACTGCAAATGCATAAATTTTCTAGGAGGGCCACAACTATTAGACCAACAAATTAGGAATTACTGAAATTCTCAAGTCTTGCCTCATTTTTTTAATTGTCCTCCGAAACTAAACTCACTGTTGTGTTGCCAAGAAGGCTAATATTATTCGTATGTATGTGTTTGAACACTTCTACTGCACGTTTTAATGACCCCACAACGGCGCTGATTGTTTCTTGAGTGTTTTGTAATTATATTATTCACTGCATTTTTTAATCATATGAGATAAATAAAATTGTTTGCAATGTACAAGTTTCAGTCTATTCAAGGACTGCTTTATTGATAAGGCTAGCTGGCAATCTAGTGAAAGGCAACCACTACAGTATTTAGGTTAAAAGTTTTGTTTTCTGTTTGATGAAACTTTTTCTAAAAGTGGCATTGCTGCTCTTCTTCATGTTTAAGCGTTTGCAAGAAGCTGAAGAACGAAACCAAGAACTAACTCAGGGCGTTTCTGCAGGTAACAGCAGCAGTGCTGCTTCTGTACATTGACAGCTTCCAGTTTTAGTTACTAATAATTGCTACCAGATATATGCATGGAAGGCTAACTGGCTTTTTTAATAGAATTGTTTATTGACCTAAATTGATTGTTCCAATTAGCATCAGTAGCTGAATGTTTGGTTGAAAGTTTTATTTCCTGCATGATGAAACATTTCTGTAACTACTGTCGTTGACTGCCTTTCTTCTTGTTTAACATTACTGTGACGAGATTGTACTAAAAGTGACTGGGAAACCAATGCAACTCGTTAAAGTGTTAAGCGTTTGCAAGAGGCTGAAGAACGATTTCAACCAAGCTGTTGCTGTGACTCAACTGAGTTTGCAGGCACAGTCCAGAGAGAGAGAGAGAGAGAGAGAGAGAGAGAGAGAGAGAGAGAGAGAGAGAGAGAGAGAGCAGCTGTTACTGTCTGGATCAATTGCCCCAAATATTTTGATATTCTGATTTTTTTATAGAATTCTGTTGGGCAGCTGTTTACTTATTTTGTCATAACTGGTGGGTTGCTATATAAGTCATCTGAATGAATGAAATAATAAACGAATGAATGAGTGTTTGGTTTATTTCTTTGTCTTCAGTCACTGGTTTGTTCAATAAGGTGTGTTTAATTGATGAGCCAACTGTTTTAACCTGCTTTATAAAGTATTTTATTTGTGCATGTATCTGAATATGTTTTTTTAGCTACTCGACCGCTCCTACGCCAGATTGAAAACTTGCAGACAACTTACTCAGTTCAGTCATCGAGCTACGAGAGAGTTGAGAAGAATCTGACTGATCGATTGTGTATGTAATTATTTCAGTTTGGAACAAAATTTACAAATTCTCCTCATTTTATACTGGTTTTCACTTTAGTTTCACCACACTTTTATGTATATATGTGTATGTGTATACTGTATGTATATATATATATATACAGTATAGTAGTATATATATATATATATATATATACTGTATATATATATACTACTATACTGTATATATATATATATATATATATATATATATATATTCTTAGTGCAGCTCCTGTAACGAGGGAAGGGTAGTTGGTAGCCTGTAATAGGTGGAGTTTGTACCTACGGTTGGGATCTTAGAAGGTATGAGTGCATAGACGGTGGTGGCACGAACCTACCCATCCTCAGTGGTCAAGTACAGTGGATTATATATTTGTCTAGCAACCTGTGCCATGAACTTCTTTGTCTAGCAACCTGTGCCATGAACTTCTTTGTCTAGCAACCTGAACTTCTTTGCATTCAGTTGGCTCATTTTGGTAAGTAGTTGAAAACAAGTTTGTTAGCTTGTGCTTTCTTTTGGGGAGTTTCTTTTGGGTGATGTGCCATATGGATGTGTGATTCTAATTGTAATCAGAAATTTAGATAGCACCTCTTTAAGAGAGAGAGAGAGACTCATCAGAGGCACTCCTGACCTAATGATGGAAACCAGGATCGCACAACAATGGGAGGTCCATAGAGTAGTAGTGGTAACATCACTGGCGTGAAGAGCAAGCGGTAGCGGGATCGCTTCCCGCAACCCTCCCAAAAAGGTCCACTCAACCTATTTTCATTCGCGAGATGGCGCGTTGTTAAAAATGAGATGTAGGACGTGATGGGCGCCTTTCATGGCTGCCGTATACAGTTAAATTCGACTCTGTAATAACTTGTGATCATCCGTTCATACTGATTTGTAATCATACTGCGTTATTGTCAGTTTGAAGGTATTAAACGAAGATTATAATTAAATAATTTTTTTCCCCGAGGTACATATAATCCCTCAGGAGTCTAAAAAATTATGCTAGGAGCTGTTGTTGAATTAAATAATTGTCAAACAATGGACTGAATTTGTCTTTATCTTATAGCGGAAGCACAGAGCCAACTAGCGATAGCGGTGGAGAAGGAGCGTTTGGCAAGTGATCGACTGATGGAATCAACTGCTAGACTGACGAGTTTGGAGTCGCAGATTTCCACTTTCCGACAGGAGAGAGTCCAGTTACAAACGCAGCTTGATATGGAACGAGCAAAAGTTGAACTTATGCAAGAGTCCAAAAACAAGTGAGTGACAAATCTTACCAGCCCGTATGCACTTAATTTCCTGCGTGTGGTGTCGTAATTTTTCCGTAAAATTTGTCTTAAAGCTGAGACTTTAAATAGTAATAAACTTTAAAATGACTTATCTGAATTTTTACAGCACACCAGCATACAGTTCATAAGATTACGCTAATAAGTAGTAATTGCTTATGTGTTAAGCTATGTTACTCTTTCTACTGCAGTTGTCAGAAATGTGGTCAACAATCTGTGACTTGAGCTTCTACTTTCCGTGCCTCTGGTCCTCTGTAGTCAGGTCGGGAGCACCTCTGATGAGATTTCTTGAAGAGGCGTTATATAATAAGCACTTACTATTACAACTGTGGAATGTATGCTGCATTCGTTTCATCACCGCTTCTTTTCCTCATTGTCTACTTTTTTGAGTTGGGAGAATGTTTTATGAATGGTGATTTATAGAATTTGTCATATAAACGTTTTGTTGCAGTGAGTCAATGCAAAGAGATACGGCTATACACAAGCTTCAGCTGGAGATCAGTGACTTGAAGAAAGACAAGGTCAGTAATTACCATGGATTCTCAGCAACAGGTGGCAACGACGAATGATTCAGAATGTCATTCCATTTGTCACTTCACTTCATTGCTGAAGCTTACTGTTTTGTTGATCAGAAGTCAAAATGATTAATTTAATTTTGGAATTTATTTGAGGTGGGAGTGCGTGGTAGTCTCGTGGTTAGTGTACTGGACTGCCAGTTGAGAGGTTGGGGGTTCAAACCCTTCCAGGACAGAAATTTGTTGTGAGATTTTCTGTGAAACATGTTCCCCTAGCTAACTAAGCTATAATGAGTACACTGACTGTACACTGTTGGTGGGAGGGTCAGACAGTGAGGCAGGGGACTGGCTACCTGCCTTCATATGCTAAGAGAATGAAGTCACTCACTTCATACCTACGGGATTAGCTACCTCTCGGGTTTGCCTTAGGGACTGCTCTTTTATCCTTCTTTGTCTGATTTGTAATCTTGGTTTGCAGTAGTCTGTTTCTGAGAATTAGCTCGTGATTGGACAGGACTAATTATACCACAGTATTAATTGATGACCATGTTAGTTAATTACCAGTTCTCTAGAAGATGCTAGTCTAGGTTATATTATGTTAGAATTAGAGAAATAAGGAAATCAGTTCAGGTTGACAGTTAACTGTTTCCTTTTAAGTACAGTTTTTTTAGTGAGAAAATAAGTCATGTGTTTGTAACATTTTCAGGTTTTGGTGGAGAACCAGCTGGAAATGGAAAGGATGAAAGTGGAGTCGGAAAGGAAAAAGGTGGCCTTGGTTCATGAGCAGCTTCGAGAAAAGGTAAACTGACAAATTAACTTCTTATCAGCTGCTGAGTTTTTGTGTTAGACATGGACAGATGACAGTGGCAAAACGATCTTAAATTATGTGGTAAACACCAAATCACAAAATTTATTTAAATAAGGGTATTCGACTTCCGTGCTGCCATTTCAGTACTAGGCAAATGATGAAGTCTGCTCCATATGGTTGGTTCTGCTACTTCAACTCCAGTCCTGTTCGAGATTGATTATGAAAACTGCTCTTTTATCATGTGTACACCTTTTCTAAGTTAAGCCACCAAGTCACACAATTTTTTGCAGTGCAGTTTTTTATTTTACAGCATTGCCCCTTTTACGTTCAGCCTGGTTTTCATGCTGTATAATAAGGTATATGCCGCGAAGACTTCGCATTAATGAGGCTGTACTGTATTTGGAAGGCATGTTGTGTAATTGTCCTTAATGAGGAATTTCCAGAAAGCACTTTTGAGGACCAGTTTAAATGTACCATGGAAATATCTGGTCATCTAACTTAACATTTTGTGTATATGTTGATCAGGAGATCACTATTATGCAGCTGTCATCTTCAAACGTTGCAACTAAGCATGATGTCATGATGGACAGCATGTCTACCTCGTCATCAACAGCAACTATGTGCTCATCCATGGCTGGTCAGGTGTGTTCTGGTGCAACTAGTAGTAATACATCGTTCTTGTTACGTGTAAATCGGACGTAAGTTGAGGGGCACAGATTCGAATTTAGGTCAGTGTTAGAATGTGACCTAGTTATTAGCCATTCTCGAGGTAATGGGTTGCTGGATAGGGCTATCGAGGTCCTCCACTGCACAAAACCACATTTCTGATGCACTACATAATGTCTGTAGTGAATCTGAAAAGCATACGCAAACGGGTGCGTTGTAAGTTTGTGATTTTATGACTGTGTTCCTTTTATTTGGATTTGCTGTGGACTTTCATCAAGTCCACTTACACAATTAATATTATTATTACTATTATGGTACACCAAGGTGTTGTATTTGGTGCACTTTGCAAGGTTCTTTAAGTATCCAGTGTAGTGTGTAATTTCAACAGCAAAGATTGCTGTTTGAAGTTGTTTAGGTTGTTTTTAATTTTGTATAATGTTGAAAATGTAAGCACTTGATTACAATTGTCTCGGTTACTTCTGCTTTTATTTGTGGACTGTAATTGATTACATGTGCATTGATTACGCAGCAAACCTTACAATGTTACAATGAATGTATATAGCATTGCTGCAGTTTACTGCTACAATGAGGGTTAGCAAACAGAAGAGGAGCAGTCCCTTAAGCTTGCCATGGGGCATTCATGAGTATGAAGGGTTAGCGACTTTGTTTTTCTGAACCTTGGCATACGAGGACTGGTAGCCAGTCCTCTCCCTCGCTCTCTCATCTTCCTGTTGACAGATTGCGATCAATGTACTCATTATAGCTGAGTTGATTTGGAGGGAGCAGGTGGAGCAGAAATCTCGACACAAATTTCCACCCTGGCTGGGATTTGAACCTCTGACCTATTGGTTGACAGTCCAGCACTAGACTATTGCACATCCTGTTGCAAAACAGAAGATAGACTTAATTCACATTGGATAATAAACAATGTAATGAATTATAATACAAATAAATAAGTTGTAGTAGTGTTAAAATAATAAACAATGTCTACAACTTATTTATTTGTAGTGTTAAATAAACAATGTAATGAATGACAATACAAGTAAATAAGTTGTAGTAGCATTAATCCTTTGAATGTTTAATAACAGGATGACCTGGATAGGGCTTCGTTGTATACTGCACCATCCAATCGTGTGTCGATATACGACAGTTTGCGTCTGGCAAGCACCTCGTCACTTCTTGAGAATCTTCAGTCACAACTCAAGCAGAGAGAGGGCGAGATTGCTCAGCTACAGGTTGGCATCTATTTCTTCTTAAGAATTTAGTGTCAAAATATGTACAGTGTTACAGTTTTGTGTTCGCTTCTATTTCTTATGAACTTTAGTGTCAAATATGTATAGTATTACAGTTTGGTGTCAGCTATAATCCTAAAAATTGCTGTCAACTCTCTACTTAATTTAACCCTTAGGGTTCATTTTGAAATTTTTTTTATACCTGCAGTCTGTTTCATGAACTTTTGCCATAGAAAACTGAATTGTATGCAAAGCTGTTAACAGAGATTTTTTAGACGATTAATTGGTAAATATTTACGTTTAGATATTACATACTTAATAATAGTAAATAATAATAATAATCATGTTCTTTAATTAAGCGCCTGCAAACGCACTGTGCTGTACAGTAAACATACATGTCGTATTCTCTCGTTTGAATATTGCATAGTAAACTGCAGACATTGTTTTGACGTAAGACGTTCTGATGTAAAAGTGGTCTCTGTTGCATCACAGGGACATTACTGTTACGGGGATGATATACGCATACTGTTACAAGCAGTACTTGTATGTTACAGTAAGCATGTTTTGTTATGTTTGGTGTATTTCTGCAGAGTGAGATTTCTGAGCTGGAGAGAACTCGGGAGTCAATGGCTCGGCAGATGGTAACGTTGACTATGGCCAACGAGGATATGGAACAGAGACTGAGTGAAATGGATGAATTACAAAAGAAATACACGGTATGCCTGGATTGTTCAGAGTACACAAGTTTATGTATACATACATATATATACACACACACATACATGCAATTATGCATATATGTATGTGCATGTATATACACATATGTATATATTTGTTCATATTTGCAGTCTGACCACTCTGTATTCTTTGTTAGAACTTGTTTATTCAGATAGTTGCAGCTGCGTTCATGTTTATTTAATTTTTTTTGTATCTACCACTGTCGATTCATATATCTAATCTATTTTTCAGTCACATGTCAAAACCGCCAGTGGCACGTTTTCTGAATGTTGCTCTCTGACTGAGTAGTTAATCGAGTAGAAATGCTGAGCTAGAAATCGGATGTTCGACCAGCTTCGTGCTAATATAGACTGTTCTAGTATTTATGATGCATGACGTTTTCACATTTATCTAGGAAATTTGTCTGTTTAGTTAATTTTTTTGAATTTGTTCCAGGAGTTGGATGGGCGGTACAATGCGCTGTTACAGATGTACGGAGAGAAGGTGGAAGAAGGTGATGAACTGCGCATGGACCTACAAGACATCAAAGAAATGTACAAGTCTCAAGTAATGAGCTTCATGCATTGATAACAATTTAATAATTTGAATATTCCTAGAACGACTGTATATAAATTTTATTCCTGTACATATTGGAGTTGGATCCCTATATATATGTATCGCACAAGGAAACCCGGTGGTAGCACATTGGTGTGGATATATCGCTGGCAAGCAGTTTGAGCAACATTGAATTGTGTATCTACGTGGGTGAGCAACCATCTGTGGAATGAATATCAGACCATTGGGCCAACTTGGCACTCTGTCCTTGCAGGGTTGGTACACAATCAGTGGCGGCGCCAGCGATACAATTTCAGCAGGTTGCGTCAGGGCCATGGGAGTTATTCAGCAGGTCGAAGAAATTAATGTTTGAGTTTGACGCATTAAGCAGCATAACCTCAACATAAGCAGCGCAACTTAGATATGTAAAACGAAGAAAATTATTATTGAAAGCTTATAACCCAGTTTTCTGTAGCATATTCAAATCTGAAACAATTCAGCAATTAAAACGTTAAGCTTTAGTTACGATACTTTACTAATCTTTAAAGATTTGGAAGTACTGATTAGCTACTCAGAACATCATGAACATGTATGCTATAATAAGACACACAACATTACAGAAACAGTTAACCAGGCAGGTCATAAAGTAGGTCAAAAGTAAAATAGGCAAGTCAGATGACCTAGCGCGACCCATGGTGCGCCGCCACTGTACACAATTACCAATATCATTTCACGTCTGTTAATGTTTTAGATTGATGAACTGCTGAAGACAAGACCTCTTCCGAGCAACTGGAACTATCAGTGACATTCCTATCTAGTTAAAGGTCTATCCATTCAGAACTACTATCGCTACACTGCGCCAATCTTGCAATCCTTGGGTTTGTTCTCGAGAGTAAGAGAGACAGTGTCTTAAATAAGAACAGGGAATTCTGGGATTACATGTGCTAGTTATAAGCCACTTATTTTTGCTGTGATAGTGTGCACAATATGACAATTGTTCAAAACAATGGGGCTTTAGCTGCATGATCTCATTGTGGACAACATGAGATCGGTTTTGACTTACTTCCGGTATATTGTAAATTTACACACGTGTAGACTGATTCGTGGGCTAGAGCTGTGGGCTGGTTAATTGAGTGCTTTAAATATCAAGAATTTGAACTTTAAGAATAATCTGCTTGTAGTACTTATTCTCATAAATAAGGACTGGATTATTGTAATCGAGTTAATGGCACAAAAGGCAGTAGCAGAGGCAAAAGTGTGATAACAGTTTAAACGTAGGTCTTTTATGCTTGCATTTGGTATGGATTAATACAAATTATGCAAATTCATGCATAGGGTAGAACAGCAGTTCTCAACCTGTGGGCCATCTGCCTGGTGGTCTGCGAGCAAGGCCTACAATTTACATTTTTTTAAAATTGAAACATGGAAACAGACAAATTTTGTCGATTTTTTATATTTTTTAAATTTCAATCGCTAGAATCGGCTAAATGGCACCATTAAACTAAAAATACGCGGATTTATGGCAAAAATTTCTTTTGTATTAATTTGTTTGTTGCACAATTTTTAGTGGTGGTCCGCGACTTAGACACAAAGTTTAAAAGTGGTCCTTGAGTCTCGAAAGGTTGAGAACCGCTGGGGTAGAATATACCACAGACTAGACTGAAGTTGCAGTTTGATAACTGTTGCAGATAAATGATTTGTGTATAACATCTTTGGCGGTACAGTGATTCAGATATGAGCATTTGGACATTTCTGTTCAGTGCTCACGCACAACAAAAATTTTAGTACACAAGTTTAGGTGGTGTGCAAAGGGCAGTTTGCTGTGATTGACAGTTAAATGTACATATAGGTGGGTATGGTAATAAGTTTTGGCTCGTGTGAATAACTTTATTTGTAATATATCTTGTTTTGGTATGGTGAATAATACAATGAGTTTTGAGTAATACAATGGTTGTAAACTCGGTGTAGTTTTGCAATCGGCCCAGTTGTCAAGAATACAAAACAATATAAGATCAGAATAGTTGGACAATTGCATACAAATAGCTCAACAGTGACTCTGATGACTTATAGGTTTCTGTTCATTGTTTTGCTTGCTAATGATATTTCTACGCTTAATGCCAATTAACATCATGTACACTGGCCCTTGATAGCGTAGTGGTTAGCGTGCTGGACTGTAAATCGAGAGGTCATGGTTTCAAATCCCTGCCAGGGCAGAAATTTGATTCGAGATTTCTGCTCCACCTGCACCCCTTAGCCAACTCAACTATGATGAGTACACTGACCGTACTCTGTCGATGGGAAGATGAGACAGCGAGGGAGGATTGGCCATCCGCCATCATATGCAAAGGCTAAGAAAATGAAGTTGCTAACACTTCATACCCATGGCTGCCTCATTGCTAGTTTAAGGGACTGCTCCTACTTCTCCACACTGGCCCAAGCAGTGCTTTTGTCAAGTACCTTATAGGCGCTATAGTAAGTGTCCAGATACATACATACATACATAATAGTGCTGCCCAGCATGTGAGCGAGTATGCGCAACAGCTTTTGGTGCCAAATGGGGTGGTGACTGGCAATTTTTAATAATTGCAATCCACTTATTTTATGTAGTCTTGACATCATGGCATGACAAGTCTTAAGTAAACATTTTTAAAAATCATACAGTAACCCAAGGGCCAAGGCTAAGACAGTCCCAGAAAAACTTAACCGCAACCTTTTCACAGTATAAATAATTACATTATTTATACTGTGACCTTTTCTATCCCTTTTGTCCTATATTACCAAAAAAGTCGAGATAAGTCATAAATTAATAATGCGCTACAATATGCAAGAGCACAAGCGCGACACCTAGTGATTCGCATCAATGGGCGTTTAGAGATCACTGATAAGCGCCATCAATGACATAGCCTTGATTGTTCTTTGTCGAGGTGGAGTTGGCTCTACTTTCCAATGTACAGTTATGTACTATGTCTATTATGTTCTTTATTCTGTATTTTTCCCAATTCTGCATATCTTTTGGGTAGTCTTATTTTGATCGACACAATTAATCATCATGATCATGCATGAACGAGCCGAGACCATACTAATTATATAATTTATCTATGGTCGAGACCATTGATTTGGGGTTGGGTTGGAGTTGGATCACGGCCTTGGTTGGATGCGGGGCTGTCCTTAAAACCGGTTTCGATGCATGTCGCTTGCACGTACTGTCCGCTGCTTTCCACTCACGACTGAAAACCGAACCCTTCCAGCTATAATCCTGATTCTATTCCTGCGCCACCAGACAACTCACAACTACCATCATCACCGATTAATTCCTACAGCAGCCTGACCTCCCCAGATTCTGACCAGGCACCGGAATGGACAAAACAACCTGGCTATTGCGGACTTGATTTGATATAGCGCCGGCATTTAAGCTAGTCTCTCTGACGTTTCTTTTGTGTGGCGCTGAAATATTTCGAAGAGTTACATTTACATTATTTTGACAATAGCAGTTACTTCTATATTATATATATGGGTAATACACTGTGGTAATACCCAGAGCCGTACCAAAGGACATATATCTATTACAGATACAGATCCCTTTGGTGATACCAAAGATCTTAGCGCCTGTGATAATCTGGTTCTCTGTTCTCTGTTTTGGCGCTATAGAATTTCGAGATTACGATTACGATTAGTCTAATTCTAAGTTCTTTGGTAATGCTCAAACCGTTGTAAAAACAGTAAAATCTTTTATAAAAGCAAAGAAACGACGAAAACATAGAAAAACTAAAGGAAAATAGGAAAACCAAAGTAGAAACACAATTGGAAATGTGCAAAATCGAAACAACAGATAGAAAAAATCGACAAATCAAAGGTAAAGAATGTACATCTCTCAAGTTTAACAGATCCACATGCTATCCAATATTAAGGATTACACATTTCTGTCATTTTGGATCTCGATCCGCCCTACACTTTACACCATGGACGTAGATGCTTTACACAATTTGCACTAGTTTTTCCAAACTGAAGCATAAAATTGTGCGAAAGCTCTTTTACGTCGCTGCAAACTACACATAATTATTTACACGAACACGATGCCAGACGGGCGTCAGTGCTGCCAGGTCTCCAGCTGTGCGTACGTAATTGATTGTAGAATCTGCATAATTTTTATACGATCTATGGTCTGTTGTTGTTATTTCTGCGCTGAGTATGTTCTGTTTACATTGGCCGATGAAAAATGATTTAGGCAATTATTTATCAGGCCATTGTTCTTGACGGTGTCAAGGGTTCTAAAGGTAAGAGGTTATTCTTTCATATGGCTTTTAAACGTGAACGTACAATTATCAGCTTGCTACACATTCTGATGGTAGTTTCTGGTGGAATGCTTGATCGATCTATATAGCGAATATTGTTTTTTTCTTTAGCGCCTACCGTAACCACGATACGAGTGGTTCTGCAAATAATAATATTTGTCGTTTCTAAGTGGTTGGTTCTCTTAAACCGTTAAGACGTATACGAAGACTTCGAGAGTGCGAAGAATTGGGCCGAATGTGAGACCAACATGTCTCTGTAAATCAGTGTTGTTTAAAGTACACTAACACGTTACTTTTACATCTACCTGGCTATGAATAAGGTAGGAATAGCATTCAGCTCTATTACTGGGTATGAACTGGGCCTAGAAATGATGAATTGGGATTGGGTCTGTTTAAATGTTGGATATAAAATCTAAAGTATGTCTTTCTGTGGGAGAACGTACATTAGATCACATTTTGATTGAGATCTATATTACCACGAGTTCATATATTACATAGACAACCATATTAAGAGTTCCTTCTGAATACAATTTATTTTGTATTTTGTGCACAGATCTTTCTGAGACTACTTTATAAACCTATTTTTATCTTGACTTTTTATTTGAGCAGCTTCTTGTGAAACTTACAGCAAGAATAGACCAGCTTGTTTAATTGGTCTATACGAGAGAAATAGGTATAAAGAGCCTGATGGAGTGCCCAACAAATTCTCAAACACAAGAGCCTCTAAGCTTGTAAGCCTAACTCATATGTCATCCTTCCAAGTCAAACTTGCAGTTAGCCTGCTCTGGTCAATGTTTGTCCAACACAACCAAGTTGTTGTTAAGACGTAGACAATTGTTAAAATTATTGTTTTGAATTAGTATAAGTTGATTAAGGTTTCACAGTTTTCTATGAAATGCAGACTAAATCTTGGTTTTGCTGTTGGGCTTTTGCACAGTTAAAATCCTCGAATGCGATTTTCCTCAGACATACGTGAATGTTGGCAAGTATTTAGATTTGGGTGCTGCACTTTGAATCAGTAATGCATGGAGAGTCAATGATTCACGAAGAGCTCTTGGTGCCTGCATGTATCACTCTACATAGCTTCTTGATTAAATTGCACATTTGCATGACAAGTTCCAACTGTAATACAAATCGTCTGTTGCTTTATTATAATGAACACTTGTTGGTGCTGAGGAAAGTATAGATCTTTTTTAAAGATCCACATCTGGATGGCTTTTTTAAGATACTTGCTTCACGTTTGACACAGAGCAACTTATAATTGATTATTACAACTTGAGGAGTGTGAGGCAGAAAAGGGCTTCAGTAGTCTATGCTGATACCTATCTAGTTTTTTTAATTGTATCGAAAAACTATCATGCTGATATGTGGGAGAGCCAGTGTAGGTACTGAAAAACGAGCACTCCTTCTTTCATCAAAGCTATGAAAAATGAAGTTGCTAGCTAACACTTCATACCTATGACTTCCTTTCAAAGTTAGCTTAAAGGAATGCTCTGTCAAGGCATGCTCGTTAACCTTTGGCACGATGGCAGATCTCTAATGCGGGATACGGAAATTTCGCCCCCGGAAGAATCGCCCCCGGAAGATTCGCCCCCGACATTTCGCCCCCGGGAAGATTCGCCCCCGAGGAAGTTTCGCCTCCGGGATCCATGATGAAAATGTAACTAAGACTAGAAGCTGGATTAGCGATGAAAATATAACTAGAAGACTAGAAACTGGATCTATGATGAAAATGTAACTAAGACTAGAAGCTGGATCGACGGGGGCGAAACTTCCGGGGGGCGAAATGTCGGGGGCGAATCTTCCGGGGGCGAATCTTCCGGGGGCGAAAAGTCCTAGAACCCTCTAATGCATCTGCCATCCAGGATTTGAATTTGTTTTCAGAACATGTATGAAAGGCTGTCCAGTACTCCAGTGAATGTGTTTGCGCTTCAGCTGAATGATAGCTCAGCATTAAACCAACATCTTCTAAGAACTCTCAGAACTTCAAGTGGCAACTATCGTCTAACTCTTAGCACTTGCACTTACAATACAACACAACGAGCACTCCTGCCTACCATCAACCACTAGTTTCTCTGTACATCCCGCCCCACAGTCTGCGTTCTTCGTTTTTTTGGTCTTTTGTTTGATGCTATCTAAATTGCCGTAATTACATTACAAATGATTTTGAAAGAGGCACACCTGGCACAGGTATTATATGAGCAGTTACCGTATCTGACCTTCCCTGTAAGAGGTTCGTAAAAGGCTGTAGATATACAAGTATCAGAATACTTGCATAAAAGTAGTCTACAGGGATTATGACGTAACACTGTGGCACTGACTGGAAACAGTTGAAAGCAATGACCTGTGTATGAAATACTGTATCTCAGAGGTTTATATCCCTCAGATTTCTGATATTTTTCAACTTTTCTTGTGTAATTATCTACTTATCCGAGTGCTGCAGTTTTGACCTCTAGATACTTGCAGGTGACAGTATGGTGATCCAACTCCAGGAAGGCTGTCACAGTACCTTTGTCCATACAGCCACAATGCAACAGCGCACTTTCTCAGTTGTTGGCCCTGTGACGTGGAACAGGCTCTCTCAGGAGGTGCACTGCCTCTCTCAGGTTTATCCCTCGCCCTTCTACGGACTCCTTAAAACTGCTTTTTCCTGCTTGGCTTGGTGTCGGTAGCACCTCTGAGAGCTTGAAGGGGCACTATATAAATTCTGTTTCATTGGCTGATTGACTTTTGTTGATAGTAAAAGTAGGTAATTTATTATCAATTTACAATCATAAGATAGATTTGATGGGCTGCTCAGCTTTAAGAACAAGGCTGATCTTGTCCACTTTCAGGTAATTCAAATAATATGCACCTTTATCATGTTATAATTGCTTATCTCCACCATAGGCTGCCACTTTGTCTTAGCGGGCTGATCTAGATATTGAACTGATTACGACGTGGTTTTAGTGTGTCATCAGTTGATGCAATATGCATTAGACAACAGGATAGTTCTAAGCTACTAATTAATAAATAATAAAAGTTTATCATGCTCATATTGTGTGGCAGTTCAGTTACATTTGCATACATTTGAAAGCATATTACAAGACCCTGTGCAATTGGGTCATTTAATGGCTTTCTACTTCGAGAAAATCTTTTGAGGTATTTGTAGCTATCTAAATTACAGAAACATATGCCTTTTGACCCAACCTTCTTTGACCTGCCACCTTGACCAACCATTATATGTCCAATTACGTTTGGCGGGGAGACAGTGACAATATTAGTTATAATGTAATTTATTGTCGGAAACATCAGCTACAATACTGTTTCTGTAGAATAGTTTTCTTAAGACTGTACAGTGTACAAGCACCAGTGGCGTCACTAGGGAGGTACAGGGGGTGCGGGCCTCACCGGGTGACACCTTCAGAGGGGGTGACACCAAAATGTCTATACAAAATTTCCTACAGAATTTCAGCAGAAATTTATTATTTTTTAATTAACCATTTGACAGATAACAACAAAAACATTTTTGTAAGCCCAGCTTGCATGTACTGTATCAGTATCAGTTTACAAAAAACTTACTAAGGATACTGTATGGTCTGGTATGGGGTGACACCATGAGTTATCACACTGGGCGACACCAACTCTAGTGACGCCACTGACAAGCAAATCACATTTGAAATTCAGTTGGTACTTAATTTCTCTCTTATACATATAACATAACTTTGGGCAAGATAATATTTAAGCTTAGTTTGACTCTACATGTGAAATTGAATGATTTTGTTGACTTTAAAAGAAAAGTATGCTTTTTATTTCAGTTTTCAGATGTTCAACATTGAAGTTTTCAAAGCTAGATTACTATTTCAAAGTATCGGGAGACGTTTTCATGCTGTTTTCAGGCCAAAGCTATTCTATATGTGCTTTAATTGGAAGTGATGCCTCTTGTGACAAAGGAATTGTTGAAATTGTTAATGGGCCAAAGCTTTCCTAAATGCTGGAGCTGAATAAAAGCAAATAGGTCTGATGTCTATATTTTATGAGACTATTCGTAGGTCTCAGGAGAGAGGAAATACCTTTTGTGCTGCATTGGATTGGATCCATGTCTGATCGGAATGTGTGTGCATTGGCCGCTCCGCCTGTAATCTATCATACTAAGTGCATATGCTGTTTCATTATGCAAATACTCATCCCTAGAGAAGCACTTAATAACCTACAATGCTAGTAATGTACAGTATATAGTCACACATTGGTCATGTTGTCTCGATTTAGCGGTTACGTATACGTGCTGCAATCCACGTCTGATTAGAACGTGGCTGGGACCACAGCTCCTTTTGGTTCTAACGTTGAAGAAGAAACCGGACTGGGCTGGTAGGCGTGATGGTTGCATTGTTTCAGAAAGCAATAAAGAATTTCTGGTGGCATGTTGTACTACAGCATTTGCATGGACCGTAACTATTATTACTACTGTTAATTTATTGAGCTCATTTATAATGATCAGGCACCAATGTGTGCTGAGCAGTTGTGAGTGAAGGACTTGCTCAAGGTCCCTACAGAGTAACCATCTTAGGGGATGCTCAAACCCGTACAGTCGCATTACAAGGTGAGCACTAGCCAATCAGCTACCATGTCTCAGTACTGGTATTTTTGTGAATTGAGCAAAGGAAGTATTCTATTATGATTACACTATGACCACCGTTCTTGGTGAACGAGATTTTTTCGGTTGCTGGACCTACTCTCTGGAACTCTCTCCCTGAGTCTGTGTGCTCTGCTAAGTCATTTGTGTCATTTTGTTCTCAACTTAAAACTTGTCTCTTACCTTCAAATTCCTTATCCATCAGAGGCTGCCTCTCTGATCTTCTGGATATTGACCTGATTATGGCTTGGTTTTCATGTGCCATCGGTTGATGCCTTGTGCATTAGACGCTGGCACAATAGAAGTTACTAATTACAATTACAATTACACCATGCATAGTGGTAACTAGCACAGCAGATCAACAAGAGCGACAGAGAAGGCATCACAAAGTCATAGAACAGTGGAGTTACCAAACATATACACAAGTAAAATAAGTAAATAAGTAAACAATGAGCTATGATGAAGCAGTAATTCCAGGTGAATTTAAGGCAAAAGTGCAAACAATCCCAGAACCCTGAAAGGTTGAAGCTGTTTGGGCGACAGATTGTTCCTAAGAGGCGAACGGAATAATAAATTGAGATCGATGAACAGGGGAAAGACAAAAACGAGGGTAGACGGATGGAATGGAAGAACGGAGCAAAGGAAGCGGAGTGACTGGATGCGTGGATGCGTGCACCAAGGGAATTCTGTGTGAAGCCGTCATCTGTGGTTGGTACGACCGTCATTTGTATTCACTATCACTCGAATGATTGAAACGAATGCGGATCTGAATGCGGATCTGAATGCAGATCTGGCTGACAAGTCAGATTCCTCGGCGTGGAGCGTGTCTCCATTATTGGCGGGAAGATTGGATAATGCTGCTGTCGGGGTGATTATGCTCCAATATGAATCGGAAGATGATAAATGACCTGGCTAATGGCATGTCGGACTGGCCCCACGGAGTATCGAGTCCTGGGCTGCGTGTGGCAGACGGCATTGTGTCTGGTGTCTCTATCGACGTTTTAGCACGTGAAATTAAGTTTGAGAAATTAAGTGTGTCGTATTCAAAGGAATTCAGCGTGGGATTTGCTGGGATATCTTGTGTATTGTCTCTTGCGAAAGGTAAACTGTGAACGATGGAGTGTATAGCTTCCAGGTGTTGGAAATGGGACTTTGTAAGTGGCGTGAACAGTGGATCGTGGTACAGAAATCGAGCTATAGCTGAGTGGGACAGAGTGTATTTAGATATCGGCTTCTGTTCAGTTGATGAAGGGGTGCGTGATAGTGCGGTGATAGATGTGCTGGACTGTCAACCGAGAGGTCAGAGGTTCTAATCCCCACCAGAAATTTGTTTTGGGATTTCTGCTCAACCTCGTTCCCTAGCCAGCTCAGCTATAGTGCACTGACCGTGCATTGTCAATGGGAAGGTAGGACGACGAGGGAGAGGAATGGCTGACCACCCGTCCTCATTTGCTGAGGCTAAGAAAATTGAGTCGCTAACACTTTATACTCATGGCTGCTGAGGCTAGTTCAAGGAACTGCTCTTCTTCTTCAGTTGCTGAATTTTGCGGGCATAGAATTGTGTTTATTCCAGGTCATTTGTCCGATTTTGCACAACAGTTTTTCGTGTTTAAGGTTGTTTTAGTTCTAAGTCATTCCCAGCTGTGCAAAACGACCAGGGTAGTTGTAAATCTGTTCTCTGCCTGGCAGAAATTGTCCACAGAACTGATCTAATATGTGTGGTTAATCAGCTGCCACAGGGATCATTTTCATGAGTCAGTGTTAAGTGAAATTTTAATGCCAGCGCACGTCACTGAATTATTTATTCTGTGGTATCATTCTCAGGATTTTTGCCACTGAAGCAATTGCTTAAGAGCGTTCTTATAATTCCATAATTAATTTGCAATCGAATCCAGTGAACTGCTGAGTCATGCCAGTCCCATATGCAATCATGTGATATTATCATACGTAGAAAGAAATTAGACCGAAGGAACTCGAAGTCTCGTTTCTACTTATCGGAAATACAATCTATCCTTGGGGGGTTTGTTTTACACTGGAGCACGTGTTTTTGCATATCGTTTCCGTTATTTTTCAGCTCAAAGCATGGGCGTCCACAGGAATTTTTGTGGGGCTGGGGGCAAAGTTTTAAATTGTTGGCATGGGGACTAAGTACTAATGAGGGTGTAGAAAGCAACCGATCGCTTCACCCTCGGCGCTCGCTCCCATGGTTAGGGGGTCTGGCATGGATGCCAACATGGGCTTGGCGTGGATCCCAACAGCTTTTGGAAGCATTTGACATGATTTGGGACCTGTTGTTAGCTTTCTGGGAGTGGGATCCTGTTTTCAGCTATATCTGAAAGTTAATTTCAAAAACAAAGCTGCATATTAATAAATAATAGTCAAGGATTAATCTAAGTAATTAAAGTGTTTTTTCACATTGAAAATCGTGTTGGGACTGTTGTAGTAATCATAATGATCAAAAGATTTGATTTTTGTAAAATATGCACAAAATCAGGGGGGAGCAGATGCTCCCCTCCTGCGGACGCCCATGGCTCAGCGACAAAAACAACTGGTGGATTAAAATAGAGACCTATAATTAGACTTCTGCCTGTAAAGGTCTCCTGTCGTGTTGGTTTACCTGACAACCTAATAAACAGGAAGACGTTTACCCTGGATTTCATTGGCTGGCACTTGCAGCAGCTGTGCATAGGTCAGGTACCGTGAAACTTGCATTCAAGGACTCGCCTTCAAGTCTGAAAAACTACGTGCAGCGATAAACCGCATCATTTAAAGTTGACGTTTGCCACGGACAGTGTGTATGTCACAAATTCTGCTTCAGACATGGATGCATTTGTAAGTGGACTAGTTTTCAGTTTAGCGTAAATATTGGTAGTACTGAGTGATCAAGGTGTTGTTATATATGGATCTGCCAAGTTTAATCTGCAAATCGTTTTGCTGTTGTGTGAAAAGGCGAGGAGAAATTGATATTAAGAGTCCTTTGTGGAGATGTATGTATCTGCGTAGCACCTATTAAGCACCTTCCTGAGACTTTTTGAAGTGCCTTTGTTCGACTCATTGTAAGACGTGACTTGTTAAGGTGACTTTTAAGGTTAAGAACTTAATATGCGACTCAGATTGACTCAGGTTTGTAGAATGTCAAGCACTTCTGGACTATAGTTAGAGTTGATGTCATAGTTTTGTGTAGGCCTAAGCGTTTTTGACCGTACGACCTTATTTACGTCTATCTCTTGCTGAATCGATGGATGGGCTGTTATACCCATGAGATCTCTTCTGAGTCAGACCTATCTTTCTATAGGATCGGACTTATAAAGTTCTGAACTGCTTTGACGTAAGTACAATTTCAGAAATGGATGAAACTGGAAGGTCTGAGGTAGGACCTCCTCCTTCAGTGCCAGTCCCAAGGCTGGTTGTAGGAATCAAGCATTATCTTTAATTTACACACACTTAATACTGCAGTGTTAGCTGTTTTTGAAGTGTGTAGGAGGTTTGTTAGAGTGCATTGAAAAGTTGGTTATAAATTATGTATGACTGCATGTATATGTATATGTTTGTATCTGTGTATATATGTATACATGTATTTATTTATGTATGTATGTATGTATGTATGTATGGAAAATTTTACATACATGTAAGTTACTTTTGTAAAGTACATTTTAAGGATTGATATCTGCCTAATGGATGTTTTGTGAATGTGCACTGAACCTGCTGTGAGATGTTTTGCTTTCTCAGTGATGTTTATAGTCTGTCTTGAGATGGGTTTGTTTTGGGGAGTTGGTTATAAGCTGCTATGAATTGATGATGTCATTTTCTTGGACCTCAGGACAGTGCCACTCGAGTTTTAACACCGACATATAAACAGGTGTACTGCTTTGTACCTTTTACAGGTTTACTGTGAAAGTTTTAATTACAGGCTACGTAGTGCTTGAATTATTTGGCTTTTATGGCAAAATCATGCACTCCTTGAGTTTGAAGTGATGACTACGTAATTTTGCATGCCTGTGCACATCAATAGCAGTCACACGATGTGTTGAGCAACTGTCCAGCAACTGAAAAATCCATTGGTGTTTTTCGGTGTGGTAACAAGCAGACTGTGCTCCATGGTAACACCAGCTGTGCTCCAGTATGATGTTACAAACTGGCTCTGATGGGCAAAACTTTATCCTGTTCAGTATCAGCTACTTGATTAGGTGTAATAGTTCGTTTAAGCAGATTACCCCAAGTTTTCAGTTTCCAGGTCATAGTGACCATAATGGATTTGAATGGTCCTATAATTGAATTGGACTGTTGGTTGATACCCTGTGTAATATGGTGCTATATAAGTTATTGGGTATTGTGTCCAAATGGGTGTAGTGAGAGTGACCCATCCAGTGTTTCTTACTTGTTCCTTCTGAGTGAACACAGGGGCAAATGGTTGCTTTATTGAGTATACTAAGCCTTGGCATTTTGTCATGGTCCTTCCATACAGCATTAAGTCCATATCCATGTTGTTCCCAAGTCTTTTCCAGTCTTTTGGCCAGTTGGCTCTGAGACACTCCTCTCCAGTCCTTGGGGAAGTCCTCGATTTTTATCCTACATTTTGAACTTCTGAGATATAGCACGGGTGTAGACATCTAGCAGGCAGCTGGAATCAAGGCCCTCCAACAATTTAAGCTTTACGTAATGAATGATTAAGCCAGTCTTAATCAGTGATGGATCATCATTAAGTGAGTCAGTAGATATATTCAGTGCCTCTGGCAAGCGACAAGACTAAGGGCCTAAGCTTTGACACATTCACCAACAGACATACGTGAAGTGGATTGACCCAAGGTGAGTTGTGTACGTGGATTGGTTGGGACCAGAATGCACCAGAATGGCGTACCAGTTCCTTTTTTATGACCAGTATTTTTTAAAACAGGATTCACAGGAACATTTCTAGATTAACCTGATGCTGGCGTTCTGGTTCTTTTTTGTTTAGGACGGAATCCCTGGTTGGTAATAGTAACTTTTAAACACGTTCCAAGGGTCGGATTAGGTTGGGGGCGGGTTTTGCCTTAATTCACACATCGTGTGCTTTATAGGGGATCAGTTGCTGCTTGTAATTCAAATGCAAACATTGAAGACATGCGCTTTGTAGCCACCAGTGTTTTACATGGACTGCAGAAGTAACCCCAGACACGACATCATATACCTGAACAATGGATACGTGAACAATAGACCTCCTGGATGGCTGCCTTTGCATTGTAGTTGACGTCTCTGATTCTTTTTCAATGCTTTCTGATTCTCAGATAAATTATTGACTCCAGGCTTTATCTTTGTAGCCACCAGTCTTTGCATGGACTGCAAGAGTAGCCTAACCCAAGACACGACATCATTTACCTGAACAACAGATCGTATCGTATTTGGAGATTTGTATAGCACCGCTCACAGCTGAGGCCATTCAGTGGTGAAGGCCCCGAGAGAAGAAAAAGGTTTTAAGCACGGAAAGGGATGTAGGAAGAGATACAGAAAGTAAGGTTACCCATAGAGAGGAAGGGGGGGGGGCATTCAACAGAGAGGGCCCTATGTTGGCAACAGATCTAGTTTGAGCTAGAGTTAGAATAGGTACTTGAACAATAGACCTTCTGCATGACTGCCTTGCATTGTAGTTGGCTTTTTGATTCTTCTTCTATGCTTGGAGATCCTCAGATAAAAATTATTGACTTCAGGGTTGATCGTTGTTCAGTGCCTGTCAGGTGAGGTGAATTTATTTCAGTATATATACTAAGAAATTCAAGCTCTCAAATCTATAGGGTAAAAATGTGAGAAAACCATCCTTTCTAATGGCTGTGATCCTCAGAGGTATGGCTCCAGAGCCTGCTTGCATGAGGGGTCCTTGGTGTAGTGCAGTGATTAAAAACCAAAGCGATATCTTGAAAGCCAGTGAGTAGATAAAATGGTCGACAATGACTCGACAGCAATAGTCCCATTTGAGCAGATTTGAAATCCGAATGCAGTGCTATTGTAAATCAAAGCCGTGCAATCACATGATGGATGTGCCACCATGAGAGAAGAAGAGCAGTCCCTTTAGCTAACCTCAGAGGCAGCTACGGGTATATAGTGTTAGCGACTTAATTTTCGTAGCCTTGGCTTACGAAGGCGGGTGGTCAGTCCTCTCCCTCGCCGTCAGTTTACCATAATAGCTGTAGTTCATGGGATTTTCCCATCAATTATTTACTCATCGTAGCTGAGTTGGCTAGGGGCGCACGACCCACGTGGAGTAGAAACCTTGAAACAAATTTCTGCCCTGATGGGGTATGAACCTCTGACCTCACAGTTGACAGTCCAGAATGCTTACGAATAGACTCTCATGCACCCCATTCATGATACTTGAATGATTAATTTTGTTTGGTGTAGTTTTTGGATTTATTTCACTTGCCTGAAAGTTTCACGACCATGACACAAGCGTTTCATACTGCATATTATTCGTGACAAATGCGTTGTAATGTTCAGCCTTTTCTTTGTTATACCTGGACCATTAATATTGTTTCTAGTGGTGCGTTGCTTGCCGTCATTCAGGATTTATTTCGCTAAGTTGTCAGTTTCGTGTACATGACTTGAATAAGTAATGGTGTGCGTGTAATGTGGTGAGCATCATTTCCTGTGAATGATTAATATGGGTTATGCCTTGGATAATCTTGATAATAATGCAGCTGGCTTCTTCTTAAATCCCTTGTGTTGCCAGCTTGGCATGCAGATCATTTCTATCAACCACAGTTATTTGCATCTTGGTTGAATTTGAGACAGAAAATACTTTAATTCTAAACACCATCTGCCATAACTTTCTCACTGTCTGCCTGCCTGACCCCTTTGGATCTTTACCTGGAACCAATTTTGACCCTACCTGCCTATAGCTTTTTGTTTTGACTGAGCGCATGTGAATAAGCTGAGTGCTGTAGAAATTTCAAGATGACAATTATTGTAAAATTGTAATGTAGGAACGATGCTACTAATATTATATGTTTCAATTGTAAATTGGAAACATTTCTGACTGGAAAATAACACTGAAGTTGTGAATGGGAAGTGGCTGTCATGTTTTGACCTTGAAGTATTTTAGTTCATCACTGTTATGTTGCAATAACTTCACAAACTTATAAATGAACTACAGTTATTATGGTATACTTATCATACTATACACAAGCATTCTAAAATAAATCTAATATTTAAAAATGTGATCTTCAGACAAATATTAAACTGATATGTAGTTTCCTTGAGTGTTGATATATATATCAAACGTTTTGCTTTTATTTACGACGCTAGTTGATTGTCCCTATACTCTGCTTCAGTAATATATTTCATCTGTTCATTAATAGCCATGGCCTACAGTGGAACAGACAAGAGACCGCTAAATTATAAGAGCATGGTGGGTATAATTTAATCCTTTCACAAAGTTATTTAGGTATATCTGGCTACTGCAACCTTTACTCCAACACTCATGTGTAATGTCCTGTCACCCGGATCAAATAACAATAAAATCGCGTAAGCTTGATTAACCTTTGCGGTGTAGTTAGATGGTAAGTTATGTAAATTTGATTCAGTACATGCAAGGCTGCATTGTTAGGCAGCAGTTAAAGAAATTAGTCCAGTCGATAGTCAAGGTGAGCTTTTATAAATAGCGCTCACTGGTTTCTTGGGTATAGAGTGTTACGAGGCTATGGTGCGGTTATTATCGATTTTATCATAGATGCTTAGCTTAATCGGTGTCTCTTGGCACTTCTGCAGTTTGTCTGATGTTATGGTAGATCCGGGCATGGGCAGACAGAAAAATGGGAGCTGAAGGAAGCAAGACCAGTGCCAGTTCGGGCACGGCTAGCTATGCTAGCACCATTGTGGACTTTCCAAACTTGTGTCGGAAAGAGTCGGAAGCAACTGCCTGGACTCTGCTCCACCAGTGCACTCTTGACAAGTGGAAAGATGGGCATGCTGGTTAGTTTTTTCTACTTTGTAAAATATAAGATGTAGCACAAATTTTTTGTAGCACAATTTACAGTACGTAATAATTTTAGACCTTACATTTTGTCGTGGTGCAGCTAGAACTGGGCTTGTTACAGAACTGAAGTTTCAAATGTTAATATTTTGTTTTGTATTTTAATTATTTGGACATTATGCTTTGTGTTATTTTAAAAATTTCATTGTAAGTTTTAGCATGACATATTGTTGTAACTGATCATAATGTACTGGTACCTGAAGATACTTTACCTGCATGCTATTTACGATGTGCTGGTTTCAATCTCTTAGATAGTCAGGTTTTGAGAGGTCCTTCAAAGGCGATATGCGATACTCAGATACATGCATACAGTACATACATATGGAAGCAAATATACATATTAAAAATATAACTGAATATAGACAACAAGTTTTAAATTTTGTTTTAACAACTCCTGATATAGCTCCATATCCATATTTTAGCACACACGTCTCATTAGTTCTGAATGTTTTTGTGCCTTTCAGATGCTGGAGGCTTTCCTGAGGCTCTGCTAACATGTGATGGCGTGATTCACAAGGACTGCAGTTTCTCCTTCTGCATGAGTCGTCAGGGCATCATCAATATCAACAAGGGCTCGTCAATCTTCAGCTTTCGCAAACGCAGCAAGTTTGCCAAGATGGCAGAACACTTTGAATACAACCACATTCCTGCTCAGATGTCATCCATAAACCACTTCCGTGTCAAGAGCGTTCTCTGTTTTCGTGACAGCCTCGTCGTGCTGCACCTTTCGCGAAACACCAACTCACAGTTTGGGCTCCTAGACCTGCGCATCAACAAATTCTTGGGCGTGTTTGGAAAGCAACACCTGGAGTTCACCAACGAGGCTCTGGCCGGAGAACTGAGTCCAGACAAGAGCAAGTGTCTCGTACGTATGCCAAACATCGGACAGCAAGGCCAGGCCGCCGCTGCGGCGCCTGTTCCATCTACCAGTTCAGTTTTTCATCTTTACGATCTTCGCACCAGAACGCTCCTGACTGAGATTGACCTGAACTTTGCCCTCTGCCATTTCTGCTTCGATCCGCGTTTCAACTGGAGACGTATTGCAGTGACCAACTTTGAATCGGGTCAGAACAACAGCCTGAGCGTCGTTGAACTGGATGCATGGAACGTTCTGAGCACAAACCCACGTGTGAGCGACACAAGACAGACTCTGTACCCGTTTATGAAGGATCTCTGCTACACCCGCGACGGATCGCTGCTAATTGCTACAATCCTCGACACCAACTGCTTCTGCCGAGAGAAAAAGACGCGAAACTATCGTCCTATCAACTGCAGCATATACGTCTTCAACGGCGACTCGACCGAGACTCTACACTGTATTCAGTACCGCCGCTACACATGTACGCAGCACAACTGCCCCGTCAACTACAAGCCAGTCTTCTCCGTGTGCGGTAATCGGATGGCCGTCGTTATGGACATAACGGATGATGTAGCGCAGCACTACGTACAGATATACAAACTACCGACCACTCTGAACTTGCAGAACATGTGCAGGGTCATCATACTGCAGAACTATCCCCTTTGTAAGCTCACTGATCTACCGTTGCCCACAAAACTCATCAACTATCTTCACTTTAAGCCGGACTTCGACTGAGAAGACGAAAGAAACACCGGGGGTTCTGACCGAATTCGTTACCCACTTTAAATTGCCAGAAGGATCGCAAGTTTTATCAGATTCTCTTGCTTGCATATGTGTGTCGTATTTATTTAGTATGTGGTGTTGCAAGAGTAAGTTTGTGTTAGTAGTTTAGAAAACAGAACCTTTTCCGATCAGTCATCATTCCTGATCGGTTATGTTGTTATATGTGTCCAATATATTTATGGTGTGTAAGTATCTGTACGTTTTTGAAGTGTTAATGTCATTTCTGAAATCTGGTCAAGAACCTAAGACAACCTCTTGGTTAGTTTAATGTACATAGTGTATCAAGTGTGTAATAGAGATTCCAGGTCAAAACTTCTTGTTCTACAGGGACTGTAGTTTAGTACCAGCAATTGGTACTGAGAACTTAGCTAGAAATTGAGCCAGTAAGAATTTCTCTGCTGCATCTCCTAAGTGCTTAATTGGATGGGTAATTATTTGAACTGAAATATTTTCTCTGTACTCATTGAACTGTACGTGCGTTGTAAATGGTTGTTCATTTTTACACTTTTTCATATGAACCAAGTCTGTCACGCCAAACAGGTGTCAATATGGGAATATGACAACATTAAGCTGTTGACCTTCATACCCATAGCTGTATTAAAACTGTGTAAATGTTGTGATTTGGAGAGACGTAATGAGGCAAGTCGGCAAGATTAATGCCAATACAACACAGGGTTGTAGTTGTGGTTCGTGATGAGGTTTGAGCAGTGTGGTAGAGAGGTTTGAACATGGTAGGGGCTTAGTGGCAAAGTTTTTGCATGTGTTGCTGGATATGGGTTGTTTGAAGTAGCGAAGTCCCCTTCGGCTTTAGGCGTGTGAACATTAACTGTTGTTGGTTGGTATTTTGTTAATGCTTTTCTTTAGACCAACTTAAAATTGAACTTGTGTTGATTTTTACCTTTTACATATTTGAATAATAATAATAATAACATATTACAATAATGTAAGTAAAAAAACGAAAACTAATGTGTTAAACAGCGCAAAAGCAAGATGAAAAAGAATACTCACAGCAAAAATGAGTTGCTTACAGAAAATTGCAGGAATTTCAAGACTACCGAAATTGGAAATAATGACTTCATAAGACAGTTCCTAGATATCCAAAGAACCCTGATGGACAAAGTCATTCAGTGAAGACTCCCGATAGTTTGGCTATGTCAAAAGAATGCCAACTGACTGAATCCCACACACTGCATTACAAGCAAGTTTCAAAAGAAACAAACAAATATAAAGACTACTAGATAGACAAGATAAACCAAGGCATAATGTGCCTTGGACTAAACATGCACTGCAGCACTGGGCTTGACAAATGACAGAAAAAACTGGAAATCATTTATTCGTACTAATTGCCGCCAGGAACTGATACTGATAAATGTACTAAATTATTCCTCTCCGTTTCATCATTCACTATAACCAAGAATCCGCTACAGATTCTAGCATGCATACTATTTTTTCCAGACAATTGCTTCCTTTGTTGAAGACTTAGGCCTGCTGCCATTTATGTACAGCTCTAACAAAAGTATTTTCTATGCGTATGTAATTATATTCGGGGACATTTTTGTAGCACCTTCGTAAACATCTTGAAAAAACTCTATTCTATCTCCTAGTGCCAATTATTTTGCAACAGTCTGAACTATTGGGTGTTTACAAATATTCTTTTCAAGTCTTACAAAGTTCGATGCTTCAACAACAGTACCTTAATGTTGACTTGTAGGTTTTTGTTTTGAGTATAAATGTACATTTTTTGTGATTATATTTTGTTTATAGTTGTTACAGAACTACCCACACGCACACATACATTTGTGGCAGTAATAACTCCAGTACATCTCTTTCAGTTGTAGTCTTTTTTAGTGGCGTTTTTCAGAAGATTGACTGTAATGGTTACTATATATACTACAAGCATTTCTTCTATTCCATCAAAATTAATCTAACGAAATTACAGTTTTGAAAGCTGGTTAATGATAATGACTTCTCACGACTCTTGTATGCAAACTGAAATTAGGTCAATGTGAACTCAACTCATGAATGTGCTCAACATAGGGGATACTGTGGTGTGTCAAAGCGTAACATGGCTGTTTGATGCATTACTAACAACGCTGCCACAATCACTTTTTACAAGACTGCTGTTTGAAATATAAGTTTGTTATTAAGAATTAAAACTCTATCAATCTGGGCGATTGCTAAATTTGATTCATTCCTAATGCTTTCTTGCAAAACTTGCAATTTTATCCACTGAAAACTTCCACATCTTGAAACAAGTGAACTTGTATCTTATGTTTAACCACTGTAACATTAATAAACATGCTGAATAACGGTATCTTAATATATGACTTGTATTTTGTCTAAGGAGTGCTAGTCAAAAAAACACTGGATTTTCAGAAAACACGGACGACTTGCTTTATTTCAAATGCATTAAATGTAGCACTCAAGGTATGAGGGATATGTTTGAGAAAGATTCAATCTGGTCTCACACCTACGAGTTTAAAAAAATTAACAGTTGCTGTGCAAACGATAAAGCAAAGCACAGAACAGCAATCAAGTTTAAACGATGTTCTTTCGGCGGCCAACTGGAGACAGACGAATGAGTCGATGCTGAATTGCTGATGCGTAGGTGGAAGTTGTGTTTGGGTGAAAGGAACTACTTCATGTACTGTGCCAGCCACCGAAACGCTTCGCCATAGCCCTGCTTCTTTAGAACACTACACATGAACAGTTCCAGTGGACGTTGCTCAGAAATGACTTCAGTTCCCTTCAAAATCAACAAGACCGTGACAACACAATTAGGCTGTGCGTATATATATGTAGTCTGTTTCACTGTCGTCAAAGATTGTCTGGCGAGATTTTGACTGAACTGACCCCGAATTTTTACCTGCCTGATTTTACAAACCAGCAACCATCGACTACTGCACCGTCGTGCATAACAACACTACAGAAGTTGATTTGATTTAAACTGCGGAAAGATTTTCCAGTAACTGCTTGTGTGAAGAGAGACACTTTTAAGAATCTGAAATTTAAAGGCCTGTTATAGAGATGGTTTTTCACTCTTAGACCACACTATATGCATTTTGAGCATTGTCACTCTCCATCGTGAACACTTGCTGGATTTGTCGAGACTTGCTGTAGAAGACGTTAAATCTAGTGTTTACCTTATGCATTTTTTTTGTATTGCTCGATAGTGTAGTGGTTAGCCAGCTGGACTGTCAATCGAGAGATCAGGGCTCAAATCCCCACCAGGCGGAAATTTAGTTCGAGATTTCTGCTCCACCTGTACCCCTAGCCAACTCAGTTATAATGAATACACAGACTGTATACACTGTTGACGGGAAGATGAAATAGCAAAGGACAGGACGGGCTAGCTACCCGCCGTCATATGCCGAGGCTAAGAAAATGAAGTCGCTAACACTTCATACCCATGGCTGCCTCAAGGTTAGCTTAAGGGACTGCTCTTCTTCTTACCTTTTGCATTACTATCAAGCAACAGAAACCAATCAGTGATAACCTATCAGTAAAATATTAGCAGACTGTCTTTCACCTTGCCAGTCGTCTTATTGTGGAGTTCAAAGAAGGCTCTGATCTCGTCTTCACTTGCTGCTCCTGGCTTGTCGATTTTGTTGGCCAATATTAATACTGGTATGTGGGCGATCTGATCGTCATTCAGCATGCTCTGTTTAATCAAATCAAGCACAGGCACCACTAAGTGAACCGTTAACATCATTCTGAGTTATTGAGTTATTTTCTTATCTGGAGTTCCAACATTGAGAATCTTGTAAACTTGACTAACTCCATGTAACTCCATAATAAAAGGCTTTATGCAAGTTACTTCATACCTAGCACATCACCTCTAGGACTAAACACTCATAGTCATGTACCAGTATAAGGAATATATTTTCCTACCTTACCAGTTTTCATTGGGGCTAGAGTAAACCAGTACTCCTGCAAGACTGTGAACATGTCCGCAGTGATTCTTAAATCACAACATAATTGTGGCAGTTATCATGCACAAGCTACAAAAATTCTTTGTCCGTCAAAATACTTTTTGAGATGTGAACTTACATAAAATTCATGTTTAGATTCTCTTATTCGCTCTCTGTCAAAGGCGTCGACGACAAACACGATACCATCAACTACCGGAAAATAATCCCTCCAGACTCGACGGGCTGCAGAAAGCAAAATGGGCAAAATCAGTGTTTCTTATTGTCCTTATGTATGTATAAGTATGCATGCATGCATGTATATCTACCTATAATCTGTTTCTAGTCAACTGACAGAAAGACTAAGGTAAACTTTTTCAAGCAAGAGATCAAAAAGTAAGGAACCTACAGATGATAAGCAAAGCAGCAAAAATGTTTTGAAATTCCTTCTGAATAGAATTTTCAGTCTGGGAATAGCAGCATTTACTCTCTGCATCAAGACTGACCTTGATGTTTCCTTTTGCCAAGATTCCAAAGGTATTTCTGTACCAATGTGCCCTATAACCTGCATCTCAATTTTGTGGCTTCATGTACCACAAATATGACCAAATATACATTCATCAAAAATCTTTACATAGCAAGTTCAGAGACCTGCAGACTGAAGTGTCACTTTATAAGACTTAATGAACGTTTCTGCATACTATTTCAAAGAGCATGGCAATACTAATATTTCAGTTATATTGTACAAGCTATTTTCCAGTTTGCTGCTAATTACCTTCTGATTTCAGTTTTTAAAGCCTATTTACTTACCTTGCTGATGGCCGCCAAGGTCAAATGTAGTGAAGAGTACACCTCCCATTGTCAGTTCCTCGGAAGCTTTGACACCACAAAAACACCTATTAGCTTCAAAATTTGCACTTGCAGAAGATATAGACAGAGGTGGCAAACCTTTTTAAGGGGGCATGCCAAAAGTGCCACTAAATCAATTTTAAAAATGCTCTCTTGTGCCCCTCTGAATTTTGCACAGTATGGGTAATTCTTATACAGAATCTAATTGAGCACCTCCGAGTAGCCCTCTTGAAGAGGCTCTATATAAATGTCCTAATGAATGAATGAATGAATAAGCATAAGAAAATGAAATACAGTAAGACATTATATCAAAGATGCTTTTAGGAAGGTGTTAAAATAAAACCCTCATAAAAATGTATATTCCTAGAGTGATTGGGTATTCAGAAGTTTGATATTTTGACGGAGGCTCTAAATTCCAGGGAGCCAAAACTTTTTATGTGTGCCACTCTGGGCACGCGTGCCACGGGTTTGCCACCTCTACTATAGTCAATAACTGTTTCAATAACACCTCTGCAGAGACTGCAGTCATAAAAAACTGAAGATAACTATGAAGTGAATAACTAGTGACCTGTGCACGTTTGAAATGGTTAAGTGGCTGTTAATCATACAAAGCCATACTTAGTATTTAACACCACATGATTTGTACAATGTACATTGCTCTTGCCTGTATATGTGACATAGCTTATTACAACAGATGTGCTAGATTCTGCAGAAAGAAACCAAGTAAAAAAGACTTAACATATGACAATGAATTAGCACATTTACAGATTTGATAAGTTTGTGTTAGGAAAGAACCTGAAGCAAGGATTTGACCAAATGTTATTAGTATGATTATATTAGAATGCATCATACCATAAGTCGTGCAAAGCACAGGCACAAACGCCAATCAAATGCTTAGCAAATCAATTCGGCTACATTCTCTGGTCAAACAACAAACAACAGCAAACAATGTTAGTTGCATTCGTTTCACGATCAAGACTAGCATACTCCGTACTTCTCGTCACAACTTTCACATCCCATTACTACCATCTAGATACCATCTACATACCATCTACATACCAAGCAGCCATTAGTCTCAAACTCTGTCCAGTAAACAACATTCAAATACTGGCATTTACTGATTCACAAAAATAATTAAGAATAAATATCAACAACCTTAGTTCATTAAGTGATCATTGTTCTAGCTTATTCTTGACACCAACTTTCAGTTTAGATATATTGATTTAAGGTTGCAACTACCCATAAAGTTCTGATATATAATAATGTAGTTCTAATTAGTGGTTAGATGCCTTGCATACAAGCAAATGAAACAACAACGGTTTCAGAAGTTAACATTTCAACTGAAGTCAAAGCTGCAGACAAGTCGAACACTCAGACAATGCAGAAGCTCAGCCAACGTAACTTACTGGGATGTAGCGTTGGTACAGGCTGAGTCATGTGACCCTCTTTAAGAACACTGAGCAGAGTCGTCTTGCCCGCATTGTCTAGACCCAGGAGTAGTATCTTGCCAGATTTTTTATACAGGCCTGTGGTCAATGAATAACAAAAGTCAAATTCACATACAATTTTCAGCCAATTATATCCGCCAGTGCAGGTATTTAACTAAAGTTTCACCACAAAAGTTAATACTGGTTACGTATGATTACTTGGACGCAGTGGTGTAGCGGTATGTTCTGTGCCTTGTAACTGGAGGGTCGCAGGTTCGAATCTACCTCAAGCCACTGCAGTGACCTTGGACAAGTTGCCCACCCACAATGTCTGTGAGGAAGGCAATGGGAAACCGCTTTCACTCACCTCACGCACAAAGCCAATGGACCTGCCTCTGGGCAGAGAACTCATCATTATGATTACTTGTTCACAACAGTCTCCATGCACACCCTGATATTCATTTATACCTACCAAATGCCTAGACATTTAGCACATAAAAATTACTGAGTGTCTTGATAGTTATGGCAAGCAGATCGTAAACAAACAACATAATATTTACCTAGGTACTTAAGCAGGCCTGTAAACCAGTCCCAGATAAACATAACTGTGAACTTCAAAATTTTGTTGCACCGTCTTCAAATCTACAGATGCAAAACCACAAAAAATTCTTGTCAGCTTTCCAGCACAGCGTAATGAAGGTTGGGATCAATGTTTTTTGTCCATTATAATGGACAAAAGACAGCGATACCAACCTCATTTACTCACAAAAATACATTATTTCCTCACTAAAAATTATTAAAATAAATTAGGCCTACTTTAACTACTTATTTATTACATATTTACATTACAAAAACTAAATGAAATTGCTACGGATGAGAAGTCAATGGTACAAGCACCATAACCTTTGGAACCTAACTTTTTACGTCGACAGTAATAATAACCACGTCAATAGGATTAACAACGTTTCCAAAGTTTATGACGGAATCGTTTTTAGAAATATTTTTCCAAATGCGATACAAATGCGATAAACTAGGCTAAGTTGTGAATGAATAAGTTTTAAAAGGTTACAAACTTTGGCCACAAATATCTCATAACAATACCTCAACACAAACTCGTACATAATTATTGAAAGAAGCCTGCCGTGGTTCAATGTTAATGCTGCGTTTTCCTCGTCATCGTCATCTACTTCATCATTTGTTATTAACATAGGATTTTAAAGCAAGAACGTCTTAAATTGTAAAATTCATATTTAACTTGGAATTTTTAAATTGTTTTTCAAAATGAGGGATTAGAAAATGAAATAGGTGTCTAATTTTAAACGAAAAACGGCTACACGGTGACCAGAGTCGTCGATCGTCTGGTCGATGCTCTACCGGTGTTTTTAATCTAGGTTAACGATCGAGGGCTCGCCGGAATGGTGCACAAGATGAAGAAAAGTGGCCCTATGCTGGAACCTACAGAGATACCACGAGCTTAAGTGGGGGGGTGCGTAGAGTGCAAACAACAGGCTTAATTGCAGCTTTTACTGAGAGCGGAATACAAAAAAGAAGTGCTGATTGCCAGCAACGTACCGGTAACTAGGAGTTTTCGTTTTTTTGTGGTGGGGGGGGGGCTTAAGCCTTGAGTATGGCAACATGAATACAGTGTAACATACGGTTATATCGAATAGCAGTAAATGGCCTGGCCACAATAACTGAAAACAAATACAAATATAGCTCTGTTTTTTTTATCGTACCTGCTTATATCGAAGTCTATCTTTTACCGAATGCTATGTTCGGTCCTAATCGAACAATGAATGGTCCTGCAGATATTGGCCTAGTTGTAGCTGACTTGTGAATAATAATTAACAGATGCTTTGTTTCCCGACTGCCTCCAGGTCACTGGGAGGGGGTCAGTCTATGTTTACATTAATTTCACTATTGTTCCGTAGCCTCTGTGCTGACCGCAGTCCTAGATATAGTCAGTCTTGTTGTCAAGACCATAAACCTCAAGACCAAGACCAAGACCAAGACCTTGAACCTCAAGACCAAGACCAAGACCAAGACCTTGAACCTCAAGACCAAGACCAAGACCAAGACTTTGAACCTCAAGACCAAGACCAAGACCTTGAACCTCAAGACCAAGACCAAGACCAAGACCACAACCCCAAAATCACAATCATATCCACACTATTCCTCAGAGGCGTATATATATATATATATATATATATATATATATATATATATATATATATATATATATATATATATATATATATATATATATATATACAGGGGCGTCTATCCCCCCTAGGTCATTGGAGCAACGTCCCTTTTCCCCCTCTTCTTCCCCCCTCCCCGTTCCTTCCTCCCCTAAAATGGTGGCACACACACTGACAGATCTCTCCCCCCCCATTTCTTGTATGAAGCATTTGCTCCAAGGTTTCTATGGTGTAGACGCCCCTGTATTTCTTTTCTCTTGGGAGCGCCTCTGAACGGTTCACCCTACTAGAGGCGCTTTATAAATGTTTAAATACAATACAATACAATACAATACAATACAATACAATACAATATATATATATATATATATATATATATATATATATATATATATATATCAGACACGATTAACCTTGGTATTAACCTGGTCAAACGTAGCCAAACCGTGTGTGTGTGTACACACACACACACACACACACACACACACACACACACACACACACACACACACACACACACACACACACACACACACACACACACACACACACACACACACACACACACACACACACACACACACACACACACACACACACACACACACACACACACACACACACACACACACACACACACACACACACACACACACACACACACACACACACACACACACACACACACACACACACACACACACACACACACACACACACACACACACACACACACACACACACACACACACACACACACACACACACACATTCTGAGATTGTGAGGGCAATGAGGGTGAGGAGTCATATCAGGCCACCAGTATGAGAGTAGGTCAATATACGGACTTGACCTACAACTCCGCATCCCGATATGACTAAGATGTCAACCATAAGACGGAGAGCGAGGGTGCATGATGTAAGATATTTCCAAGAGGAGTGTAACTGTGGCCCAGATCTTTGGCGCCTGGCCTGCACACTGATCGCGGGGGTCATTCTGCCGGGGTTACCTGTGTGGCTGAAAGTCTAACTGCCTGTGACTCAGTTCGTCTGGCTCTCGGTTGACCAGACAAGAGCTATTTATTATTGGCTATGAGCCAGAGGTGCGACCGTTATTGACCGCAATGGCGCGGAAAAATTTAAAATTTTAGGTCGGTCTTGGTCTTGGTCTTGAAAAACCAAGACAAAGACTTTGAACCTCAAGACCAAGACCAAGACCAAGACCTTGAACCTCAAGACCAAGACCAAGACCAAGACTTTGAACGTTAAGACCAAGACCAAGACCAAGACTTTTAAAAACGAACTCGAGCGCACTCGAGACCAAGACCTTGGTCTCGAGGACAACAAGACTGTATATAGTGCAGTTGCGGATTTAGCTAAAGTATAATAGGAGCGAGGGATGGATTCCCTGCACCCTAGGCCCTACTTAGCTACAATCCGGCGCCCCTACGTTCAGCTCGGAGCGCGTTGAGCCGTAGAACGTGAGGCCTCTGGGATTCCCCTTCGCCAATACGCAAGCAGTCCTGGATCTCGTCACTGCTACTGCCTCTTCAAGGGTGTTCCATGACCCATATTACAAGGACTCTGACATTGCTAAACCTACTAGTTGTTGGTCATCATTACGACCTTTACTATAGAAGTGTACAATTTAATAATGGCGCCGCAAAAGAGAAAGAATCCACTAGCAGTTGTCAGCTGGTGGATAGAATGTCACGACACCGAAAACTTGTTCACATGTTGCTGAACTTTAGCACATAATAGCCTAAGCACCAGGGTCCGATTTGTCAAAAAAGAAGCAGGGGGGTCGAAAATCTAGGCCTATATAAAAATGACTAAGCCAAAAAAACACTGGTGGTTATCTTGTTTGACTTGTGGGGAGGGGGCGGTAACCAGGGACACTTTTGAACTCATCTGGTAAAAAAAGAGGTGTTTTCAGTTGGAGTTTTAGCTAAAGTAGCCTACTAATAGGTGGGCCCATGGGCGCCCAATATAGTGGGCCCTTTCTGCAGCGGATTTGTTGCCTTTGTTGATGCGCAGTCTTCAACAGGGACAACCCGCATACCAACAGTTAAAACATGTCATACTGACAATTGCGTGTTAAGCGCAATGTTTAAATTTTTTATTTATTGTCAGTTTAAAATATATATATATATGAAAATAAATTGGGAAGACCATTTTGCTTATAGCCTAAATAATGTGTCTTCTCTTATATCAATAGGTAAACAATAATTTCTCAAATACAAAACAAAAGGATAAGCTTTAAGATTCTTAGCCAGCTTTTGATAGTTGTTGATACAGACAGACAAAGAAAAAAACAGTGGTAGGCGGGACCTCCTAACTAAAAACACATAGCTTGAGTCAGTTAATTAGGTCAGTTAGGCCTGCTGCTAGGTCTAAATTAGAATAGGCCCAATAGAGACTTTGCACACTTTTCTATTTGCAAAGTCATTAATAAACTGATTAAAATCCAGCCCCGGGTAGAATATAACTCTCTATTCTCAACACTGCGCAGGATGGATACGTCACTCATGTGTCATACTTGTGCGAAGCCTGTTCTTAATTAGGCCTAATTATATTCATCTTAGACAATGAGCGTTCAGTTGTACATGAACTGCTCCTGACGTTTGTTGAGGCCTGTGCTACTTGCATTGTGTTTAAACAATTTGACAAAATAAGAAAACTGTATGATCTCATTGCCAAGGCTTTCATCGAGGGCATCGCAGATATTGCTCCAAGATTTTTCGGTGAGTTGTGTATTTTCTTCATCACTATATGATTCAAGCCTATATATAAAAAAAACCTTGAGCAGAGTAGTTCGTATGATGCTAACCTTTTTGTCAACTCAGTTGTGAAATGATTAACGATGGGTAGAAAAGTGTTAATCCGAAACTTCTCTGAAGCAGAGTGCGCAGCTTCTGGCGTTCGACTATAATTAGTAGGAAACGTGCGTTTTGATGACGTGCTCTTGAATATATTCTGCTATTCCACAGCAGAGTGAGACTCAACTGAGCGGGAACGTTGTTGAACTGTTCGACAACAACTGCAGTATCACCAGTGACACACAGGCTCATAATTACGAGTCTGCATTTTATCCATCGTCCACGTGAGAACAGATGTACTTATACATGTAGCTGTTGCTTAAGGAAATTAGTAATAGGAGCTAGCTCGTGTCTTTGCAAGTACTTTCTCAGTTTCTCTATAACGCTTCATGACCTCTTTATTAAATTGAAGGAATTAAACTTTAAAATGTAACTAAAAGTCGTGTTTTTGTTTAAAAGTAAACGAATGAATATAGTAACTATATTTTGAACACGAAGGACAACTTTCACAGCAGACCAAGTAACATGAAGAATGTAGACTGCAGTCGTGTATAGTCAGTGCGGTGTGTACAGCCAAGCGCTAAGAGAGACATAGAGAGAGACAGACTGCGACAGCGACAGGGCGAGAGAAAGCGAGAGAAAGCGAAAGAAAGAAAGAGAGACAGAGACAGAGAGAGACAGAGAGAGAGAGAGAGAGAGAGAGAGAGAGAGAGAGAGAGAGAGTGAGAGAGAGAGAGAGAGAGAGAGAGAGAGAGAGAGAGAGAGAGAGAGAGAGAGAGAGAGAGAGAGAGAGAGAGAGAGAGAGAGAGAGAGAGAGAGAGAGCGAAAGCGAGAGCGAGCAAAAGAACAGATGTTCGTCTGTCCTTTGCTGTCTCACTCGGGAGATATAATTTCAAGGAGATATTATTTCAGACCTTCATTTCTTAGCGCTGGAGCTGAGTGCATACCGTTGATGTATGCAGTGAATGTACGCCTGAAAAGGAGAATCTGGCTGTAGGCCCCTATATTAGTGTACATGCGAATGAACGTATCTTCATATATCTTTCAGCATCTCTGCAGGGTCGATGAGGGTCAACCCCGACAGGCCGACACGTTAGGGTGAGTGGGTAACCTAGACAGACATACGTCTGTGCCACTGTGGCCCGGTGATCCTGCATACCACGAAGCATCCGTCACATACAGGCTATAGTACTGTTCAGGCTGCAGCTCAAACTGCAGAGATGCTGAAACCTAAACGGGATTGTAGCACTTTGAACACCGTAGGCTAAATATTATGTCATCAGATGGAACAACCGGCCAAATTTAAAATTTGTGTGTTAGGACGAAAATCATAGTGGAATCGTTTCGTGTAGGACTGTGAATAATAAATTTGAGGGGGTCAAGACGACCCCCCGGGGGTCGGCTAAAGGCTAGAAGCATGGGGGTCAAAAAAAGAAGCAAGGGGGTCCAACCCCCCCGACCCCCCCGGCAAATCGGACCCTGCTAAGCACTGTGTAGTGTAAGCAGACCTGTGTGATCAGTGGCGTCTACCAATGGTGGAGTGTGGAGAACGATCTCCATCGAACTTCAAAAGTGGGGGGTTTGACATATTTTGACTGAAAGTGGGGGTTGCATTTTTTCATGATAGCTCTTTTGTCCCGTGTGATAATATAGCCAAATCCACCAAAGCTAAAATATTTAAAATCCGAAAAGGTCCAAAATTTTTTTTCACGCTACGAGCGATAATTGCTCTGATTCTCTTTGGGCACTGTCAGTCTAGACGTAGACTCAGCACCTATTAGGGCCTAAAGTAGAAAACATTCAGCTAAGTTATCCATTTATTCATTAATCTGTAGGCTGATTAATTCGCTTATTTTACGACGCCGTCATATCAAAGACGATTGGCGTCTCTCCCACTGCAGAATCTCAGAAAACACCAAAATGTGTATTTCAGGGGGTAAATTTGGGGGGGGGGTTGATTCTCCATTTACTTTGGGGGGGGGGGTTAGACGCCACTATGTGTGATTATTATAAAACATTAGGTGTACAGTATATACTAGATAAAATACAATCATGCAGGCCTACTTTCAGTCTTGACAGACGTTGACGTAGCCTATGTAGGCTACTCGTGCGTGTCATTTATCAAAACTTCAGCCTTGCAATATTAGAGACTTCGGAAACTGAAATACGCGTGCATTCGGCATTGCATGGATTTCACAGAAACGGGATTGCCAGAATCATGAACTGATTGCTAGAATCGAGAACTGGTCAGTCTTGTTGTCAAGACCTTAAACCTCAAGACCAAGACCAAGACCAAGACCAAGACCTTGAACCTCAAGACCAAGACCAAGACCAAGACCTTGAACCTCAAGACCAAGACCAAGACCTTGAACCTCAAGACCAAGACCAAGACCAAGACCTTGAACCTCAATACCAAGACCAAGACCAAAAAATCACAGTCGTATCCAGACTTCTATTCCTTACTAAAAAATTGTCAAGTCGGACGACTCGTTATTTTAATGAAAACATTAGTTTTTTTCTTTTAATCAAGCAAAACAACTCTAAATGGAGACTGCAGAGAATTCCGAAATCGTATTTACAAAGGTCCCTCATGCGAAATGTTATTCCAAATGCCTGTTGAATTTTTATAAAAACCAATATGCTCAGAATTTTCTGACCAAGACGTGACCTGTGGGGTCTCATAAAAATTCAGCCATGTGAAAAAACCAGTCTTGTTGTCCTCGAGACCAAGGTCTTGGTCTCGAGTGCACTCGAGTTCGTTTTTAAAAGTCTTGGTCTTGGTCTTGGTCTTGAGGTTCAAGGTCTTGGTCTTGGTCTTGGTCTTGAGGTTCAAGGTCTTGGTCTTGGTCTTGGTCTTGAGGTTCAAAGTCTTGGTCTTGGTCTCGCAAGACCAAGACCGGCTGTCAATATGAACAGTCATTTAACAGAACTCAAGAATTCTGTATCAAGCCTGCTTGCATCATACGACCAATATCTATGGACGGATACAAGTCTTGTTGGTCAGGAAAACCCATTGGCAGCAGCAACAGTTATTCGGTATCAGACGGAATGATAAACCATGGGAAGATTTCAAAAGGACTCACTATCTGTGCATTTACATCCAGTGCTTGAAAAGCTTCTTTGTGTGTGTCAGCGACTTCAGCACCTGTAGAACGTATTTTTTCACATGGCTGAATTTTTATGAGGCCCACCAGGCACGTCTTGGTCAGAAAATTCTGAGCGAATTTGTTTTTATAAAATACAAAAGGCATTTAGAATAATAGTTTGCATATAGGACTTTGAATACAAAATAATTCGGATTTCTCTGCAGTTTGCATTTAAAGTTAGTTTGCTTGAATAAAATAAAAGACTCATGTTTTCATTAAAATAGCGAATATTCCGACTTGACAATTTTAGAAGTCTTGACCTGATTGCGATTTTTTGGGTCTTGGTCTTGGTCTTGAGGTTCAAGGTCTTGGTCTTGGTCTTGGTCTCGAGGTTCAAAGTCTTGGTCTTGGTCTTGGTCTTGAGGTTCACGGTCTTGGTCTTGGTCTTGGTCTTGGTCTTGAGGTTCAAGGTCTTGGTTTTGGTCTTGGTCTTGAGGTTTAAGGTCTTGACAACAAGACTGGAAAAAACACGGTCTACAAGACTAGTGCTGAAATCCCTAGCACACAAAGCAGCTTTTCAAGAACCGGATGTAAATGTAGAAATTAATCATTAGTCTGTTTTGAAATCATTCCATGGTAAATAACCGGAAGTCAAAATAATTGTCCAAAAACAACAGTGAAGCCTCATTCACACCGTGTAAATACTAAAGCAATAACTGTATGAGTAATTATTGGATAAATTTTTAAAATTCTTGCCTTTTGTTAAAATTAATGACTGTTCATATTGACAAAAGTCTTGGTCATGGTCTTGCAAAACCAAGACCAAGACTTAGAACCTCAAGACCAAGACCATGACCAAGACCTTGAACCTCAAGACCAAGACCAAGACAAAGACCAAGACCTTTGGTCTCAAGACCAAGACCAAGACCAAGACTTTTAAAAACGAACTCGAGTGCACTCGAGACCAAGACCTTGGTCTCGAGGACAACAAGACTGGTATAGTGACTACATAGGGGTTGAGAAAGACTGAGATAGGAGGAGGATCGGGTGGAGCGGGTAGCCTGGATGATGAAGAGATCACGGAGGTAGGCCTACTTGGACTGGGAATATTGTAGGGAGTTGCAGCCTTGCAAGTTGCAGGTTAGTGATAGGACTTTGAATTGGATTCGCTCTGAGATTTTTTGCCAATGGAGTGATTTGAGCATGGTAGCGATATGATTATGTTTGGGCGTTGACAGCCCTCGCTATAGTGAGTTTTGGATAAGTTGAAGACGCTTGATGTGGGTGGATTCAAGTTTGGGGAAGAGAGAATTGCAGTAATCAAGCTTTGAAAGAACAATGGAGGTAGCAATGGCGGAAGCAATTGTAAGGTCGAGCATGGGCCGGATGCATCGGAGGTCACAAATGTGGATGAGGCAGGAGCGCCAAGAGGTTGGAGATATGGTAACAGTAGGAAAGGTGTAGATAAAAAGTAATACCAAGATTGCGGACGGGGGAGTCAGAGGTGAGGGTAAGAGACGTCGAGTTAGTCAATAGGTGTTTGGAAAGGTCAGGGATATTTTTATTTGACCAGGTAGGGCTGGAAATGATGAATTATGTTTTGGAAGGGTCAAGATGGAGGCGATTGGATGACATCCAAGGAGATGTACGTTGATAAGCAATAAAGAGACAGACAGACGGAACGCACAGAGAGACAGGCACTGATTGACTGGCTGGCTGACTGATTGACTGGCTGGCTGATCGACTGATTGACTGACTGACTGACTGACTGACTGACTGACTGACTGACTGACTGACTGACTGACTGACTGACTGACTGACTGACTGAATTACTGATGGAGTGATGGCTTATAATTAGATAAGCTTACTTTTGAACTTTTTTCTTTTGTTTTCTATCCTTTACAACTGGCTTAGACTTGCGAGGAGTCGTTATGGTACTTGTAGTTGCTACTGTGGCAGTCTGCTGCACAAGGGCATTCTGTACCATAGTCCATTGAACTTGTGGCGCTTGCCTCAAAGCTGCAGCGATGGCTGATGCTTTGCTCGGAGCCCTGGTCAGAGTCGCTGCAGGAATAACTAATTTCCCCATTTTCAAACCTTTGAAACAAAGCAACCTGCTGACCGTTTGTTTATCGTTTAGACTGTGCAACGAAATCACGTCAAGATCTGGACGAGTCAATAAAGAATTGTTTATAAGCCAAATATGATCACAAATAGGGATCAAGCTAGAGGGATGGAATGGAAAACTGTAGCAATGATTGAGGTCCTACTCACACCTCAGTTGAGGAACTCTCCAGCTTCCTTCCGTCCACCTGATGTTTGATTTATCGAAACCTTCCCTTGCGACTATTTGCTTTTCCTTCCGTCCACCTGATATATATGACACAAAATACAGTTCTGAACCAACTATGCATGGTTGCCATAGTGATTTCGTCTTACCGAACGTCCTTGAGTAAGCTAGCCAACCATTTCACATTGCTTAAGCTTGCAACTAGACGATTACAAGCTTATTTAACAAAAAAGATAACTAAATTGGTTATGACGATATATATGCAGTACTCACGATACGTAGTGGGCGCCCTATTTATGGTTCCTTATAGTCTTGTAAGCTTAAATATACTTTCTGGTTTCCACAAGCAGAGAACTGTTAACGATCGGTCATTAGGCCTATGCTCACGTACTCTATTTATGGATCTAGGTATGGATCAATATCCAACGCACAATCAATGTCTGCCAAAGTCGTTGATTCACCTCAGTCTGCTGGCTAGAGTTCGCTCCAGAATAACTTTAAACTGCATAAATTACAACATCAATAGGCCTATGTGATTTGTCGTTGGCCTGGCAGCATTGTGAGAGGGCTATTGTCGGGAGCAAATACACTTACATGGCAGAAACAGCCGCCAGGACTTTGCGGTCTCAGCCTGCTCGTCTCGGGCTACCTGTCCGCCCGTTCTGCTGCTTGCATGGCCTGACTGCGGAACCTATGACAACGCCGCGTTTTCAGGGTAGGCCGGCTAATTTAAAATAACTTGCAGCTATGGGTCTCGACACCAACACGGTCTTGGTCTCGGACAATCTGGAAATAAAAATTGGTCTTCGTATTGGTCTGTAATGTGCCGGTCTTGATAATGATATTCCGGTCCTGTTCTTGGTCTTGAATTAACCTTCTATCTTAATTGTGGTCTATCTTGCGTCTATGGCCTTGGCTGTGGTCTTGAGCATGTGGTCTTGAGCGCCAATGGAGTATTCTTTTTATACTTACTGGTATAAAACGACAAGAGACCTTGTTGTTTGCTTCTTATCGGATGCGATAAGACAACGCGAAGACAACCATAGCCGCCGATGTTCTATAAGACTTAGTCACCAGGGGTTGAGACAGTTTCTCAAGATCGTATCAGCAGTTACACAAGCGTTGCAGATCAGGGATTTGAAGTACTGTTCCTGTTTGGAGAGTCTATAGTTTTAGTGAACTCGGGGACAGAACCTTGTGTGATTTAGTATTTTAAAATGTAGCAAACATCTAATTCGTTTGATATTATTCGATTGATATTATTTTTTTCACTGAATTCAATATTGCTTAGATAAATGACTTTTTTGTGATTCTAGTAGCCTAACTTTAAACTACAATTAATAATTATTAAGAACAGTACATTGCCGCGAATTCCGTAACGATTGTGGTCTTAGTCTTGATCTTGAACTATGTGATCTTCGTCTTGAGATGTTGATCTTGCTTCGGACTTTAGATGAAGACTTCAAATTTCACAAGTTTGTTTCGTGTACACGGAAACTGTTTTGTTAGCTTTCCCTAGCAATACGAGCACACACCGACAATTTGCCTGCTTATAGCTTTAGATCAGTCTTCCTAAACGGTTTTCTCTGTAGTTGACGCTCTCCTTGAAGACTTGCCCACTCTAGGAAAGGTCTACGAATGCATCGTCAATCATTTCTTTTTCCTGATAAAAAAAATAAAGCATGAACTATCCTGTAGACTGACAATCAACGGTAAGAGATACTAGTCAATCAGATAGACAGAGAGGCAGACAGATAGCGATTGATATTTTGTCATTACATAGGTCTACACGGACTGACGGATAGACGGACAGAAGAATAATCATGCAGGCAGAGAGAGATAGATAGAGAGATAGAGAGAGGAGGGAGGGAGGGAGGGAGGGAGGGAGGGAGGGAGGGAGGGAGGGAGGGAGGGAGGGAGGGAGGGAGGGAGGGAGGGAGGGAGGGAGGAAGGAAGGGAGGGAGGGAACGAGGGAGGGAGGGAGGGAGGGAGGGTACCAATATGTACAGGAGTACAGAATGACTGACAGAAAAGCTAATTGTCTGACTGAATTTTATTGACTGACTGACTGACTGAATGAATGAATGAATGAATGAATGAATGAAAGACTAGTTGTAATTGTAATTGTAATTGTAACCGAAAACTTATATAGCGCCACTCAAATCAGCGGCGCTTTCAACCCGCATCAATGCCGGCACCGGCAAAAAGGAAAGTTTTCAGGCGTCTACGGAACTGGAGAGGAGAGAGGGCAAGAAGCTCTTGGCGGAGAAACAAGGGGAGACAGTTCCAAGCAGAGGGGCCAACATAGGCGAAACTTCTGGATTGTGCCGTGGAAGATCGCATGCGAGGAACAACCATAAGGCCGCGAGCCGAAGATCGCAAGGAAACCCTTGCAGGCAAGGAAGAAACTGGGTTGCAAAAATTCATTAGGTACGACGGAGCAGAGGCAGTAAGGCAGTTGCAGTTAATTGCTTGACTGACTGACTGAGCGCCAGTGGACTGACTGACTCGCTGGTTGGCTGCTGACTGATTGACTGACTGACTGAATGAATGAATGAATGAAAGATTAGTTAATTGGTTGACTGACTGACTGACTGACTGACTGACTGACTGACTGACTGACTGACTGACTGACTGACTGACTGACTGACTGACTGACTGACTGACTGATAACTTATATATCAGCTTACATTTTAATTGCTTTGGCTTTGCTGCCACCCTTAACAGCTGGTCTAGACTTGCGAGGAGTCGTTGTAGTACTTCTGCTGTTAGTTGCTACTATTGCCCTCTCTAGCACAATGGCCCTCTGTACCACAGCATATTGAACTCGGTTCGTTTGTGTGCGCTTTTTGGCTGAAGCTTTAGGTTTAGACACCCTCGCAGCCTTCCTCGGAGGTTTTCTTGGAGCCTTTGGAGCTGATCGCTTCGCTGTTTTTCCCATTTTCAACTCTTTGAAACAAAAACAATCTGCTAAATTAATGTCTATGAGCTTTCATGCTGCTGTATGTGTGTGTGTGTGTGTGTGTGTGTTTGTGTGTAGGTGTGTAGTGTGTAGTCTATAGCCTCGCTTTTAAAATAATATAATATACTCTTAGGCCAATCGCGATCACAGCCTTGACATTTCCTTGTCGCCAGAGTCCAAACAACTGGCTCACTCGCAGTTTAGTAGTTGTTGGCAATTCGGTATATAGCGCTTGGTCTGCAATACAACGATTGCGAGCTCAAACTTGAAAACGGACTCCATGTAACGAACCCCAGGATATTTGTTCATACACGTTGTGGCGCCTACATAGGCTGGAATGTAAACTGCAAGTAATGCAATGCAGTGACCCCATGTTCAGGACCTGGGAATCGTTTACTTCTACTGAATACCAGGAAATTACTAAAATTTGTAAATGTGACTGAACACACGTTTTTCTATAGCGACCATTGTGTGATCTCGATAGGCTCATTTTTCAATGAATTGATCGACTGACATCCTTCACTTCCGCTGCCCGTTTGAATGGATTCCACGCCATTTAAGGTCCCCGTGTAAGGACCGTGCTAACCCGAGATTTAAATAAAAAATTAAGTTAAATAAGTCACCATCGGGAGGCGAACCGTGATACACACGCTGCTCGCAGAGGCGCATGGCAGTACTCTTCAATCAATGTAGCTAACTGCGCCACTTAGTTAGGGGTCCAGTAATCAACATAAATAGCCGAGGGGAGGGTCCGGTTCAGTTCTGATGTTCGATTCGAAATGAAATTAGGTCGACAGATAGAAAAATCTTACGGTTGACGGAGTTCAAAGTTATAAATAGGGTAGGGATAGAATCGAGGAAGGTTTTCGAAGATTTTCGTGAGTTTAACACTTTGACGACGAGCTGCATTGGTTTCCCAACATTTAGTACACTCTCGCCGTTAAAATTGTTAAACTGAAAGGTAGAAGGGAGAATTCCAAAAGGGTCAGAGTTGAATACAAATTGCCATTGGTTTGAGCTACTCATCGGCTACAGAATTTGAAGTGACCAATTGGCCTAACTTTGACCCACAAAGTGATTTGACCAGTCCTCTTCTTCCTGTCCTCACCTCTCCTCTTCTTTATTCCCTTTTCTTTCCCTCCTTCCTCTCTCCGCATCCCCTATCTACGAATTTAGTATTCTTTGTCTGCCATTTTAAGGTCACTCGCAGATAACGAAGTATAATGTTGCATTATGTTTCTCAATTGTTAAACAACAGTCACTCGTGAATCATTGGCATCCACAGTCTTGTTGTCCTCGAGACCAAGGTCTTGGTTTCAAGTGCACTCGAGTTCGTGTTTAAAAGTCTTGGTCTTGAGGTTCAAAGTCTTGTTCTTGGTCTTGCAAGACCAAGACCAAGACTCAACAGGCATTTAGAATAACATTTCGCATGAAGGACTTTTGTGAATGCGAATTCGAAATCATCTGCAGTCTGCATTTAGAGTTGTTTTGCTTAAATAAAATAATAGACATGTTTTCATTAAAATAGCGAGTAGTCCGACTTGACAATTTTTTTGTAAGGAATAGAAGTCTGGATATGATTTGTGATTTTTTGGGTCTTGGTTTCAGTCTTGTTCCTGAAGATGAAAGTCTTGGACTTGGTGTTAAGGTTCAAAGTCTTGATCTTGGTCTTGATGTTCAAAGTCTTGGTCTTGAGGTTTAAGGTCTTGACAACAAGATTGGGCATCCAACGAAACTTCAGAACGCTCCAAACAGCACAGGGCCATAAAGTGGTGGCGATCGAACACCACCGTCACTAAACAAAGTTACGCCCGTTGCAGCGACAGAATTCCAACATAATTATGTCCCCATCTTATACGATATTAGGAAAGGATTAGTGGTTTGATAGGGGTGGTTCGATTATAATCACGATTGTGACCGTGAATAGGTCCAGTGCCGTCTTAACAGCATTGTAGGCCCTGGGCAAAGCAATGCACTTGGGGCCTCTGCTCACCCAAGGGGATAAAAATTTAAACGGTCAATAAAATTAAACCTAGGCCTATAGATCTACTGGTGCCTTCAACATTCACTTCGTAACAGGATGAATGTTTAAACATTAAAAAACATACTATAAAACGAAGATTAATCAACACAAACACTTGAACAATACAACATAAACCTTGCACTCATAGCTAAGAAGTTTCACTTCTGTCGCGAGTGGAAGTAACGCATACATAAATTTTTTGGGTCTTCTGAATTTGGGGCCCATAGAATCACGGGCCCCTGGCGACTGCCCAACGTGCCCATGCCTTAAGACGGCACTTAATAGGTTTACAAACTGGCGACGATCTTGTTTGACAGGTGGAGGGAACATAGGATACTTTTGAACTGATCTGGTAAAAAAAGAGGTGAAAATATTTGACCTTCTTTGGCGTTTATTCAAAAGTTGGGGGGAAAACTACATGTATAGTGTGTCCCCCAGGAGCGTAGCTAGACTTCAATTCAAGAGGAGGCAAATACTGCTTGTCAAAACCTTTTTTGGGAATTTCTTACACAGGAAAATTTCATACTTTTCAACTTTCATCTTCGAAAAAAGTTGATGACCGTTTCTAACACTTTTCCCATACGAATTACTCCCGAAAAGATCTCTACATTATCACTGCAAGAGGGGACAACATCCACCTCTCATGGGCTGTACTCCAAGATACAGGAATCCAAGGAAAATTTTAGAAATCTTAAAAACCAAGAGGAGGCAAATGCCTCCTCTTGCCTCAATGTAGCTACGCCTATGGTGTCCCCCACTGTTAAAGGTCGGGGTCTTGTCTACCCCAAAAACCCGGGATCGCCGCCCATGGGTCTACATGTCAGGTTCGGTCTCCATTATGTCTGCAATATTCGCATTAAAAAAGAAAATGGCGTCTCACCGTACGTCGTGCAAAAGCAAAAACTGTCCTATATTCGAAGCAAGGAAGAACGCTTTCTATGTTACAGTGTCGACGAACAATAGTCTCAAATCGAAACAAAAGTCGACCAACGCACAATAGGTAGGCCTACGTGTCCCAAATCAACTGCCTTCCGACTTAATAACTTCCGTAGTCGTCTTTTTCCGTTTTTCACTCGATCCTATTGCACTTTTCGAACTAGCCAATCCAGTAGCGACCGTAAGATTTAGGCCTCCAAATAGGCCAGCTACGTTTTTGAGCCGTGTGCATGATAGGGGCCTATTACAAAAGCAAAATAACCTCTTGAGAAACTCCTTTGTTGAGGCAGTAGCGACACACGTATAACTAACGTGACACTAGGGGCTATTTATAATTACTGATCATCATGACCATAAATTTCCAGCAAAATTTTTCAAGCTTCACATTTCCGAAAATTATTATATGTAAACCTATATATAAATGTATATATATGCATATATGTATATATATATATATATATATATATATATATATATATATATATATATATATATATATATATATATATATATATATATATATATATATATATATATATATATATATATATATATATATATATATATATATATATATATATATATATATATATATAACGTAGCTTTCGCCAGTGTAAATTTATAAGACCGCTTCATACATGCATATCATGCGCTGTTGTATACAGGCAGAATGATAAATACTGTTATCGATGCATAACCAATATGTGCCACGCAGTCGTTGAATTAGATCTCCATCTGCTGTGCTTGCTCCAGAATTAGGCCTATTCAAAGCTGCAATGATTTAACTCGTACGGCCTCAGCATATACGTAAACGGCAGTGCTGGGCACAATAGTATTTTCAAAAATTAATTTCTATTTTCAAACAGAAAATGCTATTTAATTTTGAATGTTCAAAATACTTTCAGAAAGTATTTTGTGAAAGTATCTTCAAAATATTTAAAAAAGTACCTGGTAGGCCTGTTTTGGAAAATGCTTTTCCAAAATACTTTTGCAAAGTACTTTTCTAAAGTACTTTTTTAAAATAAATTTTACAAACATCCTACCAAAATTAATATTTTAATGCTATAAGGTTTTAAGACCTCGACTATTTAATTGTTTCAACGTCAACTCCGGAGAGTAAATTTTCCTGAAGCTGACTCAGGTTTCATTCAATCTGGAGAGTAAAAAGAAAAAGCATAAGTATTTTGGCTTAAATATGGCTTGAAATGTCTGCCTCGATGGCTGCCGCATTTTCATGACAACTTGATGTCAATCAGTAATTATTAAATTTAGAGCGTTTCTGAGTTGTTTAGAATCGCGACAGAAGTGATGTAAGCCCTATTAAACTGATACTGTAATTGAAAAGATGGCTTGTTTTTTTTGGTCAACATGAAAATTAAAGAGAATCTGGCATAGTAATATGTCCAAAATGGTCTCCATGCGAAAAGCGATAGTGGAGAAGAAATTGATAGCCCCCACTTTGTAGACCAAAGTTATGCCCCTGCCCAGGTGATACTGTTTAGCGGGCTCAACGACCGTTTCTGTGTCACCTGTGTGCCCAAGCTAAACAAATTGTTTCGCCTGTTTTTTGTTTGATTTGGACACCGAATAAATATTGATCGATTTATTGATTGAAATATAGACTTAATATATCATTTAGGGCCTATAGCACAATATATTAATATAGTGCTATATAGCGCTATATATATAGACCTACATAATTTTATGATGCTGACAGTCATGTGTGGCAGTGTGGCACTTGCTTTTAATCAATAGCGAATACACACATATGGGTTATCGGTAGAGGTTAAACGTATGAAAGCGCACTGCAAGCCTATTTCTGTCTACTCAAATAGTTGTGAAAGGCATGTATTAGGCTACATTTAGTGCATTATAGATTCGTGACACTTAACGCTGCCGTTCAACAGGAAACCAGTAGAAAAGGTAAGTAGGGGTGCTCAACAGACACGATGGTTATGAACGACACCGCGTAGTTTCAACCCCTGGTTTTTCTTAAGACCCCCAATTAAGCCTTAATTGTACACCACAGGGGTCGCTTCCAACCCCATCAGTTGTGCTAGTGTGTGATTTAGCATTAGTTTACTCTGAGTCTCTGACAATGAGAAGACATTTCCATGGTGTATCATGTATGCATTTTTGAATTTCTCAGCAGAGGAATTGATTTTGATTCGAGTCTGACTTGCAAAACTGCTTGCGTTGAAATCAGCTGCTTTCAAATTTAGCTGCCTCAATTGGTAAAATACTGATAAAATGTTCAACCCCCCAGTCTTTTTTCTACAATTCCACACTGCGCATTGCTAATGAACCATCGGTGGCGACCATACGTAGGTCTACTTCGTCGTATCAACGTCGTCCTAACACCTCTGAATTTGTCAACAGGTGGCAGCAGAGAACTGCACCAGCGTAGACGCCACACGTTAAGTTTGCCATACGAAGGCAGATGCGATTTTTAGGAGGGGATGGAGAAGAGATACGTGCCCGTACTATTGTTGCGCACATGAGGATTGTAGCAGTGTCTAGCATTATGACGAACCATGAAAGTAGGGCCTACACAACGAAGCATGTTAAATTCAACGTATGGGGAAGTTCATTGTAGCCAATGACATTAAGGCGTATCCGATTATGATGATGAGACTCCATAACGGAGCCTATAAACTCGACTTCTTACATAATTAAATTTCCCTGGTTTGCTACATATTATCTTTTAAAAGTATCTTACTAAAGTATCTTTTAAAAGTATCATATGACCGTAGTTGATTGCTTGAATTCGTGTGAAGCGGCCTTTGGCCTTGGCTAAACAGCGCTATATACATCGTCTTATTATTCTCAGAATGACACTGCGAAGTTTCAGCGGCGGCAGTGGTTCGAAACTTGGACTCGTGCGGTCAATGGTCCTGCTGGTTGTCGGCGTGGCTCTGGTCGTCCTGATGACCCTGTCGGTCATGGACCAGCACTGCAACAAGGTCTGCGTCGAAGAGGTCCAGAAGGACAGTTCGGAGGTGGACGGCGTTCTTCGCAAAGATCTCAAACAACCTCTGAACCAGTCGAGTGCTGATCCTAAACCTTCGCTGATTCCATGGGATTACAACTGGGACTTGTAAGAAATCTCTCTACGTTGTTTCGTATTTTACATTGCATCACATTGCATTAGTGGCGTAGCTACCATACGTGAAGGGGGTGCAAGGCACCCGGGCCCACGACCTTCAGGGGCTCACAGAGACACCAGACATTGAAGAAAAGCATCAAGATTTAGCAAATCTGCGTGGGCAGGGCTATGATGGAGCAACTTGTATGCGCGGAATTTACAGAGGTATCCAAGCACGAATAGTTGCCAAACAATCAAAAGCTGTGTTATGTTCACTGTGCAGCTTGGTCCTGCAATGACTCTGTCAGTGGTCACCAAGGTTCGTAATTTATTTTATACAGTTGAACAAATACGTCCTTGTTGGTCACAGCATCACGAGATGGAGTTTCTTGACCGAACTCAGAGTCTCCAGTCACGGTAACTCTCAAGCGGTTCTGTCCTGTACTAGACGGTCATCACGATATGAATCTCTACGTTTTCGTTTTCTTGACATCATGAAAGTTCTCTCAACAATAATTTTAACAAGCAAAAAGGAAGACGAAGTGACCCCAGCCAATGCATTGAAGACCCAGACTGAGTTCGTTTCTCTCATTGTGCTCACGGTTACGATTCTGGAATCTACACTTCTTCAGAATCAACAGTGTGACCTCAGCAAAGCAGCTGATCTCGTTCGGACATAAAATGAATCATTGCATGAACTCAGAAATAAATTTGATAAACTGCGCGAAACAGCAGCTGGCATTACCAAGCTGTGAGGAATATCACAGCAGTTTCAAGATCGCAGAGTTCCAAAGGTTCGAAAGTTCTATGATAAGGACGAAAGACTTTCATTTACCTAGACAAGGTTCAAAGTCACTGCTATTATAGAACAGAATAGAATTTGTACATTTACACCCAGTGCTTGAAAGCTGCTGTGTGCGCCAGCGATTTCAGCACCTATGGAAAGTATTTTTTCACATGGCGGAATTTTTATGAGGCCCCACCAGGAACGTCTTGGTCAGAAAATTCTGAGCAAATTGTTTTTTTTTATAAAATACAAAAGGCATTTGGAATAACATTTTGCATGAAGGACTTTTGTAAATACGAATTCGGAATTCTCTGCAGTCTGCATTTAATTTGCCTGAATAAAATAAAAGACTCACGTTTTCATTAAAATAGCGAGTAGTCCGACTTGACAATTTTTTTGTAAGGAAAAGAAGTCTTGGGCTGAATGTGATTTTTGGGTCTTGGTCTCGGTCTTGGTCTTGAGGTTCAAAGTCTTGGTCTTGGTCTTGGTCTCGAGGTTCAAAGTCTTGGTCTTGGTCTCGAGGTTCAAAGTTTTGGTCTTGGTCTTGGTCTTGAGGTTTAAGGTCTTGACAACAAGACTGGTAGTTTCTACTGTCCAGAGGCGCTTTACGAATTCCAAAATACGATACCACTACAATAAATACAATAATGATTGCAGTGAATGGCATCACGTACAGTTCATTACGTATTACTTACATTACGTATAGGCCTATATTACATTGCATGTATTATGACAGTACACTACATCAGTGAATATTTTAACTGTATAACTAGTGGGACAACTGTCCCAGTAGTTTTAAGATTTGTCCCAATAGTTTGGGTGATTTGTCCCAGGTAAAGTGGCTAAAACGGGCTCAATTTGGCAGCAAATGCTCTTAAGTGCGTTGTCGGCTGGGATAGACCCCACTGGGTGAGCTCATGACACTCTTCCAGACCTCTAGTTGTGGTCGACTTTGTCCCAGTAGTCCAAATCCGTTAAAATATGAACTGCACTACATACACGTTAGAATACATTACATTCAAGTTCATTGCCTTGCAGTTCAAATGTAGGGCTATACCGCAAGCCGACAACAGCATGAGAAAAACCTTTATTGTCAGAATGCTGTATACTTACTAACCAACTAGATCTATGCTATATAGTAATATATATACCGTATACATATTATGGTTAATGCTATGTATATATATATATACCGATGTATGTTTGTTTATTAACTTTAGAAGATCTATTAAACAGACGTTGTTCACCAGAGTGCTGCTTGGCAGCTGATTTAATAAAGAATATACCTACTTACTTACTTTACTATGTTACTACGTGTACAAAAAATGCAATACATTCAGTTTTTGCGTTTTCAAGAACAGCAGATCTTGTTTCTGGCACTGCTAGTCACAATATAACTAAATATGTCAAAATCATTTAGGAATTTTGTGAAGCTGTCACTAACAGAATCCTGTTCAACATTATATTCGCCTAAACCTATTTATGAGCTTGTAAAACATTGCTTGTTACATATTTTATTCAGTTTGCGATTGTACAAGATTGAGATTTTTATTTTTCAGCAAGGCTGCAAATAGTCCAGCTGATATCAAAAAAATTCCAGACAGAAGTCTAATACTAGTCAGGCATGGAGATTATGACTTTGAGACTCGAAAACTCACTCGACTGGGTATGATTTTTGCAATATATTTTTTGAGTATTTTTCCAGTTCATGGTTTGGTGAAATATTTTTAGCTTCTTTCTTTTAACATGGCGAACTTGTAAAAATTGTGCAGTAGTCTACCAGTTGAACACTAGGGCCTATTGATTAAGAACGAACACTGCTGCAATGTGATCTCATAATTAAAATGTAGGATTGTAGTATTTTTGTACAACAGATGTAAAATCTTACCATATGAGGTAATTGGCAATGATACTGGTGGGTACTTGGTGGTGATAATTAGGATTGAGATTATACAAAATCCCTTGTGTTTCCAGATCAGTTAACAAAGGTTAGGAGTAATAATCACGTATTTTAAATACATTTAGTGTTCTAGCACTACTGAAGGCATCAATGAACCTGCCAAAGACTTGTAATATAAGGGTGCGCATCAACTCTGGAACATGTGCATCTTTAGTAATTGTAATTGTAATTAGTAGGCTAACTTCTATTGCGGCGGTGTCTTATGAACAAGGCATCAACCGATGACACACCAAAACCAAGCCGTAATCAGGTCAATATCCAGAAGATCAGTGCGTAAGAGTGAGAGGCAACCTATGGTGGATAAGCAATTTGAAAGAGGTAAGTTTTCAGTTGAGAGCGAAATTACACAATCGACTGAGAGAGAGTTCCAAAAACTAGACAGAGCAACTGAAAAAGCTCGTTCACCAAGAACAGTTATGACCAGACACAGATAATCAGATGACCTTGATGAATAATGATAAGTCTGAGGAGTAAGAACTGATTTTAAGTAATCGATAGTGTAGTGGTTATCGTGCTGGAATTGTCAATCGAGAGGTCGAGGGTTCAAATTCCTGCCAGGGCGGAAATATGGCTCGAGATTTATGCTACACCTGCAGCCCCTAACCAACTCAGCTATAATGAGTACACTGACCGTACACTGTCGGTGGGAAGACGGCGAGGATGAGGACTGGCCACCTGATCTCATATGCCGAGGCTAAGAAAATGAAGTCGCTAACACTTCGTACCCTTGGCTGCGTCTCAGGCTAGCTTAACGGACTGTTTCTGTTTTTCAATCATCGATTTTATTATGTTCCTGCTTGAATTAAGTCATGCCTCTGGCTGAAGTCTTAAATATGTTTTTCTTGAAGATGAAAAATGTCATGCTTCTGTTCCCATGTTTACTGCCTTTTTGGACCTTATCCTTCTCCATGGGCGTCCGGAAGGGATCATGGGGAACATTTGATCCCTCTGGATTTATTTTGTGCATACTTTACAAAAATAAAATTTTTTGATTATTATGTTTATTACAACGGTCCCAAAACTACTTTCAATTCTAAAAACACTTATTTAGGTAAAGGCCTTGACCATTACTTATTTTTAACCCTCAGAAGGTTTGCTACCTTGGCCTACACTCAAGGTCTCGGGGGTGCAAATGCACCCCAATGTATTCTCGATGTATTTGAATCAATCGAATCATATAATACTATAAATAATTGGAGCACAGACAAAGACTCAAAAGTAGTTTTATTCAAGTAAATTCTAAGACAATTTATTACGTCATATGACGTCATGACATGGCGTCAAAGCAACATGTCGAAAAATGTACACTTTTACACCACAACTATTTGAAAGTTTTCTGTACAACACAATTGTAACACTGATTAGTGTAAGGCCTACAGATGAGAAAGCAATATTGCAAGATATCCAATAAGTTTTCCTTATCTAGGCTACTTTGCACACTCATGCACAGCCTGTGCAAAGTGCGACTAAATGGTCTGCGCAAGCAAATGAACCACACCTATGACACAGGGCATGTTTTAAGGAAAATTTATCACTGCACATGACCAGCGCCAGAGCACACAAAAATCATAAATAATTATGAATTACAATTCTTTTCATGCACAAAGAGCGGTTAACAGCCTTTCATCACTGCACATTTTGTGTATCATTGCACGTTAAAACAATCCCTGCTATGACACGTAGTACGCGATTTCTTGTCTTTACTGCGGTCACACAGAATGCAACGACCCTGCTTTCTCTTCCTCACAGCATTGTCTGCACCGCCATGGCCATTGTTCTGCTCTTCATAATTGTTTTGTGTCGCATCATCTCGAGCATCGCCTTGTGATTCATGCTGTTGTTCAATGCATTCATGAATTGTGGTTTTGAACATGATTCTGATGACTGACTTTCTGATTCTAATATAAGCTTCCTTGCCTATTCTGCGGTAAAAATTCGAATATTATCTTTTTTTATAGTCGCCATTGTTGTTATCTCTTATAAATATACGCACTTCCTGTCTGGCAACAAAGAATATGTAATCTAAGAAAGGAGTCCATAGATATAAAAATGCCAAGTTAGATAATTGACTTATAAATGCCGCAATATAACACATGGGGTGCATTTGCACCCCGAGGACCGCAATGTATAAACCTCAAAATTATCAGAAATGTTGAGGGGTACAATTATGGGCAAATATAGTTAAGTGCATCCTCATAAATAAGGAAAAGTCATAAAATGTAGGCGTCATATCATGAGTCCTTCTGGCGAAACAAAGGAACAAAGTGTGACTAGGGGTGCAAATGCACCCCAAGAACGTCACAGGGTAGTTGTCACAAGTTCTGTGTTCATGAATAGTCATTCCCTTACAAACATTGTTCCGCCCTACAAGACCTTTGCCCCTTACAGAATTCACTTTTCCTTGACAGGGCTGGTGTGTTGAACCGTCACTTTTAACGTTTAAAGGGATATATGTAAGTCTATTCTACTGTCATCTGTTGTGCTGTCACGCTTACTTGAAGGTCGGGAACAAGCACACTTGACTGGCCGTCGCTTGAAAGAAATGAACCTGACCTACACGGCAATAGTACATTCGACGTTGGACAGGGCAGCTGAAACGGCACAAATCATTCACGGTCACCTACCACACGTACCACTTGACTTGGATGATATGCTGAGAGAAGGTGGACCTATTCCACCGAACCCAACCGTTTCCTACGGGAATTTTTCAGAAGTATTCTATCTATTAAACTCTATCTGCATCCATTTTCAAAATTTGAAATTTAGCAATTGAGTATTTTGTATATTATCTCATAATAATGAGCATTGTATGTACTCACACTATGAGTGTAAAGAGTACATGTACCTCTGATTAGTTTACACTGAAGCCTTTCAAATATATAATTACAAATATACAATTACAAATTACAATTACAAATTACAATTACAAATTACAATTATCTCCAGTTTTCTGGAACCTGATGATACGGAGACAAAGAAGTCCAAGCACATGCTACAATTAGTTACCAGTAAGTATTTATAAAACTGTTAAGTAGGCCCTGAGTAAAAGTAAGTATATATTCTTTGTTACACCATTAGCAAACCGCACAATGGGACAGTAGCTAGAAGCATTGAATGTAAAACATAGAAGTGATAAATCGAAATAAAAATTATAAATAAGTATATAAGTAAGCAAGTGTTTTCTTATTTATGCAGTACCGGTAACCTGGCAATGTAACCCTTCCCTCTCAGAGGATCACATCGCGGTATCTCACGATTAAATGCGAGCGAGGCCTAAGAAAGTATCTTGATAATTAATCGTATCGGAGGCAGCAAATCATGGAGGACATGCCTTGGGTCTCGAAGGATTGCAGCAAAGAGAGCATCATCCGCCCTAGAACTAAAAAAGGTCAAATGTACGAGTATCAGTAGGCAGATACCGTTGTCGCTTAAGATTACGTATCAAAGCAGACAGACGCTAAATGCAAGCGTGGGGTTCGCTTTTGCTGCAGGGACAATCTCTCCGGAACAGCTGACCACTTGGCATCCACAAGGTCAGCTGTTCCGGAGAGATTGTCCCTGCAGCAAAAGCGAACCCCACGCTTGCATTTAGCGTCTGTCTGTGGCATCCACAACCACAATCAGTTGATTGAGTTAACATAGAACTTGAAACTTGCCATGCTCCTTAGCACTTTAACGACGAGCTATATACATTGGTTTCCCAGTCACTTTTAGGTTTTGCATAATTGGTGAGTTTGATTTTGCTTGGTGTTACAGTGTAAAGGCGCATCCAAGTGACTTTGTAAGCAGGTCTGTGACAGCTAAGACTCTGAGGGCCTTGAAACTAAATTGCCTATATAATTACAATAACAACAATGATAAATAATAATGTTTTGAACAATAACAATACTAATAATCCTGAATAGTACCTAAAGCCTATTGCATCAAAATCTTTTCTTAATTCCTGTTAGTGTTGAGAGTGAGAGAAACAGATGACAATGGTGAAATTCAAATTTTTATAGCATTACTTTGCTTCTGGACCAAGACTTGAAGCGGCTTTTCGAAAGTACTTTTATCGCCCGGGCAGAGAGCAGCAGATAAAGACATTCGAGATCCTTGTTGGACATAGCAACATCTTTCGCTTCTTTGTACTTAGGTGAGTTATTGAAATATTCATAAAAACATGGTGCCATTGTTGAACTCCTTTTGCACCAAACTGTAAAGCTGTAAGTTTTGCATAATTGCTGAGTTGCTTGATTTTGCTGTAATGTTAGCGAGAGTTAACATTGCTGCTAGTTGATAGACTCCATCGATTTATTTATGGCTGTGATGTTGACGCAGAATAAGTAGAACAGTAACTATGTGTCAAGTTTCTTAATTTAACATATCTGATGCAGTGTCTGTGGTAGTATATGTTGTATTAAAGTTTCTGCTGAAGGAAAACTCAATTTAAAACGTTAATTTGTATTTTTAGGATTGATAGTTCATATGCCTTTGATGCCAAAAAATTTCTATTAATGGTAATCCTACAAATCGTTGTTAAAGGTAATTATGGTGCTCTGTTTCTTGCGCTCTGTAGGGCACTGCAGCTTCCAAAAGATGCCTGGATGCGGGTGACCATTGGACATGCATCCATCACAATGTTAAACTTGCGTGCCGATGGTACAGTGAAGATGACAAAATTTGGCGACACAGGACATATGCCGAATAACAAAGTCACTTATTAGAGTACGTCTGTAGTTCGTGAATACTGGCTAGTCTAGTGTGACTTTTGCTTGTGGAAGACGTGACCACGCTACTAGGCTGATCTGCGCTACATCTTTTGTTAACGAGTCTAGTGAACCTGGCAGTTTCCAGTGAGCTACATCTGCAGACAAGATGGTGTTTGCAAAACCCAAGTGCTTGTATTTGCTAGCCAGGCCCGTAGCCCAGGGGCGGATCCAAAAGGTTCATCAGATGGGGCCAAAAATTATACATTCGTTTCTCATTTCCCCCAAAATTGTTCTATTCATCTGCCAAAAAAACTTAAGGCCTTTTTTTAGAAAAATAAAACCTCCAGATAAGAAAGTAAATCGTATATATATGCTCGTCAACGTCACGGGGGGGGGGGGGCCATGTCTTCTGTAAATATCAAATGGGGGCTATTCTTCATGGCCACGTCCTGTATAAATTTCAAATAGGGGAGGGATGGCCGGATTGGCCCCCCCCCCTGGATCCGCCCTTGCCGTAGCCAGTATGAGGCAAGACGAGACGAGTGCCTCGTCGTAATTCTCA
>OY744613.1:18742175-18967175 GCA_963556255.1 Allolobophora icterica | reverse complement strand
AACACATGCAAACAGACGAATTTTTGTCAATTTTTTAAATATTTGTTTAAAAATTGTTTTAAATTTAATAGTAAATAATAAGCAAAATACTTAATCTTATCAAATTTATTATTTTATATTATAATTGTATATAAATTTTTAATTTTATAGGGTCGCATATGTGCACCAGTGACACAATTTTTAGTGGTGGTCCGCGATCGAGAAACAAAATTTATAAGTGGTCCTTGAGTCTCAAAAGGTTGAGAACCGCTGGCCTATAGCCTATATACGTTCCGTGCCCAAAGTCAGTTGTCTAAGGCGGCTCTAAGCTGTCTGTTGTGACAAGCATAGCCTATACGTGGAGTTGGTATTATACTCCAACGGATCCACCTGGCTAAACCGGCCCCGATTCACGTATCCGTTACCTACTTCGTCTGTCAGCATTTCCACGGACATGAGATGGGACTCACACGGACTCTGTATACGGACCTCACATTGGAATATGGGCTCTACACTTAGGCATGCTAGCAGACGCAGACCTGTTCATATAGGCTTCTTACCACAAACGAGTCCTTTCCCGAGTTTCAAACAGTTTCTTATCCTCCCACTGTCGGGACTCATACGTCTCGCGATCTAACAACAGGGAGGATCCGACAACTACTATCGCCGATATTCAAATGTATTATGTAGGCTACAAATCTAAAATATTGCTATTGTCAGTTATTGCTATTGTGAATAATGTTTATTTATGATGCACGTCACATGTATATAAACGCTGTTGCGCTAAAACGTTGGTATGCGATCGGCATACACTTTGCATCTTTTTCAACTCAAACTGACCTGACGTTGTATTCGTATACTGTCAACTGATCACAAACACGTACGCTTCAAGAATAAATTGTCCTCTGCCTTATAAGACTGTCAGTATAGATTAGTTTTGAATCAGATCAGCAAAGCAAGTCTAGGCATGGAAGTATGCCGATTGCACACCAACATTTTAGCTCAACAGCGTTTGTAAACATGCCTTAAAAGGCTTAAATAAACATTCTCAGGCTGTTCAAAATTTGCTGACTTAAACACTACCTAGCGTCAGTGCAAAACCACGCCACGCGCTTGCTAACTTATAAATTCGACATCGCGTCAACGCTCACAGAGAATATGGTTAAGTTTAAATTTCAAGAGATCGATCTTATCTTGGCTTGTTCAGGGTTGTGCTCTCTGTGACCTACATTTAAATGGTCCTTTAGCTTTCGTTACACGAAGTGACTATAGCGGCCCGCAAGTTTGGAAAAACTAGCGGGCAGCCAGTCACCTGTAAGACATCACGTGAATACAGGTACAGAAATCTGCAGTAACTTATCTTCACATAGCTTGTACTATAAAAAATGGCGAAGTTCGAAATATGTACCGTGATTTTTCACGGGTAACAGCTATAGTCACTCAATAAACACCAATTGTTTTGTAGATTTAAAATGCAATTATATTAAAATCAAGCAATCACCTCAGTTCACAAACAATTCGAATCTTATTTACCTAGAGCGGCGTAGATAATTTAAATGAGAATTAAACTTTTATCCTTCTCGAAGTCGAAACATTTGATGAAACGTCAGACAATCTCGTTCACAGATCGCGGTCGAAACAGTCCTTGTGGAATTTCAACTGAGTCTATTTCTAGGCAGTTGAATTGTAGATTTTCTTTGGAAGTGTAGAATTTGATGAAACGTAGAGCATCGGATGACCAAGAACCAAGATGAGACAAAGTTGTATCGTTCTTCAGCGGACCACCTTCAGCAACCGTAAACATCAACAACTCGTGTCGCGATTTCAAATGTCCAACTTGACGATGGCAAGCAACAACTATCGACGATGTTTATAGCAACTCGAGCGATAGGCCTTTACTTCGTAGTTCCTATGGCTTTAAGGTCAGGCTCATAGTTTTCAAAGAATTCATTCGTAGCTTAACTGACGAACTCAATATTTTTCAACTCAAAAGACAAATTGAACGGCAATTTCAACCTTCGCCATTCCCCTCGAAATCGAATACTGCCCCACGAAATCTCATTGGCTTGCGTCTTAGGTCGTTATAGCAACCGATCCGCCATTAGAGTAAACTAGGTAGCAACATGCTTAGAGACCATATCATATCTGCTCTTTATTCTCTACGCTGGTTTCCTGTCTGTGAGCGTACCCACTTCAAGCAGGCAATCTTCATATACGGAGCACGTGCCGATCATCTGTCATCCTTATCTTCCATGGCCACGTCCTCCAAGTGTGTTCCTCCTGGTACACATTCACAGTTGCCGGTCCCGCACCTGGAACTCTCTAGGCTCTACCTCATCATGTTCGCAACTTTTTAGCGAGACTTTCTTTCGCTCTAAACTGAAAGCCAGCCTCTTGCAGTTGACTTATGGCCCTTAGACAATGTTTGCCCGGCTTCAATGTGCACTTCTGAACGTTTTAAGGAGGGTATTATCGAATTACAGTTGTAATATATATATTGCGTTGTGTAGGCCTAAGTCACTTAAATTGCATAATACAATTTCTGAAACTATCTCAAAACAATTAACAACTCGACAAAAGTTAATACTTGGCACTGGTAGGTTCGCAGTAAGACTGGTCAACAGAACGTCCATTCTGAGGAAGACGAAGTGAGAAATGGCTCTGAGAAGAGTGATTAGCTAGGTGAATGTATTATTGCAGTGCTTTTTCTCAGCCGGAACGCGCCGGAACCTTTCTTCAGCTGCTAAAAAGTAATTTTTTATTTTAATAATAAAAACAAAAATTTAGTCATTTTAATTTAATTTCAGTGTTGTGAACTGTTTTCAGTGTTTACTGAGACCCCTCCCAACCCCAATCCCGTTTTCTAGGGATTTTAGCCCTTCCATAATTGTTCAATTCCGAAACCTAATGTTCAGTTCCGAAAACTTTTTTTCTAAAAAAAGCACTGTATGATTGTGCAGTCTGCATACAGTATACCAAAAGCTCAGTAATGGAACTAGTGGCATAAGTCAACGACACTTTCATTTTACAGATACTCTTTCTATATTAGGCTCTGCGTCGTAGTTGGATTGGATTTGCCGGCACAGAGGCTTAAGGGTTTCGCCCATAGGTCAAAAGTCAACCCCCGCAGGCAATGATATAGACTTCGTCAAGAGTCAGAGAAATGGACACAATCAGTGAGACGTTTGAAAGACTGCTTACTGCAGTAGCCTACTAAATGTTCAAGTGGACACTAAAAACAATAGTTTACTTAACTCCACGGGCCTTGCTGTTTAAGTAAACTGATAGACTGGGTCGGAAGTCAACAACTCTAGCCTTGGTCGAAATGTACATGTCATATATGACTTCAGTCATAAACCCATTTGAAATCCCCAGCAGTTTAAGTATGACTAAACCCTAGCAGCTAAATTCTCACTGGAATTTTGGAAAATCACGCCCTAATTATAATACCCGTCGACCATCGAGGCATTTCCCGGATCCCGCTAGGTCGGCGCTTAATGACTGACTAGAAAGTCATGCAATATAAGCAGAAGGACATAATTACATTATGATGACATATCATATGATGGCATAATTATAGTCAGTCACATGATCTGTGATCAACAATTCATTTAACCTCCGAACAGACCGCACTATCTCCTATAATTGCGCCCTAATTACAACATCCGGTCGGCCGCCGATGCATTTTCCGGGTTCCTCTGCGACGGAGCTTAATAACTAACTAGAAAGCCACGTAGGCCTAACATAAACAGATGTATATAATTATAGTCAGATCAAGATAGCCTACATACATGTCATATATGACTTCATGAATTAGTGAACTCTGGATAAATAGGATGCACGCGGACCTGCACGAAGCCTATTGCTTTTCTCTGAGTCATTGCTCATGTAATCTTGTTTCAGAGTGGACGATTCTGTTGATATGACTTACTGAGAACCTACCAATCCCAGGTATTGACTCTTTCTCGAGATATTAATGGTTTTTAGATAGCCTGAATAAATAATGTTGCGCAATTTTAACAAATAGTCCTAAATCTGTTGTAATAATGGATATCCTTTATTGTTCAATAATAATTTCGCTTGCCCTTTGGAGCCTCGTCACCCGCTGGATCGCTCGCTGGAACTTCGCTCGTCGTAGAGCCTTGCTCGCTCGCTCGTCGTAAAGCCTCGCTGGAGCCTCACTCGTCGTAAAGCCTCGCTCACTAGCTCGTCGTAGAGCCTCGCTAGAGCCTGGCTCGTCGTAGAGCCTCGCTCGCTCGCTCGCTCATCCTAGAGCCTCGCTTGCTCGCTCGTCGTAGAGAGTCGCTGGAGCCTCAATCGCTCGCTGGAACTTTGCTCGTCCTAAAGCCTCGTGGAAACCTCGCTCGCTTGTAGTGGACGTTTCGATACGTGAACTTGGTAAACACCTTCGTAGCTTTCCCTTTAAACACTTTTGCCACAGCCGGACCACATAAGACAATATATTGGCAAAACCGATTATATATGCCAAATCTTTGCTCAGGAGCTCTTGAGAATGTAGGTGTTCTTGAGAATGTAGGTTAACCTAGCTAGCTTAGAGCAATGTTGCTGATGTGTTTGTACTAAAGTTGAATCGTATCAGTCATATATGCTCGATGATAGAAAAAGGTAGGCCTACTGCCTATTGATCAAACGCAAATTAAGAAAAATTTAACACGCAGTATTTTCTTAAATGCCGATATGACTAAAACAGGTAACAAGTTCAATCTAATCTTTTCTCATATAGCCATGCTCGTTACAGCATCTTCAACTTCTCGTGGTCAAACATAAAAATGTAAGGTCGATTGAAGCTTTGCAGTCTTTATTTTTAAAACTGTTTGGGCCATCAAAGGTAGTCTGTACAACGTAAGGACATTCAAGGTAAACTACTTAAAGTTGATCACCTCTTTGTTTTCTATATCATTGTAATATCCAAAAGTATTGGTAAATATAATTTTAATTGCAATTGTAATTGTAATTGGACATTTGAAAGGCCAAGCTCGAAGAGCAAAACAATTCGGTCACGCTCAATTTAAATCTCTATCGTCTGCATCCCTATCACCTGCATCTCTGATGTCTGTATCACTCTACCACATGCATATCTACCACCCGCAACCCTACCACTTGTACCCTGACCAAATGCATATTTACAACCTTCACCTACACGAGTTTAATCTAAAATTCTAAATGTTTGACATTTGACGAATTTTGACGAATATGTTTGACATATTCGTTTCTGCCGGGTCCGGCACAAGTGCAACAGAGACGACAGGTTAGTAACTATTTTCATTTGTAATTTTGTAGCGCCATATGTTAAGTGCATTATCAGTGTGGAAGTAATAATGATGTTTCATTTAGAATGGAAGGTGTTTCTGCATTCATCGTTGGCGCGTGCCAGATTCATCCTAAACTACATGGTGATGCTCTTGATTCTATGCAATTCGATATTCTGTCCAAAGAGCAAGATCTTCCTCATAGTTTTCGATGTGGCAGTTCTATTGAATTCTACATCAAACCAATAAATACATGCATTGACGATCAGGATTATTTGAAATTTATCTCTTCCAACGTGGCCTTCACAGAAGACATTCCAGTTTTACCAGATGATTACCGTGCTTTACTTGACACGATGAATTGTCTCCAGATTATGCCGCACCCCGATTATCCAGGATTTGTTGAGCTTCGTAGGTCGGGGAAATTCGTCTATAATTGGCACTGTAAAAAGTTTGAATTTCAGAACTGTAAGGTCCGCAAAGGTTCACCAGTCACTCTGGTACTCTGGTACAGAGTAAAGCAGGGAGGCGACCTGACCGACGACTCTGATGAGCGTAGACTCGGATCCGACCTGGGCTGGTGAACCAAAGTCCTCCGTGCCCACCTTCTCGTGGTGCGGACCGTTAGTACCCTTCCTAGGAAGTACTCTTCCTAGGAGGGGGAACGAACGGGCACGGCAGGCAAAACCAGGGGAAGGCAATGGCAAACCACCCCTGTTAATCATGCCAAGAAAATCGTCATGCCACACACCAAACCACGCCGATGGTCGCGGATGGAGGGACTCCCAGGCCGGAGCGCTGAGGTGGGACTCCCAGGCCAAAGCGCGACTCAAGGGCTACTGGGAGAAGTAGCAAGACGGCAACGGAGACTGTGTGGCATGACGATCGCTAGGGCTCCTAGAGCCGACGGCACAAAGAGAGAAGGATTTTTTGGATGTGTGCGTAGTTCCAGAAACGAACCTTCTGAGACACATTGATTACAAGAGTTGGCCTACTGGGAAAACAGAAAAGGTTGGTCCAGCGGTCAAGTTCATAGACCGAAAAGGCGACATAGTTCTATGCCTGTGGTGCCCACAGTGGCCAAAAGAAGCCACAAATTGGTCAGTTCGTCGAAGAAACTATGGATGGCCAACGACTGCCAACATCCTCAAGATCATAGACAGTGGTTGCCATATTGTATTTGCAAAACATCCTGCTTGCAGAAATGACGTGCGACAGTGGAGGCTGTCATTTTCCAGTGCGGAGTTGTGCTTACTTCAGAGCTGGACTCCAGTTCAGCAGATTGTCTATCACATGCTCAGATTCTTTGCCAAAAGAGAACTAATCAGAAAAGATTGTCTAAAGGAAGATGAGGTTCTCTGTCCATATCATTTCAAAACACTTATGTTGTGGACTTGTGAAGAGATGCCACCCGAATGGTGGAATTCCTCATCTGTTATTGAAATATGCTGTTACTTATTGCGAAAGTTATTAGACTGGCTAAAGAAAAGATATTGTCCGAACTATTTTATACCCCATGCAAACCTGTTTCATGAACTCATGAACCAGAAAGTAGTTATTGAGACTATAACACGCTTGAATGTATTCTATCATTTTAATAGCCTTAATGATTGGTTTGCTGTGAATTACATAAAGCCATTCTTAGAGAGAGTTTTTACCTTTGAAGATGCCAATGAAACTGTGCTAGATTTTGGCCATTGGATGCTGCGTATTGGCGAAATCATGGATGCTGAGAAACTGAAAAACTTTGACTTGCAGTTTTCAACCGGTTACGGTTATGTTATGGGCGCTCTTCAAGGAATCCCAATGGAAGGAGGTTTTGGCTTCCGCGGATGCCTGAATACTGTTTTTTGTTTGACAAATCCTTCGAGGAAAGCCGTTGCTCGAGACTCATCTGTATCAACAGTAGAGTTTTCATCAAGATTTCAAGAGTTTGGAAAATTGCTGTTCATTTTGCAATGGGCCAATACATTGGGATTTAAGCTAACTACATACGATAGTGAATTTTTTACTGAATTTATTAGGGAAGTTTCTTGGCAACCAAAAATCGTAAGGTCTAAGTATCATAACTTTCCAAAACCCAGTAAAACAAATCTCGACAGAAGTGGTGTTCTTCTTCTGAAAGCTCAAGATCTCATGGAAAACTTAAGTGGATTAAACAGCCCTCAAGAATATAAACTGGTATCTCAGCTGTCAAAAGAGCTTCTCAGAAATGCGTTATACTGCGCTGATTCCATGTCGGGCGATATCAAAGGAGTGGTATTCGTCTACACGGCTGCTCTTCATTTTTCGGAATCCGATTACGAAACGGTCATTGACCTCTGCTCAAAAGTTTTCATCAATCAAACAACTGGTGATGACGAGAAGGAGAAGGAAGAGGAGAAGGAGAAAGAAACGCTGAATGCAGGATGTTTGCTTTCAATTGACGATGTTGTCAGAGTAATTGGATTTTATCTGCTTTTCAGGCGGATTCAATATGATTTTCTCTACAACAGGAGACGGTATTTTCTTGATCTGCGTCTAACACCAGAGGTGTTTGCTCAGTATTTAATAGTTTCCTCGAATGAAAGAAATCCCACAGCATTCAGACTTAATTACTATTTTCAATCGCCAAAATTTCCGCTCGATGAAATTTTGATGACTATAATAAATCGGAAATCTTCCCTATTATCAAAGAAAACAAAAAGTGTTTTTCGCGTGTATCAAAGAACAGATCCACTTAGTCACCCAGAAGCGTTCAGCGAAAGCTTTGTAGCATGTGAGGACAACATTATTCAATTGCTCATTGAATATTCATTGGAAAACATGACATCATTTTACAATGCGATCTGTAAAGATTTTGACATTCGCTGCAATGCAGTTGACTGCTACCGCGCTGCGTATCTATACCAGTGTCGTAGACATCCTGAAGTTTTGCGTTTGTGCGAGCAAATTCTCCGTGATTCAGATGTAGAGAGGAACTTGGAAGAATTTACATTTGCAAATGTTTTGGTAATGCCACCACTTGACTCTTATTTCGACAGAGACGTCCAGTGTTTGCTTGGATTTCAAACACTTATTTACTATTTATCGCCTTTAAATGAAGATTTGCGGAAAATAGAACTCAAAGTTGGATCAACGTTCCAACACCTTTTCGCCCGCGGTATCTGCACTGAACTTGGTATTCTTTCAGTAGTTCTTATGTGCGGTATGAAATTCCGTTATTTTCTTGGAAGACATTTCCTAGCAAGATATTTGAAAGTGCGATGCCTCATCGACTGCCATCATTCAAACTCAGAAGTATTGTTCGAATTTAACAAACTGAAAAGCCATCTTCCATTTGAGCACATCATACATTGGTTTCTTCGGCAAACACTTCGACAACTTTAGAACGTATTAAATGTAAAAACATTGCAGTCTAAATATATACGTTAATTGCGACAGAGTAGAAATTATAGGGCCTACATGAAAAAACTAAGCCGTTGTAACCACACGCTGATCGTCGAACCATTGGTCTGTTTTCCAGACTTGAACTCACCTGGACGGTTTTAGAATGGGTAATAGTTTCTGTACCTACAAACTTCTCAAATGGGGACAATCCACTTATTCTTTGTGCAACTGTGTCGCGGTGCACATTATGGCGAAACATTGTCAATGTTTGTCCGGAAATACACTTAAGTGGCGGACAGGCAGCTATTGTCAATAATGAACTTCTGCTTCGATCGGCCATTCTAAGCAGCGCAGTTTCTGCTGTAATCAGTTTTCTTGACAGTTTCCTTTCACTCTAAAAACCCAGGAGAAGAAACACTCGGCGAATGAGACGGAGACGCCGGAAGGAGTTTGTCGACGGATTACGAAAGAAGCTTATTATCAGCGTGATCCCGCCTAAAGACGAAATTACGAAGTTGTTACTCTGTTAAAGGCAAAATAAATCCCATTCACGAATACAAGTGAGACCTTCTTCTGTATCTGCAAACGCATTGGCAAACGAACCAGACGCTGTCAGTTGACTTCGAATTATCGCAACACATTAGTGAATCCATTAGCCCGAGATTTACACATTGCATTCCGCTGTTCTGTGCTAATAAAACAAATCCTTCGAAGCGTAGATTCAATTTCTAAAGCGATAAAGATTATCCCAGGGCAACAGCTTATTCACAAGCGCTGTGTCGTAGCAGAGAGGTTCTCCACAGATCGATGTCATGACTGCCATCATTTGCTTCAATATCTCTTTTTCGCCGTCTTAAGAGCTAGTAAATTGTTCTAGAGTATTGTCAATAGAGAAAGATTACCTACTTGGACATCAACTGAACCATCGATTAAATTGAATCTTTACCAAAACGCTCTTAATAGTCTGAACTGCTCGTGACGTTCTTATGCATTGGCTATTGGCAGAAGCGACATAGGTAACAAAAGATCGGCCAGCCAGCCACTGCGCTGCCATGCACTGCGATCATCTCAAATGATTCATGACTGCTATTTATATCAAGTATTTATACTTCAACGATTAAATCTCGTGTGTAAGTGAAATTGATCTGAACAAAAAGCCTGCGTACCATACTCTTTTGATTAAAACATTTTTCGATTAGTTCTTATTTTCATTAAATATAATTATTCATCTTTCCCTGATAAAACCGTGGATTAATTTAACTTGTGATTAATTTAACTTGTGATCTTAACGCGGTTAAATATCATGGCCTTAAATTTCATGGTGCCTTGTAGGAACCCCTTAAAGGCGCTGGACCACGGCTAACTTTGAGATCTCATAATTAGGCGATAAGGTTCATTTTACGTCAGCCGGAGTAGGTGGCAGTTTTAGCAGAAGATTGCTTAACTGCATGCGACAATCCCTCAAGTTTCGGTCAAGCTCTTCGAAAACATACATCTTTAATCGCCCTTACCCTCGTTGCTCACATGGGTGTTGCAGCGATTAATTTCTTGCACGATTCGATTCAAGTCGGTTAATAGAGCGCTGACGAAGACAGACAAATAGGTCATTTGCCGACATTGGCTGCGACGCCTATCAACAACAACAAAAGACTTGGTGGATTTATAATGCTAGGTAGGATGGAATGGGATTAAAGGCAACAGGTTGCCTTAGCAACATGTTGCCATGGCAAAAGCGCAGGTTTCAACCTGCATTCTGACAATCTAACAACCATGTACGTCGCATTATGCGTGTTTTTTTCAGTGCTCGTGAATATGCTGGGGCCCTGCGCTTAGCTTCAGAGTGGCGCTTTAGAAATTTCAAGTTTCGATTAGAATATGCCATTCAAATTTAATTTTAGAACCTTCAGCGCCATTAAATATTGCACCAGGCATCAGTCGATGGCACTCAAACAGATAATTGCAATCTAGTAAATTCGGTAAGTACAACGAGACACAGAGACTCTAGAGACAACCTAAGGACGATATAAGGAAGAAGCCAAGAATACCTGAGCCTCAGCCTAGTGTTCTGCTGGCATTTCCACGTGTGGATCAAAACCCAAAACAATCTGTCTACATGAGCAAAGCTTGCCATCTTTGAAACCAGCAACATTCAGTAAAATTGCAAACTAGCCTACCTAATCTCCGTCAAACTGTGTTCGAGTCTTCAAGATACGTACTTAGCACAATTATAACTAAAACTGATACGTACTTCGTAATGCTAAGTTTCTTCAAAATCCCTTGCAACCCCTCCTCTGAGACTTCAGGGGGTCTTCCAAGGTGGCATCAGCCGGTTCCCGGTGTCCTGAAAAGCCCCAGGGTAGTAGGGTGCCAAATCTCGACAAGGGATTCAGAATTCTCCTATTGGTTATGTGTTTTTTTGAGATTTGTAAACCTATTGTACAGTTGGCTTACTAACCTAGCACTGGCAAGCTGCCAACACACTAGCATGTTCTAGTTAAAACAAACAGCTAAACCTGGTCAGAACAGTTACTGTTGATACTTGCCTACTTGATACTTGTTGTTTAGAACCGTTAACATTGATAAAGTGTAATATTTGTGTGTGTGTGTTAAATTTGCTTTTAATTTTCATTGCTTTTAATTAATTTCGACAGTCGAAGTACGGCATACTGCATGTTTATAAAGTCTACTTGTTCAGACAAGTCATAAGAAACTAGATCACTGTCAAGTACATCAATGCAATGTAAAATGTACACACCAGCCTGTAGCGATAAAAGTACAAAATGTTGATTTCTTAAAAGTATTTTTGAAAAGCTATTTTCAAAAGTATTTTTAAACTAATTTTTTGAAAAATATTTTGAAAAGTATTTTTGAAATACTTTTGAAAAGTATTTTATTTTGTATTTTCAAAATACTAGTGAAAAGTATTTTTGCCCGTCACTGGTAAACGGCGATGGGAGTAAATTTTCTGGCGAAATGTTGCAAGAGTTTTGAGATTTGCCCCACTTGTAAAATCAGAATTAGTAAACGCATTGTCAGGAAATTCCCCCCCGAAAAGGTCGTGAACTTTTTAGGGGAAGAATTTGTAAGAAAACGGTAATAAATTTTCTAGACGAATTCCGAAAAAAGGTAATATCCCGAAACAAGTTGTAAAAAGAAGGTAATGACTAAAAAAAAGAAAAAAGTCATCAAGTTTTTTTGGAGATGAATTCGTAGAAAAGTCATAAAGTTTGTAAGTTTGTGGAGATGAATTCCTAATAAAAGGTCATCGACCAGACCATGGCCGACTTTGTCCGCCCCCCTACCTCTCAGACAAGATCGCCGCCACTGAAGGTTTTTCAGAGACGAGTTCCCAAAAAGGTCATGAACTAGACCCAGGGTTGATTTTGTCCCAGTAGTCTAAATTCCTTAAAAAATGCTCTGGTATAGGATATACATGCGGAATATATATTGAATGCATAATGAACACATTGTTATATACTGCTTCTTTCATACATGTATATATACAGAATATATATATGTAGGCCTATTCGTTATATTGTATATGATTATTCTCTCTGACACACAAATTTATAAACATAATTATATAATAGGCTACGTGTAACAGCAGCTGCTGTCTCTGACATGTCTTTATATTAATGTTTCTCTTAGTTCTTAAGTTTCAGAAGCCAGGCTTAAACGGAAGCATTTCTCTTTCCTAAGCGTATATATTGAAGAAAATACCAACACATTTAGAACTGTACTGTATATTATTTATCTAGAAATATACGCTACTTTGATCAGTCCGATCGCTCGAAGGTCGCACCACAGTTGACGTCGGTTATGAAGTGTTAATCGGCTGTATGCGAATTAACCAGATTCGCCCTAATTCGTTTGCTTCTTCTTCCTGATATAAGCCTACAAACATAAAAACGAAGGTCTGTTAAGTACTAGTACGTTAATTGGCAATTAACACACATACAGATGGACAGACATGCAATACAGACTGACGGTCGGACGGAGAAACTTATAGACATAGGCTCACAGGCATTAAAACAGACTGGCTAACTGACTGGTGGTTGATCGACTGACTGCCTGATTGACAGACGGAATGACGGATTGATTGATTGATTGACTGACCGCTTTGTGATCACAATTGGCTTATAAATTATAGTCTAATGACTTGATTTTGTTTTACAATTAAATACGATAAACAAGCGACTGACTGACGACATTATGAGCTTACTTTTGAACTTTCATCCTTTGTTTGACAACCTTTCCAGCTGGTTTAGACTTCCGAGTAGTCTTTGCAGAACTTGTAGTTGCAACTGTCGTTGTAGAACTTGTAGTTGCAACTGTAGTAGTCTGCTGCACAAGGTTACTCTGTATCAAAGTACCTGGAGGTAGTTTGCGAGCTGCAGGGGTGGCTAAAATCTTGAGCGGAGCCTTGCTTTGAGACGTTCTCCCCATTTTCAAGCCTTCGAAACAAAAGCAATTCCTGCTCACCGCTACACTTGTTATCGTCTAAACTGTAAACAAAATCAAGTCATTAGACAATAATTTATAAACCAACTGTGATCACAAAGCGGTTATCGAGGAATGTAAGGTAAGGTCTACGCGAGAGATACTGAACGGTAAACTGTGGCAACTGGCAATGTTTGAGTACCCAGGAGTCAAATGCGGAGTTGGAAGTTTTAACAGTTTGACATTCATTCCTCTGCCTGTGATTCGAGCTTGATGCCTTGAACGGTAATCCAATATTATATTATTATCATTGTTAATACTCTTACTAGGCCTATTATTTTTTTACCCGAGTTAGAAATAGTCCCTCAGGAACAAAAGAAATTGTGTTAGAAGTAAATGATCATGTCCCAGAAAACGGGACTCGTCCCAGGTTTATTATTATTATTATTTTTTCGCCCGAGGTAAATAAGATCCCTCAGGCTCTAAGATATTATCATCATTATCTTACCAGAGATAAGTGTAATTCCTGAGGAACAAAAATTACTCCAGGAGCTGTTTCGGATAGAAATCAGGTCTCGTGACTCACAATATGAGTGACCGTGCCACAAAATGTTGTGGCATTATATATAGCGCTGGATGCAGATGGATTTTTACGCTGGAAAAAGATAAATTCACCTTACCTGATGTAATGGGCAAAAGGCACTGGCAAACCTCACGGATGAAATTAATTGAATCAATTAAGAATTAATTGGGTCTCGTGTTGTGAAGACGATGAGTAGAATAATGTGAGGATGGCAACTCTCAGTAATTTTCGGTGTAGGCCTAATGTAGCCAGTCTGTTCTGCCGTGGCTCAGCTGAATTTCCTGTGAGCATTATAGGATGCTGCACAACTGTGACGTCCCAGGTAAGATATTTACTTGCCACTCAGGGAGCCATCGTAGCCTCGTCTAGTGTCTTGTTCTCTTTGCTCGTACTTTCTGTACTATAGGTATTCTCTTCATCTACATCTCGTAACTCTAGCACTACCGCTATTTATATGATAAACCAGTCGTCTTCTGAGTTCTTGGGACAGGGAAGCATTCTGATAAAGTCTGTGTCTATCCATCCTAGGTACTTGGGCATCGAGCTGTTCATCTTACCACTATAGCACGTATGCGACTCTTGCCCCATTTCCATGCGTATTCGACTTTGAGCCTCACGTAGACGTATATTTGTCATGCAACACAACTTACGAAGGAAATGTCTTGTATCCGGACTTTGTGTTGGCCGTCCTCGACTAACGCAGCTAATAAATCCTGCTTCAGTTGATAGAATATCTTTATGGAAAATGCTCACAGTGAAGGTTCTTTCTCCCTAAAACGTTCGCTATTTGCATGTAGGGCATATAGCCTACATACGTTCCGTGCCCAAAGTCAGTTGTCTAAGGCTCTAAGCTGTCTGTTGTGACAAGCATATACGTGGAGTTGGTATATACTCCAACGGATCCATCTGGCTAAACCGGTCCCGATTAACGTATCTGTTACCTACTTCGTCTGTCAGCATAGGCGTAATTTGTGGGGGGTGCGAGGGGTACCCGTACCCCCCACGTTTGGACAGAAGGGTACCGTACCCCCCACTTTTTGAACAATGTCAATCAATATTTTATTATCGTGCCTTCCCAGAGATCGCAGTTTCCGTCTTGCTGAGTGTATGTAAAAAATTGGTACCCCCAACATTTTAGACCAAAGTTACGCCCCTGTCTGTCAGCATTTCCACGGACATGAGATGGGACTCACACGGACTCATACGGACCTCACATTGGAATATGGGCTCTACATGAGCTGCATTTGGGCATGCTGGCAGACACAGGCCTGTTTATTTAGGCTACTTACCACAACGGGTCCTTCCTGAGTTCCACACAGCTTCTTATCCTCCAACTTTCGGGACTCGGACCGTCTCGCGATCTAAGAAGAGGGCGGGTCCGATATCTACTACTATCGCCGATATTAAAATTTCTATATGTACAAATCTAAAATATTGCTATTGTCAGCTTTTGCTATTGTCAAGAATGTTTATTTATGATGCATGCCTCAGGTAAACGTTGTTGCGTTAAAACGTTGGTGTGCGATCGGCATAATTTGCGTCTTTTCAACTCAAACTAACCTGACTTTAATTCGTATACAGTCCCTGTCAATTGATCACACACACGCTTCAAGCATAAGTTGTCCTCTACCTTATAAGACTGTCAGTAGATTAGTTTTGAATCAGATCAGCAAAGCAAGTCTAGGCATGGAAGTATGCCGATTGCACACCAACGTCCTAGCTCAACAGCGTTCACATGAAGCATGCATGCTGAATAAAAATCCTCAGGCTGTTCAAAATTCGCTGACTTAAACACGCTCACAGATAGTAAAGTTAAGTTTAAATTTCAAGAGATCTTATCTTGGGTTGTTCAGGGTTGTACTCCCTGTAGCCTATATTTAAATAGTCTTTTAGCTTTCGCTACAAATATAGATGAGCATATTACATTACATCCAGTACGGGAATCACTCAATAAACACCAATTGTTTTGTAGATTTTAAATGCAATTATATTAAAATCAAGCAATCACCTCAGTTCACAAACAATTCGAATCTTATTTACCTAGAGCGGCGTAGATAATTTAAATGAGAATTAAACTTTTATCCTTCTCGAAGCCGACACATTTGATGAAACGTCAGACCATCTCGTTCACAGATCGCAGTTGAAACAGTCCTCGGGGAACTTCAACTGAGTCCATTTCTAGGCAATTGAATTGCAGATGTTCTTTCGAAGTGTAGAATTTGATGACACGTACGTATAGCATCGGATGACCAAGAACCACCATGAGATAAAGTTGTATTGTTCTTAAGCGGACCACCTTCAGCAACCGTAAACATCAACAACTCGTATCGCGACTTCAGATGTCCGTTAGCTCCAACTTGACGATGGCAAGCAACAGTCTCGATCGTCTCACTTTCCAACGACTATCGACGAGGTTTACAGCAACTCGAGCGATAGGCCTATACTGCGTAGATCCTATGGCTTTAAGGTCCAGCTCACAGTTTTCACTAAATTAATTCGTAGTTGAACTGACGAACTCAATATATTTTCAACTCAAAAAGACGAATTGAACGGCAATTTCAACCTTCGCCATTCCCGTCGAAATCGAAGACTGCCCCACGAAATCTCATTGGCTTGCGTCTTTGGTCGTTGTAGCAACCGATCCGCCGTTAAAGTAAACTAGGTAGCAACATGCTTATAGACCATATCACATCTGCTCTTTATTCTCTACGCTGGTTTCCTGTCTGTGAGCGTGCCCACTTCAAGCAGGTAATCTTCATGTACGGAGCACGTGCAGATGATGCAGATCATCTGTCATCCTTATCTTCCATGGCCACTTCCTCCAAGTGTGTTCCTCCTTGTACACATTCACATTTGTCGGTCCCCACATCTGGAACTCTGTAGTCTCTATCTCATCATGTTCGCAACTTTTTAGCGAGACTTTCTTTCTAAACTGAAGGCCAACCTCTTGCAGTTTACTTATGGCCTTTAGACAACGTTTTCCCGGCTTCAGTGTGCACTTCTGAATGTTGTAAGGATGGTATTATCGAATTGCAGTTGTAATATATTGCGTTGTGCAAGTCACTTAAATTGCATTATACAATTTATGAAACTATCTCAAAACAATTAACAACTCGACAAAAGTTAATACCTGGCACTGGTAGGTTTGCAGTAAGATTGGTCAACAGAACGTCCATTCTGAGGAAGACGAAGTGAGAAATGGCTCTGAGAAGAGTGATTAGCTAGGTGATTGTGTTATTGCAATGTCTTTTTTAAGCCATTAAAAAATAATTGTTTTATTTAATAATAAAAACAAAATTTTAGTAATTTTAATTTAATTTCAGTGTTGTGAACTGTTTCAGTGTTTACTGAGACCCCTCCAAACCCAATCCCGTTTTTCTCGAGATTTTAGCCCTTCCATAGTTGTTCAGTTCCGGATCCTTTTTTTCTAGAAAAAAATACTGTATGATTGTATAGTCTGCATACAGTAGGCCTATACCACAAGCTCAGTAATGGAACTAGTGGCATAAGTCAACGACACTTTCATTTTTCAGATACACTTTCTATATTAGGCTCTGCGTCGTAGTTGGATTGGATTTGCCGGCATGAAGGCTGAAGGGTTTCGGCTAAAAAGGTCAAAAGTCAATGTCCGCCGACAATGATATAGACTTCGTCAAGAATCAGAGAATAATGGTGAACAGTCGAGCGTTTCATTAATCTCCAATGCGATGCTTGAATGACATGCATACTGCTGTAGCCTACTAAATGTCCAAGTGGGAATTTAAAAAAAATAGTTTACTTAACTGATGGCCGCATGTCTACTCCACGGGCCCTACTGTGTAAGTTAATGATAGACTAGGTCGTAAGTCAACAACTGTAGTCTTGGTCAAAAAGTACATGTCATATATAAACCCCTTTGAAATCTCCAGCAGTTTAAACATGACTAAACCCTCACAGGAAGTTTGGAAAATTACGCCTTAATTATAATACCCATCGACCATCAAGGCATTTCCCGGATCCCGCTAGGTCGGCGCTTAATGACTGACTAGAATGTCGTGTAATATAAACAGAAGTAGGCCTATATAATTATAGTCAGTCACATGATCTATATGATCAACAGTTCATTTAACCTCCGCCCTACCTCCTATAATATACGCCCTAATTATAACATCTGTCGGCCGCCGACAAAAGGGGTGGAAGAACGGGGAATTCATGTGAGAACTGAATGTAGCCCGACAAAACTTACAATTTCGCCCAAACTTTTAATCCGAGATCCGCCCTTCCGAATGGCCTTAGAATAATCTCAAAACCAAGACAAAAGGTTTGAGTTAATCAACGTAAGAGTTCAATTACTTTTGGACAAAGTAGCCTACACCTATCTGTTTAATAGCGCTATCCGAAAGCTCAGACTTCATGAAGAACAAGGCATGACAAACAATTGATGGATAGAACGAAAAGAGAGTAAAAGTAAGAATCAGACGACGCAATGTACTATAATCAGTGATTGGCAATAGTTAACTAAAAAGTTGCTAACTTTTAGTCTAACTAATTTTTTTTAGTTAAGGATGAAGTTGAACTAAAAAAAATAGTTTAGTTAAAACCATAGTTTAACTAAAAAAATTTAGTTGCTAACTGAAAAGTTTAACTAAAAAAATCAGCAACACGCAACTATTTTCCGCAATGAACATTGAACACTGTCAACAACTCAACGCGAAACTCACTGATTAACACTGCATGGTTTTAACATTAACAGCCTGTGTTTTCAAATTCATACACTACTTACAGTATGCCTGTAACAGTACTGTGCTTTCAAATTCATACACTACTTACAGTATGCCTGTAACTGTATGCCAGAACAGTACATTGCAGTTTGAAGGTGAAATTGTCATTGACGCCCTGCATTATTACAGTTCACTTAACCTCTGTTATTGTGAAAATGTTTGTTGTAAAAAGTTAGAAAAAAGTTGGAAAAAGTTTAACTATTTTTTTTAGTTCAGGTAACTAATTTCCAAAATCAGTTGCCAACTTTAGCTAAACTACTATTTTTTAGTTGGAAATAGTTTTAGTTTAACTAAAAAAGTTGTTTAGTGTCCATCACTGACAATAGTTCAAAATTGCCTCCTGATTTCCGCATTTTCTAAGTTCCTCTACCAGTCTCGTAGAACAACTCACCCAAAATCATTCTCCTCTATCTATTAGCCCTTTCCTCGTGTAATTAATTCTCAACGATTCATGTTCACTTGGAATGACGGAATACTGTCAGAGAGACTTCAAATTCTCTGGTGAATAACCTGATCTCCGAGTGAATAAGTTGGCCTCTCCTTGACTTCGCGTTGTTTGTCTGTGAACCGTTCAGAGGCACTCCCAGTGCGCAAAACCGAGAGAAAAGAAATGTGTTGAGGAAAGAACAAAAAAATAGATGCATACATACATACATACACATATACATTTATACGCATACATGGCCTACATACATATAGTGTGTGGCGCCTCGTTGCGTGAGAACTCTAGTCCGCTGCGGTTTCTTACTATTATTAGGTTTTCTTGAATTTATAACTATATCTCTATAAATGCGACTGGATATCATCTCCAGATGAATTTTTAGAATCTGAATCTCGTAGTTTTATTTGATAATCGTCTCGGACTTGTAGACTTTTGGAGTTTTATTTATGCGTTTGGCGTTTTACGCCCGTTTAATCTCGTGGTTGCACTGCCAACAACCCCTCTACTCTCATCGTTGCATCGTCAACAGCCTCTACCTAATAAGTTCAGATTTTGTCACGTTGTTTCTTTTCATCGACTGGATTAACTATATAGTTTTGAGGTTGACAGTGAGTGAACTACCTTATGCCTTTAAACGGAATACTAATGGATGTACCGTCAACGCCAACTTTCACGTATACGTCTGAGCAGATTCGTTCGTATTATTCTCACACTCATCATGTTTGCCGTCGAACAAGGAAAGTTCTTTTCCAATTTCGACTATGGCGGCCTGCGTCAGCCCGTGCTCGGGACTCATTTCCTCCTCTACCACCGGTTTCTGCTGCTGCTGTCCGACTGCGGGATGGGGCTGATTCCGTGCCTACATCATCGTCGACGTGCACCTCGTCGTCGTCGTCAGCTTCTTCTCTGACAAAGTCTTCGTCTTCCAGTCGAGATAGCGTCCGGCTGCGGGACGGGGTTGATTTGGCGCTTACACCATCGTCGACGTGCACCTCGTCGTCGTCGTCAGCTTCTTCTCCGACCAAGTCTTCGTCTTCCAGTCGAGATAGCGTCCGCCTTGCCACTTGGAATATTCGCTCCTTGCGGAAAAAATACGTTACTATTGCAGATACGATACTCTCTAACGATCTTGACTTCCTATTGGTTACTGAATCGTGGCACCATTCCTCAATGGATGTAGCCCTGCGCCGGTCCTCGCCGCCGGGCTACTCTTTCGTCGACCGTCCTAGGAACGCCGTTTCAGATGAGGATTCTCGGGGTGGTGGCATCGTCATATACCACCGGGCGGTCCTGCCTCTTCGACCGGTTGTCATATCTACTCTTCCAACAACCTTTGAGGTCTTGGCTGTCACGGCGTCGTCGTCCTGTGGCCCTATGACGATCCTTGCCATCTATCGTCCAGGCTCCGAACCACCAACAACGACATTCTTCAGTGAATTCACCACGCTGCTCGAGCAGTTTGCTCTCTACAACTCTCAGTTGGTCATCGCTGGTGACCTTAACCTCCATCTCGAAGATCCAGAAATCCCTGCGACTGCTGAGTTCACAGCCATCATGGAGCAGTTTGGTTTGACGCAGCATGTTGCTGAATCGACACATCAACTGGGTGGCTGGCTTGATGTGCTCATAACCCGAGACGACTGCCAACTGCTGGACCTGAGTGTCCAACCTCCGACTATCTCAGACCACGGCCTCGTCGTTGCTTCAGTGCCGTTTTTTCACCCGGTTCCAACGCATGCCGAGGGACAATATCGTGACTGGCGGAAGCTGGACCGTGATTCCTTCCGTGAGGCTTTACTTCGAGTTCCTGCCTTTGCTGATCCGTCAACCTTAGCCGAAGCATCAACTGTCGATCTTTTCACCCTATATGAGACCACCATGACGGATCTTGTTAACACCTTACTTCCATCACACACAGCTAGAACGCGCCAGTCTGCTCTCACACCGTGGTTCGATGCCGAGTGTCGTTCATTTCGGCGCCATGCTCGTCGTCTGGAGAGGCGTTACAGGCGCACTAAGCTGCCTGCTGACCGCGCTGCCTGGGTGCAATATGTCCGCGAGACGCATCGGCAGTACAGACGGAAAGAGCAGGCCTACTGGGAACACAAGATCGCTTGCCACTCGAGGGATCCTAAGAGGCTCTGGTCGACCTTAAATGACCTCCTTGGCCGTGCTCGACCTGCTGGACGCTCAGCTACACCACTCTTCTCGCCAGATACCTTTCTCGAGGCATTTACTGCGAAAGTCAATTCTGTCCGAGAGACCACTGCCGGTTCTCCTCCGCCGGTCTATACACCGACTAACTGTGAACTTTCCGCCCTGGATCCAATCTCAAGCCAGGATTTACGACGAGTCATCTTAGCTTCTGCGCCTAAAACATGCGATTTGGACCCGCTTCCTACATCTCTTCTTCAAGAATTCGTGGATATTTTACTCCCTTTCCTGACGGTCCTCTGCAACAGCTCCCTTCGTGAGGGCATCCTGCCTGTCTCACAGAAAAGATCCATCCTCATCCCGGTGCCTAAACGCGAGGGATTGGATTTGGCTGACCCTAATAACTTTAGACCTATAGCTAATGTGTCTTTTATCTCTAAAATTATTGAAAAGGTAGTAGCTACTCAGCTTACTGTCCACCTTGATAAGAATGACCTTTTACCAACTTACCAGTCGGGCTTTCGGAAAGGTCACTCTACTGAGACCTTGTTGGTACGCCTCCTCTCGGACATTTATGGGGCCATTGATAAGTCACAGGTTACTCTATTGGCACTGTTCGATGTAAGCGCTGCATTCGATACAGTTGATCATACTATTCTTTTGACACGCCTCTCTACCTCCTATGGTCTCTCTGGAAATTTTCTTGACTGGCTTACCTCATACCTTCAGGACCGCTCTTGCATTGTGGCTTGTGGGTCTGCTAGGTCACCCTGGGTTCCTGCTCCATTTGGCCTGCCCCAGGGCTCTGTTTTGGGTCCCCTATTGTACATACTCTATACTGCTGACCTTGGTCCCCTCTTGGCGGCCAGTGCAGTCTTAAGTCAGTCCTACGCGGATGACCTCCAAGCGTATGTCCACTGCTCACCATTGGCTGCTGCTGCTGCAGTTCGAGAGATCGCCCGAGTCGTGGGGAATTTGGAGGCCTGGATGTCCTCAAACCGTCTACGGTTAAACCCGGCAAAGACCCAATATATCTGGTTTGGTACGCGCCAACAGCTTGCAAAAATTAACATTGAGGGTCTGGCACTTGAATTTCCCTGGGTTTCCTTTGCCTCCTCAGTACGTGATCTTGGTGTAATTCTGGATCAAGAGCTCACATTCATGCGACATATTAATTTGCTTTGTCGGGACTCTTATTATCAACTTCGTCAGTTAAGGGTAGTCTCCCGCACTCTGACGCAGGCAGCTGCTTCTACCCTTGTCCATGCGTTTGTGGTTTCCCGTCTGGACTACTGTAGCGCCCTTTATGCTGGCCTCCCAGCTGCCCGCCTTGGGTGTTTGGACCGGGTTTTGCGTGCAGCCGCACGTCTTATTGGTCGCATCCCCAGATTTGGCCAGGTTTCTCTTTATATGCGGGATGTTCTGCACTGGCTCCCTTTCCCGCTGCGGATCGCCTATAGGGTCTCTGCACTGGTTAGGCGTTGTCAAGAGGGACTTGCTCCCCCATACCTGCGGGAGTTGTGTCGCTCTACCTCGGGGGTCTTGCGGAGATCTGCTCTTCGCTCGGCTGACCAGGCCGAGCTATTGGTCCCCCGCACGCGGACAGCCATTATGCAGCGACGTTCTTTTTCGGTCGCTGGACCTGCAACCTGGAATGGCCTTCCTGTTGCACTTCGCCTGGTCCCTATGACTCACTCTACCTTGTTTCTTGCAAACTTAAAAACTACTCTCTTTAGCCGTGGTTGGACTAGGAGCGCTCCTGAGTAGATAACCTTGAAGGGGCGCTATATAAAAGCTCATTAATAATAATAATAATAATATATATCTCATAGTGGGGTGATATACGAGTTCGTTTCTTTTTCATAGGTATTTGACAGTTGTTTTCATCATGTCGGCTTTATTTTTACTTTTGGCTAGAGGCGGAAGTATCGATGCCTCCAGGCCGGCAATACAATGCAAGACTCTCGTGAACTGATAACGCAAGCTGAATTAGTGAACTCTTGATAAATGGGATTCAGGCAGACCTGCACGAAGCATATTAGGCCTACTTTTCTCTGAGTCAATGCTCATTTAATCTTGTTCGTAGCGGACGATTCTGATAATATGACTTACTGCGAACCTACCAGCCCAGGTATTGACTCTTTCTCGAGATATTAATGGTTTTTAAATTTAGCTTAAATAAATAATATTGCGCAATGTTAACAAATTAACCTAAATCTTTTGTAACAGAGTTCATCAATAGTAGATATCCTTCATTGTTCAAAAATAATTTCGCTCGCCCTTTGGAGCCTCGTCACTCGCTGGAGCTTTGAACGCTCGCTGGAACTTCGCTAGTCGTAGAGCCTTGCTCGCAGGCTCGTCGTAGAGCCTCGCTGGAGCCTCAATCGCTCGCTGGCACTTTGCCCGTCCTAAAGCCTCGCTGAAACCTCGCTCCCTTGTAGTGGACGTTTCGATACGTGAACTTCGTAAACATCTTCGTAGCTATCCCTGTAAAGACCTTTGCCACTCGGGCTAGGCCGGACCATAATAAGACAATAATTATATTGACAAAACCGATTATATATGTCAAGTCTATGCTCAGGAGCTCTAGAGAATGTAGGTGCTCTTGAGAATGTAGGTTAGCCATGTTGCTGATGTGTTTGTACAAAAGTCGAATCATATCAGTCTTAAATGCTCGACGATAGAAAAAGGTACTGCCTATTGATCAAACACAAATAAAGGAAAATTTAACAGTTGCAGCATTTTCTTATGCGGATTAGAGTAACACAGGTAACAAGTTCAATTTAATCTTTCCTCATATAGCCATGACCAGGCCCGGCTCAAGACATTTGGCGGCCCTAGGCAAACAGTCCGAAGGATGGTCACCAAAAAGTTTTGAATTTCGACATGGTAATTTCATCCATCTTTTTGGAATTTCATATTAAAAAAAAAGTTGATGACTTTTTTAAAATTTAATTTAAAAATAATCCAAGGTTTTTTCATTTATGAATTTCCAGAAATTATTTTTTCATGTTTATTTTGGAAAAATGGAAAATTGGCGGCCCCTAAAAATCGGCGGCCCTAGGCGGCTGCCTAGTTAGCCTAACGGACGAACCGGGCCTGGCCATGACCGTCACAGCATCTTTAAATTCTCGTGGTTAAAAATAATTTTTTAGGTCGATTGAAGCTTTGCAGTCTTTTATTTTTAAAACTGTCGGTGTCGCGTGAGGAGATCGACAACAACGACGAGATGGCATCATCATTATGATGTAAGCGTCGTTGCCGGTCGAGATAGGATGATGACGGACGAAAAGCCAGTCTCCACTTGGGCAACAATGAAGGCAGCGAGGCCCAGGTGTAATCGGACACCACACAGCCAAGGTGTAATAGGACACCTCGCGGCTATGGTGTAACCAGACACCGCCCGCGCTGCAGGCGAGCGACGACCCGCGTATCGAGGAGCAATCTGACACTAATTGACGATAGCTTGACGTGGGGAGGGGGGCTGACTGATGCACGCTGGAGTTCCTACTTAACAGAAGGGAACGGAGAACACGGGACTTGTACTACTGGCGAGGACGACGCGTGAACATCGGTCGAGCGAACAACATCGAGAAGAGCGACCAGCGGCGGCGGCAGAGTATTAGTCCGTCAGATTCAGAGACTGACGCGAAAGAACGATCTGTAGTTAGGCTGTACGAAGCAACATTTGAGATAGTCCGATTTAATATCTAAACGCTTTAATACTACGTGGAAGTTCCCGTAGAGTTAGTGTATATATATTTGTTTCTTTAATTAAATTCATTTATTAATTAAACAAAGTTCGTCGTGAATCTTCTATAGAAAAGTTAGGCACGTTAAATAAAAGTGCAAACAAAAGAACGAGCAATCGAGGGTCGACATCAACACACGGCAAACACACGACGTGGCGACCTCCGATTGCGACATTGGCGCAGTCGACAGGATTTTCAACTGAAGACGTCACGACGAAAAGCGGAACCGGAAACGGAAAAGAGGAATCTCAACAGATCGGGACCAGCGGCGAATACAACCCTTCGCAACTGGAGAAATCGAGTGCCGGACTCCTGAAGACGAAGGACTCGAAGGAACCGACAGCAACAGGCAAGGACGAGGAACAAGAGCGCCGACGGACGACCGACCATCGCTAGCAACGACGGACGGGAGTGGCAACGGAGGACAGCGGATCAGCCAAGATACCAAAAGACGGAACACGCTCGACGTATCAGAGGGTAAGTCCTTACTGGTAGTCGTGGTAATCTGTGAGGTTGCGGTTGAGGTCTGGATGAGGATTGGTGTGCGAATAGCCGAGGCTTTTGCGTAGCTCCTTTTGCTCAGTTCTGTTCTTGTTGTATTCGTGGTAGAATTTTAGGACGTTGTTTTCTTTGATTTCTGACCAACGGTGACTCTCCTCTAACTTACTTATCTTTTTCTATTAGTGAGCGGACTGTTGGAAGATGGATAAGTTGTCGGTAGGGAAAAGAGTGAGGGTGCAGAACATGCCCCGTCACAGACTAGTCGCATATCTGATAAAGATGGGACTAGGAGAGGAGGAATTGGGTTCCATGAGTACGGGCCAACTCCAAGAGGCGAGTGCTGAAATAATTGTGTCTGGACGGGAAACCCCGCCAGAAGTAAGTGAGGAAGTAAGCACGGGTAGCATAGAAAGCAGTATCGATTCGGCAGCGCAAACGCAGTTATACGAATTAAAACGCTTAAAATACGAGAGAGAGGAAGCCGCAAGGCTGAGAAAAGAAGCGAGAGAGGAAGCGGAGAGAAGAGAGAGAAGAGAGGAAGAGAAAGAGAGAAGAGAGGAAGAGAAAGAGAGGAGAAGAGAAGAGAAAGAAGAAAGACAGCGAAGAGAAGAGAAAGAGGAGGCTGAGAAGCTCAGGCTTCAGGAGGAGAAGCGGGCTGAGAAACAGAGGAAAGAAGAGAAAGAGGAGGCTGAGAAGCTCAGGCTTCAGGAGGAGAAGCGGGCTGAGAAACAGAGGAAAGAAGAGAAGGAGGAGGCTGAGAAGCTCAGGCTTCAGGAGGAGAAGCGGAGGAGAGAAGAAAAGGAGGAGGCAGAGAAGAGAGAGAAGGAAGGCCGAGAGGAAAGGGACGCAGAGAGGAGACTCAGAGACGAAAGGGACTATAACTTGAGGCATTCGGTCGTAGGACGAATGAAAACGTATAGTGAAAGCTTGCGAGGACTCTTACCGAGATTCCCCAGCGACCATGCGCAAATCCCTGGTTTCTTTGTGCATTGCGAAAGGTTATTCGACTCTTGCGCTGTCCCGGACGACCTTCGAAGCAGATTATTCTTGACCTGTCTAGATAATCAGGCCAGAGCACTGACGGCCAGACTCACACAAGAGGAGCTTGATAATTACGGGAAGCTAAAAACCTTCTTGTTGAAAGAGTTCAAAGTGAGCGCAGTCTCTTTACGAGAGCGATTCATGAACGCAAAAAAGGCGGTAGATGAATCATACACAACATTAGCTTCGAGACTGCATAATTTACTTTCTTACTATTTGCAAGATCGCAAGGCAATGACGTTTGATGAGGTTACGAGTCTCTTGATTGCAGATAAGATGAAAGAAATGCTACCCAGAGGATGTTTGAATTTCATCCTCAGTCAAGAGCAGCAGAAGTGGTTAGGGCACAAAGAGTTAGCCGAAGCGGCTGACACTTATACCGCCACACACCCTTGGGAAAGTGACTATACGAAGCATAGTCTAGGCACGGGTAAGACGGAGGCACGCTACGCGAAAGCGCCAGCACATCCTCAGACGACAGCTAAACAGACGGACACGTGGACTGACCGACCGGGAGGGACACAGACAAATAACAGGACAGACGGACGTCCAACTCCCGACGAGATTAGAAAGCGTGGCCTTTGTTTCCTATGCTTTTCTCCAGACCACAGAGCTAAACTGTGTTCGAAGAACAAACAAACTAAAAGCAAGCAGGTGAGCGCGTGTGCGGTCCAGCCAACCGTGACCAGAGCTCAAGGCAGACAGGCAGACAGACAAAGCGAGACGCGACAAGACGGGCCACCATTGATACAAGAGGTAGAACAGCATGCATTGCCGACAAGCCCGGATTGCATTGACGTGGAGGAGACTTATGTAAGAGAGTACATGAAAGTGTATATTACGGGACTCCCTGTGACATCGTCTCTAATAGATAGCGGGGCCGAATACAATTGTGCGCGAGCAGAACTAATCAGGCCGCTCAACCTACCTGTGGTCAAGCAGATAGAGGTGAAGGGGCTGAACGGTCAATCAATGATTGTGGACGTGGTGCGGCTGAGACTAAAGGGGTCTCAGGCCGGCGAGGACAGGGAGGGGGAGGTAAATTACGCCCCTGATGTTCGGATATGGGCGGCACTCATTAAAGACCTTAATGAACCGTTAATTATCACGCCCACTACAGCCGACTTGCTGCGCGAGACAGCGTTGCATTCGAGTCACGCGGCCAGCGCTCCTGAAATAGATCAAATTTCAGAAGCGCAGGCGGTCGCAAGGACTGAGACGAGTGAGGAAGAGGAGAGAGGGGAGGAGGTAGAGGGACTTAGGACGCTGATAGGCGAGGATTACTTCACGGTCGCTCAAGCAGACAGTGGGAGTATAGGAGAAATCAGTCCCGAAGAAACGGATAATGAAGAGCTATTCTTCAATCCTGAGATTCCACCCCCACCCAAGGAAGACACAATAGTAGGCAGAAGCAAGATGGCGGCCGAACAAGCACAATGTTCGACACTAGCACCATTCTTGGCCCACGGGAAAATTGGGGCGAAGAGCTTCTTCACTGAAGACAATTTGCCCTTTCATAAAGACAAAATAGCTGGGCATTCTGTAAAACAACTGTGCTTGCCTAAAGAGAGAATGGACAAAGTCATCATCCAATCACCGGAAGCGCGAGGAGCAAAGAAGGAGGGCCAATGGCAAGGCCCGGCCATCATCGCTCAGGTGAAATCGCCCTACACATACATCGTGGAAATAGGGGGCAAAAGCCGCTTATTACATGCAAATCGTATTCGCAAATATAACGAAAGAATACAGCAAGCATTGATTAACAATTGCTCCATTCTGTTCGAGAAGGACGAAGACTTCGGTCACGTGGAAGCAGTGGGTAGTTTCGTCACGAGTCAGACACGGCCCAGTGAACAAGTAGACCCTATTGCCGTTGCACACTTAACGGTACCCGAGCGGAAACAGCTGTTTAGTCTGTTAGACAGATTTCCAGATGTGTTCTCGGACAAACCAGGTTTCTGTCCCGTCCTAGAACACACAATCAATGTTAGCGCGGAGTTCAGGCCGAAGAGTTTGCGAGCCTATAAGGTGCCGGAACTGCACAAACCGGAGATGGAGAAGCAGATCCGCGAACTTTTGGCCCTAGGAATCATCACTCCCTCACATAGTGAAATGGCTAGTCCCGTTGTGTGCGTTGTGAAAAAGGGAGGTCAAGGCGGTTTAAGACTGGCCATTGACTACCGGTATGTGAACAAGTTCTCGGCGGGTGACGCATACCCCACCCCCGACATCCAGGAAGTGTTACAGAAGGTAGGAAGTGCAAACTTCATATCCTGCTTTGACGCACGTCAAGGATACTACCAGATTGGACTCCACAAGGACTCTCGTTGGTTATCAGCCTTCGTATGTGACGCTGGCCTATTTGAATTCGTACGATTGCCCTTTGGTTTAAAGTCAGCCTCAAATTCTTTTATCCGATGCATGTCAAAGGTCCTTCATCCCATTCGCGACTTCACTGAGACGTTTGTGGATGACATGGCAGTACACTCGATGACGTGGCCGGATCACATGAAACATCTAGAGAAATACTTAATGACTATTCAACAGTCGGGTCTGACCCTTAACATTAAGAAGAGTTCGTTTGCTAGGCGACAAACAACGTTTGTAGGTCACCTGATCGGATCAGGGAGCATTGAACCGGATCCTATGAAAATCGCAGGGCTAGGGAAAATCCCTCAACCCGAGTCCAAAAGGGACATACGGAGATTAATTGGCTTCTTCAGTTATTTTAGGAACTTCATCCCTAACCTGGCTGAGACAGCCAGAATTCTCACTGACTTGACCCAGAAATCGGTGCCTGCTAAGATACCCTGGCGAATGGAACATCAAAATGCGCTTGATAAACTTACGCACGATTTAAATAACGCTGTATGTTTGCAGACAATTGACTACGGCAGAGAGTTTGGTTTATCGACTGACGCTTCAGACAAAGCAGTCGGTTGCTGCTTATTCCAAATTCAAGACGATGGAACAGAACGGCCAATATGTTTCGCCAGTTCTAAATTAGATGCTACGCAAGCGCGTTGGTCCACTGTGGAACGCGAAGCGTATGCTGTAATCTTTGCGTTGAAGAAGTTTAGGAATTGGATTTTTATGTCAAGGACCACCCTCTATTCTGATCACAATCCCTTGACTTTCCTAACTGCTTCCACGCCCACAAGTGCTAAACTTGCGAGGTGGGCTCTGGCACTCCAGGACTTTGATATCGCTTTTAAATATCGTCCGGGGGCGCTGAATATTCCCGCTGATCTTTTGTCCAGACTATGATTGAGGAAGAAGGCGGACTACCATGTAAGGCACCGCGATAACTGTAAATATAATTTCTAACTGTGCTGATATTTTGTATTTTCATGGGAACGACGAGGACATGGTCTGGAGGAAATCGATGGAGGGAACGACATCATTCTCAGCCGGGAGGCGAACCAATGACTGGCTTTGTCCTCCCCCGGGAAGGGAGGTGTCGCGTGAGGAGATCGACAACAACGACGAGATGGCATCATCATTATGATGTAAGCGTCGTTGCCGGTCGAGATAGGATGATGACGGACGAAAAGCCAGTCTCCACATGGGCAACAATGAAGGCAGCGAGGCCCAGGTGTAATCGGACACCACACAGCCAAGGTGTAATAGGACACCTCGCGGCTATGGTGTAACCAGACACCGCCCGCGCTGCAGGCGAGCGACGACCCGCGTATCGAGGAGCAATCTGACACTAATTGACGATAGCTTGACGTGGGGAGGGGGGCTGACTGATGCACGCTGGAGTTCCTACTTAACAGAAGGGAACGGAGAACACGGGACTTGTACTACTGGCGAGGACGACGCGTGAACATCGGTCGAGCGAACAACATCGAGAAGAGCGACCAGCGGCGGCGGCAGAGTATTAGTCCGTCAGATTCAGAGACTGACGCGAAAGAACGATCTGTAGTTAGGCTGTACGAAGCAACATTTGAGATAGTCCGATTTAATATCTAAACGCTTTATACTACGTGGAAGTTCCCGTAGAGTTAGTGTATATATATATTTGTTTCTTTAATTAAATTCATTTATTAATTAAACAAAGTTCGTCGTGAATCTTCTATAGAAAAGTTAGGCACGTTAAATAAAAGTGCAAACAAAAGAACGAGCAATCGAGGGTCGACATCAACACACGGCAAACACACGACGTGGCGACCTCCGATTGCGACAGTCGGGGCCATCAAAGGTAGTCTGTACACCGTAATGACATTCCGGGTAAACTGCTAAAGTTGATCACCTCTTTATTTTCTATATTATTGTCGGCGGCGATTGACTTTTGGAAACCTCTCATCCTCTCTGCAGGCAAATCCAACCCAGCTACGACGCAGGCCTAATATCCACGAGTCTTGGTAAATATTATTTTAATTGCAACTGTAATTGTTATTGGACATTTGAATGGCCTAGCTCGAAGAGCAAAACAATTCGGTCGCGTTCAATTTAAACCTCGTATACTATCTGCATACTCTGCGTCTCTGATGTATGTATCTCTCTACCACACACAGGCGCCGACCTTTGCTTTTGTCTCTGGGTGCCTGGGTCCTCCCTCCTCCATTCCCCTTCCCACACTCCTTAGGTAGGTGAGTTTTAGCGGATTTTATAAGAAATAAAATTGTTTTCTTCTCAACGGTTACGAGGTTCGAAAAAGTATTCGAAATCGGTGACGACGTGCCAGTGTTATTATTTATTTTTTTAAATAATAAATAATTTTTATGTACGGGTTGTGACCAGTGATGGGAAGTATTTTAAATACTAGTATTTAAAATACTACTTAAAATACTTTCTAAGTATTTTGTACTTGTATTAAAAATACTTTGGAAAGACTGTACTTCTACTTTTACTTAAAATACTTTTTTGAAAGTACTCGTACTTAAATTGTAATTTTAAAATACTTTTTTAAAATACCTTTATTTCTCATTAGTAACAATTAACAAGACAACAATTATTGCATGCACAAGGCCTGCAATTTCTAGTGGGCTGTTTTATTTGGGCTGGATCATTCAACTGCTGGTTGGAACTACCATCGATACCTATATTTCTGTGGTCTAAATATAGATATCGATGCTCGTGAACATGGCTTATTATATCTATGCTTTGAACAAATGGCGGAATCTAAGGAAGCAAGACTGTTTCACCCATCGACGTCGATGGTTTCACCAGCTATTCTAGATGACAAATTTTTTATATTGTTAAACAAACTGGTAAAATCGTTGTTGTTCAGTGTCTGCTTTGTCCAAACAAACTGCTGAGTGCACGAACTAATGCTACATCGAACTTATTAAAACATTTGAAGGTAAGGAATTTCAGCACTGTGTTTAGCCTACCTGTTCTTTTGCATCCCAGTTGTAGATTTTCGTCCCGGAAGCGTTTTATTTCTAAAAACTTGCAAGTGATAATTTCAGACGTAAAATTGCCGTAAAGTAAAGAAATTGGTCACTCTTGTAACACTCATCGTCATAGACTCAGACGTTCCCGCTTATTTGTTGATCTTTCACTAACGAGGCGACGAAAGTAATGCTTGAATGTAACTACGTGACTTAACCCGTTAACAAAGTGGGTATTTATAGTGAGTGAGATTTCATTTCAAATAGTGATATCTCTTGTTAAAGCGATTTTTGACATGCTAAGATTACGGGTTGGAGGCTTAAATCCTTGCCTGAAATGGTTACTGTGTATGAACCTTGAGCAAGGCCTTCATTACAGTTGCTTTGCAACTCATTTTCACACCGACTAACCTGGCAGATATAATAAAAGCAATGAAATAACATTTTAAATATTTGGTATGCTGAGAAACTATAGGCCTACTTTAGAAAATAATGCTGATAATGTGTTGTAGAATGCACACAAGAGCAAGTTCACCGATTATACTGAACATAAGAGGCTGCCACGTACAACTGTGGATGAATTAGCAACTAGGCCTACCAGCATGTCCAGCTGTTCCAAGAGTCCTAAATTTGATACCAATAGTCATCGACAACTGGCTTTTCCCAATGCAAACTCAGTCAAGTTGATCAACCAAGACAGAGTTAATGAGCTAATCATGAACTATGTTGTTGAAGAAGTGAGACCACTATGCACTGTTGAGAAACCAGCTTTTAGAGACGTGTATGCCTCTGGTGATAGGTTGTTCTCCAAAGGATCTCTAATTTCATTACCAAGACGTAATCGCTTAAATGACAAGCATTTTCAGCAACTACTGAAAATCAAGGCCAATGCCTAAGTGCGATATGACTGCAGAACTGGACAGATATTTTTGTTAGTGTTCAATATTCTATATTAAGAATTTCAGTCTCATTTTTATACGACTTGATCATTTGTGATAAACTTTGGCCTGAAGTGCTCGTACTTAGTATTTAAAATACTTTTTCCAGGCAAGTATTTTATACTTGTATTTAAAATACTTGTATGATACTGTATTTTAAACTTGTATTTTAAATACTTTTGTGAGCAAGTATTTATACTCGTACTCAAAATACTTTTTAAAAGTATTTTCCCCATCACTGGTTGTGACTGTACGATCATGCAATGTTGGGTAGGCCTACTTGTGTTGCAGTTGTACTTCTCAAGGAGTGCGATTACATAGTAGTTAACAAATTTGAATTTAACGTCCGAATTCTTCTGGTTGCCAGGCACCCTCTGAACTTTCTCTCTGGGTGCCTGGGTCCCCAACGCGCCAAGGAGTCGGCGCCTATGCTACCACATACATATCCACCACCCGCAACACCAGGGTCGTCTACACCATAGAAACCTTGGAGCAAATGCTCCATCTAAGAAATAGGGGGAATATCTGTCAGTGTGTGTGCCACCATTTTAGGGGGGGAAGGGGGAGGGGAAGGGAAGAAGAGGGGGAAATGGGAAGTTGCTCCAATGACTTAGAGGTGGATAGACGCCCCTGCGCAACCCTACCACTTGTACCCTGACCGCATGCATATTTACAACCTTCACCAACACCAGCTGTTCATCTAAATGTTTGACATACATTCGTTTCTGCCAGGTCCGGCATAAGAGACGACAGCTATTTTCATTTGTAATTTTGTAACGTCATACTGTTAGGCGCATTGTCAATGTGGAAGTAATAATGATGTTTCATTTAGAATGGAAGGTGTTTCTGCATTCATCGTTGGTGCGTGCCAGATTCATCCTAAAGTACAAGGTGATGCTCTTGATTCTATGCAATTCGATATTCTGTCCAATGAGCAAGAACTTCGTCATAGTTTTCTATGTGGCAGTTCTATTGAATTCTACATCAAACCAATAAATACATGCATTGATAATGAAGATTATATGAAATTTACCTCTAACGACCTGGCCTTCACAGAAGACATTCCAGTTTTACCAGATGATTACCGTGGTTTACTTGACACGATGAATTGCTACCAGATTACGCCGCACTGCGATTATCCAGGATTTGTTGAGCTTCGCAGTTTGTGGAAAATCAACTATAATTGGCACTGTAAAAAGTTTGAATTTCATAAATATAAGAACTTATTGGCTTTGCACGTAGATCCAAAAGAGAACCTTGCGAGATATATTGATTACCAGAGTCCTGGGGAAACAGAAATGGCAGGCCCAGCGGTAAAGTTCATAGACACAAAAAGCGACATAGTTATATGCCTATGGTGCCCTCAGTGGCCAAAAGAAGCCACAAATTGGTCAGTTCGTCGAAGAAACTACGGATGGCCAACGACTGCCAACATCCTCAAGATCATAGACAGTGGTTGCCATATTGTATTTGCGGAACATCCTGCTTGCAGAAATGATTTACGACTGTTGAGGCTGTCATTTTCCAGTGCGGAGTTGTGCTTACTTCAGAGCTGGACTCCAGTTCAGCAGATTGTCTATCACATGCTCAGATTCTTTGCCAAACGAGTACTAATCAGAAAAGGTTGTCTAAAGGAAGATGAGGTTCTCTGTCCATATCATTTCAAAACACTGATGTTGTGGTCTTGTGAAGAGATGCCATCCGAATGGTGGAATTCCTCATCTGTTATTGAAATATGCTGTTGTTTATTGCGAAAGTTATCAGATTGGCTAAAGAAAAGATATTGTCCGAACTATTTTATACCCCATGCAAACCTGTTTCGGGAACTCATGAGGCAGAAAGTAGTTGCTGAGACTATAACACGCTTGAATGTATTCTATCATTTTAATATTCTTAATGGTTGGTTTGCGGTGAACTATATAAAGCCATTCTTAGAGAGAGTTTTCACCTTTGAAGATGCAAAAGAGTCTGTGCTAGATTTTGGCTATTGGATGCTGCGTTTCAGCGAAATCATGGATGCTGAGAAACTTGAAAACTTTGATTCGCAGTTTTCAACGGGTTACGGTTATGTTATGGGCGCTCTTCAAAGAATCACAAAGGAAAAAGGTTTTGGCTTCCGCGGATACCTGAATACTATTTTTTGTGTGACGAATCCTTCAAGGAAAGCCGTTGCTCGAGACTCATCTCTACCATCAGTAGAGTTCTCATCAAGATTTCAACAGTTTGGGAAATCGCTGTTCATTTTGCATGGCGCCAATACATTGGGATTTAAGCTAACTACATACGATAGTGAATTTTACACTGAATTTATTAGGGAAGTTTCTTGGCAACAAAAAATCGTAAGGTCTAAGTATCATAACTTTCCAAAACCCAGTAAAACAAATCTCGACAGAAGTGGTGTTCTTCTTCTGAAAGCTCAAGATCTCATGGAAAATTTAACTGGGTTAAATAGCCCTCAAGAATATAAACTGGTATCTCAGCTGTCAAAAGACCTTCTCAGAAATGCGTTACACTGTGGTGATTTCATGTCGAGCGATAGGCCTATCAAAGGCGTGGTTTTTGTCTACATGGCTGCTCTTCATTTTTCGGAATCGGATTACGAAACAGTCATTGATCTCTGCTCAACAGTTTTCATCAATCAAACAACTGGTGAGGAGGAGAAGGAAGAGGAGATGGAAAAAGAAACGGTGAATGCAGGATGTTTGTTTTCAATTGACGATGTTGTCAGAGTAATTGGATTTTATCTGCTTTTCAGGCGGATTCAGTATGATTTTCTCTACAACAGGAGAAGGTATTTTCTTGATCTGCGTCTAACACCAGAGGTGTTTGCTCAGTATTTAATAGTTTCCTCGAATGAAAGAAATCCCACAGCATTCAGACTTAATTACTATATGCAATCGCCAAAATTTCCGCTGGATGAAATTTTGATGACTATAATAAATCGGAAATCTTCCCTACTATCAAAGAAAGCAAAGAGTGCTTTACGCGTGTATCAAAGAACCGATCCAATTAATCACTCAGAAGCGCCCAACAAAAGCTTTGTAGCATGCGAGGACAACATTATTCAATTGCTCATTGAATATTCATTAGAAAACATGACATCGTTTTACAATGCGATCTGCAAAGACTTTGACATTCGCTGCAATGCAGTTGACTGTTACCGCGCTGCCTATCTATACCAGTGTCGTAGATATCCTGAAGTTTTGCATTTGTGCGAACAAATTCTCCGTGATTCAGATATAGAGAGGAACTTGGAAGAATTTACATTTGCAAATGTTTTGATAATGCCACCACTTGACTCTTATTTCGACAGAGACGTCCAGTGTTTGCTTGGATTTCAAACACTTATTTACTATTTGTCGCCTCTAAATGAAGAGTTGCGGGAAATAGAACTCAAAAATGGATCAACGTTCCAACACCTTTTCGCCCGCGGTGCCTGCGCTGAACTTGGTATTCTTTCAGTAGTTCTTACGTGCAGTTTGAATTTCTATTATTTTCTTGGAAGACATTTCCTAGCAAGATATTTGAAAGTGCGATGCCTCATCGACTGCTATCATTCAAACTCGGAAGTATTGTTCGAATTTAAGAAACTGAAAAGCCATCTTCCATTTGAGCACATCATACGTTACTTTCTTCGGCAAACACTTCGACTACTTTAGAACACATTAAATGTAAAAACATTCCAGTCTAAACATATACGTTAATTGCGACAGAGTAGAAATTATAGGGCCTACATGCAAAAAAATAAGCGGTTGTAAACACACGCTGATCGTCGAACCGTTGGTCTATTTTCAAGACTTCAACACTGTCCTCGACGGTTTTGGGATGGGTAATAGTTTTTGTACCTACAAACTTCTCAAATGGGAAGTCTTGTTGTCAAGACCTTAAACCTCAAGACCAAGACCAAGACCAAGACCTTGAACCTCAAGACCAAGACCAAGACCTTGAACCTCAAGACCAAGACCAAGACCAAGACCTTGAACCTCAAGACCAAGACCAAGACCAAGACCTTGAACATCAAGACCAAGACCAGGACCAAGACCCCAGACTTCTATTCCTTACTAAAAATTGTCCAGTCGGACTTCTCCTTATTTTAATGAAAACATGATTTTTTTCTTTTATTCAAGCAAAACAACTCTAAATGGAGACTGCAGAGAATTCCGAATTCGTATTTACAAAAGTCCTTCATGCGAAATGTTATTCCAAATGCCTGTTGCATTTTATAAAAACCAAATTGCTCAGAATTTTCTGACCAAGACGTGACCTGTGGGGCCTCATAAAAATTCTGCCATGTGAAAAAACACGGTCTACCAGTGCTGAAATCGCTAGCACACAAAGCAGCTTTTCAAGAACCGGATGTAAATGTACAAATTAATCATGAGTCTGTTTTGAAATCATTCCATGGCAAATAACCGGAAGTCAAAATAATTGTCCAAAACAACAGTGAAGTCTCATTCACACCGTGTAAATACTAAAGCAATAACTGTATGAGTAATTATTGGATAAATTTTTAAAATCCTTGCCGTTTGTTAAAATTAATGACTGTTCATATTGACAAAAGTCTTGGTCATGGTCTTGCAAAACCAAGACCAAGACCAAGACCTTGAACCTCAAGACCAAGACCAAGACCTTTGGTCTCAAGACCAAGACCAAGACCAAGACTTTTAAAAACGAACTCGAGTGCACTCGAGACCAAGACCTTGGTCTCGAGGGCAACAAGACTGCAAATGGGGACAGTCCACTTATTCTTTGTGCAAATGTGTCGCAGTGCACATTATGGCGAAACATTGTCAATGTTTGTCCGCAAATACACTTAAGTGGCGGACAGGCAAATACACTTAAGTGGCGGACAGGCAGCTATTGTCAATAATGAACTTCTGCTTCGATCGGCCATTCTAAGCAGCGTAGTCTCTGCTGTAATCAGTTTTCTTGACAGATTCCTTTAACCCTACAAACACAAGAGAAGAAACAATCGGCGAATGAGACGGAGACGCCGGAAGGAGTTTATCGACGGATTACGAAAGAAGCTTATCATCAGCGAGATCCCGCCTAAAGATGAAATTAGGAAGTTGTTAATCCGTTAAAGGCAAAATAAATCCCATTCACGAATACAAGTGGGGTAGACAGTTATATTGCCAGAGACCTTCTTCTGTATCTGCAAACGCATTGGGAAACGAACCAGACGCTGTCAGTTAACTTCGAATTATCGTAACACATAATAGTGAATCCATTAGCCCGAGATTTATACTTTGCCTTCCCCTGTTCTGTGCTAATAAAACAAATCCTTCCAATCGTAACTTCAATTTCTAAAGCGATAAAGATAATCCCAGGGCAACAGCTTATTCACAAGCGCTGTGTCGTAGCAGAGAGGTTGTCCAGAGATCGATGTCATGACTGCCATCATTTTGCTTCATTATCTCTTTTTCGCCGTTTTAAGAGCTAGTAAATTGTTCTAGAGTATTGTCAATAGAGAAAGATTACCTACTTGGACATCAACTGAACCATCGATTAAATTGAATTTTTACCAAGACGCTATTAATAGTCTGCACTGCTCGTGACGTTCTTATGCATTGGCTGTTGGCAGAAGCGACATACTGTAACAAAAGATCGTCTCAAATGATTTATGACTGTTATTTATATCAAATATTTATACTTCAACGATTAAATCTCGTGTGTAAGTGAAATTGATCTGAACAAAAAGCCTGTGTACCATACTCTTTTGACTAAAACATATTTCGATTCGCTCATATTTTCATTAAGTATAATTATGCATCTTTCTCTGACTAAACTGTAGATTAATTTAACTTGTGATTAATTTAACTAGTGACCTTAACGCGGTTAAATATCATATCCTTAAATTTCATGGTGCCTTGTAGGAACCCCTTAAAGGCGCTGGACCACGGCTAACTTTGAGATCTCATAATTAGGCGATAAAGTTCATTTTACGTCAGCCGGAGTAGGTGGCAGTTTTAGCAGAAGATTGCTTAACTGCGACAATCCCTCAATTTTCGGTCAAGCTCTTCGAAAACATACATCTTTAATCGCCCTTACCCTCGTTGCTCACATGGGTGTTGCAGCGATTAATTTCTTGCACGATTCGATTCAAGTCGGTTAATAGAGCGCTGACGAAGACAGACAGGTCATTTGCCGACATTGGCTGCGACGCCTATCAACAACAACAAAAGACTTGGTGGATTTATAATGCTAGGTAGGATGGAATGGGATTAAAGGCAACAGGTTGCCTTAGCAACATGTTGCCATGGCAAAAGCGCAGGTTTCAACCTGCATTCTGACAATCTAACAACCATGTACGTCGCATTATGCGTGTTTTTTTCAGTGCTCGTGAATATGCTGGGGCCCTGCGCTTAGCTTCAGAGTGGCGCTTTAGAAATTTCAAGTTTCGATTAGAATATGCCATTCAAATTTAATTTTAGAACCTTCAGCGCCATTAAATATTGCACCAGGCATCAGTCGATGGCACTCAAACAGATAATTGCAATCTAGTAAATTCGGTAAGTACAACGAGACACAAAGACTCTAGAGACAACCTAAGGACGATATAAGGAAGAAGCCAAGAATACCTGAGCCTCAGCCTAGTGTTCTGCTGGCATTTCCACGTGTGGATCAAAACCCAAAACAATCTGTCTACATGAGCAAAGCTTGCCATCTTTGGAACCAGCAACATTCAGTAAAATTGCAAACTAGCCTACCTAATCTCCGTCAAACTGTGTTCGAGTCTTCAAGATACGTACTTAGCACAATTATAACTAAAACTGATACGTACTTCGTAATGCTAAGTTTCTTCAAAATCCCTTGCAACCCCTCCTCTGAGACTTCAGGGGTCTTCCAAGGTGGCATCAGCCGGTTCCCGGTGTCCTGAAAAGCCCCAGGGTAGTAGGGTGCCAAATCTCGACAAGGGATTCAGAATTCTCCTATTGGTTACGTGTTTTGTTGAGATTTGTAAACCTATTGTACAGTTGGCTTACTAACCTAGCACTGGCAAGCTGCCAACACACTAGCATGTTCTAGTTAAAACAAACAGCTAAACCTGGTCAGAACAGTTACTGTTGATACTTGCCTACTTGATACTTGTTGTTTAGAACCGTTAACATTGATAAAGTGTAATATTTGTGTGTGTGTTAAATTTGCTTTTAATTTTCATTGCTTTTAATTAATTTCGACAGTCGAAGTACGGCATACTGCATGTTTATAAAGTCTACTTGTTCAGACAAGTCATAAGAAACTAGATCACTGTCAAGTACATCAATGCAATGTAAAATGTACACACCAGCCTGTAGCGATAAAAGTACAAAATGTTGATTTCTTAAAAGTATTTTTGAAAAGCTATTTTCAAAAGTATTTTTAAACTAATTTTTTGAAAATTATTTTGAAAAGTATTTTTGAAATACTTTTGAAAAGTATTTTATTTTGTATTTTCAAAATACTAGTGAAAAGTATTTTTGCCCGTCACTGGTAAACGGCGATGGGAGTAAATTTTCTGGCGAAAATACGTCTTTAAAGACAGAACCATTGGGAACCAAAGAGAACCAAACGGAGAAGTTCCTAGTTCCTCAAATCGAGCCATATTTCTAGCTCGAGTCAATCGGACCTTCTTGTTTGTTAGACAGTCCTAGACTGCCATTGAATTTAGGATCTGCTTCGTGTGAAAGAATAGGACTTCATTTTGTGCCTGCCGTAACACGTAGGGCCTACTTGTCAGATAAGAGAGTCTTTTTGTGCAGCGCTATTGTGATTTAGGTATTGGGGATACTTAAGAGGTACTGTTGGCCTATTAAGTGGTTTGGCACACGCATGCTTACGTACATATTATTAGAGCCTATAGCTACACGAGCCATACAGGTAGGCCCATGCATAGACCTATAGGCCTATACCGATTTCAGATCACTGGCGACACGCACCAACCAGGACCAAGGTAAACAGCAGAAGCTGGTGACTCAGAGCTAAACGTAGCCTTCATGTTTTTCGATAGCGACAGTGCTCGAAATGGACCGGAACGCACCGGAACGCCGTTCCGGTTCGTCAAATGCATCCGTACTATCGTTCCCTTTCGTCCAGTGGAAAATACTATGAAATTAACGTTTTATTGTCCTCTGAAATGTGAATGCTCCCGTATCTTTGACTAGCGTTCCGTTTCGTAAAATTTTCCATTTCGAGCACTGGATCGCGACCGTGTGGCCTGGACCCTGCTAATTTTTCAATGAATTGATCGGGTGAGATCCTTCACCACCGCTACCCGTATTACTGGAAGCCACGCCATTAAAGGAAATTATAGGACAGGGCATATCTTAACTGTATAACCAGTGGGACAAAATGTCTCAGTAGTCTTAGGATTTGTGCCAGTAGTTAGGCTGATTTGTCCCAGGCAATGTATGTATAAAGTATAACAAGTGGGACAAATGTTGCAAGAGTTTTGAGATTTGCCCCACTAGTAAAATCAGAATTAGTAAACGCATTGTCAGGAAATTCCCCCCCGAAAAGGTCGTGAACTTTTTAGGGGAAGAATTTGTAAGAAAACGGTAATAAATTTTCTAGACGAATTCCGAAAAAAGGTAATATCCCGAAAGAAGTTGTAAAAAGAAGGTAATGACTAAAAAAAAGAAAAAAGTCATCAAGTTTTTTTGGAGATGAATTCGTAGAAAAGTCATAAAGTTTGTAAGTTTGTGGAGATGAATTCCTAATAAAAGGTCATCGACCAGACCATGGCCGACTTTGTCCGCCCCCCTACCTCTCAGACAAGATCGCCGCCACTGAAGGTTTTTCAGAGACGAGTTCCCAAAAAGGTCATGAACTAGACCCAGGGTTGATTTTGTCCCAGTAGTCTAAATTCCTTAAAAAATGCTCTGGTATAGGATATACATGCGGAATATATATTGAATGCATAATGAACACATTGTTATATACTGCTTCTTTCATACATGTATATATACAGAATATATATATGTAGGCCTATTCGTTATATTGTATATGATTATTCTCTCTGACACACAAATTTATAAACATAATTATATAATAGGCTACGTGTAACAGCAGCTGCTGTCTCTGACATGTCTTTATATTAATGTTTCTCTTAGTTCTTAAGTTTCAGAAGCCAGGCTTAAACGGAAGCATTTCTCTTTCCTAAGCGTATATATTGAAGAAAATACCAACACATTTAGAACTGTACTGTATATTATTTATCTAGAAATATACGCTACTTTGATCAGTCCGATCGCTCGAAGGTCGCACCACAGTTGACGTCGGTTATGAAGTGTTAATCGGCTGTATGCGAATTAACCAGATTCGCCCTAATTCGTTTGCTTCTTCTTCCTGATATAAGCCTACAAACATAAAAACGAAGGTCTGTTAAGTACTAGTACGTTAATTGGCAATTAACACACATACAGATGGACAGACATGCAATACAGACTGACGGTCGGACGGAGAAACTTATAGACATAGGCTCACAGGCATTAAAACAGACTGGCTAACTGACTGGTGGTTGATCGACTGACTGCCTGATTGACAGACGGAATGACGGATTGATTGATTGATTGACTGACCGCTTTGTGATCACAATTGGCTTATAAATTATAGTCTAATGACTTGATTTTGTTTTACAATTAAATACGATAAACAAGCGACTGACTGACGACATTATGAGCTTACTTTTGAACTTTCATCCTTTGTTTGACAACCTTTCCAGCTGGTTTAGACTTCCGAGTAGTCTTTGCAGAACTTGTAGTTGCAACTGTCGTTGTAGAACTTGTAGTTGCAACTGTAGTAGTCTGCTGCACAAGGTTACTCTGTATCAAAGTACCTGGAGGTAGTTTGCGAGCTGCAGGGGTGGCTAAAATCTTGAGCGGAGCCTTGCTTTGAGACGTTCTCCCCATTTTCAAGCCTTCGAAACAAAAGCAATTCCTGCTCACCGCTACACTTGTTATCGTCTAAACTGTAAACAAAATCAAGTCATTAGACAATAATTTATAAACCAACTGTGATCACAAAGCGGTTATCGAGGAATGTAAGGTAAGGTCTACGCGAGAGATACTGAACGGTAAACTGTGGCAACTGGCAATGTTTGAGTACCCAGGAGTCAAATGCGGAGTTGGAAGTTTTAACAGTTTGACATTCATTCCTCTGCCTGTGATTCGAGCTTGATGCCTTGAACGGTAATCCAATATTATATTATTATCATTGTTAATACTCTTACTAGGCCTATTATTTTTTTACCCGAGTTAGAAATAGTCCCTCAGGAACAAAAGAAATTGTGTTAGAAGTAAATGATCATGTCCCAGAAAACGGGACTCGTCCCAGGTTTATTATTATTATTATTTTTTCGCCCGAGGTAAATAAGATCCCTCAGGCTCAAAGATATTATCATCATTATCTTACCAGAGATAAGTGTAATTCCTGAGGAACAAAAATTACTCCAGGAGCTGTTTCGGATAGAAATCAGGTCTCGTGACTCACAATATGAGTGACCGTGCCACAAAATGTTGTGGCATTATATATAGCGCTGGATGCAGATGGATTTTTACGCTGGAAAAAGATAAATTCACCTTACCTGATGTAATGGGCAAAAGGCACTGGCAAACCTCACGGATGAAATTAATTGAATCAATTAAGAATTAATTGGGTCTCGTGTTGTGAAGACGATGAGTAGAATAATGTGAGGATGGCAACTCTCCGTAATTTTCGGTGTAGGCCTAATGTAGCCAGTCTGTTCTGCCGTGGCTCAGCTGAATTTCCTGTGAGCATTATAGGATGCTGCACAACTGTGACGTCCCAGGTAAGATATTTACTTGCCACTCAGGGAGCCATCGTAGCCTCGTCTAGTGTCTTGTTCTCTTTGCTCGTACTTTCTGTACTATAGGTATTCTCTTCATCTACATCTCGTAACTCTAGCACTACCGCTATTTATATGATAAACCAGTCGTCTTCTGAGTTCTTGGGACAGGGAAGCATTCTGATAAAGTCTGTGTCTATCCATCCTAGGTACTTGGGCATCGAGCTGTTCATCTTACCACTATAGCACGTATGCGACTCTTGCCCCATTTCCATGCGTATTCGACTTTGAGCCTCACGTAGACGTATATTTGTCATGCAACACAACTTACGAAGGAAATGTCTTGTATCCGGACTTTGTGTTGGCCGTCCTCGACTAACGCAGCTAATAAATCCTGCTTCAGTTGATAGAATATCTTTATGGAAAATGCTCACAGTGAAGGTTCTTTCTCCCTAAAACGTTCGCTATTTGCATGTAGGGCATATAGCCTACATACGTTCCGTGCCCAAAGTCAGTTGTCTAAGGCTCTAAGCTGTCTGTTGTGACAAGCATATACGTGGAGTTGGTATATACTCCAACGGATCCATCTGGCTAAACCGGTCCCGATTAACGTATCTGTTACCTACTTCGTCTGTCAGCATAGGCGTAATTTGTGGGGGGTGCGAGGGGTACCCGTACCCCCCACGTTTGGACAGAAGGGTACCGTACCCCCCACTTTTTGAACAATGTCAATCAATATTTTATTATCGTGCCTTCCCAGAGATCGCAGTTTCCGTCTTGCTGAGTGTATGTAAGAAATTGGTACCCCCAACATTTTAGACCAAAGTTACGCCCCTGTCTGTCAGCATTTCCACGGACATGAGATGGGACTCACACGGACTCATACGGACCTCACATTGGAATATGGGCTCTACATGAGCTGCATTTGGGCATGCTGGCAGACACAGGCCTGTTTATTTAGGCTACTTACCACAACGGGTCCTTCCTGAGTTCCGCACAGCTTCTTATCCTCCAACTTTCGGGACTCGGACCGTCTCGCGATCTAAGAAGAGGGCGGGTCCGATATCTACTACTATCGCCGATATTAAAATTTCTATATGTACAAATCTAAAATATTGCTATTGTCAGCTTTTGCTATTGTCAAGAATGTTTATTTATGATGCATGCCTCAGGTAAACGTTGTTGCGTTAAAACGTTGGTGTGCGATCGGCATAATTTGCGTCTTTTCAACTCAAACTAACCTGACTTTAATTCGTATACAGTCCCTGTCAATTGATCACACACACGCTTCAAGCATAAGTTGTCCTCTACCTTATAAGACTGTCAGTAGATTAGTTTTGAATCAGATCAGCAAAGCAAGTCTAGGCATGGAAGTATGCCGATTGCACACCAACGTCCTAGCTCAACAGCGTTCACATGAAGCATGCATGCTGAATAAAAATCCTCAGGCTGTTCAAAATTCGCTGACTTAAACACGCTCACAGATAGTAAAGTTAAGTTTAAATTTCAAGAGATCTTATCTTGGGTTGTTCAGGGTTGTGTTCCCTGTAGCCTATATTTAAATAGTCTTTTAGCTTTCGCTACAAATATAGATGAGCATATTACATTACATCCAGTACGGGAATCACTCAATAAACACCAATTGTTTTGTAGATTTTAAATGCAATTATATTAAAATCAAGCAATCACCTCAGTTCACAAACAATTCGAATCTTATTTACCTAGAGCGGCGTAGATAATTTAAATGAGAATTAAACTTTTATCCTTCTCGAAGCCGACACATTTGATGAAACGTCAGACCATCTCGTTCACAGATCGCAGTTGAAACAGTCCTCGGGGAACTTCAACTGAGTCCATTTCTAGGCAATTGAATTGCAGATGTTCTTTCGAAGTGTAGAATTTGATGACACGTACGTATAGCATCGGATGACCAAGAACCACCATGAGATAAAGTTGTATTGTTCTTAAGCGGACCACCTTCAGCAACCGTAAACATCAACAACTCGTATCGCGACTTCAGATGTCCGTTAGCTCCAACTTGACGATGGCAAGCAACAGTCTCGATCGTCTCACTTTCCAACGACTATCGACGAGGTTTACAGCAACTCGAGCGATAGGCCTATACTGCGTAGATCCTATGGCTTTAAGGTCCAGCTCACAGTTTTCACTAAATTAATTCGTAGTTGAACTGACGAACTCAATATATTTTCAACTCAAAAAGACGAATTGAACGGCAATTTCAACCTTCGCCATTCCCGTCGAAATCGAAGACTGCCCCACGAAATCTCATTGGCTTGCGTCTTTGGTCGTTGTAGCAACCGATCCGCCGTTAAAGTAAACTAGGTAGCAACATGCTTATAGACCATATCACATCTGCTCTTTATTCTCTACGCTGGTTTCCTGTCTGTGAGCGTGCCCACTTCAAGCAGGTAATCTTCATGTACGGAGCACGTGCAGATGATGCAGATCATCTGTCATCCTTATCTTCCATGGCCACTTCCTCCAAGTGTGTTCCTCCTTGTACACATTCACATTTGTCGGTCCCCACATCTGGAACTCTGTAGTCTCTATCTCATCATGTTCGCAACTTTTTAGCGAGACTTTCTTTCTAAACTGAAGGCCAACCTCTTGCAGTTTACTTATGGCCTTTAGACAACGTTTTCCCGGCTTCAGTGTGCACTTCTGAATGTTGTAAGGATGGTATTATCGAATTGCAGTTGTAATATATTGCGTTGTGCAAGTCACTTAAATTGCATTATACAATTTATGAAACTATCTCAAAACAATTAACAACTCGACAAAAGTTAATACCTGGCACTGGTAGGTTTGCAGTAAGATTGGTCAACAGAACGTCCATTCTGAGGAAGACGAAGTGAGAAATGGCTCTGAGAAGAGTGATTAGCTAGGTGATTGTGTTATTGCAATGTCTTTTTTAAGCCATTAAAAAATAATTGTTTTATTTAATAATAAAAACAAAATTTTAGTAATTTTAATTTAATTTCAGTGTTGTGAACTGTTTCAGTGTTTACTGAGACCCCTCCAAACCCAATCCCGTTTTTCTCGAGATTTTAGCCCTTCCATAGTTGTTCAGTTCCGGATCCTTTTTTTCTAGAAAAAAATACTGTATGATTGTATAGTCTGCATACAGTAGGCCTATACCACAAGCTCAGTAATGGAACTAGTGGCATAAGTCAACGACACTTTCATTTTTCAGATACACTTTCTATATTAGGCTCTGCGTCGTAGTTGGATTGGATTTGCCGGCATGAAGGCTGAAGGGTTTCGGCTAAAAAGGTCAAAAGTCAATGTCCGCCGACAATGATATAGACTTCGTCAAGAATCAGAGAATAATGGTGAACAGTCGAGCGTTTCATTAATCTCCAATGCGATGCTTGAATGACATGCATACTGCTGTAGCCTACTAAATGTCCAAGTGGGAATTTAAAAAAAATAGTTTACTTAACTGATGGCCGCATGTCTACTCCACGGGCCCTACTGTGTAAGTTAATGATAGACTAGGTCGTAAGTCAACAACTGTAGTCTTGGTCAAAAAGTACATGTCATATATAAACCCCTTTGAAATCTCCAGCAGTTTAAACATGACTAAACCCTCACAGGAAGTTTGGAAAATTACGCCTTAATTATAATACCCATCGACCATCAAGGCATTTCCCGGATCCCGCTAGGTCGGCGCTTAATGACTGACTAGAATGTCGTGTAATATAAACAGAAGTAGGCCTATATAATTATAGTCAGTCACATGATCTATATGATCAACAGTTCATTTAACCTCCGCCCTACCTCCTATAATATACGCCCTAATTATAACATCTGTCGACCGCCGACAAAAGGGGTGGAAGAACGGGGAATTCATGTGAGAACTGAATGTAGCCCGACAAAACTTACAATTTCGCCCAAACTTTTAATCCGAGATCCGCCCTTCCGAATGGCCTTAGAATAATCTCAAAACCAAGACAAAAGGTTTGAGTTAATCAACGTAAGAGTTCAATTACTTTTGGACAAAGTAGCCTACACCTATCTGTTTAATAGCGCTATCCGAAAGCTCAGACTTCATGAAGAACAAGGCATGACAAACAATTGATGGATAGAACGAAAAGAGAGTAAAAGTAAGAATCAGACGACGCAATGTACTATAATCAGTGATTGGCAATAGTTAACTAAAAAGTTGCTAACTTTTAGTCTAACTAATTTTTTTTAGTTAAGGATGAAGTTGAACTAAAAAAAATAGTTTAGTTAAAACCATAGTTTAACTAAAAAAATTTAGTTGCTAACTGAAAAGTTTAACTAAAAAAATCAGCAACACGCAACTATTTTCCGCAATGAACATTGAACACTGTCAACAACTCAACGCGAAACTCACTGATTAACACTGCATGGTTTTAACATTAACAGCCTGTGTTTTCAAATTCATACACTACTTACAGTATGCCTGTAACAGTACTGTGCTTTCAAATTCATACACTACTTACAGTATGCCTGTAACTGTATGCCAGAACAGTACATTGCAGTTTGAAGGTGAAATTGTCATTGACGCCCTGCATTATTACAGTTCACTTAACCTCTGTTATTGTGAAAATGTTTGTTGTAAAAAGTTAGAAAAAAGTTGGAAAAAGTTTAACTATTTTTTTTAGTTCAGGTAACTAATTTCCAAAATCAGTTGCCAACTTTAGCTAAACTACTATTTTTTAGTTGGAAATAGTTTTAGTTTAACTAAAAAAGTTGTTTAGTGTCCATCACTGACAATAGTTCAAAATTGCCTCCTGATTTCCGCATTTTCTAAGTTCCTCTACCAGTCTCGTAGAACAACTCACCCAAAATCATTCTCCTCTATCTATTAGCCCTTTCCTCGTGTAATTAATTCTCAACGATTCATGTTCACTTGGAATGACGGAATACTGTCAGAGAGACTTCAAATTCTCTGGTGAATAACCTGATCTCCGAGTGAATAAGTTGGCCTCTCCTTGACTTCGCGTTGTTTGTCTGTGAACCGTTCAGAGGCACTCCCAGTGCGCAAAACCGAGAGAAAAGAAATGTGTTGAGGAAAGAACAAAAAAATAGATGCATACATACATACATACACATATACATTTATACGCATACATGGCCTACATACATATAGTGTGTGGCGCCTCGTTGCGTGAGAACTCTAGTCCGCTGCGGTTTCTTACTATTATTAGGTTTTCTTGAATTTATAACTATATCTCTATAAATGCGACTGGATATCATCTCCAGATGAATTTTTAGAATCTGAATCTCGTAGTTTTATTTGATAATCGTCTCGGACTTGTAGACTTTTGGAGTTTTATTTATGCGTTTGGCGTTTTACGCCCGTTTAATCTCGTGGTTGCACTGCCAACAACCCCTCTACTCTCATCGTTGCATCGTCAACAGCCTCTACCTAATAAGTTCAGATTTTGTCACGTTGTTTCTTTTCATCGACTGGATTAACTATATAGTTTTGAGGTTGACAGTGAGTGAACTACCTTATGCCTTTAAACGGAATACTAATGGATGTACCGTCAACGCCAACTTTCACGTATACGTCTGAGCAGATTCGTTCGTATTATTCTCACACTCATCATGTTTGCCGTCGAACAAGGAAAGTTCTTTTCCAATTTCGACTATGGCGGCCTGCGTCAGCCCGTGCTCGGGACTCATTTCCTCCTCTACCACCGGTTTCTGCTGCTGCTGTCCGACTGCGGGATGGGGCTGATTCCGTGCCTACATCATCGTCGACGTGCACCTCGTCGTCGTCGTCAGCTTCTTCTCTGACAAAGTCTTCGTCTTCCAGTCGAGATAGCGTCCGGCTGCGGGACGGGGTTGATTTGGCGCTTACACCATCGTCGACGTGCACCTCGTCGTCGTCGTCAGCTTCTTCTCCGACCAAGTCTTCGTCTTCCAGTCGAGATAGCGTCCGCCTTGCCACTTGGAATATTCGCTCCTTGCGGAAAAAATACGTTACTATTGCAGATACGATACTCTCTAACGATCTTGACTTCCTATTGGTTACTGAATCGTGGCACCATTCCTCAATGGATGTAGCCCTGCGCCGGTCCTCGCCGCCGGGCTACTCTTTCGTCGACCGTCCTAGGAACGCCGTTTCAGATGAGGATTCTCGGGGTGGTGGCATCGTCATATACCACCGGGCGGTCCTGCCTCTTCGACCGGTTGTCATATCTACTCTTCCAACAACCTTTGAGGTCTTGGCTGTCACGGCGTCGTCGTCCTGTGGCCCTATGACGATCCTTGCCATCTATCGTCCAGGCTCCGAACCACCAACAACGACATTCTTCAGTGAATTCACCACGCTGCTCGAGCAGTTTGCTCTCTACAACTCTCAGTTGGTCATCGCTGGTGACCTTAACCTCCATCTCGAAGATCCAGAAATCCCTGCGACTGCTGAGTTCACAGCCATCATGGAGCAGTTTGGTTTGACGCAGCATGTTGCTGAATCGACACATCAACTGGGTGGCTGGCTTGATGTGCTCATAACCCGAGACGACTGCCAACTGCTGGACCTGAGTGTCCAACCTCCGACTATCTCAGACCACGGCCTCGTCGTTGCTTCAGTGCCGTTTTTTCACCCGGTTCCAACGCATGCCGAGGGACAATATCGTGACTGGCGGAAGCTGGACCGTGATTCCTTCCGTGAGGCTTTACTTCGAGTTCCTGCCTTTGCTGATCCGTCAACCTTAGCCGAAGCATCAACTGTCGATCTTTTCACCCTATATGAGACCACCATGACGGATCTTGTTAACACCTTACTTCCATCACACACAGCTAGAACGCGCCAGTCTGCTCTCACACCGTGGTTCGATGCCGAGTGTCGTTCATTTCGGCGCCATGCTCGTCGTCTGGAGAGGCGTTACAGGCGCACTAAGCTGCCTGCTGACCGCGCTGCCTGGGTGCAATATGTCCGCGAGACGCATCGGCAGTACAGACGGAAAGAGCAGGCCTACTGGGAACACAAGATCGCTTGCCACTCGAGGGATCCTAAGAGGCTCTGGTCGACCTTAAATGACCTCCTTGGCCGTGCTCGACCTGCTGGACGCTCAGCTACACCACTCTTCTCGCCAGATACCTTTCTCGAGGCATTTACTGCGAAAGTCAATTCTGTCCGAGAGACCACTGCCGGTTCTCCTCCGCCGGTCTATACACCGACTAACTGTGAACTTTCCGCCCTGGATCCAATCTCAAGCCAGGATTTACGACGAGTCATCTTAGCTTCTGCGCCTAAAACATGCGATTTGGACCCGCTTCCTACATCTCTTCTTCAAGAATTCGTGGATATTTTACTCCCTTTCCTGACGGTCCTCTGCAACAGCTCCCTTCGTGAGGGCATCCTGCCTGTCTCACAGAAAAGATCCATCCTCATCCCGGTGCCTAAACGCGAGGGATTGGATTTGGCTGACCCTAATAACTTTAGACCTATAGCTAATGTGTCTTTTATCTCTAAAATTATTGAAAAGGTAGTAGCTACTCAGCTTACTGTCCACCTTGATAAGAATGACCTTTTACCAACTTACCAGTCGGGCTTTCGGAAAGGTCACTCTACTGAGACCTTGTTGGTACGCCTCCTCTCGGACATTTATGGGGCCATTGATAAGTCACAGGTTACTCTATTGGCACTGTTCGATGTAAGCGCTGCATTCGATACAGTTGATCATACTATTCTTTTGACACGCCTCTCTACCTCCTATGGTCTCTCTGGAAATTTTCTTGACTGGCTTACCTCATACCTTCAGGACCGCTCTTGCATTGTGGCTTGTGGGTCTGCTAGGTCACCCTGGGTTCCTGCTCCATTTGGCCTGCCCCAGGGCTCTGTTTTGGGTCCCCTATTGTACATACTCTATACTGCTGACCTTGGTCCCCTCTTGGCGGCCAGTGCAGTCTTAAGTCAGTCCTACGCGGATGACCTCCAAGCGTATGTCCACTGCTCACCATTGGCTGCTGCTGCTGCAGTTCGAGAGATCGCCCGAGTCGTGGGGAATTTGGAGGCCTGGATGTCCTCAAACCGTCTACGGTTAAACCCGGCAAAGACCCAATATATCTGGTTTGGTACGCGCCAACAGCTTGCAAAAATTAACATTGAGGGTCTGGCACTTGAATTTCCCTGGGTTTCCTTTGCCTCCTCAGTACGTGATCTTGGTGTAATTCTGGATCAAGAGCTCACATTCATGCGACATATTAATTTGCTTTGTCGGGACTCTTATTATCAACTTCGTCAGTTAAGGGTAGTCTCCCGCACTCTGACGCAGGCAGCTGCTTCTACCCTTGTCCATGCGTTTGTGGTTTCCCGTCTGGACTACTGTAGCGCCCTTTATGCTGGCCTCCCAGCTGCCCGCCTTGGGTGTTTGGACCGGGTTTTGCGTGCAGCCGCACGTCTTATTGGTCGCATCCCCAGATTTGGCCAGGTTTCTCTTTATATGCGGGATGTTCTGCACTGGCTCCCTTTCCCGCTGCGGATCGCCTATAGGGTCTCTGCACTGGTTAGGCGTTGTCAAGAGGGACTTGCTCCCCCATACCTGCGGGAGTTGTGTCGCTCTACCTCGGGGGTCTTGCGGAGATCTGCTCTTCGCTCGGCTGACCAGGCCGAGCTATTGGTCCCCCGCACGCGGACAGCCATTATGCAGCGACGTTCTTTTTCGGTCGCTGGACCTGCAACCTGGAATGGCCTTCCTGTTGCACTTCGCCTGGTCCCTATGACTCACTCTACCTTGTTTCTTGCAAACTTAAAAACTACTCTCTTTAGCCGTGGTTGGACTAGGAGCGCTCCTGAGTAGATAACCTTGAAGGGGCGCTATATAAAAGCTCATTAATAATAATAATAATAATATATATCTCATAGTGGGGTGATATACGAGTTCGTTTCTTTTTCATAGGTATTTGACAGTTGTTTTCATCATGTCGGCTTTATTTTTACTTTTGGCTAGAGGCGGAAGTATCGATGCCTCCAGGCCGGCAATACAATGCAAGACTCTCGTGAACTGATAACGCAAGCTGAATTAGTGAACTCTTGATAAATGGGATTCAGGCAGACCTGCACGAAGCATATTAGGCCTACTTTTCTCTGAGTCAATGCTCATTTAATCTTGTTCGTAGCGGACGATTCTGATAATATGACTTACTGCGAACCTACCAGCCCAGGTATTGACTCTTTCTCGAGATATTAATGGTTTTTAAATTTAGCTTAAATAAATAATATTGCGCAATGTTAACAAATTAACCTAAATCTTTTGTAACAGAGTTCATCAATAGTAGATATCCTTCATTGTTCAAAAATAATTTCGCTCGCCCTTTGGAGCCTCGTCACTCGCTGGAGCTTTGAACGCTCGCTGGAACTTCAAAGTTCAATTCAAATTCAAATTCAAAGTCATTTATTGCAATCAAGACAATTAAAACATATTCTTTCTTTACATCGCATCACTTAACTACGTCTATGAAGGCAAAAGGGAAAGCCCAAAGGGACCAAGGTCCCGCTAACGGGCCACCTGTACGTATAAATTACCCACTTGATTTAATAGACTTCGCTAGTCGTAGAGCCTTGCTCGCAGGCTCGTCGTAGAGCCTCGCTGGAGCCTCAATCGCTCGCTGGCACTTTGCCCGTCCTAAAGCCTCGCTGAAACCTCGCTCCCTTGTAGTGGACGTTTCGATACGTGAACTTCGTAAACATCTTCGTAGCTATCCCTGTAAAGACCTTTGCCACTCGGGCTAGGCCGGACCATAATAAGACAATAATTATATTGACAAAACCGATTATATATGTCAAGTCTATGCTCAGGAGCTCTAGAGAATGTAGGTGCTCTTGAGAATGTAGGTTAGCCATGTTGCTGATGTGTTTGTACAAAAGTCGAATCATATCAGTCTTAAATGCTCGACGATAGAAAAAGGTACTGCCTATTGATCAAACACAAATAAAGGAAAATTTAACAGTTGCAGCATTTTCTTATGCGGATTAGAGTAACACAGGTAACAAGTTCAATTTAATCTTTCCTCATATAGCCATGACCAGGCCCGGCTCAAGACATTTGGCGGCCCTAGGCAAACAGTCCGAAGGATGGTCACCAAAAAGTTTTGAATTTCGACATGGTAATTTCATCCATCTTTTTGGAATTTCATATTAAAAAAAAAGTTGATGACTTTTTTAAAATTTAATTTAAAAATAATCCAAGGTTTTTTCATTTATGAATTTCCAGAAATTATTTTTTCATGTTTATTTTGGAAAAATGGAAAATTGGCGGCCCCTAAAAATCGGCGGCCCTAGGCGGCTGCCTAGTTAGCCTAACGGACGAACCGGGCCTGGCCATGACCGTCACAGCATCTTTAAATTCTCGTGGTTAAAAATAATTTTTTAGGTCGATTGAAGCTTTGCAGTCTTTTATTTTTAAAACTGTCGGTGTCGCGTGAGGAGATCGACAACAACGACGAGATGGCATCATCATTATGATGTAAGCGTCGTTGCCGGTCGAGATAGGATGATGACGGACGAAAAGCCAGTCTCCACTTGGGCAACAATGAAGGCAGCGAGGCCCAGGTGTAATCGGACACCACACAGCCAAGGTGTAATAGGACACCTCGCGGCTATGGTGTAACCAGACACCGCCCGCGCTGCAGGCGAGCGACGACCCGCGTATCGAGGAGCAATCTGACACTAATTGACGATAGCTTGACGTGGGGAGGGGGGCTGACTGATGCACGCTGGAGTTCCTACTTAACAGAAGGGAACGGAGAACACGGGACTTGTACTACTGGCGAGGACGACGCGTGAACATCGGTCGAGCGAACAACATCGAGAAGAGCGACCAGCGGCGGCGGCAGAGTATTAGTCCGTCAGATTCAGAGACTGACGCGAAAGAACGATCTGTAGTTAGGCTGTACGAAGCAACATTTGAGATAGTCCGATTTAATATCTAAACGCTTTAATACTACGTGGAAGTTCCCGTAGAGTTAGTGTATATATATTTGTTTCTTTAATTAAATTCATTTATTAATTAAACAAAGTTCGTCGTGAATCTTCTATAGAAAAGTTAGGCACGTTAAATAAAAGTGCAAACAAAAGAACGAGCAATCGAGGGTCGACATCAACACACGGCAAACACACGACGTGGCGACCTCCGATTGCGACATTGGCGCAGTCGACAGGATTTTCAACTGAAGACGTCACGACGAAAAGCGGAACCGGAAACGGAAAAGAGGAATCTCAACAGATCGGGACCAGCGGCGAATACAACCCTTCGCAACTGGAGAAATCGAGTGCCGGACTCCTGAAGACGAAGGACTCGAAGGAACCGACAGCAACAGGCAAGGACGAGGAACAAGAGCGCCGACGGACGACCGACCATCGCTAGCAACGACGGACGGGAGTGGCAACGGAGGACAGCGGATCAGCCAAGATACCAAAAGACGGAACACGCTCGACGTATCAGAGGGTAAGTCCTTACTGGTAGTCGTGGTAATCTGTGAGGTTGCGGTTGAGGTCTGGATGAGGATTGGTGTGCGAATAGCCGAGGCTTTTGCGTAGCTCCTTTTGCTCAGTTCTGTTCTTGTTGTATTCGTGGTAGAATTTTAGGACGTTGTTTTCTTTGATTTCTGACCAACGGTGACTCTCCTCTAACTTACTTATCTTTTTCTATTAGTGAGCGGACTGTTGGAAGATGGATAAGTTGTCGGTAGGGAAAAGAGTGAGGGTGCAGAACATGCCCCGTCACAGACTAGTCGCATATCTGATAAAGATGGGACTAGGAGAGGAGGAATTGGGTTCCATGAGTACGGGCCAACTCCAAGAGGCGAGTGCTGAAATAATTGTGTCTGGACGGGAAACCCCGCCAGAAGTAAGTGAGGAAGTAAGCACGGGTAGCATAGAAAGCAGTATCGATTCGGCAGCGCAAACGCAGTTATACGAATTAAAACGCTTAAAATACGAGAGAGAGGAAGCCGCAAGGCTGAGAAAAGAAGCGAGAGAGGAAGCGGAGAGAAGAGAGAGAAGAGAGGAAGAGAAAGAGAGAAGAGAGGAAGAGAAAGAGAGGAGAAGAGAAGAGAAAGAAGAAAGACAGCGAAGAGAAGAGAAAGAGGAGGCTGAGAAGCTCAGGCTTCAGGAGGAGAAGCGGGCTGAGAAACAGAGGAAAGAAGAGAAAGAGGAGGCTGAGAAGCTCAGGCTTCAGGAGGAGAAGCGGGCTGAGAAACAGAGGAAAGAAGAGAAGGAGGAGGCTGAGAAGCTCAGGCTTCAGGAGGAGAAGCGGAGGAGAGAAGAAAAGGAGGAGGCAGAGAAGAGAGAGAAGGAAGGCCGAGAGGAAAGGGACGCAGAGAGGAGACTCAGAGACGAAAGGGACTATAACTTGAGGCATTCGGTCGTAGGACGAATGAAAACGTATAGTGAAAGCTTGCGAGGACTCTTACCGAGATTCCCCAGCGACCATGCGCAAATCCCTGGTTTCTTTGTGCATTGCGAAAGGTTATTCGACTCTTGCGCTGTCCCGGACGACCTTCGAAGCAGATTATTCTTGACCTGTCTAGATAATCAGGCCAGAGCACTGACGGCCAGACTCACACAAGAGGAGCTTGATAATTACGGGAAGCTAAAAACCTTCTTGTTGAAAGAGTTCAAAGTGAGCGCAGTCTCTTTACGAGAGCGATTCATGAACGCAAAAAAGGCGGTAGATGAATCATACACAACATTAGCTTCGAGACTGCATAATTTACTTTCTTACTATTTGCAAGATCGCAAGGCAATGACGTTTGATGAGGTTACGAGTCTCTTGATTGCAGATAAGATGAAAGAAATGCTACCCAGAGGATGTTTGAATTTCATCCTCAGTCAAGAGCAGCAGAAGTGGTTAGGGCACAAAGAGTTAGCCGAAGCGGCTGACACTTATACCGCCACACACCCTTGGGAAAGTGACTATACGAAGCATAGTCTAGGCACGGGTAAGACGGAGGCACGCTACGCGAAAGCGCCAGCACATCCTCAGACGACAGCTAAACAGACGGACACGTGGACTGACCGACCGGGAGGGACACAGACAAATAACAGGACAGACGGACGTCCAACTCCCGACGAGATTAGAAAGCGTGGCCTTTGTTTCCTATGCTTTTCTCCAGACCACAGAGCTAAACTGTGTTCGAAGAACAAACAAACTAAAAGCAAGCAGGTGAGCGCGTGTGCGGTCCAGCCAACCGTGACCAGAGCTCAAGGCAGACAGGCAGACAGACAAAGCGAGACGCGACAAGACGGGCCACCATTGATACAAGAGGTAGAACAGCATGCATTGCCGACAAGCCCGGATTGCATTGACGTGGAGGAGACTTATGTAAGAGAGTACATGAAAGTGTATATTACGGGACTCCCTGTGACATCGTCTCTAATAGATAGCGGGGCCGAATACAATTGTGCGCGAGCAGAACTAATCAGGCCGCTCAACCTACCTGTGGTCAAGCAGATAGAGGTGAAGGGGCTGAACGGTCAATCAATGATTGTGGACGTGGTGCGGCTGAGACTAAAGGGGTCTCAGGCCGGCGAGGACAGGGAGGGGGAGGTAAATTACGCCCCTGATGTTCGGATATGGGCGGCACTCATTAAAGACCTTAATGAACCGTTAATTATCACGCCCACTACAGCCGACTTGCTGCGCGAGACAGCGTTGCATTCGAGTCACGCGGCCAGCGCTCCTGAAATAGATCAAATTTCAGAAGCGCAGGCGGTCGCAAGGACTGAGACGAGTGAGGAAGAGGAGAGAGGGGAGGAGGTAGAGGGACTTAGGACGCTGATAGGCGAGGATTACTTCACGGTCGCTCAAGCAGACAGTGGGAGTATAGGAGAAATCAGTCCCGAAGAAACGGATAATGAAGAGCTATTCTTCAATCCTGAGATTCCACCCCCACCCAAGGAAGACACAATAGTAGGCAGAAGCAAGATGGCGGCCGAACAAGCACAATGTTCGACACTAGCACCATTCTTGGCCCACGGGAAAATTGGGGCGAAGAGCTTCTTCACTGAAGACAATTTGCCCTTTCATAAAGACAAAATAGCTGGGCATTCTGTAAAACAACTGTGCTTGCCTAAAGAGAGAATGGACAAAGTCATCATCCAATCACCGGAAGCGCGAGGAGCAAAGAAGGAGGGCCAATGGCAAGGCCCGGCCATCATCGCTCAGGTGAAATCGCCCTACACATACATCGTGGAAATAGGGGGCAAAAGCCGCTTATTACATGCAAATCGTATTCGCAAATATAACGAAAGAATACAGCAAGCATTGATTAACAATTGCTCCATTCTGTTCGAGAAGGACGAAGACTTCGGTCACGTGGAAGCAGTGGGTAGTTTCGTCACGAGTCAGACACGGCCCAGTGAACAAGTAGACCCTATTGCCGTTGCACACTTAACGGTACCCGAGCGGAAACAGCTGTTTAGTCTGTTAGACAGATTTCCAGATGTGTTCTCGGACAAACCAGGTTTCTGTCCCGTCCTAGAACACACAATCAATGTTAGCGCGGAGTTCAGGCCGAAGAGTTTGCGAGCCTATAAGGTGCCGGAACTGCACAAACCGGAGATGGAGAAGCAGATCCGCGAACTTTTGGCCCTAGGAATCATCACTCCCTCACATAGTGAAATGGCTAGTCCCGTTGTGTGCGTTGTGAAAAAGGGAGGTCAAGGCGGTTTAAGACTGGCCATTGACTACCGGTATGTGAACAAGTTCTCGGCGGGTGACGCATACCCCACCCCCGACATCCAGGAAGTGTTACAGAAGGTAGGAAGTGCAAACTTCATATCCTGCTTTGACGCACGTCAAGGATACTACCAGATTGGACTCCACAAGGACTCTCGTTGGTTATCAGCCTTCGTATGTGACGCTGGCCTATTTGAATTCGTACGATTGCCCTTTGGTTTAAAGTCAGCCTCAAATTCTTTTATCCGATGCATGTCAAAGGTCCTTCATCCCATTCGCGACTTCACTGAGACGTTTGTGGATGACATGGCAGTACACTCGATGACGTGGCCGGATCACATGAAACATCTAGAGAAATACTTAATGACTATTCAACAGTCGGGTCTGACCCTTAACATTAAGAAGAGTTCGTTTGCTAGGCGACAAACAACGTTTGTAGGTCACCTGATCGGATCAGGGAGCATTGAACCGGATCCTATGAAAATCGCAGGGCTAGGGAAAATCCCTCAACCCGAGTCCAAAAGGGACATACGGAGATTAATTGGCTTCTTCAGTTATTTTAGGAACTTCATCCCTAACCTGGCTGAGACAGCCAGAATTCTCACTGACTTGACCCAGAAATCGGTGCCTGCTAAGATACCCTGGCGAATGGAACATCAAAATGCGCTTGATAAACTTACGCACGATTTAAATAACGCTGTATGTTTGCAGACAATTGACTACGGCAGAGAGTTTGGTTTATCGACTGACGCTTCAGACAAAGCAGTCGGTTGCTGCTTATTCCAAATTCAAGACGATGGAACAGAACGGCCAATATGTTTCGCCAGTTCTAAATTAGATGCTACGCAAGCGCGTTGGTCCACTGTGGAACGCGAAGCGTATGCTGTAATCTTTGCGTTGAAGAAGTTTAGGAATTGGATTTTTATGTCAAGGACCACCCTCTATTCTGATCACAATCCCTTGACTTTCCTAACTGCTTCCACGCCCACAAGTGCTAAACTTGCGAGGTGGGCTCTGGCACTCCAGGACTTTGATATCGCTTTTAAATATCGTCCGGGGGCGCTGAATATTCCCGCTGATCTTTTGTCCAGACTATGATTGAGGAAGAAGGCGGACTACCATGTAAGGCACCGCGATAACTGTAAATATAATTTCTAACTGTGCTGATATTTTGTATTTTCATGGGAACGACGAGGACATGGTCTGGAGGAAATCGATGGAGGGAACGACATCATTCTCAGCCGGGAGGCGAACCAATGACTGGCTTTGTCCTCCCCCGGGAAGGGAGGTGTCGCGTGAGGAGATCGACAACAACGACGAGATGGCATCATCATTATGATGTAAGCGTCGTTGCCGGTCGAGATAGGATGATGACGGACGAAAAGCCAGTCTCCACATGGGCAACAATGAAGGCAGCGAGGCCCAGGTGTAATCGGACACCACACAGCCAAGGTGTAATAGGACACCTCGCGGCTATGGTGTAACCAGACACCGCCCGCGCTGCAGGCGAGCGACGACCCGCGTATCGAGGAGCAATCTGACACTAATTGACGATAGCTTGACGTGGGGAGGGGGGCTGACTGATGCACGCTGGAGTTCCTACTTAACAGAAGGGAACGGAGAACACGGGACTTGTACTACTGGCGAGGACGACGCGTGAACATCGGTCGAGCGAACAACATCGAGAAGAGCGACCAGCGGCGGCGGCAGAGTATTAGTCCGTCAGATTCAGAGACTGACGCGAAAGAACGATCTGTAGTTAGGCTGTACGAAGCAACATTTGAGATAGTCCGATTTAATATCTAAACGCTTTATACTACGTGGAAGTTCCCGTAGAGTTAGTGTATATATATATTTGTTTCTTTAATTAAATTCATTTATTAATTAAACAAAGTTCGTCGTGAATCTTCTATAGAAAAGTTAGGCACGTTAAATAAAAGTGCAAACAAAAGAACGAGCAATCGAGGGTCGACATCAACACACGGCAAACACACGACGTGGCGACCTCCGATTGCGACAGTCGGGGCCATCAAAGGTAGTCTGTACACCGTAATGACATTCCGGGTAAACTGCTAAAGTTGATCACCTCTTTATTTTCTATATTATTGTCGGCGGCGATTGACTTTTGGAAACCTCTCATCCTCTCTGCAGGCAAATCCAACCCAGCTACGACGCAGGCCTAATATCCACGAGTCTTGGTAAATATTATTTTAATTGCAACTGTAATTGTTATTGGACATTTGAATGGCCTAGCTCGAAGAGCAAAACAATTCGGTCGCGTTCAATTTAAACCTCGTATACTATCTGCATACTCTGCGTCTCTGATGTATGTATCTCTCTACCACACACAGGCGCCGACCTTTGCTTTTGTCTCTGGGTGCCTGGGTCCTCCCTCCTCCATTCCCCTTCCCACACTCCTTAGGTAGGTGAGTTTTAGCGGATTTTATAAGAAATAAAATTGTTTTCTTCTCAACGGTTACGAGGTTCGAAAAAGTATTCGAAATCGGTGACGACGTGCCAGTGTTATTATTTATTTTTTTAAATAATAAATAATTTTTATGTACGGGTTGTGACCAGTGATGGGAAGTATTTTAAATACTAGTATTTAAAATACTACTTAAAATACTTTCTAAGTATTTTGTACTTGTATTAAAAATACTTTGGAAAGACTGTACTTCTACTTTTACTTAAAATACTTTTTTGAAAGTACTCGTACTTAAATTGTAATTTTAAAATACTTTTTTAAAATACCTTTATTTCTCATTAGTAACAATTAACAAGACAACAATTATTGCATGCACAAGGCCTGCAATTTCTAGTGGGCTGTTTTATTTGGGCTGGATCATTCAACTGCTGGTTGGAACTACCATCGATACCTATATTTCTGTGGTCTAAATATAGATATCGATGCTCGTGAACATGGCTTATTATATCTATGCTTTGAACAAATGGCGGAATCTAAGGAAGCAAGACTGTTTCACCCATCGACGTCGATGGTTTCACCAGCTATTCTAGATGACAAATTTTTTATATTGTTAAACAAACTGGTAAAATCGTTGTTGTTCAGTGTCTGCTTTGTCCAAACAAACTGCTGAGTGCACGAACTAATGCTACATCGAACTTATTAAAACATTTGAAGGTAAGGAATTTCAGCACTGTGTTTAGCCTACCTGTTCTTTTGCATCCCAGTTGTAGATTTTCGTCCCGGAAGCGTTTTATTTCTAAAAACTTGCAAGTGATAATTTCAGACGTAAAATTGCCGTAAAGTAAAGAAATTGGTCACTCTTGTAACACTCATCGTCATAGACTCAGACGTTCCCGCTTATTTGTTGATCTTTCACTAACGAGGCGACGAAAGTAATGCTTGAATGTAACTACGTGACTTAACCCGTTAACAAAGTGGGTATTTATAGTGAGTGAGATTTCATTTCAAATAGTGATATCTCTTGTTAAAGCGATTTTTGACATGCTAAGATTACGGGTTGGAGGCTTAAATCCTTGCCTGAAATGGTTACTGTGTATGAACCTTGAGCAAGGCCTTCATTACAGTTGCTTTGCAACTCATTTTCACACCGACTAACCTGGCAGATATAATAAAAGCAATGAAATAACATTTTAAATATTTGGTATGCTGAGAAACTATAGGCCTACTTTAGAAAATAATGCTGATAATGTGTTGTAGAATGCACACAAGAGCAAGTTCACCGATTATACTGAACATAAGAGGCTGCCACGTACAACTGTGGATGAATTAGCAACTAGGCCTACCAGCATGTCCAGCTGTTCCAAGAGTCCTAAATTTGATACCAATAGTCATCGACAACTGGCTTTTCCCAATGCAAACTCAGTCAAGTTGATCAACCAAGACAGAGTTAATGAGCTAATCATGAACTATGTTGTTGAAGAAGTGAGACCACTATGCACTGTTGAGAAACCAGCTTTTAGAGACGTGTATGCCTCTGGTGATAGGTTGTTCTCCAAAGGATCTCTAATTTCATTACCAAGACGTAATCGCTTAAATGACAAGCATTTTCAGCAACTACTGAAAATCAAGGCCAATGCCTAAGTGCGATATGACTGCAGAACTGGACAGATATTTTTGTTAGTGTTCAATATTCTATATTAAGAATTTCAGTCTCATTTTTATACGACTTGATCATTTGTGATAAACTTTGGCCTGAAGTGCTCGTACTTAGTATTTAAAATACTTTTTCCAGGCAAGTATTTTATACTTGTATTTAAAATACTTGTATGATACTGTATTTTAAACTTGTATTTTAAATACTTTTGTGAGCAAGTATTTATACTCGTACTCAAAATACTTTTTAAAAGTATTTTCCCCATCACTGGTTGTGACTGTACGATCATGCAATGTTGGGTAGGCCTACTTGTGTTGCAGTTGTACTTCTCAAGGAGTGCGATTACATAGTAGTTAACAAATTTGAATTTAACGTCCGAATTCTTCTGGTTGCCAGGCACCCTCTGAACTTTCTCTCTGGGTGCCTGGGTCCCCAACGCGCCAAGGAGTCGGCGCCTATGCTACCACATACATATCCACCACCCGCAACACCAGGGTCGTCTACACCATAGAAACCTTGGAGCAAATGCTCCATCTAAGAAATAGGGGGAATATCTGTCAGTGTGTGTGCCACCATTTTAGGGGGGGAAGGGGGAGGGGAAGGGAAGAAGAGGGGGAAATGGGAAGTTGCTCCAATGACTTAGAGGTGGATAGACGCCCCTGCGCAACCCTACCACTTGTACCCTGACCGCATGCATATTTACAACCTTCACCAACACCAGCTGTTCATCTAAATGTTTGACATACATTCGTTTCTGCCAGGTCCGGCATAAGAGACGACAGCTATTTTCATTTGTAATTTTGTAACGTCATACTGTTAGGCGCATTGTCAATGTGGAAGTAATAATGATGTTTCATTTAGAATGGAAGGTGTTTCTGCATTCATCGTTGGTGCGTGCCAGATTCATCCTAAAGTACAAGGTGATGCTCTTGATTCTATGCAATTCGATATTCTGTCCAATGAGCAAGAACTTCGTCATAGTTTTCTATGTGGCAGTTCTATTGAATTCTACATCAAACCAATAAATACATGCATTGATAATGAAGATTATATGAAATTTACCTCTAACGACCTGGCCTTCACAGAAGACATTCCAGTTTTACCAGATGATTACCGTGGTTTACTTGACACGATGAATTGCTACCAGATTACGCCGCACTGCGATTATCCAGGATTTGTTGAGCTTCGCAGTTTGTGGAAAATCAACTATAATTGGCACTGTAAAAAGTTTGAATTTCATAAATATAAGAACTTATTGGCTTTGCACGTAGATCCAAAAGAGAACCTTGCGAGATATATTGATTACCAGAGTCCTGGGGAAACAGAAATGGCAGGCCCAGCGGTAAAGTTCATAGACACAAAAAGCGACATAGTTATATGCCTATGGTGCCCTCAGTGGCCAAAAGAAGCCACAAATTGGTCAGTTCGTCGAAGAAACTACGGATGGCCAACGACTGCCAACATCCTCAAGATCATAGACAGTGGTTGCCATATTGTATTTGCGGAACATCCTGCTTGCAGAAATGATTTACGACTGTTGAGGCTGTCATTTTCCAGTGCGGAGTTGTGCTTACTTCAGAGCTGGACTCCAGTTCAGCAGATTGTCTATCACATGCTCAGATTCTTTGCCAAACGAGTACTAATCAGAAAAGGTTGTCTAAAGGAAGATGAGGTTCTCTGTCCATATCATTTCAAAACACTGATGTTGTGGTCTTGTGAAGAGATGCCATCCGAATGGTGGAATTCCTCATCTGTTATTGAAATATGCTGTTGTTTATTGCGAAAGTTATCAGATTGGCTAAAGAAAAGATATTGTCCGAACTATTTTATACCCCATGCAAACCTGTTTCGGGAACTCATGAGGCAGAAAGTAGTTGCTGAGACTATAACACGCTTGAATGTATTCTATCATTTTAATATTCTTAATGGTTGGTTTGCGGTGAACTATATAAAGCCATTCTTAGAGAGAGTTTTCACCTTTGAAGATGCAAAAGAGTCTGTGCTAGATTTTGGCTATTGGATGCTGCGTTTCAGCGAAATCATGGATGCTGAGAAACTTGAAAACTTTGATTCGCAGTTTTCAACGGGTTACGGTTATGTTATGGGCGCTCTTCAAAGAATCACAAAGGAAAAAGGTTTTGGCTTCCGCGGATACCTGAATACTATTTTTTGTGTGACGAATCCTTCAAGGAAAGCCGTTGCTCGAGACTCATCTCTACCATCAGTAGAGTTCTCATCAAGATTTCAACAGTTTGGGAAATCGCTGTTCATTTTGCATGGCGCCAATACATTGGGATTTAAGCTAACTACATACGATAGTGAATTTTACACTGAATTTATTAGGGAAGTTTCTTGGCAACAAAAAATCGTAAGGTCTAAGTATCATAACTTTCCAAAACCCAGTAAAACAAATCTCGACAGAAGTGGTGTTCTTCTTCTGAAAGCTCAAGATCTCATGGAAAATTTAACTGGGTTAAATAGCCCTCAAGAATATAAACTGGTATCTCAGCTGTCAAAAGACCTTCTCAGAAATGCGTTACACTGTGGTGATTTCATGTCGAGCGATAGGCCTATCAAAGGCGTGGTTTTTGTCTACATGGCTGCTCTTCATTTTTCGGAATCGGATTACGAAACAGTCATTGATCTCTGCTCAACAGTTTTCATCAATCAAACAACTGGTGAGGAGGAGAAGGAAGAGGAGATGGAAAAAGAAACGGTGAATGCAGGATGTTTGTTTTCAATTGACGATGTTGTCAGAGTAATTGGATTTTATCTGCTTTTCAGGCGGATTCAGTATGATTTTCTCTACAACAGGAGAAGGTATTTTCTTGATCTGCGTCTAACACCAGAGGTGTTTGCTCAGTATTTAATAGTTTCCTCGAATGAAAGAAATCCCACAGCATTCAGACTTAATTACTATATGCAATCGCCAAAATTTCCGCTGGATGAAATTTTGATGACTATAATAAATCGGAAATCTTCCCTACTATCAAAGAAAGCAAAGAGTGCTTTACGCGTGTATCAAAGAACCGATCCAATTAATCACTCAGAAGCGCCCAACAAAAGCTTTGTAGCATGCGAGGACAACATTATTCAATTGCTCATTGAATATTCATTAGAAAACATGACATCGTTTTACAATGCGATCTGCAAAGACTTTGACATTCGCTGCAATGCAGTTGACTGTTACCGCGCTGCCTATCTATACCAGTGTCGTAGATATCCTGAAGTTTTGCATTTGTGCGAACAAATTCTCCGTGATTCAGATATAGAGAGGAACTTGGAAGAATTTACATTTGCAAATGTTTTGATAATGCCACCACTTGACTCTTATTTCGACAGAGACGTCCAGTGTTTGCTTGGATTTCAAACACTTATTTACTATTTGTCGCCTCTAAATGAAGAGTTGCGGGAAATAGAACTCAAAAATGGATCAACGTTCCAACACCTTTTCGCCCGCGGTGCCTGCGCTGAACTTGGTATTCTTTCAGTAGTTCTTACGTGCAGTTTGAATTTCTATTATTTTCTTGGAAGACATTTCCTAGCAAGATATTTGAAAGTGCGATGCCTCATCGACTGCTATCATTCAAACTCGGAAGTATTGTTCGAATTTAAGAAACTGAAAAGCCATCTTCCATTTGAGCACATCATACGTTACTTTCTTCGGCAAACACTTCGACTACTTTAGAACACATTAAATGTAAAAACATTCCAGTCTAAACATATACGTTAATTGCGACAGAGTAGAAATTATAGGGCCTACATGCAAAAAAATAAGCGGTTGTAAACACACGCTGATCGTCGAACCGTTGGTCTATTTTCAAGACTTCAACACTGTCCTCGACGGTTTTGGGATGGGTAATAGTTTTTGTACCTACAAACTTCTCAAATGGGAAGTCTTGTTGTCAAGACCTTAAACCTCAAGACCAAGACCAAGACCAAGACCTTGAACCTCAAGACCAAGACCAAGACCTTGAACCTCAAGACCAAGACCAAGACCAAGACCTTGAACCTCAAGACCAAGACCAAGACCAAGACCTTGAACATCAAGACCAAGACCAGGACCAAGACCCCAGACTTCTATTCCTTACTAAAAATTGTCCAGTCGGACTTCTCCTTATTTTAATGAAAACATGATTTTTTTCTTTTATTCAAGCAAAACAACTCTAAATGGAGACTGCAGAGAATTCCGAATTCGTATTTACAAAAGTCCTTCATGCGAAATGTTATTCCAAATGCCTGTTGCATTTTATAAAAACCAAATTGCTCAGAATTTTCTGACCAAGACGTGACCTGTGGGGCCTCATAAAAATTCTGCCATGTGAAAAAACACGGTCTACCAGTGCTGAAATCGCTAGCACACAAAGCAGCTTTTCAAGAACCGGATGTAAATGTACAAATTAATCATGAGTCTGTTTTGAAATCATTCCATGGCAAATAACCGGAAGTCAAAATAATTGTCCAAAACAACAGTGAAGTCTCATTCACACCGTGTAAATACTAAAGCAATAACTGTATGAGTAATTATTGGATAAATTTTTAAAATCCTTGCCGTTTGTTAAAATTAATGACTGTTCATATTGACAAAAGTCTTGGTCATGGTCTTGCAAAACCAAGACCAAGACCAAGACCTTGAACCTCAAGACCAAGACCAAGACCTTTGGTCTCAAGACCAAGACCAAGACCAAGACTTTTAAAAACGAACTCGAGTGCACTCGAGACCAAGACCTTGGTCTCGAGGGCAACAAGACTGCAAATGGGGACAGTCCACTTATTCTTTGTGCAAATGTGTCGCAGTGCACATTATGGCGAAACATTGTCAATGTTTGTCCGCAAATACACTTAAGTGGCGGACAGGCAAATACACTTAAGTGGCGGACAGGCAGCTATTGTCAATAATGAACTTCTGCTTCGATCGGCCATTCTAAGCAGCGTAGTCTCTGCTGTAATCAGTTTTCTTGACAGATTCCTTTAACCCTACAAACACAAGAGAAGAAACAATCGGCGAATGAGACGGAGACGCCGGAAGGAGTTTATCGACGGATTACGAAAGAAGCTTATCATCAGCGAGATCCCGCCTAAAGATGAAATTAGGAAGTTGTTAATCCGTTAAAGGCAAAATAAATCCCATTCACGAATACAAGTGGGGTAGACAGTTATATTGCCAGAGACCTTCTTCTGTATCTGCAAACGCATTGGGAAACGAACCAGACGCTGTCAGTTAACTTCGAATTATCGTAACACATAATAGTGAATCCATTAGCCCGAGATTTATACTTTGCCTTCCCCTGTTCTGTGCTAATAAAACAAATCCTTCCAATCGTAACTTCAATTTCTAAAGCGATAAAGATAATCCCAGGGCAACAGCTTATTCACAAGCGCTGTGTCGTAGCAGAGAGGTTGTCCAGAGATCGATGTCATGACTGCCATCATTTTGCTTCATTATCTCTTTTTCGCCGTTTTAAGAGCTAGTAAATTGTTCTAGAGTATTGTCAATAGAGAAAGATTACCTACTTGGACATCAACTGAACCATCGATTAAATTGAATTTTTACCAAGACGCTATTAATAGTCTGCACTGCTCGTGACGTTCTTATGCATTGGCTGTTGGCAGAAGCGACATACTGTAACAAAAGATCGTCTCAAATGATTTATGACTGTTATTTATATCAAATATTTATACTTCAACGATTAAATCTCGTGTGTAAGTGAAATTGATCTGAACAAAAAGCCTGTGTACCATACTCTTTTGACTAAAACATATTTCGATTCGCTCATATTTTCATTAAGTATAATTATGCATCTTTCTCTGACTAAACTGTAGATTAATTTAACTTGTGATTAATTTAACTAGTGACCTTAACGCGGTTAAATATCATATCCTTAAATTTCATGGTGCCTTGTAGGAACCCCTTAAAGGCGCTGGACCACGGCTAACTTTGAGATCTCATAATTAGGCGATAAAGTTCATTTTACGTCAGCCGGAGTAGGTGGCAGTTTTAGCAGAAGATTGCTTAACTGCGACAATCCCTCAATTTTCGGTCAAGCTCTTCGAAAACATACATCTTTAATCGCCCTTACCCTCGTTGCTCACATGGGTGTTGCAGCGATTAATTTCTTGCACGATTCGATTCAAGTCGGTTAATAGAGCGCTGACGAAGACAGACAGGTCATTTGCCGACATTGGCTGCGACGCCTATCAACAACAACAAAAGACTTGGTGGATTTATAATGCTAGGTAGGATGGAATGGGATTAAAGGCAACAGGTTGCCTTAGCAACATGTTGCCATGGCAAAAGCGCAGGTTTCAACCTGCATTCTGACAATCTAACAACCATGTACGTCGCATTATGCGTGTTTTTTTCAGTGCTCGTGAATATGCTGGGGCCCTGCGCTTAGCTTCAGAGTGGCGCTTTAGAAATTTCAAGTTTCGATTAGAATATGCCATTCAAATTTAATTTTAGAACCTTCAGCGCCATTAAATATTGCACCAGGCATCAGTCGATGGCACTCAAACAGATAATTGCAATCTAGTAAATTCGGTAAGTACAACGAGACACAAAGACTCTAGAGACAACCTAAGGACGATATAAGGAAGAAGCCAAGAATACCTGAGCCTCAGCCTAGTGTTCTGCTGGCATTTCCACGTGTGGATCAAAACCCAAAACAATCTGTCTACATGAGCAAAGCTTGCCATCTTTGGAACCAGCAACATTCAGTAAAATTGCAAACTAGCCTACCTAATCTCCGTCAAACTGTGTTCGAGTCTTCAAGATACGTACTTAGCACAATTATAACTAAAACTGATACGTACTTCGTAATGCTAAGTTTCTTCAAAATCCCTTGCAACCCCTCCTCTGAGACTTCAGGGGTCTTCCAAGGTGGCATCAGCCGGTTCCCGGTGTCCTGAAAAGCCCCAGGGTAGTAGGGTGCCAAATCTCGACAAGGGATTCAGAATTCTCCTATTGGTTACGTGTTTTGTTGAGATTTGTAAACCTATTGTACAGTTGGCTTACTAACCTAGCACTGGCAAGCTGCCAACACACTAGCATGTTCTAGTTAAAACAAACAGCTAAACCTGGTCAGAACAGTTACTGTTGATACTTGCCTACTTGATACTTGTTGTTTAGAACCGTTAACATTGATAAAGTGTAATATTTGTGTGTGTGTTAAATTTGCTTTTAATTTTCATTGCTTTTAATTAATTTCGACAGTCGAAGTACGGCATACTGCATGTTTATAAAGTCTACTTGTTCAGACAAGTCATAAGAAACTAGATCACTGTCAAGTACATCAATGCAATGTAAAATGTACACACCAGCCTGTAGCGATAAAAGTACAAAATGTTGATTTCTTAAAAGTATTTTTGAAAAGCTATTTTCAAAAGTATTTTTAAACTAATTTTTTGAAAATTATTTTGAAAAGTATTTTTGAAATACTTTTGAAAAGTATTTTATTTTGTATTTTCAAAATACTAGTGAAAAGTATTTTTGCCCGTCACTGGTAAACGGCGATGGGAGTAAATTTTCTGGCGAAAATACGTCTTTAAAGACAGAACCATTGGGAACCAAAGAGAACCAAACGGAGAAGTTCCTAGTTCCTCAAATCGAGCCATATTTCTAGCTCGAGTCAATCGGACCTTCTTGTTTGTTAGACAGTCCTAGACTGCCATTGAATTTAGGATCTGCTTCGTGTGAAAGAATAGGACTTCATTTTGTGCCTGCCGTAACACGTAGGGCCTACTTGTCAGATAAGAGAGTCTTTTTGTGCAGCGCTATTGTGATTTAGGTATTGGGGATACTTAAGAGGTACTGTTGGCCTATTAAGTGGTTTGGCACACGCATGCTTACGTACATATTATTAGAGCCTATAGCTACACGAGCCATACAGGTAGGCCCATGCATAGACCTATAGGCCTATACCGATTTCAGATCACTGGCGACACGCACCAACCAGGACCAAGGTAAACAGCAGAAGCTGGTGACTCAGAGCTAAACGTAGCCTTCATGTTTTTCGATAGCGACAGTGCTCGAAATGGACCGGAACGCACCGGAACGCCGTTCCGGTTCGTCAAATGCATCCGTACTATCGTTCCCTTTCGTCCAGTGGAAAATACTATGAAATTAACGTTTTATTGTCCTCTGAAATGTGAATGCTCCCGTATCTTTGACTAGCGTTCCGTTTCGTAAAATTTTCCATTTCGAGCACTGGATCGCGACCGTGTGGCCTGGACCCTGCTAATTTTTCAATGAATTGATCGGGTGAGATCCTTCACCACCGCTACCCGTATTACTGGAAGCCACGCCATTAAAGGAAATTATAGGACAGGGCATATCTTAACTGTATAACCAGTGGGACAAAATGTCTCAGTAGTCTTAGGATTTGTGCCAGTAGTTAGGCTGATTTGTCCCAGGCAATGTATGTATAAAGTATAACAAGTGGGACAAATGTTGCAAGAGTTTTGAGATTTGCCCCACTAGTAAAATCAGAATTAGTAAACGCATTGTCAGGAAATTCCCCCCCGAAAAGGTCGTGAACTTTTTAGGGGAAGAATTTGTAAGAAAACGGTAATAAATTTTCTAGACGAATTCCGAAAAAAGGTAATATCCCGAAAGAAGTTGTAAAAAGAAGGTAATGACTAAAAAAAAGAAAAAAGTCATCAAGTTTTTTTGGAGATGAATTCGTAGAAAAGTCATAAAGTTTGTAAGTTTGTGGAGATGAATTCCTAATAAAAGGTCATCGACCAGACCATGGCCGACTTTGTCCGCCCCCCTACCTCTCAGACAAGATCGCCGCCACTGAAGGTTTTTCAGAGACGAGTTCCCAAAAAGGTCATGAACTAGACCCAGGGTTGATTTTGTCCCAGTAGTCTAAATTCCTTAAAAAATGCTCTGGTATAGGATATACATGCGGAATATATATTGAATGCATAATGAACACATTGTTATATACTGCTTCTTTCATACATGTATATATACAGAATATATATATGTAGGCCTATTCGTTATATTGTATATGATTATTCTCTCTGACACACAAATTTATAAACATAATTATATAATAGGCTACGTGTAACAGCAGCTGCTGTCTCTGACATGTCTTTATATTAATGTTTCTCTTAGTTCTTAAGTTTCAGAAGCCAGGCTTAAACGGAAGCATTTCTCTTTCCTAAGCGTATATATTGAAGAAAATACCAACACATTTAGAACTGTACTGTATATTATTTATCTAGAAATATACGCTACTTTGATCAGTCCGATCGCTCGAAGGTCGCACCACAGTTGACGTCGGTTATGAAGTGTTAATCGGCTGTATGCGAATTAACCAGATTCGCCCTAATTCGTTTGCTTCTTCTTCCTGATATAAGCCTACAAACATAAAAACGAAGGTCTGTTAAGTACTAGTACGTTAATTGGCAATTAACACACATACAGATGGACAGACATGCAATACAGACTGACGGTCGGACGGAGAAACTTATAGACATAGGCTCACAGGCATTAAAACAGACTGGCTAACTGACTGGTGGTTGATCGACTGACTGCCTGATTGACAGACGGAATGACGGATTGATTGATTGATTGACTGACCGCTTTGTGATCACAATTGGCTTATAAATTATAGTCTAATGACTTGATTTTGTTTTACAATTAAATACGATAAACAAGCGACTGACTGACGACATTATGAGCTTACTTTTGAACTTTCATCCTTTGTTTGACAACCTTTCCAGCTGGTTTAGACTTCCGAGTAGTCTTTGCAGAACTTGTAGTTGCAACTGTCGTTGTAGAACTTGTAGTTGCAACTGTAGTAGTCTGCTGCACAAGGTTACTCTGTATCAAAGTACCTGGAGGTAGTTTGCGAGCTGCAGGGGTGGCTAAAATCTTGAGCGGAGCCTTGCTTTGAGACGTTCTCCCCATTTTCAAGCCTTCGAAACAAAAGCAATTCCTGCTCACCGCTACACTTGTTATCGTCTAAACTGTAAACAAAATCAAGTCATTAGACAATAATTTATAAACCAACTGTGATCACAAAGCGGTTATCGAGGAATGTAAGGTAAGGTCTACGCGAGAGATACTGAACGGTAAACTGTGGCAACTGGCAATGTTTGAGTACCCAGGAGTCAAATGCGGAGTTGGAAGTTTTAACAGTTTGACATTCATTCCTCTGCCTGTGATTCGAGCTTGATGCCTTGAACGGTAATCCAATATTATATTATTATCATTGTTAATACTCTTACTAGGCCTATTATTTTTTTACCCGAGTTAGAAATAGTCCCTCAGGAACAAAAGAAATTGTGTTAGAAGTAAATGATCATGTCCCAGAAAACGGGACTCGTCCCAGGTTTATTATTATTATTATTTTTTCGCCCGAGGTAAATAAGATCCCTCAGGCTCAAAGATATTATCATCATTATCTTACCAGAGATAAGTGTAATTCCTGAGGAACAAAAATTACTCCAGGAGCTGTTTCGGATAGAAATCAGGTCTCGTGACTCACAATATGAGTGACCGTGCCACAAAATGTTGTGGCATTATATATAGCGCTGGATGCAGATGGATTTTTACGCTGGAAAAAGATAAATTCACCTTACCTGATGTAATGGGCAAAAGGCACTGGCAAACCTCACGGATGAAATTAATTGAATCAATTAAGAATTAATTGGGTCTCGTGTTGTGAAGACGATGAGTAGAATAATGTGAGGATGGCAACTCTCCGTAATTTTCGGTGTAGGCCTAATGTAGCCAGTCTGTTCTGCCGTGGCTCAGCTGAATTTCCTGTGAGCATTATAGGATGCTGCACAACTGTGACGTCCCAGGTAAGATATTTACTTGCCACTCAGGGAGCCATCGTAGCCTCGTCTAGTGTCTTGTTCTCTTTGCTCGTACTTTCTGTACTATAGGTATTCTCTTCATCTACATCTCGTAACTCTAGCACTACCGCTATTTATATGATAAACCAGTCGTCTTCTGAGTTCTTGGGACAGGGAAGCATTCTGATAAAGTCTGTGTCTATCCATCCTAGGTACTTGGGCATCGAGCTGTTCATCTTACCACTATAGCACGTATGCGACTCTTGCCCCATTTCCATGCGTATTCGACTTTGAGCCTCACGTAGACGTATATTTGTCATGCAACACAACTTACGAAGGAAATGTCTTGTATCCGGACTTTGTGTTGGCCGTCCTCGACTAACGCAGCTAATAAATCCTGCTTCAGTTGATAGAATATCTTTATGGAAAATGCTCACAGTGAAGGTTCTTTCTCCCTAAAACGTTCGCTATTTGCATGTAGGGCATATAGCCTACATACGTTCCGTGCCCAAAGTCAGTTGTCTAAGGCTCTAAGCTGTCTGTTGTGACAAGCATATACGTGGAGTTGGTATATACTCCAACGGATCCATCTGGCTAAACCGGTCCCGATTAACGTATCTGTTACCTACTTCGTCTGTCAGCATAGGCGTAATTTGTGGGGGGTGCGAGGGGTACCCGTACCCCCCACGTTTGGACAGAAGGGTACCGTACCCCCCACTTTTTGAACAATGTCAATCAATATTTTATTATCGTGCCTTCCCAGAGATCGCAGTTTCCGTCTTGCTGAGTGTATGTAAGAAATTGGTACCCCCAACATTTTAGACCAAAGTTACGCCCCTGTCTGTCAGCATTTCCACGGACATGAGATGGGACTCACACGGACTCATACGGACCTCACATTGGAATATGGGCTCTACATGAGCTGCATTTGGGCATGCTGGCAGACACAGGCCTGTTTATTTAGGCTACTTACCACAACGGGTCCTTCCTGAGTTCCGCACAGCTTCTTATCCTCCAACTTTCGGGACTCGGACCGTCTCGCGATCTAAGAAGAGGGCGGGTCCGATATCTACTACTATCGCCGATATTAAAATTTCTATATGTACAAATCTAAAATATTGCTATTGTCAGCTTTTGCTATTGTCAAGAATGTTTATTTATGATGCATGCCTCAGGTAAACGTTGTTGCGTTAAAACGTTGGTGTGCGATCGGCATAATTTGCGTCTTTTCAACTCAAACTAACCTGACTTTAATTCGTATACAGTCCCTGTCAATTGATCACACACACGCTTCAAGCATAAGTTGTCCTCTACCTTATAAGACTGTCAGTAGATTAGTTTTGAATCAGATCAGCAAAGCAAGTCTAGGCATGGAAGTATGCCGATTGCACACCAACGTCCTAGCTCAACAGCGTTCACATGAAGCATGCATGCTGAATAAAAATCCTCAGGCTGTTCAAAATTCGCTGACTTAAACACGCTCACAGATAGTAAAGTTAAGTTTAAATTTCAAGAGATCTTATCTTGGCTTGTTCAGGGTTGTGTTCCCTGTAGCCTATATTTAAATAGTCTTTTAGCTTTCGCTACAAATATAGATGAGCATATTACATTACATCCAGTACGGGAATCACTCAATAAACACCAATTGTTTTGTAGATTTTAAATGCAATTATATTAAAATCAAGCAATCACCTCAGTTCACAAACAATTCGAATCTTATTTACCTAGAGCGGCGTAGATAATTTAAATGAGAATTAAACTTTTATCCTTCTCGAAGCCGACACATTTGATGAAACGTCAGACCATCTCGTTCACAGATCGCAGTTGAAACAGTCCTCGGGGAACTTCAACTGAGTCCATTTCTAGGCAATTGAATTGCAGATTTTCTTTCGAAGTGTAGAATTTGATGACACGTACGTATAGCATCGGATGACCAAGAACCACCATGAGATAAAGTTGTATTGTTCTTAAGCGGACCACCTTCAGCAACCGTAAACATCAACAACTCGTATCGCGACTTCAGATGTCCGTTAGCTCCAACTTGACGATGGCAAGCAACAGTCTCGATCGTCTCACTTTCCAACGACTATCGACGAGGTTTACAGCAACTCGAGCGATAGGCCTATACTGCGTAGATCCTATGGCTTTAAGGTCCAGCTCACAGTTTTCACTAAATTAATTCGTAGTTGAACTGACGAACTCAATATATTTTCAACTCAAAAAGACGAATTGAACGGCAATTTCAACCTTCCCCATTCCCGTCGAAATCGAAGACTGCCCCACGAAATCTCATTGGCTTGCGTCTTTGGTCGTTGTAGCAACCGATCCGCCGTTAAAGTAAACTAGGTAGCAACATGCTTATAGACCATATCACATCTGCTCTTTATTCTCTACGCTGGTTTCCTGTCTGTGAGCGTGCCCACTTCAAGCAGGTAATCTTCATGTACGGAGCACGTGCAGATGATGCAGATCATCTGTCATCCTTATCTTCCATGGCCACTTCCTCCAAGTGTGTTCCTCCTTGTACACATTCACATTTGTCGGTCCCCACATCTGGAACTCTGTAGTCTCTATCTCATCATGTTCGCAACTTTTTAGCGAGACTTTCTTTCTAAACTGAAGGCCAACCTCTTGCAGTTTACTTATGGCCTTTAGACAACGTTTTCCCGGCTTCAGTGTGCACTTCTGAATGTTGTAAGGATGGTATTATCGAATTGCAGTTGTAATATATTGCGTTGTGCAAGTCACTTAAATTGCATTATACAATTTATGAAACTATCTCAAAACAATTAACAACTCGACTGTCGCGTGAGGAGATCGACAACAACGACGAGATGGCATCATCATTATGATGTAAGCGTCGTTGCCGGTCGAGATAGGATGATGACGGACGAAAAGCCAGTCTCCACTTGGGCAACAATGAAGGCAGCGAGGCCCAGGTGTAATCGGACACCACACAGCCAAGGTGTAATAGGACACCTCGCGGCTATGGTGTAACCAGACACCGCCCGCGCTGCAGGCGAGCGACGACCCGCGTATCGAGGAGCAATCTGACACTAATTGACGATAGCTTGACGTGGGGAGGGGGGCTGACTGATGCACGCTGGAGTTCCTACTTAACAGAAGGGAACGGAGAATACGGGACTTGTACTACTGGCGAGGACGACGCGTGAACATCGGTCGAGCGAACAACATCGAGAAGAGCGACCAGCGGCGGCGGCAGAGTATTAGTCCGTCAGATTCAGAGACTGACGCGAAAGAACGATCTGTAGTTAGGCTGTATGAAGCAACATTTGAGATAGTCCGATTTAATATCTAAACGCTTTAATACTACGTGGAAGTTCCCGTAGAGTTAGTGTATATATATTTGTTTCTTTAATTAAATTCATTTATTAAATAAACAAAGTTCGTCGTGAATCTTCTATAGAAAAGTTAGGCACGTTAAATAAAAGTGCAAGTAAAAGAACAAGCAATCGAGGGTCGACATCAACACACGGCAAACACACGACTGGGAGACCTTCGATTGCGACATTGGCGCAGTCGACAGGATTTTCTACTGAAGACGTCACGACGAAAAGCGGAACCGGAAACGGAACGAGGAATCTCAACAGATCGGGACCAGCAGCGAACACAACCCTTCGCAACTGGAGAAGTCGAGTGCCGGACTCCTGAGGACGAAGGACTCGAAGGAACCGACAGCAACAGGCAAGGACGAGGAACAAGAGCGCCAACGGACGACCGACCATCGCTAGCAACGACGGACGGGAGTGGCAACGGAGGACAGCGGATCAGCCAAGATACCAAAAGACGGAACACGCTCGACGTATCAGAGGGTAAGTCCTTACTGGTAGTCGTGGTAATCTGTGAGGTTGCGGTTGAGGTCTGGATGAGGATTGGTGTGCGAATAGCCGAGGCTTTTGCGTAGCTCCTTTTGCTCAGTTCTGTTCTTGTTGTATTTGTGGTAGAATTTTAGGACGTTGTTTTCTTTGATTTCTGACCAGCGGTGACTCTCCTCTATCTTACTTATCTTTTTCTATTAGTGAGCGGACTGTTGGAAGATGGATAAGTTGTCGGCATGGAAAAGAATGATGGTGCGGAACATGCCCCGTCACAGACTAGTCGCATATCTGATAAAGATGGGACTAGGAGAGGAGGAATTGGGTTCCATGAGTACGGGCCAGCTCCAAGAGGCGAGTGCTGAAATAATTGTGTCTGGACGGGAAACCCCGCCAGAAGTAAGTGAGGAAGTAAGCACGGGTAGCATAGAAAGCAGTATCGACTCGGCAGCGCAAACGCAGGTATACGAATTAAAACGCTTAAAATACGAGAGAGAGGAAGCCGCAAGGCTGAGAGAGGAAGCGGAGAGAAGAGAGAGAAGAGAGGAAGAGAAAGAGAGGAGAAGAGAAGAGAAAGAAGAAAGACTGAGAAAAGAAGCGAGAGAGGAAGCGGAGAGAAGAGAGAGAAGAGAGGAAGAGAAAGAGAGAAGAGAGGAGGAGAAAGAGAGGAGAAAAGAAGAGAAAGAGGAAAGACAGCGAAGAGAAGAGAAAGAGGAAACTGAGAAGCTCAGGCTTCAGGAGGAGAAGCGGGCTGAGAAACAGAGGAAAGAAGAGAAGGAGGAGGCTGAGAAGCTCAGGCTTCAGGAGGAGAAGCGGGCTGAGAAACAGAGGAAAGAAGAGAAGGAGGAGGCTGAGAAGCTCAGGCTTCAGGAGGAGAAGCGGAGGAGAGAAGAAAAGGAGGAGGCAGAGAAGAGAGAGAAGGAGGTCCGAGAGGAAAGGGACGCAGAGAGGAGACTCAGAGACGAAAGGGACTATAACTTGAGGCATTCGGTCGTAGGACGAATGAAAACGTATAGTGAAAGCTTGCGAGGACTCTTACCGAGATTCCCCAGCGACCATGCGCAAATCCCTGGTTTCTTTGTGCATTGCGAAAGGTTATTCGACTCTTGCGCTGTCCCGGACGACCTTCGAAGCAGATTACTCTTGACCTGTCTAGATAATCAGGCCAGAGCACTGACGGCCAGACTCACACAAGAGGAGCTTGATAATTACGGGAAGCTAAAAACCTTCTTGTTGAAAGAGTTCAAAGTGAGCGCAGTCTCTTTACGAGAGCGATTCATGAACGCAAAAAAGGCGGTAGATGAATCATACACAACATTAGCTTCGAGACTGCATAATTTACTTTCTTACTATTTGCAAGATCGCAAGGCAATGACGTTTGATGAGGTTACGAGTCTCTTGATTGCAGATAAGATGAAAGAAATGCTACCCAGAGGATGTTTGAATTTCATCCTCAGTCAAGAGCAGCAGAAGTGGTTAGGGCACAAAGAGTTAGCCGAAGCGGCTGACACTTATACTGTTACACACCCTTGGGAAAATGACTATGCGAAGCATAGTCTAGGCACGGGTAAGACGGAGGCACGCTACGCGAAAGCGCCAGCACCTCCTCAGACGACAGCTAAACAGACGGACACGTGGACTGACCGACCGGGAGGGACACTGACAAATAACAGGACAGACGGACGTCCAACCCCCGACGAGATTAGAAAGCGTGGCCTTTGTTTCCTATGCTTTTCTCCAGACCACAGAGCTAAACTGTGTTCGAAGAACAAACAAACTAAAAGCAAGCAGGTGAGCGCGTGTGCGGTCCAGCCAACCGTGACCAGAGCTCAAGGCAGACAGGCAGACAGACAAAGCGAGACGCGACAAGACGGGCCGCCATTGATACAAGAGATAGAACAGCATACATGGCCGACAAACCCGGATTGCATTGACGTGGAGGAGACTTATGTAAGAGAGTACATGAAAGTATATATTACAGGGCTCCCTGTGACATCGTCTCTAATAGATAGCGGGGCCGAATATAATTGTGCGCGAGCAGAACTAATCAGGCCGCTCAACCTACCTGTGGTCAAGCAGATAGAGGTGAAGGGGCTGAACGGTCAATCAATGATTGTGGACGTGGTGCGGCTGAGACTAAAGGGGTCTCAGGCCGGCGAGGACAGGGAGGGGGAGGTAAATTACGCCCCTGATGTTCGGATATGGGCGGCACTCATTAAAGACCTTAATGAACCGTTAATTATCACGCCCACTACAGCCGACTTGCTGCGCGAGACAGCGTTGTACTCGAGTCACGCGGCCAGCGCTCCTGAAATAGACCAAATTTCAGAAGCGCAGGCGGTCGCAAGGACTGAGACGAGTGAGGAAGAGGAGAGAGGGGAGGAGGTAGAGGGACTTAGGGCGCTGATAGGCGAAGATTACTTCACGGTCGCTCAGGCAGACAGTGAGAGTGTAGGAGAAATCAGTCCCGAAGAAACGGATACTGAAGAGCAGTTCTTCAATCCTGAGATACCACCCCCACCCAAGGAAGACACAATAGTAGGCAGAAGCAAGATGGCGGCCGAACAAGCACAATGTTCGACACTAGCACCATTCTTGGCCCACGGGAAAATTGGGGCGAAGAACTTCTTCATTGAAGACAATTTGCTCTTTCATAAAGACAAAATAGCTGGGCATTCTGTAAAACAACTGTGTTTACCTAAAGAAAGAATAGACAAGGTCTTAAACTTAGCACATGACGCTGCGTTCGCAGGTCATATGGCGTTGAAAACGACTAAGGACCGAATCAAACTGAATTTCTGGTTTCCCAACGTGGAGGATATAGTGAAGGAATATTGTGCATCTTGCGACATTTGCCAAAGGCATGCGCCGCGGCGAGTGGCGCAGCGAGCCCCCATAACTCCTATCCCTCGCAACGACGAGACCAGATTTGGTTGTCTAATGGCAGATTGTATAGGGCCTATAGTTACCAACGTAGACCCCACAAGCCCAAAACCCGAGTACAACTACGCCTTAGTGGTAGTTGACCAATTTTCAAGATGGCCGATGGCCTATCCTCTGAAATCATTAACGGCAAAAGCGACATGTGATGCATACATGCAAATCTTCACGACCTTCGGTTTTCCAAAAACGATTAGGTCCGATAACGGGTCGAATTTCAACAGCAAATTAACCCAAGAGTTTCTGCATCATATGGGGTGCTCACCACGCTTTGGGCCAGTCGCACATCCTGAGTCACAAGGTCTAGTGGAGCGCTGCAATGCCACACTGAAGACCATGATTCATAAATTGGCAGAAGAAAACCCGAGGGGATGGCACAGACTGTTACCTTACGTGCTTTGGAGCTTAAGGGAACGCCCCTCGGCAACCACCCACGTGAGTCCCAACACCCTGGTGTACGGTACCCTGCCTAAAGGACCTCTATCTGTCCTTTCTGAGGAATGGGCGGGAGAGCGGGATTCTCCATTAAGTCTGGGCGCAGGCGCCGCAACTTACCTGGACCAATTAAGGGATAACCTTGAAATGTCTAAATTATATGCCGAATATTATTCAGACATCGAACAGCAGCGCTATGCTACTCATTACAATTTAAGAAGCATGGACAGGCGTTACGAAGTAGGGGATAAAGTCATCATCCAATCACCGGAAGCGCGAGGAGCAAAGAAGGAGGGCCAATGGCAAGGCCCGGCCATCATCGCTCAGGTGAAATCGCCCTACACATACATCGTGGAAATAGGGGGCAAAAGCCGCTTATTACATGCAAATCGTATTCGCAAATATAACGAAAGAATACAGCAAGCATGGATTAACAATTGCTCCATTCTGTTCGAGAAGGACGAAGACTTCGGTCACGTGGAAGCAGTGGGTAGTTTCGTCACGAGTCAGACACGGCCCAGTGAACAAGTAGACCCTATTGCCGTTGCACACTTAACGGTACCCGAGCGGAAACAGCTGTTTAGTCTGTTAGACAGATTTCCAGATGTGTTCTCGGACAAACCAGGTTTCTGTCCCGTTCTAGAACACACAATCACTGTTAGCGCGGAGTTCAGGCCGAAGAGTTTGCGAGCCTATAAGGTGCCAGAACTGCTCAAACCGGAGATGGAGAAGCAGATCCGCGAACTTTTGGCCCTAGGTATCATCACTCCCTCTCATAGTGAAATGGCTAGTCCCGGTGTGTGCGTTGTGAAAAAGGGAGGTCAAGGCGGTTTAAGACTGGCCATTGACTACCGATATGTAAACAAGTTCTCGGCGGGTGACGCATACCCCACCCCCGACATCCAGGAAGTGTTACAGAAGGTAGGAAGTGCAAACTTCATATCCTGCTTTGACGCACGTCAAGGATACTACCAGATTGGACTCCACAAGGACTCTCGTTGGTTATCAGCCTTCGTATGTGACGCTGGCCTATTTGAGTTCGTACGACTGCCCTTTGGTTTAAAGTCAGCCTCAAATTCTTTTATCCGATGCATGTCAAAGGTCCTTCATCCCATTCGCGACTTCACTGAGACGTTTGTGGATGACATGGCAGTACACTCGATGACGTGGCCGGATCACATGAAACACCTAGAGAAATACTTAATGACTGTTCAACAGTCGGGTCTGACCCTTAACATTAAGAAGAGTTCGTTTGCTAGGCGACAAACAACGTTTGTAGGTCACCTGATCGGATCAGGGAGCATTGAACCGGATCCTATGAAAATCGCAGGGCTAGGGAAAATCCCTCAACCCGAGTCCAAAAAGGACATACGGAGATTAATTGGTTTCTTCAGTTATTTTAGGAACTTCATCCCTAACCTGGCTGAGACAGCCAGAATTCTCACTGACTTGACCCAGAAATCGGTGCCTGCTAAGATACCCTGGCGAATTGAACACCAAAATGCGCTAGATAAACTTACGCACGATTTAAATAACGCTGTATGTTTGCAGACAATTGACTACGGCAGAGAGTTTGGTTTATCGACTGACGCTTCAGACAAAGCAGTCGGTTGCTGCTTATTCCAAATTCAAGACGATGGTACAGAACGGCCAATATGTTTCGCCAGTTCTAAATTAGATGCTACGCAAGCGCGTTGGTCCACTGTGGAACGCGAAGCGTATGCCGTAATCTTTGCGTTGAAGAAGTTTAGGAACTGGATTTTTATGTCAAGGACCACCCTCTATTCTGATCACAATCCCTTGACTTTCCTAACTGCTTCTACGCCCACAAGTGCTAAACTTGCGAGATGGGCTCTGGCACTCCAGGACTTTGATATCGCTTTTAAATATCGTCCTGGGGCGCTGAATATTCCCGCTGATCTTTTGTCCAGACTATGATTGAGGAAGAAGGCGGACTACCATGTAAGGCACCGCGATAACTGTAAATATAATTTCTAACTGTGCTGATATTTTGTATTTTCATGGGAACGACGAGGACATGGTCTGGAGGAAATCGATGGAGGGAACGACATCATTCTCAGCCGGGAGGCGAACCAATGACTGGCTTTGTCCTCCCCCGGGAAGGGAGGTGTCGCGTGAGGAGATCGACAACAACGACGAGATGGCATCATCATTATGATGTAAGCGTCGTTGCCGGTCGAGATAGGATGATGACGGACGAAAAGCCAGTCTCCACTTGGGCAACAATGAAGGCAGCGAGGCCCAGGTGTAATCGGACACCACACAGCCAAGGTGTAATAGGACACCTCGCGGCTATGGTGTAACCAGACACCGCCCGCGCTGCAGGCGAGCGACGACCCGCGTATCGAGGAGCAATCTGACACTAATTGACGATAGCTTGACGTGGGGAGGGGGGCTGACTGATGCACGCTGGAGTTCCTACTTAACAGAAGGGAACGGAGAATACGGGACTTGTACTACTGGCGAGGACGACGCGTGAACATCGGTCGAGCGAACAACATCGAGAAGAGCGACCAGCGGCGGCGGCAGAGTATTAGTCCGTCAGATTCAGAGACTGACGCGAAAGAACGATCTGTAGTTAGGCTGTATGAAGCAACATTTGAGATAGTCCGATTTAATATCTAAACGCTTTAATACTACGTGGAAGTTCCCGTAGAGTTAGTGTATATATATTTGTTTCTTTAATTAAATTCATTTATTAAATAAACAAAGTTCGTCGTGAATCTTCTATAGAAAAGTTAGGCACGTTAAATAAAAGTGCAAGTAAAAGAACAAGCAATCGAGGGTCGACATCAACACACGGCAAACACACGACTGGGAGACCTTCGATTGCGACATCGACAAAAGTTAATACCTGGCACTGGTAGGTTTGCAGTAAGATTGGTCAACAGAACGTCCATTCTGAGGAAGACGAAGTGAGAAATGGCTCTGAGAAGAGTGATTAGCTAGGTGATTGTGTTATTGCAATGTCTTTTTTAAGCCATTAAAAAATAATTGTTTTATTTAATAATAAAAACAAAATTTTAGTAATTTTAATTTAATTTCAGTGTTGTGAACTGTTTCAGTGTTTACTGAGACCCCTCCAAACCCAATCCCGTTTTTCTCGAGATTTTAGCCCTTCCATAGTTGTTCAGTTCCGGATCCTTTTTTTCTAGAAAAAAATACTGTATGATTGTATAGTCTGCATACAGTAGGCCTATACCACAAGCTCAGTAATGGAACTAGTGGCATAAGTCAACGACACTTTCATTTTTCAGATACACTTTCTATATTAGGCTCTGCGTCGTAGTTGGATTGGATTTGCCGGCATGAAGGCTGAAGGGTTTCGGCTAAAAAGGTCAAAAGTCAATGTCCGCCGACAATGATATAGACTTCGTCAAGAATCAGAGAATAATGGTGAACAGTCGAGCGTTTCATTAATCTCCAATGCGATGCTTGAATGACATGCATACTGCTGTAGCCTACTAAATGTCCAAGTGGGAATTTAAAAAAAATAGTTTACTTAACTGATGGCCGCATGTCTACTCCACGGGCCCTACTGTGTAAGTTAATGATAGACTAGGTCGTAAGTCAACAACTGTAGTCTTGGTCAAAAAGTACATGTCATATATAAACCCCTTTGAAATCTCCAGCAGTTTAAACATGACTAAACCCTCACAGGAAGTTTGGAAAATTACGCCTTAATTATAATACCCATCGACCATCAAGGCATTTCCCGGATCCCGCTAGGTCGGCGCTTAATGACTGACTAGAATGTCGTGTAATATAAACAGAAGTAGGCCTATATAATTATAGTCAGTCACATGATCTATATGATCAACAGTTCATTTAACCTCCGCCCTACCTCCTATAATATACGCCCTAATTATAACATCTGTCGGCCGCCGACAAAAGGGGTGGAAGAACGGGGAATTCATGTGAGAACTGAATGTAGCCCGACAAAACTTACAATTTCGCCCAAACTTTTAATCCGAGATCCGCCCTTCCGAATGGCCTTAGAATAATCTCAAAACCAAGACAAAAGGTTTGAGTTAATCAACGTAAGAGTTCAATTACTTTTGGACAAAGTAGCCTACACCTATCTGTTTAATAGCGCTATCCGAAAGCTCAGACTTCATGAAGAACAAGGCATGACAAACAATTGATGGATAGAACGAAAAGAGAGTAAAAGTAAGAATCAGACGACGCAATGTACTATAATCAGTGATTGGCAATAGTTAACTAAAAAGTTGCTAACTTTTAGTCTAACTAATTTTTTTTAGTTAAGGATGAAGTTGAACTAAAAAAAATAGTTTAGTTAAAACCATAGTTTAACTAAAAAAATTTAGTTGCTAACTGAAAAGTTTAACTAAAAAAATCAGCAACACGCAACTATTTTCCGCAATGAACATTGAACACTGTCAACAACTCAACGCGAAACTCACTGATTAACACTGCATGGTTTTAACATTAACAGCCTGTGTTTTCAAATTCATACACTACTTACAGTATGCCTGTAACAGTACTGTGCTTTCAAATTCATACACTACTTACAGTATGCCTGTAACTGTATGCCAGAACAGTACATTGCAGTTTGAAGGTGAAATTGTCATTGACGCCCTGCATTATTACAGTTCACTTAACCTCTGTTATTGTGAAAATGTTTGTTGTAAAAAGTTAGAAAAAAGTTGGAAAAAGTTTAACTATTTTTTTTAGTTCAGGTAACTAATTTCCAAAATCAGTTGCCAACTTTAGCTAAACTACTATTTTTTAGTTGGAAATAGTTTTAGTTTAACTAAAAAAGTTGTTTAGTGTCCATCACTGACAATAGTTCAAAATTGCCTCCTGATTTCCGCATTTTCTAAGTTCCTCTACCAGTCTCGTAGAACAACTCACCCAAAATCATTCTCCTCTATCTATTAGCCCTTTCCTCGTGTAATTAATTCTCAACGATTCATGTTCACTTGGAATGACGGAATACTGTCAGAGAGACTTCAAATTCTCTGGTGAATAACCTGATCTCCGAGTGAATAAGTTGGCCTCTCCTTGACTTCGCGTTGTTTGTCTGTGAACCGTTCAGAGGCACTCCCAGTGCGCAAAACCGAGAGAAAAGAAATGTGTTGAGGAAAGAACAAAAAAATAGATGCATACATACATACATACACATATACATTTATACGCATACATGGCCTACATACATATATATCTCATAGTGGGGTGATATACGAGTTCGTTTCTTTTTCATAGGTATTTGACAGTTGTTTTCATCATGTCGGCTTTATTTTTACTTTTGGCTAGAGGCGGAAGTATCGATGCCTCCAGGCCGGCAATACAATGCAAGACTCTCGTGAACTGATAACGCAAGCTGAATTAGTGAACTCTTGATAAATGGGATTCAGGCAGACCTGCACGAAGCATATTAGGCCTACTTTTCTCTGAGTCAATGCTCATTTAATCTTGTTCGTAGCGGACGATTCTGATAATATGACTTACTGCGAACCTACCAGCCCAGGTATTGACTCTTTCTCGAGATATTAATGGTTTTTAAATTTAGCTTAAATAAATAATATTGCGCAATTTTAACAAATTAACCTAAATCTTTTGTAACAGAGTTCATCAATAGTAGATATCCTTCATTGTTCAAAAATAATTTCGCTCGCCCTTTGGAGCCTCGTCACTCGCTGGAGCTTTGAACGCTCGCTGGAACTTCGCTAGTCGTAGAGCCTTGCTCGCAGGCTCGTCGTAGAGCCTCGCTGGAGCCTCAATCGCTCGCTGGCACTTTGCCCGTCCTAAAGCCTCGCTGAAACCTCGCTCCCTTGTAGTGGACGTTTCGATACGTGAACTTCGTAAACATCTTCGTAGCTATCCCTGTAAAGACCTTTGCCACTCGGGCTAGGCCGGACCATAATAAGACAATAATTATATTGACAAAACCGATTATATATGTCAAGTCTATGCTCAGGAGCTCTAGAGAATGTAGGTGCTCTTGAGAATGTAGGTTAGCCATGTTGCTGATGTGTTTGTACAAAAGTCGAATCATATCAGTCTTAAATGCTCGACGATAGAAAAAGGTACTGCCTATTGATCAAACACAAATAAAGGAAAATTTAACAGTTGCAGCATTTTCTTATGCGGATTAGAGTAACACAGGTAACAAGTTCAATTTAATCTTTCCTCATATAGCCATGACCAGGCCCGGCTCAAGACATTTGGCGGCCCTAGGCAAACCGTCCGAAGGATGGTCACCAAAAAGTTTTGAATTTCGACATGGTAATTTCATCCATCTTTTTGGAATTTCATATTAAAAAAAAAGTTGATGACTTTTTTAAAATTTAATTTAAAAATAATCCAAGGTTTTTTCATTTATGAATTTCCAGAAATTATTTTTTCATGTTTATTTTGGAAAAATGGAAAATTGGCGGCCCCTAAAAATCGGCGGCCCTAGGCGGCTGCCTAGTTAGCCTAACGGACGAACCGGGCCTGGCCATGACCGTCACAGCATCTTTAACTTCTCGTTGTTAAAAATAATTTTTTAGGTCGATTGAAGCTTTGCAGTCTTTTATTTTTAAAACTGTCGGGGATATCAAAGGTAGTCTGTACACCGTAAGGACATTCCGGGTAAACTGCTAAAGTTGATCCACCTCTTTGTTTTCTATATTATTGTCGGCGGGGATTGACTTTTGGAAACCTCTCAGCCTCCCTGCAGGCAAATCCAATCCAGCTAGGACGCAGGCCTAATATCCACGAGTCTTGGTAAATATAATTTTAATTGCAACTGTAATTGTTATTGGACATTTGAATGGCCTAGCTCGCAGAGCAAAACAATTCGGTCGCGCTCAATTAAAACCTCTACTATCTGCATACTCTGCATCTCTGATGTCTGTACCTCTCTACCACACACAGGCGCCGACCTTTGCTTTTATCTCTGGGTGCCTGGGTCCTCCCCTCCTTCATTCCCCTTCCCACACTCCTTAGGTAGGTGAGTTTTAGCGGATTTTATAAGAAATAAAATTCTTTTCTTGTCAACGGTTACGAGGTTCGAAAAAGTATTGGAAATCGGTGACGACGTTCCAGTGTTATTATTTATTTTCTTAAATAATAAATAATTTTTATGTACGGGTTGTGACTGTACGATCATGCAATGTTGGGTAGGCCTACTTGTGTTGCAGTTGTACTTCTCAAGTTGTGCGATTACTTAGTAGTAAACAAATTTGAATTTAACGTCCGAATTCTTCTGGTTGCCAGGCACCCTCTGAACTTTCTCTCTGGGTGCCTGGGTCCCCAACGCTCCCAAGGAGTCGGCGCCTATGCTACCACATACATATCTACCACCCGCAACCCTACCACTTGTAGCCTGACCGCATGCATATTTACAACCTTCACCTACACCAGCTGTTCATCTAAATGTTTGACATACATTCGTTTCTGCCAGGTCCGGCATAAGAGACGACAGCTATTTTCATTTTGTAATGTTGTAACGTCATAATGTTAGGCGCATTGTCAATGTGGAAGTAATAAGGATGTTTCATTTAGAATGGAAGGTGTTTCTGCATTCATCGTTGGTGCGTGCCAGATTCATCCTAAAGTACATGGTGATGCTCTTGATTCTATGCAATTCGATATTCTGTCCAATGAGCAAGAACTTCGTCATAGTTTTCGATGTGGCAGTTCTATTGAATTCTACATTAAACCAATAAATACATGCATTGACGATGATGATTATATGAAATTTACCTCTAACGACCTGGCCTTCACAGAAGACATTCCAGTTTTACCAGATGATTACCGTGGTTTACTTGACACGATGAATTGCTACCAGATTACGTTTGTGTGACGAATCCTTCAAGGAAAGCCGTTGCTCGAGACTCATCTCTACCATCAGTAGAGTTCTCATCAAGATTTCAACAGTTTGGAAAATCGCTGTTCATTTTGCATGGCGCCAATACATTGGGATTTAAGCTAACTACATACGATAGTGAATTTTTCACTGAATTTATTAGGGAAGTTTCGTGGCAACAAAAAATCGTAAGGTCTAAGTATCATAACTTTCCAAAACCCAGTGAAACAAATCTCGACAGATGTGCTGTTCTTCTTCTGAAAGCTCAAGACCTCATGGAAAATTTAACTGGGTTAAACAGCCCTCAAGAATATAAACTGGTATCTCAGCTGTCAAAAGAGCTTCTCAGAAATGCGTTACACTGTGATGATTTCATCTCGAGCGATATCAAAGGAGTGGCTTTTGTCTACATGGCTGCTCTTCATTTTTCGGAATCCGATTACGAAACAGTCATTGACCTCTGCTCAACAGTTTTCATCAATCAAACAACTGGTGATGAAGAGGAGGAGAAGGAAGAGGAGAAGGAGAAAGAAACGCTGAATGCAGGATGTTTGTTTTCAATTGACGATGTTGTCAGAGTAATTGGATTTTATCTGCTTTTCAGGCGGATTCAATATGATTTTCTCTACAACAGGAGACGGCATTTTCTTGATCTGCGTCTAACACCAGAGGTGTTTGCTCAGTATTTAATAGTTTCCTCGCATGAAAGAAATCCCACAGCATTCAGACTTAAGTTCTATTTTCAATCGCCAAAATTTCCGCTGGATGAAATTTTGATGACTATAATAAATCGGAAATCTTCCCTATTATCAGAGAAAACAAAAAGTGTTTTACGCGTGTATCAAAGAACCGATCCAATTAATAACTCAGAAGCGCCGAACAAAAGCTCTGTGGCATGTGATGACAACATTATTCAATTGCTCATTGAATATTCATTAGAAAATATGACATCGTTTTACAATGCGATCTGTAAAGATTTTGACATTCGCTGCAATGCAGTTGACTGTTACCGCGCTGCGTATCTATACCAGTGTCGTAGATATCCTGAGGTTTTGCATTTGTGCGAACAAATTCTCCGTGATTCAGATATAGAGAGGAACTTGGAAGGATTTACATTTGCAAATGTTTTGGTAATGCCGCCACTTGACTCTTATTTCGACAGAGACGTCCAATGTTTGCTCGGATTTCAAACACTTATTTACTATTTATCGCCGCTTAATAGAACTCAAAGCTGGATCAACGTTCCAACACCTTTTCGCCCGCGGTGTCTGCGCTGAACATGGTATTCTTTCAGTAGTTCTTACGTGCAGTTTGAATTTCTATTATTTTCTTGGAAGACATTTCCTAGCAAGATATTTGAAAGTGCGATGTCTGATCGACTGCTATCATTCAAACTCGGAAGTATTGTTCGAATTTAAGAAACTGAAAAGCCATCTTCGATTTGAACACATCATACGTTGCTTTCTTAGGCAAACACTTCGAGAACTTTAGAACGTATTATATGCAGTCTTGTTGTCCTCGAGACCAAGGTCTTGGTCTCGAGTGCAGTCGAGTTCGTTTTTAAAAGTCTTGGTCTTGGTCTTGGTCTTGAGGTTCAAGGTCTTGGTCTTGGTCTTGGTCTTGAGGCTCAAAGTCTTGGTCTTGGTTTTGCAAGACCAAGACCAAGACTTTTGACAATATTAACAGTCACTTAGCAAAACGCAAGGATTTTAAAAATTTATCCAATAATTACTAATACAATTGCTTTAGTATTTACATGGTGTGAGTGTTTTGGACATTTATTTTGACTTGCGGTTATTTACCATGGAATGATTTCAAAACCGACTCACAATTTGTAGCCTACATTTACATCCGGTACTTGAAAAGCTGCTCTGTGTGCCAGTGAATTCAGCACTGTAGAACGTATTTTTCACATGGCAGAATTTATATGAGTCCCACTGGTCACGTCTTGGATAGAAAATTTGAGCGAATTGGTTTTTATAAAACGCTACAGGCATTTGGAATAACATTTCGCATGAGACTTTTGTAAATACGAATTCCGAATTCTCTACACTCTGCATCTGGAGTTGTTTTGTTTGAATAAAATAAATGATTCATGATTTAATTAAAATAGCGAGTAGTCCGACCTGACAACTTTTTAGTAAGGAATAGAAGTCTGGATATAGTTAGTGATTTTTGGGGTATTTTTCTCGGTTTTGGTCTTGAGTTTCAAAGTCTTGGTCTTGGTCTTGCTTGGTCTTGAGGTTCAAGGTCTTGGTCTTGGTCTTGGTCTTGAGGTTCAAGGTCTTGGTCTTGGTCTTGGTCTTGAGGTTCAAGGTCTTGGTCTTGGTCTTGGTCTTGAGGTTCAAGGTCTTGGTCTTGGTCTTGGTCTTGAGGTTCAAGGTCTTGACAACAAGACTGATTATATGTAAAGACATTACAGTCTAAATACATACGTTAATTGCGACAGAGTATAAATTATAGGGCCTACATGCAAAAAATAAGCGGCTGTAACCACACGCTGATCGTCGAACCGTTGGTCTATTTTCCAGACTTCAACTCGCCTCGACGGTTTAGGAATGGGTAATAGTTTCTGTATCTACAAACTTCTCAAATGGGGACAATCCACTTATTCTTTGTGCAACTGTGTCGCGGTGCCAATTATGGCGAAACATTGTCAATGTTTGTCCGCAAATACACTTAAGTGGCGGACAGGCAAATAATTATACTTAAGTGGCGGACAGGCAGCTATTGTCAATAATGAACTTCGGCTTCGATCGGCCATTCTAAGCAGCGTAGTCTCTGCTGTAATCAGTTTTCTTGGCAGACTCCTTTCACTCTACAGACACAGGAGAAGAAACAATCGGCGAATGAGACGGAGACGCCGGAAGGAGTTTGTCGACGGATTACGAAAAAAGCTTATTATCAGCGAGATCCCGCCTAAAGGCGAAATTACGAAGTTGTTAATCCGTTAAAGGCAAAATAAATCCCATTCACGAATACAAGTGGGGTAGACAGCTATATTGCCAGAGACCTTCTTCTGTATCTGCAAACACATTGGGAAACGAACCAGACGCTGTCAGTTAACTTCGAATTATCGTAACACTGTCATACACTTTATTGAATCCATTAGCCCGAGATTTATACCTTGCCTTCCGCTGTTCTGTGCTAATAAAACAAATCCTTCCAATCGTAACTTCAATTTCTAAAGCGATAAAGATAATTCCAGGGCAACAGCTTATTGACAAGCGCGTGTCGTAGCAGAGAGGTTGTCCAGAGATCGATGTCATGACTGCCATCATTTGCTTCATTATCTCTTTTTCGCCGTCTTAAGAGCTAGTAAATTGTTCTAGAGTATTGTCAATAGAGAAAGATTACCTACTTGGACATCAACTGAACCATCGATTAAATTGAATCTTTGCCAAAACGCTCTTAATAGTCTGCACTGCTCGTGACGTTCTTATGCATTGGCTATTGCCTAACTAATACATCAAAATATCAACATATTACCCCTGTTCTTAAATCCTTGCATTGGCTTTCTGTTCAGCAGAGAATCATTTATAAAACTTTGAATTCTGGCCAGCCACAATACTTAAAATCAGTTCTTACTCCCCAGACTTATCATTATTCAACAAGGTCATCTGATTATCTTTGTCTGGTTATACCTAAATCTAGAACAGACTGTTCTTGATGAACGAGCTTTTTCGGTTGCTGGGCCTAATTTTTGGAACTCTCTTCCTGTGTCTGTACGCTCTGCTCAGTCGCTTTTGTCATTTCGTTCTCAACTTATGACTTACCTCTTTCAAATTGCTTATCCACCATAGGCTCTGTCTTACGGACTGACCTTCCGGATTTTGACCTGATTACGGCTTGGTTTTGGTGTGCCATCGGTTGATGCCTTGTGCATTAGACACCGGCGCAACAGAAGTTACTAATTACATTACATTGGCAGAAGCGACATAGGCTACTGTAACAAAAGAACGGCCAGCCAGCCACTGCGCTGCATGCACTGCGATCATCTCAGATGATTTATGACTGTTATTTATATCAAGTAATTATACTTCAACGATTAAATCTCGTGTGTAAGTGAAATTGATCTGAACAAAAAGCCTGTGTACCATACTCTTTTGATTAAAACATTTTTCGATTAGTTCATATTTTCGTCAAATATATGCATATTTCCCTGATGAAACCGTTGATTAATTTAACCTGTGATTAATTTAACTTGTGATCTTAACGCTCGTCATGGAATATGTCTCCTGTGTATGTCGTGTCCAGCCTGATGGAAAATTATCGAAAATTGTCAGGCTCTAGTCTGTCAAAGTTTGCTACAACTTGGAATATAGACCTATAGCGAACGTCATTGTAAGCGTAAATTAATTCTCTGCCTTAGCAACGTCAACAAGTTGTCTATAATGACCAAGTTTCAGCACGAAAATTGTCTCTACCTTGCTCGCTACTATATGTGTATGCCAGGAAACAAAAAGCGTCGGAATAGAAACAAAATTGACCTCAGCATTGATTATAATTGTATTGACTGAAAGAAGTTGAGCCAAAAGAATCGAGTATATATTGTATAAGTCTTCACAGCAGCTGGTTGCATGGCTGACATTTCAAATTTGTGTATAGTGCAAATTCTTGCTTAAACTGAAACTAATGGTTTCTTCTTGTGACAAAAAATTATTTGGTGTAATAAATGCTGTTTGTCCTGCAGTATTCCGACTCCAGTCTGGAGGCCTCTGTAAAGCGGGGGACCCATGCTAAAGCATATTGAGCATACTTATCATGTGCTTCTACTGTATACATGTATGTAAGGCGCCCTGCGTGGCTGCCGCTTTTACTATATGTATATTCACTGTACAGCGCAGTGCGTTTGAAGGCGCTTAATAAACAACAATATTATTATTATTAATAGTAGCAATTGGTTTAATAGAGAATATTCTTATCTTATCTTATCTTATCTTATCTTATTATTATTATTATTATTATTTTTTTTTAAATTGCCCGAGGTAGGATAATCCCTCAGGCGCCTAGAAGTAATTCCGAAGAATTACCGTTGCTACTGGGGCTCGTGGTCCTCGTCCCCGGTGTTGTGCATGAATGTGCCTCTGAATGCAACTGCATTGTAACGTTGTGTGCAGATTGAAAGGCGCTGGAATAAATGTGCGGTCTCGCGAGGGTCGCCGGTGGCGGTGGTCATCCTACGCCCCAGTTCTGTTAGGAATTCACAGCCTTCTCTATTTATGGGACCCAGTGATTCTAAGGCTATGGGGACGAAGTTGTGCGTTGCCGGAAGGTCTGCGTATTTAGTGATTTTCCGCGAGGCAGCAAGTTCCGCAGCGCTTCCAGGGGTCGTTGACGACATTTGTACGTACGATGCCGCACATGTATGGATGCTGGTAGCGTCCCATGTGATGTATTTACCCTTAGCCCATGGAACGAGCGTCGCTCCGTCTGGTCTTTTGCCGTCGCTGCGAAGGAGGCCTGGCGGTTCTTTGGAGCTGGGAATATCGGCTCTTAGGAGGGCTCTCCAGATGGTGTCATTCATTGCAAAGTGGCGGCTTGCTCTGCCACCCGACTGCCTGCACGCCAGCCCGTGGTGGCCTCCTGGATCCACTGTCTCGCCACACTGGCATTGATGTGGGGCGCACAGGTTCAGGCCAAGGCGGAGACCAATCGCCACTCGGACCGCCTCGTTGCTCAGGCCTAGTCCGCATGACGCAATTGGAACGGTCAGTAGCCAGTCACCGGCGTGTGGCGCTGCCACCGCTCCCAGTCTCGCTCTGTTGAGTGGGTCGCTGTAAGCGGACCAGACCTGCGTCTTGTCAAGATCACTCAGGGGTCTATCCCAGGTCCTCTGTTTAGTGAGAGCATCCCCATCGCCTACTGGAAATGTCGGTCTGCGAGCTTCTAGGATTTCCAACTCGTATACATCCGTGTGTTTCTCTCGTCCGAGGATGGCCGCTCGGAGTGTCTTGGTCGATGCAGCTGACGCCAAAAAGGCAGAAGATGCCAGCATCGTGACCCGTCTAACTCCGAGTCCGCCATCTCGTATTGGCAGTGTGGCTTGTAGCCACTGAGTATCGTTGAGCTTGATGTTTAAAATCCTTTCCAGCCCGTGTCTCATCTGGATGTCGATTGTCTCCAACATGGGGTGGCTCCAGCATGGGGCAGCTCGTAGTAGGTATGTGAGTTTCGGCGCTCCGAAGCATGATCGTAATAGCATGAGCGCACCCTGGGCTTGGAGGCTGGTGAGGTCATTTATCGCCGTCTCGAGTGTGTTGCTGTGGTCATTTAGCGCATCGTCTAGGGCTTTTCCTTTGAACAGTGGGGCTCCTAGTAAGGTTAGGGAGCCTCGGTCCACGCGCTGGAATCCTGCGAAGAGGGCTTCATTGCTATCGACGTCCGACAAATACTCGCATTTGTTGCGATTTAGATGTATTCCCAGCGATTGCTCCAGCTCAGCTATTGTTGCCAGGTCGCGATGTATGTTATCCAGGCTGCCTGCCAGTGAGATGTCATCCAAATAGCCCAGTCGGAAATCGGCTTCCAGTGAGCGTAAGACCGGCTGCAGAGGCAGGCAGAAGAGCAAAGGTCCGAGGGGTCCCCCTGTTGCGGACCAAGTTGGGATTGAACCTCGAATGATCCGAACTGGAGGAGTGATGCGGCCGAATATGCCTGATGGGTGAAGGCGTAGAGTTCTGGTATAGTGTCGTGCACTGCCTGGAGCATCACATCTCTGCGCATGGTGTTAAATGCGTTAGCAAAGTCCAGTTTGATGAAGACCTGTTCCGGTGCCATGTCAGACACGAACCCTCTGGCCGCGTGGACTGCGGCTTCACCTCCGCCAGGCGTGGCTATGCCCACCTGGTGGGGCGCGAAGAGAGGCACCAGCTTGCCAACTGCGTATTTGTTGGCGCATTTTGCCGCGAGTCTCCTCCAGACGTAGCCGATTACAATCGGTCTGAGGCCTCCAGTCTTTTTGGAGAGAGCGATGAGACTCCCACCGAACATAAGGCAGCGGACTTCCGGAGGACAGCCACCTCTCAACATTATGTTGACGAACCCTGTCAAGGCTTGACGTAACTCCTCCGATGACTCGCGGTTATTGATTAAATCCAGCAGGTGTTGGGGTCGCATGCCGTCCGGGCCTCCAGAAGATCCCGCGGGAAAGGATCGGATGGCGTCTTCTACCTCCTTCTCCGTAACCTGTAACGGGGAGGTCGCTGCCGCTTCTGGTAGTTGAGCTAAGTTAGCGCTCCATTTGTCGGGAGGGTGCCTTTCCTGCATTGCCGCGAAGGTTTCGTTAGTGGCTCTGACCGGGTAGTCTCGGCTGCAGAGGATCCGTGTGGCGGCTCTTATGTTGCCCTCTTCTAGCTTTGAGTTGACTGCCGCCAAGAGCACCTCTTTTGCGTTCCATCCTTTTCTGTATCCTCCGCCGTCCCACTCCTTCACCATCGCGTCTTCCGTTCGATGGAAGTCTTGCCTGTCTAATCGTTTCTTTACTATATTAGCAAGGTTGTGCCTCCGGCCCGCGCGCGGTGGCTGGCCCAGAATGTTTGAGGCAAACCATAGAAGTTGGCGCCAGGGCTCTACCTTCTCAGGTTTCTCACAGATGGATTGCAGAATGGCCGTCGGCCGCCGATGCATTTCCCGGTTCCCTCTATTATTATTATTATTATTATTATTATTATTATTATTATTATTATTATTATTATTATTATTATTATTATTATTATTATTATTATTATTATTATTATTATTATTATTATTATTATTATCATCATCATCATTATTATTACTGGTTAATCCGGCCCTGAATGGAACCAGTGGCATAAGTCAACGACACTTTCTTTTTCAGATAGACCTACTCTTTCTATAGCCTATTAGGCTCTGCGTCGTAGCTAGATTGCATTAGTTTGCCTGTATGGAGGCTTAAGGGTTTCGGTTCATAGGTCAAAAGTCAATCCCCGCTGGCAATAATATAGATTTCGTGAAGAATCAGAGAAATGAAAACAATTGAACGCTTCATTCACCTCCAGCGCGATGTTTGAAAGACTGCGTACTGCTGTAGTCTACTAAATGTCCAAGTGGAATTTTTAAAAATAGTTTACTTAACTGATGGCCGTATGTCTACTCTACTCAACGGGCCCTACTGTGTAAGTTAATGATAGATTAGGTCGAGAGTCAACAACTCTAGTCTTGGTCGAAAAGTACATGTCATATAGGCCTATATGACATCAGTCTAAAATCCCTTTGAAATCACCAGCAGTTTAAGCATGACTAAACCCTGGCAGCTAAATTCTCACAGGAAGTTTGAAAAATTACGCCATAATTATTACCCGTCGACCATCGAGGGATTTCCCGGTCGGCGCTTAATGACTGACTAGAAAGTCATGCAATATAAGCAGAAGTATATAATTATAGTCAGCCACATGATCTGTAATCAACAGTTCATTTAACCTCCGCACTATCTCCAATAATTGCGCCCTAATTATAACATCCGTCGGCCGCCGATGCATTTCCCGGTTCCCTCTGCGACGGAGCTTAATAACTAACTAGAAAGCAACGAAGGCCTAACATAAACAGATGTATATAATTATAGTCAGAACAAGATAGCCTACATACATATCATATATGACATCATGAATTAATGAACTCGGGATAAATAGGATACACGCCGACCTGCACGAAGCCTATTGCTTTTCTCTGAGTCATTGTTCATGTAATCTTGTTCATAGTGGACGATTCTGTTGATATGACTTACTGAGAACCTACCAGTCCCAGGTATTGACTCTTTCTCGAGATAATAATGGTTTTTAGATAGCTTGAATAAATAATATTGCGCAATTTTAACAAATAGTCCTAAATCTGTTGTAATAATGGATATCCTTCATTGTTCAATAATAATTTCGCTACCCGCTGGAGCCTCGTCAACCGCTGGAGCGCGATCACTCGTGGAACTTCGCTCGTCGTAGAGCCTCGCTGGAGCCTCGCTCGTCGTAAAGCCTCGCTCGCTCGTCGTAGAGCCTCGCTGGAGCCTGGCTCGTCGTAGAGCCTCGCTCGCTCATCGTAGAGCCTCACTGGAGCCTCAATCGCTCGCTGGAACTTTGCTCGTCCTAAAGCCTCGCGGAAACCTCGCTCGCTTGTAGTGGACGTTTTGATACGTGAACTTCATAAACATCTTCGTAACTTTCCCTTTAAACACTTTTGCCTCACCCGCTAGGCCGGACCACATAAGAAAATATATTGGCAAAAACCGATTATATATGTCAAGTCTTTGCTCAGGAGCTCTTGAGAATGGACATGCTCTTGAGAATGTAGGTTGACCTAGCTACCTTATAACAATGATTCTGATGTGTTTGTACTAACGTAAATTAAGAAAAATTTAACACGCAGCGTTTTCTTAAATGCGGATTAGACTAACATAGGTAACAAGTTCAATCTAATCTTTTCTCATATAATAATAATAATAATAATAATAATAATAATAATAATAATAATAATAATAATAATAATAATAATAATAATAATCTTTTCTTTAATTAAGCGCCTCCAAACGCACTGCGCTGTACATTGAACATAAATATAGTAGAAACGGCAGCCACGCAGGGCGCCTTACATACATGTTTCAAATAGAAGCACATGATAACATTTTTACAGGAGTCGAATATAAGTGCTTATGCGGCAGGGAACATACGGCGCCAAATCACGGCCTACTATTCATTTAACCACCGCCGCCACCTAGCGAATGGAAGGCAGATTTAACCTTAAATAACGGGTGTTTACGGGATTCGATCTTGGTACCTTCAACTCTTCACGGTAGTGTGTTATCCATTACTCTACGGGCCCCTCTGTAGTCATGCTCGTCACAGCATCTTTAATTTCTCATGGTTAAAAATATTTTTGTAAGGTCGATTGAACCTTCACCTTGTCACCTTGTGCTGTCAGCTCGTGGAGCTCTAGCGATCGTCCTGGTGAACACACTCCATTGTTTCCTATTCGATGACAAGTCCCTTAATTCCGCCAAATTCATGCCAGTTACATCTTGTATCTCATCCATCCATCTCCTCCTTGGGCGACCCTGTCTTCTCCTCCCCTCACCGCACGCCAGCATCATTTCCTTCTCCAGACCATCAGATCGCATAACATGTCCAAAGAACCTTAGCTTCATTCTTGTCGCAGCTTGTTTTAACGACTCTTCATTCTCAACTCCAATCTCCTCTCGTATTGATTCGTTCGTTCTTTTCTCAGTCCAAGATATTCTCAGCATCTTCCTCCATATCCACATTTCACAAGCGTTAACCTTATTTTCCATGTTCTTTGTCATTGTCCACGTCTCGCAACCGTACAGTACCGTAGGAAAGATTAGTGCTCTCACGAGCCTTTTTTTTGTTTCTATGCTCACATGTTTGTCTTTCCATATCTTTTCCAGTCCGGTCATTGCAGCTTTCCCTATAGCAATCCTTCGTTTTATTTCTGGATCACACTTTCCCTCCTTTCCAACCAGTGATCCTAGGAATGTGAAGCTTTCTACCACCTCTATTTCCTCTCCGTCTATCTCAAAACTATCCCAATCTGCTGTTGTCATGACCTTTGTCTTCTTTATGTTGAAGTATAAACCAGCTTTTCCACTTTCTCTCCTGACCCTTCTTATCAGTTCTGCCAGATCCTCTTTTCTTTTTGCCATTAATGTTGTGTCATCTGCGTATCTAAGGTTATTCAGTGTCTTTCCAGCGATTTTTACTCCCTCAATTGCCCCCTCCAGTTCTGCCTTTCTCATTATTCTTTCAGCATATAGATTAAACAGGAATGGAGACAAGATGCATCCCTGCCTCACCCCTTTCTTGATTCTGAAATTGTCAGTGTCTCCGTATTCTGTTCTTATCACCGCTATCTGGTCTTCATATAAGCCCTTTAGTAACATTATCAGGTGTTTCGGAATTCCCATTTCAAGCAGGGTTTTCCACATTAAATCATGGTTAATGCAGTCGAATGCCTTGCTATAGTCAATGAAACAGATATGAACCTCCTGTCCATACTCCCTTTGTCGCTCCATTATCCACCTCATGTTGGCTATATGGTCTCGAGTTCCACGAGATTTCCTAAACCCTGCCTGGTTCACCGGAAGTTCCCTTTCAATCGTGCCTTCCATTCTTTTGTGAATTATTTTCAGTAATATTTTACTAGTGTGTGATATCATTGCTATCGTCCTATAATTTTCACACTCCCTCGCATCTCCTTTCTTGAATATAGGTATAAAGATCGACTTCTTCCAGTCCTCCGGCCATTATCCAGTTGCCCATATTTGATTGCACAATTTTGTTATTGTTTTTATCATCGCATCATCCCCAGCTTTTATCAGTTCTATAGGTATCCCATCCTGACCTGGTGCCTTATTATCCTTGAGTTGTCTGATTGCCCATTCTACCTCCGTTTCCATGACCTCCGGTTCCTTTTCATACTTTGTTATGTCAATTTGTTCTTTTTTGACTCGTTTGTCTTCCCTATACAACTCCTCCGTGTATTCTCTCCATCTATGTTTAATCCCTTCTTCATCACAGATTACATTTCCATCTCCTGCCTTCATTGAGCCCATTCTAGGTGCAAATTTTCCTGTGATTGTCTTTACTTTTGAGAACATTTCCTTGGTTCGTCCCTTCCTTCCCTCGTCTTCCATTTCTCTGCATAATTCGTTTAGATGTATTTCTTTATCTTTACGTGCTTGTTTTTGGAAGGCACTGTTCAGTGCCCTTACCTTATCCTTTTCTCCTGCCTTCGTTGCAGCCTTCCTATCAACCGCCATGCATAAGGCTTCTCTCGATAGCCATGTCGTTGTTGTGATTTTCTTCTTCTTTGGAATGTGCTTATCTGCGACTTCAACTATCGTTTTCTTCATCCTCTCCCATAGGTTGTTCGAATCCTCTTCCTCTTCTATCTCATCTCTCTCTAGTACTTCAAACCGATTCTTTATTTCCATCCTGTATTCCGGTGTGATACCCTTGCAGTCGTATCTGATCAATCGATCTCCTTTCTTTATCTTTTTCAATTTCGTTCTCAGTGTTGCTACCAATAGCTCATGGTCAGTTCCACAGTCCGCTCCTGGCCTTGTTCTCACATCTCTTATTGTGCTTTTCCATCTTTTGTATTATCAGTATGTAGTCAATCTGGTTCCTATGCTTCTCATTCGGTGACGTCCATGTGTACAGTCTTCTCTTAGGCTGTTCGAACCATGTGTTCATAATTCCTAAGCCATTCCCTTTGCAAAACTCAACAAGTCTTTCCCCTGCTTGATTCTGTTCACCCAGGCCATGGCTACCCAATGTGTCTCCATCACCTCCGGTGCATTGACCCACTTTCGCATTGAAGTCACCTATGATCACTAGTACGTCGCCCTTCGGAGTTCTGTCCACTGTACATTGCAGGCTGGTGTAAAAACCCTCATGTTCCTCTTCTGACGATATCGATGTTGGGGCATATACCTGTATAATGGTTATGTTGACCTTTCCTCCTCTGAATCTTACACTCAGAATTCTATCACTCACTGTATCATATCCCATTATCGCATTTGCGCTTGACTTGTCACACATGATTGCAACTCCATTTCTTCCTTTCTCTTTTTGTCCTGACATTATTATCCTGTATCCATTCCAGCTGAAATGTCCTTGTCCCTTCCACCTTGTCTCACTTAATCCTAGGATTGCTATGTCCAATTTCTTCATCTCTCCCTGTATCACGTCCATCTTTCCGCTCTGCATACTTCGATTGAACCTTAGCAGTCTTTAATTTTTAAAACTGTTGAGGCCATCAAAGGTAGTCTGTACAACGGAAGGACATTCAAGGTAAACTACTTAAAGTTGATCACCTCTTTGTTTTCTATATCATTGTCGGCGGGGATTGAGTTTTGGAAACCTCCAAGCCTCCATGCTGGCAAATCCAATCCAGCTACGACGGAGGCCTAAAATCCACAAGTATTGGTAAATATAATTTTAATTGCAAATGTAATTGTAATTGGACATTTGAATGGCCTGGCTCGAAGAGCAAAAACAATTCGGTCGCGCTCAATTAAACCTCTACTGTCTGCATCCCTATCACCTGCGTCTCTGATGTCTGTATCACTCTACCACATGCATATCCACCACCCGCAATCTTACCACTTGTACCCTGACCACATGCATATTTACAACCTTCACCTACACCAGCTGCTGTTCATCTACATGTAAATGTTTGACATAATTCATTTCTATACCATATATATTCGTTTGTAGGCCTACTAACGTAAATTAAGAAAAATTTATCACGCAGCGTTTTTCTTAAATGCGGATTAGACTAACACAGGTAACAAGTTCAATCTAATCTTTTCTCATATAATAATAATAATAATAATAATAATAATAATAATAATAATAATAATAATAATAATAATCTTTTCTTTAACTAAGCGCCTCCAAACGCACTGCGCTGTACATTGAACATACATATAGTAGAAACGGCAGCCACGCAGGGCGCCTTGCATACATGTTTCAAATAGAAGCACATGATAACATTTTTACAGGAGTCGAATATAAGTGCTTATGCGGCAGGGAACATACGGCGCCAAATCACGGCCTACTATTCATTTAACCACCGCCGCCACCTAGCGAATGGAAGGCAGATTTAACCTTAAATAACGGGTGTTTACGGGATTCGATCTTAGTACCTTCAACTCTTCACGGTAGTGTGTTATCCATTACTCTACGGGCCCCTCTGTAGTCATGCTCGTCACAGCATCTTTAATATCTCATGGTTAAAAATATTTTTGTAAGGTCGATTGAACCTTAGCAGTCTTTAATTTTTAAAACTGTTGAGGCCATCAAAGGTAGTCTGTACAACGGAAGGACATTCAAGGTAAACTACTTAAAGTTGATCACCTCTTTGTTTTCTATATCATTGTCGGCGGGGATTGAGTTTTGGAAACCTCCAAGCCTCCATGCTGGCAAATCCAATCCAGCTACGACGGAGGCCTAAAATCCACAAGTATTGGTAAATATAATTTTAATTGCAAATGTAATTGTAATTGGACATTTGAATGGCCTGGCTCGAAGAGCAAAACAATTCGGTCGCGCTCAATTTAAACCTCTATTGTCTGCATCCCTATCACCTGCGTCTCTGATGTCTGTATCACTCTACCACATGCATATCCACCACCCGCAATCTTACCACTTGTACCCTGACCACATGCATATTTACAACCTTCACCTACACCAGCTGCTGTTCATCTACATGTAAATGTTTGACATAATTCATTTCTATACCATATATATTCGTTTCTATTGCACAAGTGCAACAGAGCTTAGTAACTGTTTTCGTTTGTAATTTTGTAACGTCATATAGTAGTAGTATATTCGTTTATTATGCAAAACTGGTTGGCACACCGCAAGAGAATGGATGAACAAGAGAATGGATAATGTTGCATATGTTAAGTGCATTGTCAATGTGGAAGTAATAATAATGTTTCCTTTAGAATGGAAGGTGTTTCCGCATTCATCGTTGGTACGTGCCAGATTCATCCTAAACTACATGGTGATGCTCTTGATTCTATGCAATTCGATATTCTGTTCAAAGAGCAAGATCTTCCTCATACTTTTCGATGTGGCAGTTCTATTGAATTCTACATCAAACCAATAAATACATGCATTGACGATGATGATTTTATGAAATTTACCTCTAACAACCTGGCCTTCAAAGAAGGCATTCCAGTTTTACCAGATGATTACCGAGGTTTACTTGACACGATGAATTGTTTCCAGATTATGACGCAATCCGATTATCCAGGATTTGTTGAGCTTCGTAGGTTGGGGAAAATCAGCTATAATTGGCACTGTAAAAAGTTTGAATTTCAGAAATGTAAGGATTTATTGGATGTGTGCGTAGTTCCAAAAGGGAACCTTGTGAGATACATTGATTACAAGAGTCCTGGGAAAACAGAAATGGTAGGTCCAGCGGTAAAGTTCATAGGCCCAAAAAGCGACATAGTTCTATGCCTATGGTGCCCACAGTGGCCAAAAGAAGCCACAAATTGGTCAGTTCGTCGAAGAAATTACGGATGGCCGACGACTGCCAATATCCGCAAGATCATAGACAGTGGTTGCCATGTTGTATATGCAAAACATCCTGCTTGCAGAAATGAAGTAATCCAGTGGAGGCTGTCATTTTCCAGTGCGGAGTTGTGCTTACTTCAGAGCTGGACTCCAGTTCAGCAGATTGTCTATCACATGCTCAGATTCTTTGCCAAAAGAGAACTAATCAGAAAAGATTGTCTCAAGGAAGATGAAGTTCTCTGTACATATCATTTCAAAACACTTATGTTGTGGTCTTGTGAAGAGATGAAACCCGATTGGTGGAATTCCTCATCTGTTATTAGAATATGCTGTTACTTATTGCGAAAGTTATCAGACTGGCTAAAGAAAAGATATTGTCCGAACTATTTTATACCCCATGCAAACCTTTTTCATGAACTCATGAACCAGAAAGTAGTAACCGAGACTATAACACGCTTGAATGTATTCTATCATTTTAGTATTCTTAATGGTTGGTTTGCGGTGAACTACATCAAGCCATTCTTAGAGAGAGTTTTTACCTTTGAAGATGCCAATGAAACTTTGCTAGATTTTGGCCATTGGATGCTGCGTATTGGCGAAATCATGGATGCTGAGAAACTCAAAAACTTTGACTTGCAGTTTTCAACCGCTTACAGTTATGTTATAGGCGCTCTTCAACGAATCACAAAGGAAACAGGTTTTGGCTTCCGCGGATACCTGAATACTATTTTGTGTATGATGAATTCTTCAAAGGAAGCCGTTGATCGAGACTCAGCTCTACCATCAGTAGAGTTCTCATCAAGATTTCAACAGTTTGGGAAATCGCTGTTCATTTTGCATGGCGCCAATACATTGGGATTTAAGCTAACTACGTACGATAGTGAATTTTTCACCGAATTTATTAGGGAAGTTTCGTGGCAACCAAAAATCGTAAGGTCTAAGTATCATAACTTTCCAAAACCCAGTAAAACAAGTCTCGACAGAAGTGATGTTCTTCTTCTGAAAGCTCAAGATCTCATGGAAAACTTAACTGGGTTAAATAGCCCTCAAGAATATAAACTGGTATCTCAGCTGTCAAAAGAGCTTCTCAGAAATGCGTTATACTGCGCTGATTTCATGTCGAACGATATCAAAGGAGTGGTTTTTGTCTACTTGGCTGCTCTTCATTTTTCGGAATCGGATTCCGAAACAGTCATTGACCTCTGCTCAACAGTTTTCACCAATCAGACAACTGGTGATGAAGAGAAGGAGAAGGAAAAGGAGAAGGAGAAAGAAACGCTGAATGCAGGATGTTTGTTTTCAATTGACGATGTTGTCAGAGTAATTGGATTTTATCTCCTCTTCAGGCGGATTCAATATGATTTTCTCTACAACAGGAGACGGTATTTTCTTGATCTGCGTCTAACACCAGAGGTGTTTGCTCAGTATTTAATAGTTTCCTCGAATGAAAGAAATCCCACAGCATTCAGACTTAATTACTATTTTCAATTGCCAAAATTTCCACTGGATGAAATTTTGATGACTGTAATAAATCGGAAATCTTCCCTATTATCAAAGAAATCAAAAAGTGTTTTACGCGTGTATCAAAGAACCGATCCAATTAGTCACTCAGAAGCACCCAACAAAATCTTTGTTGCATGCGAGGACAACATTATTCAATTGCTCATTGAATATTCATTAGAAAATATGACATCGTTTTACAATGCGATCTGTAAAGATTTTGACATTCGCTGCAATGCAGTTGACTGTTACCGCGCTGCGTATCTATACCAGTGTCGTAGACATCCTGAAGTTTTGCATTTGTGCGAACAAATTCTCCGTGATTCAGATATAGAGAGGAACTTGGAAGAATTTACATTTGCAAATGTTTTGGTAATGCCGCCACTTGACTCTTATTTCGACAGAGACATCCAGTGTTTGCTTGGATTTCAAACACTTATTTACTATTTATCGCCGCTAAATGAAGATTTGCGGAAAATAGAAATCAAAGCTGGATCAACGTTCCAACACCTTTTCGCCCGCAAGATCTGCACTGAATATGGTATTCTTTCAGTAGTTCTAATGTCCCGTTTGAATTTCTATTATTTTCTTGGAAGACATTTCCTAGCAAGATATTTGAAAGTGCGATGTCTGATCGACTGCTATCATTCAAACTCGGAAGTACTGTTCGAATTTAAGAAACTGAAAAGTCATCTTCCATTTGAGCACATCATACGTTGCTTTCTTCGACAAACACTTCGACAACTTTAGAACGCATTTAATGTGACCATATCTGGGATAAGTGACCTAAAGTCGGGTTCTAGTTTCGGAGTTATAGCCTGTTTTAGATAGGCAGTTGTTGGTTGTCGAATTTTTATTGTGAGTCTTCAGAATTGATGTATGTGTTAATAAGTGATTTCTGGCAATAAATTGCAATGTATTTTGTGTTTTATGTGTCATTTTATAGAGTACATTATAGCACATTGATTCTGGCATGGTGAAAAACCAAACATTTGTTGTTTGTGGTTGGCTTTTCTGAGTGCCATCTTGCTAAATTTTTAAACTTGATATTCTCGAAATAATGGGCAAGTCCTTCATTCGCAATTGCTCGTGGCGCTTCGGCGTGAAAATTCCGGCACAGTATCAAATGCTGTAGTCGGGAGCGCCTCTGAATAGTAGTAGACTTCGAGAGGCGCTATAGAAATATCCGGAATAAATAAATAAATAAATTATATAGGGCCTACATGCAAAAAATAAGCGGTTGTAAACACACGCTGATCGTCGAACCGTTGGTCTATTTTCCAGACTTCAACTCGCCTCGACGGTTTTTGGATGGGTAATAGTTTCTGTACCTACAAACTTCTCAAATTGGAACAATCCACTTATCCTTCGTGCAACTGTGTCGCAGTGTACATTATGACGAGACATTGTCAATGTTTGTCCGCAAATACACATAAGTGGCGGACAGGAAGCTTTTAATTTGGCTGGTTATCACGCTTGAAAAGTTACTGACTTTCAAAAAGCTTGATGACCTTTTTTTAAGAATTCATCTCTCACACAAATTTTTTATTCACCTCTGGGGGGACCATGTATCCTGGGGGGAATTTTCCGACCCTAAAGGTCTCTACATTATGGTATTGCTGGCCTCTGGGGGGAGAGAAACATAAATCCTGGGGGACATTCCCCCCAAAAGCGTCTAGATTAAACACTGGTTATTTGCGACAGAGTAGAAATGATGAGCTTACATGCAAAAAATAAGCGGTTGTAACGACACGCTGATCGTGGAACCGTTGGTCTATTTTCCAGACTTCAACTCGCCTCGAGTTGAAGTCGAGGTGTTTGGATGGGTCATAGTTTCTGTACCTACAAACTTGTCAACTGGGGACAATCCACTTATCCTTCATGCACACTTGGACAGTTTGTCGCAGTGCACATTATGGCGAAACATTGTCAATAAAATTATTGTCCGCAAATACACTTAAGTGGCGGACAGGCAGCTTTTAATTTGACTGGTGATCACGCTTGCAAAGGGCTGCGAACACACGATGGAAGATTTGATTTCGTTATATATAGCCTAGGCCTACTTGTTACTTTTAGCAGTAATTTCTGAACACTATTGTACAAGACTGAATTCGCAACTTTCTCCAATTACAGAATATGAAATCTTGAAGTACACTCTAAATCTCTTAAAGATTTTGCATCGCCAATTATAAAAGTTTATGAAATCGACAAAAGTATAGAGAATATCGAGAAAATTCTGCGTTTTCCGTTACTTCTCGCATTAAACATAATATTTGAAACAGAGGTTCTAATTTGAGGCCAGCGATCGATCGCTCTACTTGGCGCTCGCCTAGCGAAGCTACGGGCGAACGATTTACCGCTCGCATGGCCGAAGGCGTCGCACCGTCGGTCGTCGCTCGATGTGTTTGAATTATACTCCAAGACGATAGACGAACCTAGCCAGACCATTATTTTATTAACCTAATTTACTTACATTACTTTAATTTACTTACTTGCGGCAGCGGTAAATGCATGCCGTGACCTGTCCTAATTACTGCTGACTGATCATACCAATTTCGTGCAATATGATTGGCCATAGCAACAGAACCGACACCTCACGCGGCACGCCGCGTGACATCATTCGTATACACGTCACTAATTTCGGAAATTATTTTCAACAACAATGGCGGGGAAGGTGAGCAAGTCGAATAATAATGGATTAATGTACAGTTGAGCTACCTTGGCAACAGGTTGCCTTGGCTTAGGCGCAGGTCTCAACCTGCATTCTGACAATCTGACGACCATGTACGTCGCATGATGCGTGTATGTTGCAGTGCTCGTGAATAAGCTGGGGCCCTGCGCTTAGCTTCAGAGTAGCGCTTTAGAAATTTAAAGTTTACTATTAGAATATGCCATTCTAATTTAATCTTAGAACCTTCAGCGTTATTAACTTATGCACTAGGCATCAATCAATGACCAGTGTTTAACCTAGACGGCTTTGGGGGAATGTCCCCCCAGGATTGATGTTTCCCCCAAGAGACCAGCAATATTATGATGTAGAGACCTTTAGGGGAGGAAAATCCTCCCAGGATACATGTGTATACAAGTTCCCCCCCAGAGAGATGAATTTCTATAAAAAAAGGTCATCACCTTTTCTGAGAGAGTAATTGCTGTAGAAAAAGTTTTAAAAATCGGACGAATATCTAAAAAAAGTCATCAACTTTTTTTGAAGACGAAATTAGGAAAAGTCCGAAACTTGTTCAAGATGGATGAAATTACATAATTTTTTTTATAATTCGTTGGTCCCCCTCAGAAACCTTGTTTCCCCTCCCAGAAGAGGGGACTAGATTAAACACTGATCAATGACACTCAAACAGATATGACTGCAATCTAGTGAATTCGGTAAGTACAACGAGACAAAGAGACAGCATAAGAACGATATAAGGAAGATGCCACGAATACATGAGCCTAGTGTCCCTGCTGGCATTTCCACGTGTGGACCAAAACCGAAAACAATCTGTCTACATGAGGGCAGCGGACGTTCAGCTTTAACTTTCACAAAGCACCATAATAGATAGTCTTATCTCGACCTAAGTGGCCACAAGACCTGTCGCTCATCAATGCGAGGAGAGCTCTTCTTCTTGTTCTTCTTGTTCTTGTTATTCTTGTTCTTCTTGTTCTTCTTGTTCTTGTTCTTGTTCTTGTTATAAGAAATTCGTACATCTGTGTTTAACAAGGTAGTGCGGTGACATGAGCCAGGTGAGGTGGAAAATTTATGTATAGCATAAAATTTCAGCTATATTGCCATCTACCTGCCAAAAAATTATTAAAATTGGTGGAAATTTGACGAAGTTCTGACAGAAACAATTTTGCACAGTTTATTTTGAGACACGGTGTAATATTGAAATTCAATGGGGTCGTTAATATAATGCAAGAGTCGATAGCTGTGTCGCTTCTAATCAAATCAAAGTCGCATTCCAGTATCAGAATCCGGTGGACAGAACCATAAAGAACAATTAGCGACCTCTGTTACAGACCTACTACCGTTGTTAACTGCAGAAAGCATCAACCGATGGATCGCCAGAACCAATCCTTAGACGTCAACACCAGAAAGTCATCTGTGACAGAGAGGCAGCCTATAGTAATAGGCCATTTGAAAAAGTAAGTTATAAGGTGTAGACTGAAATAAACAGTGCTTTTTTCAGCCGGAACGCGCCGGAACGGCGTTCCGGCACCTTTTTTCAGGTACTAAAACTAATTTATTTATTTTAATAATAAAAACAATAATTAGTTATTTTAATTTAGGCTAATTTCAGTGTCTTTAACTGTTTTCAGTGTTTATTGAGACCCCCTCCCAACCCCAATCCCGTTTTTCTCGGGATATTAGCACGCCCATAATAAAAGCACTGGAAATAAATAAGAGATTTCAGCAAACGGACTGAAATAAATAAGAGATTTGGGTAAAACGAGCAGATATGGAATAGTGTTCCAAAATTAGATCCATCATCTGAAGAAGCTGGTTCCACCAAGTTGGGAATCGATTTAGAGTTTTAGACCAACTCGTTTGTTAAGTCCGCGTTGTGACGTCCGCTGTAGGCCTGCAGCTTTGGTCTACCATACTTGAGATGCTTAATGCTAAGAAACATCATGAGACACCTCTCTCACAGTGCAACCAATATTTGCCACTCTGCTGGTTAGAGTTCACTACCAGAGCCGTAGCAACAAGGAACGTGGCCTCCTCCGAACATACGTCCGGGCCGGGCCCCTTACAATACGGAAACTGGAATGCGGTAATATACAATATACAGGGTTCATATTGTGTTGACAGTTATTTTTTGCCAAATTGTGTTGACAGTTATTTTTTGCCACTTTTAGGGGCCCCCTTCCAGGAAGGGGCCCCCTCCGGTCGGAGGTTACGGAGGGCGGCCGCTACGCCTCTGTTCACTACAGCATAGTTTCATAAATTACTGTGTCAGTGTGTGATTTGTGGTAGGACTGGCAGCGCTGGGGGGGCGCTATGGACAGGAGCAAATACACGTACATGGCAGAAATAGTGGCCAACAACGATATCCGTTTACTCTTTCGAGTCCAGCCTGGCCTCGGCCAGTCTTCGCCTACCTGTCTGCCCGCTCTGCTGCCTGACTACGGAATCTATGACACCTCACAACACCGCCGCGTTTCCAAGGTAGATCGGCTAATTTCAGTTAACTTGCAGTGATGGGTGTCAATCATGGGCTACAGAGGGGGAGGGTAAGGGAGGCATTGGGGCATTTGCCCTCTGGATTTTGTACATATTAAAAAAAAATCTGTTGATTATTGTGATCATTACAACAGTACCAACACGATTTTCAATGCAAAAAACATTGACTGAATGGCTAACTGATTGATTGTCTGACTGACTAGCTAACTAACTGACTGACTGATTGACTAACTGACTGGCTGACTGACTCACTCACTAATTGACTGACTAACTGACTGACTGACCGACCGACCGACCGACTGGCTAACTGATTGACTGACTAACTGATTGACTGACTAACTGATTGGCTGACTGACTGACTGACTGATAACAACTTACATATATATAAGCTTACACTTAAGTGCTTTGGCTTGGCTGCCATCCTTAACAGCAGGTTCAGACTTGCCAGAAGTCGTTACATTACTAGTTCCTAGTTCCTCAAAACGAGCCCTATTTCCCGCTGGAGTCAATCGGGCCTTTAATCGGGTTAGACAGTCCTGGAACAAACCTCCATTGATTTATGCTTTGTTTCGTGTGACCTTCATCAGAATAGGGCCTACATTTTCTGGCTGTCATAACACATACTTGTTTTTTTTCAGTCAGGTAGATATAGCCTTTTTGTGCAGTGCTTTTGTGATCGAGGTATAGGGACTACTTATAAGGCACTGTAGGCCTATTAAGTGTTTTGATAGAAGCATGCCTACGTAGGCCTACCTATTGTTTTAGCCTACACGACCTTTACATATTATTTTATCTATAGGCCTACAAGGAAGTTTCTCAAGAGGTTATACATACGTAGACCTACATTTTTATTATAACCTACACGCCATACACAGGTAGGCCTACACCGAAATAAGATAACTGGCGGCAAACATCAATCAGGTCTAACGTAAAAATAGGAAACTGCTGACTCCGTATGGCCTCGACCCCGCTCATTTTTAACAGAATTGATCGGTCGAGATTCTTCACCACCGCCGCCCGTTTGAATGTGTGTCACACCACTGAAGGTCCGCGCATATGAACCGTGCTAGCCCGAGATTTAAATATCTGAAATAAGCCACCATCGGGAGGCAAACCCGGACCTCGCGTACCAAGGTGCATGGGACGGACGCTTTAACCAATGTAGCTAACTGGGCCAAGAGCTAAGTGGTGCACTGCTTATGTGTGTATCATAAAGATAAAACTCTTACGTTTCCTGTCAACCACAACGCTGGATACAGCAGCTGACTGCAGAGGGGGACGCACGTGGAGATGCCTACATCGCAGCCTGTCATGAACGGTAACAGATGGCCCGCCCATATGCGACCGTGTGTATACGAATGCAGGCGCACATTAGCTATGTCTATGTCCTGCCTTAATGTTCTAACACATCGCGCGACAAAGAATTATTCAATTGTGACAGCTGACAATGCTAAGTAACGAACATCTATCAGACAACTCGATCAGAAACATTCACATCAGGTTTTGCTGTTAGCACGATAGTATACTATAGACGTATTTCTGTGACAGTAGTCATAGTTCAATGTCACCATTCTTTGTAAAGAACTCTAGAAGTTGTTGAGTAGTGGCACTCTCTGAAGAAATCTATAGAAGTTGAAGGCGCTGAATGGTCGCAGATCAACAAAGGCGATACAGTATCTGAATATGAGTAACCTAGGATGCTGGAGTCCGGTTTGTGCGCGAGCGAAACTGATCTTAATCGTAAGCTGTATTTTCGTCGTCGCGGATAGACCGAGCGCCTCAGAATATTCCAGCGTTGATTTGACTGAAAGGAGTAATTTCATTCGAATAACTATGATCCGTCCAACCGAGGAGACGGTGGTACTGACCGGTCATCGCTCGGATGTCGATCTGGGTCTTAAGGTCAGCGTAGAACTACAACCCTCACGGTTCTGTCTCAGCATCACTTCCGGCGACCCTGAGGTCGTCACAGCTGGTCTGGTCGACTGCAACACAACCCAGGAGCAACAGTGTTTCAATACGCGTCACGGAGTAGGGCTTCGCACCCCGAGGGATCCGAACGCACCAGACCCCCACTACGACCTCTTCGTCAAGGTTTCCCTCGTCGGTGTACAGGCTGGATTTGCGTCACTCAACATGCGCATACAATCTCTGCCTAACTTCACAACCGCGTTACCATGGACGCAGAAGCAGCAGCAGCAGCAGCAGCAGCCTGTGATGCAGAAGTACGGCGTTGTAGTCGTGAATCGAGTCTCCATCTTCCAGGACGTATTCTTCTTCATCTTTTCCTCGGCCGAAATGTTGACCTTGACCTTAATCTGTTTACAACTTCGACCAGATTCCCTGTTCGAGGTCCTTCGACGCCCTCACGCACTCCTTGCATCTGCCCTCATGCAGGCCCTCGTACTTCCTATGGTAGGTGGTGTAGGACTATATTTATTTATTTATTTATTTATTCAGTTATATTTGCAGTTAAGAATACGTCTATATATTAAGATAGATTTATTAACATCATGGTCAGACAATCACGATCATTCAGCCAGTGGCGGCACAACACCATGCAGGGCGAGCCAGTGCAAATGCCCTGGTAAAAAGCCTTTGCCCTGGTCGTTGCCCTGCCAGATTTTGCCCTGCCCAAAATTTGTTCGGGGCATAAATCGCCCTCTGCGCTGGTTACTTGTATGACTGCCCTGGCTATGCCCTGGCTACAAAAATGTCTGGCGCCTCCACTGCATTCAGCCCATAGCTGACCCGTGTTGTACCACGGGCTGCAACGGTTGGCTAGCTAAGAGCCCAATGCGGCTACTTCGAATGTGGCTGTCAATAACAACTGGTATACCCTATGTTATCTCAGAAACACTGGACAATAAAATCTACATTATGTATTTAGTGTATAATATGTATATTTTTTATTTATCGTTATTAATTCATGCAGTTATAGACCGGTGTTGACATAATACATAAATTATTCATGATGTATTTTAAACTTTAAAATCTATATATTGTGAATTTGTGAGACATTGGACCGGTGTTGATTACAAATCAAACTTTAGGACTAATAGGGTCGGTCTGATTGTTTTAGATCACCGTCGGCAGTTGTGTAGCAATCAACCTTCAATCAGTTCATTCCCTGATTGGTCTGCTTGTGATTGGTTGTTCCCCGACTGGATTCATCAGTCCGATGATTGTCGTCATTCTTCAAGGCCACATCGACCTCACGATTGTTCTTCTTCTGCAACAGTATACGTTGGCGTTGGGTCAGAACATTTGCTTTCCGTACTTAGTATAACCTAAACGTAACGTAGGCTAAATAGAGTAATAACAAATAAATAGTAAACATTTTAATTATAATTTACATAACAAATAAATATAATAAATTACGCTTTGTGACAGTTTAATAACTTGCTAATTCTGGGCTTAAGAATTTCTCACGTATGATCTGATCTGATCCGCTGACTTCGATGTCTTTTCGATGACACCGTTTTAATCACGAAGCTCAGTCGATGGAAGAGACGCCAGAAGCGATTATCCGTTGAAATTGCCGAAATAGGCCGACATTTCTCTTATTCTGAACTAGCTGGTTTACCCGGCGTTGCCCGAGGTTATAAGCCACCACCACCACCACCACCACCACCACCACCACCACCACCACCACCACCACCACCACCACCACCACCACCACCACCACCACCACCACCACCACCACCACCACCACCACCACCACCACCACCACCACCACACCACCACCACCACCACCACCACCACCACCACCACCACCACCACCACCACCACCACCACCAGTTAATGTGAAGTGAAATCTCTACGGCTGCGCCATTTTCGGTGAAACACACAGAATCTTCTCGGGTGGCGCCATCTGGCGAATGAAAATAGGTCGACTCGAATTTTTAAGAAGTGGGGGTTTGGGAGGTTTTCGCCAGTTTTCACCATGGAAGCGGTGAAAACGGGGGACGCGAAGCCTCACACTGGGTGTGTAATGCCCACCCCGAGACAGAAATGCATCGCGGTCAAAGATCTGTGATCTTCTTTTTATATATAGATTGATTTGGACAGTCTATTTGATGTCGATGGCGATAGACATGCGCTTGCTCCTTAGGACCCTATCCGATACCTTTTATGTATCAGATTAAAAACAATTCTGTTTAGTCGTGCTGGAGTCGGGAGCACCTCTCAGTAGCGGTCTTGAAGACTCGCTATATAAATAAATGAATGAATGAATGAATGAATGAATGAATGACATGTAAATGTAAATGTTAATGTAAAAGTAAATGTACACGGTTTCTATGGCAACCATAATTATGATTTCGACCTACTCATTTTTCAATGAATTGATCGTGTGAGATCCTTCACCACCGCTGCCCGTTTGAATGGATGCCACGACATAATAAAGCACGGACCGTTCTGGCCCGATATGTAAATGCCTTAAATTATAAGCCACTATCGGTATGAGAACCGGCAACCACACGCACAGAGGGCATGGGACGTACGCTCGAACCAATGTAGGTAACAGGGCCAGCATGCATGCGCCTATATAGTCATAATGATGTCATTTACTTGAAATGTCCACGTAATTGCAATGTGTTTCTCTTTTCCAAAAGGCATCGTTCCTGCCTGGCTATACATCTACTGTCACGTGACCGGGCTCGACTTCAGCCTCGGTTCGATTCCGTTCTGGTACCTAGGTGGCGCTCTCTGTACCATGTTCTGTACGCTGGCAATCAGCATCCTTGTACAGCGGTACAGTCGCGTCACACTGACACACCTGGACAAGGTCATTCACCCGACATGTCTCCTTCTGACACTGACAGCAGGCATTGTCAGCTCGTGTCGTCTGTCAGACGTCAGGCGCACCGTCACGTGGACTGACATTCTAGGGTCGTCTCTGATCGTATGGATAAGCTGTCTGATCGCCGTGGTCGCCCTGCTGCCACTGACGGGGAACATATCACAGACGAAGGCTCTACTAGCGGTTTCGGGCGTCAAGAACGCTGCACTGGCTTCCATCCAGCTGGACAGATACTTCAACCAACCAGATGTCAGTCTGATGTCGGTCAGTCTGACATGTTTTGAGTTCGTCAGTCTGACAACAATGTACGTCCTTTGTCTTGTGCACATTGTGCTGTCGGCTCGCCTGCCGCGGTACCGGAAATCGCTGACCGGGGGCGGCGTCATCCACATCACGGAATTCTACCGTTCGATAGCGGAACAGATGTTTCGGTCGATGGTCAAGGCAGGCGAGATCACGTTTCGGCGCCAGACGCACTCATGCGACACCAGGGCCATTACCCTGTCTTCACCGACCGTGACGAGCAGCCCTTGCCCCTCGGAGGCACCCTCAACATCCTCCCTTGGATTCTGTAAGCCAGGAATCGCCGGCAGCAGCAGCAGGGTCTTGGTCGTTTCGTCGGACAGCATACGGTTCGCCCATGGCCAGAGGGTCAGTCATGCGTGTCCGCCGGACGAACAGCTTGCAATTCTTTCCAGGCGGTCCGTTTCTCCACAGCCGTTTTCCTTCGCGCTCTTTGCGTCTGGAAGCGTGACGAATCGTCAGCTGAGACGAACACTGGCACCGCTGCCAGAGACATCAGCATCTTCAGCTGCCGCAGCAGCATCTGTTGATGACGCCCACTCACTGAGCATCGATTACGAGATGCTATCCGGCGTCGGTGCAGCTGGTGAAAGAGCTGGACTGGAAAGAAAAGCATTCAGGCGTGAAGAAGGGAGAAGTCCATCTACCACAGACTACCATCATCATCAACAGCAGGAGGAGGAAGAGTGGCAGGCAACAAAAACTCATCTGACGATCTTTGACAACCTGTTTTCTCCTCTAAGCATCGGACCGTTTTATTCAGCCACCGATGAGACAAGCTCTCTTTAGCAGACGAACAGCAAAACTGATTGTGAACAGACAGTTCGAAAAGCGAAATCATTATAAAGTAATCGTAATAGTAAACTCCAAAAATCTAAAACGTCACTTCAAAGCAGTTTATTCAAGAGCGCTATAACTTTGGTCTGAAAAGTGGGCGCCCATTTCTAGAACTTAATACACCGATAAAAATGATATTTGTTGTTGTTATTTAAATTAATTGTTTTAAAATTAAAACTGTTGTTTCATTTCTCATTATTATTATTATTAAATGGTATATCAATAATGATGATGATGACGATGATGATGATGATGATGATGATGATGATGATGATGATGATGATGATGATGATGCTGATGACGACGACGATGATAATAATAATTTTGATAAGCAGAATCATAATCGTAACCATAATACTAAAATATAGGGCCTGCTAAAGGTGTAAAATAATCCAAAATAGCACCACGCCTCTGGAATGATCTCCCCGTCAATTCCGTAGATTCTCCGTTCCACAATCATCATTGCAACCCGTCCTCCATCCTCCTCTTCATCTTCCTCTATCTAACAACCCCAAGGTCTCCACTCAAAATTCAAGTCTCACCTATTCAAGTACTCCTACCCTGATTCATCTGATCATCCGCCTTCGAATTATTCTAGCCCTAAACGACACCAGTCTTGGCAGCTGCCAGAGGCCCGGGAAGTGTTTAAAAGTTGTGTGAGCCAACCAAGGCAAGGGATGATATATATATATATATATATATATATATATATATATATATATATATATATCCATATATATATATATCCATATATATATATATCTATATAGGATGGTTGTCGTCTAGGTGCTAGCGGCACGTCGCCACTCGGAAATAAATTCGTTAAATACTCAGGGCAGGATCTATTTTTTTCATGGAAAATTATCTGATTTATTGATGTTCAATCGAGGGATCAAACGGTTTATCATATTTTGAAAAAAATCGACGAACTGGAGAAATATTAGTGGAAAGTTGGTTCATGCGAATTTGAAGGGATGGTCTCACCTGTCTCGTCAATCCTGGGGAAGCTGTACTAAACTGTACGTAGTTAAATCAGGATCTTGCGCATGCGCACACCTTGTGTGTACGCGAGAATAGCTTGTTGATATCAGTCTGTTTACGGATCTCAGCGAGCTCCACAACTGACCTTGTCGCTCCAATCAAATACTAACTATCTCTATCGAAACTTGAAGGATTAATTGTTTCCATCAACTTCAATATTTCTTTCGATTCTGAGCTCATCTCGGAACATGTCCAAGAAATCGAGCAAAGCCGAAGACGTGGTCGCACTTCTAAAAGATGAAAAAGTTGCGGAGTTTCTGGTCGAGAAGATCGAGGAGATGATTGAGAAAAAGTTGGACATGATAATTGAAAAGGTTCTCCTTAAACTCAACCCAATCGTGGAGCAAACAGTCAAAGCTTCTGTCGAGGCACACCATGAGAAACTCCATAATCAAATTTCAGAACTGGTGACCGTCAATAATAAGTTGAGATCACGACTTGACTCTGCAGAAGCTGAATCAAGAGCAGCAAACCTAATGATCCACGGTCTCAAAGAGCCTGACTCTCCACCTGCTACCAAGGGTGCGGCAGAATCCGAAGCCACGGAAGCCGTTCTCAATCTCTGTTCCTCTACGCTTGGACTGACCATCTCTGAAGCAGATATTTCTACGGCGTTCCGTTTACCGCGAAAGGGAAAAGAGAATTTCAGACCTATCCTTGTGAAGTTCGTTTCCCTTAGAACTCGCAAAATGGTCTATGGTGCCCGCTCCTTGCTGAAAAAGTCACACATATTCATAATTAAATGAACATTTGACCATGACCAACGCCATGATCTACGCAAAAACCCGTCAACTCGTCAAAGAGAGCAAGGCCACATCCACCTGGACGGCTGGAGGAGCAATCTTTCTACGCCTGACTGAAGAAAAGACCAGCAAACCCCAGCGCATTTTCTGTCTAACCGATTTAGACAACCTGCTCCTCACTCCGAGCTCTCCTCCCACAATCCCCTCAGCTGTGGGCCTCCACTAGACTCCACGCTTCACTGGACTCCGCGACCCACGTCGGCCGGCTGACTTCGCTTTCGGCCGCTCAGCGGATGTCGTCCATCTCTCGAGCCATCCTTTACCGTTCTCCTTCGTAATCCTCGGACAAACTCAAGAATAACTCTGTGAGTTCCTCCTCGAGTCTTTGACTCTTGACTGCTGTACCGAAAAGTTTAACCAAGTCACTTAATGACTTTAAGCATTTTCTTTCTTTTGTTTATTCTTCGGTAGACGATTTAATGATCTATGGCTGGTTTCTTTTCTCTGCTTCAATATATATCACTTACCTGTAAATGATCATTTGGGCTGATCCTAGACGAATTGATTTTAAATCACCCTTAGGTCGTTACTAGTCATTACCAAATGGAGTGACTTTGACTGGTTCTTTAACGACGGCTTAGCCCATTCAGAGAACCTTATTGGCGCTTCGTAGCTCTAACGATCTGAAAGCGTGTAGGTTTGTTTGTTGTTTTCTTCTCAAATTGCTTTGATTTTCAATGCAAAGTTCTGAAGTTTTCCCATCTGGATCGAACTTACTATTTTTAATTAGCTCTCGTTCTAGACTTGTGAGTATTATACCTAACTCCCATGATATTCAGAATGGGCGACGTAAGCGATGACATATTATACTATGCCAGCAGTGGTTATTTGGCTAGCGATCATCATACCATGTTATAATTTATGTACAGCATTTCAATTAAGTTGTGGTTTACCCACCCATGAGCATACGATTGAATTTATCGTTTCACGATCTACCACGGACGATTTCTGTCTGTGTAGCCTGAGGGATTTGAACCACGATCACTTTCCAGTTGATGAAGTAACCACCCCTTACCAGGCCAAATCCCTAGAACATTATTTTGCCTGCTACATAGAGAAGACCTGTTCTATTGAGAATAATGACTTACCTTACCTTGATTCTCTACGCTCATTTAGTCTTTTCTCTTCTCTGTACTCACTTACTAGATTTAGGCTGAAAAAGTTTTACAATTGAATCATCACACCTTGATTTTGTGAATAGTGTCTTACCTTACCTTGGTTCTCTACGCTCATTTAGTCTGTTCTTTCCTTGTACTCACTTACTAGATTTAGGCTGAATAAGTTTTACAATTGAATCATCACACCTTGATTTTGTGAATAGTGTCTTACCTTACCTTGGTTCTCTACGCTCGTTTAGTCTGTTCTTTCCTTGTACTCACTTACTAGATTTAGGCTGAATAAGTTTTACAATTGAATCATCACACCTTGATTTTGTGAATAGTGTCTTACCTTACCTTGGTTCTCTACGCTCATTTAGTCTGTTCTTTCCTTGTACTCACTTACTAGATTTAGGCTGAATAAGTTTTACAATTGAATCATCACATCTTGATTTTATCATTCGTGGCGTCAGGTGATGCTTCTTCTTTTGATTTGTTTTGATTTGTAAGGTTGGAGTTGTTTTATGGGTCTTGTGTGGTTATTTCATTGCCTGCTAGGATTGTAGCCATTGTTCTATTGCGGATTTTCTTATTTTGTTTCTTTTTCTCCTCTGTCTTCCTCCTCTTTATCAAAGCCTTGTACTCTAGACCCTTGCCCTGTATTGATCTTCTACTGCTACCAAAGGAGTGGCCGAGTGCCAATCTCTGGTTAGATAACCATTGATGTTTTCACCCAGAGCCCACGTGGCGGCATGTGTACCCCACCTGCAACCTCACCTCGCCCACTAACTAGCTTGGACTCAATTGACGAGGAGCGATTACAAACGAATTGCCCCACTTGCGATAGTGAACTAACGTTTAATTCTAATGAGGAGGCAGCCTTTGCAGATAATTCTGACTACACAGGTGCTATTCGCGCAGCTAATAATGCAACTGAGCTTGAGGTATTTCCGGATGATAGTGAAACTAACTCATTAATTGAAGATTTAAACGCCGACCCTGACAGAAATTTTTTTAGAAACCCAAACTGGTCTAGTAATTATATTAGTACAGAGACCCTCGCTGAACACTTACAATCGGGATTTCACCAGAGGGATAGGACATTCACCGTAATGCACATAAACTGTCGCAGTATGGCGCATAAACTCGTTGATATTAGTGAGCTGGCTAATATGTCTCAGGCCTCAGTTATTGGACTGACTGAAACTTGGTTAGACCCGGGCTTGGAAGGTACCATTCATGTTAATGGATTCAACTATTTAGGTAAATCAAGGGCTTCAGTAAGGGGTGGTGGAGTGGGTCTGTTAATAAATAAAAATTTAAAATTTCATCAGTTTGCTCCAAATGGTAATCTTGAGAATCATAAGACATATGAGAGTCTTTTCATTCGTTTATCCCTAAAAACGAGCTCACCAGTAGTAGGAATAATTTATAGACCACACGGACAGAAACTAAAGGAATTCAACGAAGAATTCGACGAATTACTGTCGGGAATAAAAAAGAGTGCAAAAGAGGTGATTTTACTGGGGGATTTTAACATAGATCTCTTAAGAATAAATGAGCATAATGAAACTAATATTTTTCACAACTGTCTTGCGTCCCACCACTACCTACCAACTATAACCAAGCCCACTAGGGTCACCTTGACCACCAGAACTTTGATAGATAATATATTCAGTAACGCTTGGTCTAGGTTAGTCGAGGCCTTTATTGTCATCTCGGATATTTCAGACCACCTTCCTATCTATGCCCGATTTTCTTTTGAAACCATTCCGGTTATTAACCCCCACCATAAGGAAAGCAGATTAGTTAATGAAGCCAACTTAAATAAATTTAAATTGACGCTAGAAGAAGAGAACTGGGATTCCATAACAAAGGCGTGTGAACTGGATGATGCTAATGAGGCATATGATCTATTTTTTGATAAATTCTACCAGGCCTACAATGCAGCCTTTCCAATCGTAACGGTGACAAAGACTCGAAAGAGCAATTTCAAGAAACCCTGGATGTCAGTAGGAATCCTAAAATCCTGTAAAAAGAAAAATTCATTATATGTAAAATATCTCAAAACCCCACCCCAGAAAATAAGATCACTTTTACCGAATATAGGAATAAATTTAAAACAATTAGAATCCAAGCTGAACGCAATTAGGCCTATTATACGACTGAATTCTATAAACATCATACCGACCTAAAAGCTACTTGGAAACTACTTCGTTCCGCCATGCAAATAGAAGACAACAATATTACCCAAATTAAACTCAAAATAAATGGAGTCCTGGTGGACGACCCAGGAATAATTGCCAATAATTTTAACAACTATTTTGTCAATACAGCCAGTGATTTGTCAAAGAAAATCCCGGATTCTCCACGCACCTTTGAACAATATCTTCCTCCATCCCGATTAAACTCTATGGGCCTGACATTGACCTCCCCTGAGGAGATACTGAAAATAGGCGGGTTACTATAAAAAAAACCACTCCAAAGGTCTGGATGACATTGACCCTTATATCGCCACCCAATACCTATATTTAATTACAAAACCATTAGCAGCAATCATTAACTGTTCTCTTATCAACGGACTGGTCCCACATAAGATAAAAATGGCAAAAGTAGTACCAATCTTCAAAAAAGGTGATACTGATAACCCGGCTAACTATAGACCCATCTCGATACTTCCATATTTCGCTAAATATTTCGAGAAAATAGTTTACGACAGACTCAGTAACTATATCAACAGCTTTAATCTAATTCACCACTCTCAGCATGGATTCCAATCGGGCCATTCCACTTATATGGCCCTAATCGACATGGAGGACAAAATCACCAAAGCTATTGATTCTAACGAATACTCAGTGGGTATTTTCATCGACCTAGCCAAGGCCTTCGACACGGTCGACCATTCCATATTATTAAAAAAATTAGAAAATTTCGGAATCAGAGGCCCAATTCTAAGATGGTTCTACAGTTATTTCCTGAACCGCACTCAAAAAGTTCTATGCAATGGTGTACTTTCAGAAAGTCGCTCAATCTTATATGGGGTACCACAGGGCTCCAATCTCGGGCCCTTACTATTTCTTTTATACATTAATGATCTAACTACGATCTCAAAAACTCTTCACTTAATCCTATTTGCCGACGATACCAATATTTTATATGCTCACCAGTCTTGGCAAACCCTAATGGATACCATAAATTCAGAATTAAAACTTGTAAACTATTGGTTCACGGCAAATAGGCTCACCCTCAACGTTGACAAAACCAACTTTATAATTTTTAAATCCCATAGGAAAATTACACCTATTGATATCACCCTGGAAATAGCGGGAACCCCCTTAGCCCAAGTTGAGTCTGCCAAATTCCTGGGTGTGATTGTTGATAGGCACCTATCTTGGAAAGAACACATTGATTTCATTGCACAAAAAATTGCGAAAAACATAGGCATCATAAAAAGGATCTCCTACCTACTTCCTGAGACTATCAGACTGAACCTTTACCTTTCCTTAGTCCTACCGTACTTAAGTTATTGTAATTTAATCTGGGCATCCACCTACGACTCCAGACTTAGTAAATTAATAATTCTTCAAAAAAGAGCAGTTAGAATGGTTGCCGGTGTCCCCACTGGCACCCATACTAGTCCAATTTTTACTAGACTTAACCTTCTGGACATAAAGCAACTTAGATCTTCACAGATAGGAAAGTTCCTCTACCTATCTGAACATAACAGTCTACCAGCTTCATTTCAGAATTACTTTATAGCCGGCTCGCAGATTCACATCCACAATACTAGGAATGCTACCTCCCTCAGACCTACTAAAGCCCGCACAAACATACGAGCATTTAGCATAAAAGTTTTCGGACCTAAATTATGGGCGAAGATTCCTCCAGACATTCGCCTCTCTCCAAATATTCATTTATTTAAGACCCGTTTGAAATCGTTCCTAATGAGTTCTGTCGCAATTGAACTTTAACATTGAACGCACGGGGTGTCGTTGCGCTGTGGGGTTCACGTGTACGCACGTGGGCCACTTTTACTCCCATTTTTTTTTTACTCGCCAGTGATTCTTATTCCTTTCTACTTTTCTTCACCGCTTTAGTTAGTTAGTTAAGCTTAGTAAGATAGTTAAGATTAGTTAAGCAGTTTTGATTTGCCTTACTTTCTTTCTCCTCCTTGGTTTCTTTCAAGACAGCCATACTGACCGTGCTACTTAATCCAGTAGGTGTCCCTGCCCAGCGGGAATTCTTCCCTTTGGGGCCACCTTTTGCCTCAACAGGCGTGACCTGCGAATAATTCTTGTTTTAATTGTTTTTGAAATTTTGGTTGTCATTACGTCTATTGAGATGCAATAAAATGTTTTGATTGATATATATATATATATATATATATATATATATATGTATATATATATATATATATATATATATATATATATATATATATATATATAGAAGAAGAAGAAGAAGAAGAAGAAGAAGAAGAAGAAGAAGAAGAAGAAGAAGAAGAGGAGGAGGAGGAGGAGGAGGAGGAGAAGGAGGAGGAGGAGGAGGAAGAAGAAGAAGACGACGAAGAAGAAAAGAGCAGTCACTTAAGCTAGCCCTGAGGCAGCCATGGGTATGAAGTGCTAGCGACTTCATTTTCGTGGCCTCGGCATATGAGGGCGGGTGGCCATTCCTCTCCCTCGCCGTCTCATCTTCCCACCGACAGTGTACGGTCAGTGTACTCATCATAGCTGAGTTGGCTAGGGGTGCAGATGGAAGAGAAATCTCAAACCAAATTTCTCCCCTGGCGGGGACATCATTGAATAAAGCTGTAAAGTGTAAATGCTGTCCCGTCTCTCTAAACCCTGTCGTGGCCTATAGGCTATATAGAACGCGACGTATTCAATCTCGGACCAAAGGAGGTATTCAGAGTTTTAATGTAACAACCTACATACAGAGATTACATATATACGTACATATATACGTACCAATCTCTTTCGTTTGTATCCATCCCAATCACTCTTCTCCGTTCGCCTTCCAAGTCAGGCTGACCCGTGTTCCCTGTCCCACAACCTCTGTGTTCCCTCCCCTCCTCCACGATCCCTTGCTGAGCCGTCTAATGGCCGGTAGGCCTAGGGTGGAACGCAGGCAGGCAGGCAGGCAGGCAGGCAGGCAGGCAGGCAGGCAGGATACCAGTCGCCCGATATCAGATTCCTTGCCTCTGGGATGATTACGGCGAGGGGGTGGATGGAGGGTACTCTTCGGTAGATGTGACCTCCTTCGAGATGTGATATAGTTTGAGGCATCTGCTGGTCTTCCATCACCACGATGTGCTGGCCGTTTCTGTCATAGGCCAAGTCGGGAGACGAAGCCGTGACAAATGCTATGGTGTTTGCGAGCTAGTAGCTACTAATAGTCTAATACTATTCCGATTCGGGCAAATTGTTCAGCATTTTTCCCGGTGCCAACTTGCCCGAAAAACAGAAATGCCCGAAATTTTGGGGGCGCTTGCCCCCTCTGACCCCCCGCCTCCTACGCCTATGGTTGGCTGCGGGGTCAAGATGATTGCTCCCTGCCTTGCAAATCGCTCTATAGCCAGAGCTGTTCTGCCTCTCTGGAATAAACTCCCCACAGAATTGTGAAAAATATCAGGTCCTCATCATAACTCATCATAAGTCATCATAAGTCATCATCTTTCCATAGGTCTCTCACTCAAAACTTAAACACTGCACTTACACAAATCCTAGGGCCCTACAGCGGGAACTCGAGATGAACTGATAAATTATAGTCTCTCGTTCTCCTACCACTCTGAAAGCCTACACACTAAATAATATGTATTTACGTGTATACGGCGTTATACGCCTATGCATATATATATATACATATATATTACATAAATATTACAGCCGTCTCTCTGGAATAAACTCCCGACAGAATATATATATATACATATATATACATATATATTACAGATGTCTTAATAATTAGTATCTGTCCTGTCAGGTCTTGTCTCTATGCCCAAATTCCAATGTGCACTCTCCCAAGCCTTGTAGTATGATATATTGCGCGTGTCACCCATCAAAGCTGCCTTTGGATTGATCATGGACAGGATATGTCTTTCAACAGCCAACGTGTTGCTTGCAGAGAGTAAGGTTTCCAGTATCCATGGCAGTCGCTTAGCTTGCTCACCCGTCCCTAATTATATAGGGTCACATCTGGCATTTGCCGGCGCTCGTGAAGCTCAGTCCGAGGTCTCTCGTAGGCTCTCTGTTTGACAAAAGCGCTCATATTTTATCTAATCACTAATAGATTTTAGGGCGCAAATTATATTTTTTATTGTATCAATGCCCAAAAAAAGTTGTGTGAGCATGCTTCTGCCTCGGCGCCACAGAGCCAAAACTTGTGTGAGCATAGGCGCCGTTGGCGCCATAGGTTCCCGGGCCTCTGGCAGCTGCTCTGCATCCTCTCTTGATCTAGCCCCATGGAAAGAACTCGGACCTCTTCTGGACTACTCTTTGGAAACCCCTCTGATTTGATTTGGCCTTCTGGAAACCGAACTCGGACCTCATTTGGATTACTCTCTGGAAACACCCTCTGATTTGACGCAGCGCTCGTGCGCTTGGTCTTCGAGTGGCGATTTACTAGAAGTTTGGAGATTACGATTACAATACGATTGGTTGGTATGATATTTGCAAGGGTCTGCGTTGAAGTGTTTTTATGAGGATTGAATGGAAACGAAAGCGAAACCTATTGTGGTGTTATTTTAAATTGCTCGATAATTTTGTATTGCCTAATTTTATACTTTCTGAAATTAAAGACCAACTTTTTTGCAGCTAATGGACCGAGAAAAAGATTTTCAGCTAAGTCAACAATTTTTGCGTGTGGCATGACCTTAAATGGTCATAAATTAAGTTTATTTTGAGTGGGCGTCAGTTAATAAGTTGGGTAGAGACAGTTGCTATGATCACTAAGGACGCTGATCCACTTATTGACCTCGAATGTCAACAATAAGTCAAGAAGTGGATCATCGTCCATAGTTCAGAACAGTGGATCAACGTATATAGTTCAGTTCTAGTACATTTCAGTTAGTTTTTGGGCAGCAAAATGGCTAGAGCTCTCCTGCAAAAGCTGGATGATCTAACAAAGTGTAGCAGATGTTGTTCCGCCTACAAAGATCCGAGACAATTGCCGTGTCTGCATTCCTTCTGTTTAAAATGCCTACTAAGTTACGCAGGCGATAAATTATTTGGGAGTGCCATACCTTGTCCATTGTGCAGCAAAGAAACAAAACTACCATGCGACGGAGTTATCGGATTTGCAAGAAACTTTTTCATAGAGAAAATCATGGAAACCAAAAGATTGCCTGGCCCAGTGAATGAAGACACAAAGTGTGATGTGTGCTCTAAGGATGAAGAAATTGCTGCATCGTCAACTGGTATTCCCATCGCAGAAATGTGCTGCACTGACTGTCACAGTAACATGTGCGCACACTGTACCAAGGAGCATAGAAGACACATGAAGGACCATTGCATTGTGGAGTTGGGTTGTGACAAAGGGACGGAGCAACCCGCGAAAACGTTTGGAACAACCTGCAGTTCACATCCGCAAGAAACAGTGAAGATGTATTGTCTCGACTGTAACGTTGTGATATGTTTCGTCTGCTTTTCCGCAGAACATCAGATGCACAAATGTTCTGACATCACCAAAGAAGCTGAGATCATGCGCAAACAAATCGAGTCCGATACAAAAGGAGTGGCAGTTTGTTTATCAGCATGTCTGCATAGTGCGACTGTGATGGATGAAAAGAAAAACAACTTTCTTAAACAGATAGAATCAGTGGAAAATGATGTTTCCAGAAGGAGCAACCAGCTGAAGGAAATCATTGATAGAGACACAAAATCACTCCTCATTGAACTGGAGTCCATTAAATCAAGTCAGCTAAAGGAAATGTCCTTGAAAACTGAAGAATTTGATAAATGTGTGACCCTTTTGAAGAGTTTCAAATCATACGGAGAAGAAATCGTTGCTCTTGGCTCAGCTAGTGACGTCTGTCACTCTTTCAATCAGCTTCATTACCAGTATGGAGAGATTGTAGGAAATTTCAAAGTTCCCCCGTTTCAAGAATTTTCACCCAGAGGGGTAACACTGAACATAACAGTGGTGAATGAAGTTGAACATACGAATGTAGTTGGCAGAATTGAAGGTAATTTCTAATATGGTTATTCACTTTCTATATTTTAAGAATAGCCTTTTTTCACTGTTAGATACAGTCCAGAACTTCTAATGCAGAAGTTAGATATAGAAGTTAGATGCGAGTGTTAGAAATACAACTTCTAATGGTTTAAATCAAAACATGCAGTGACAAAGATGCATTAATTGCCATCTTATAAAAAGGATTATTCTATTTCAATCGATGCAAAATTTGTACAGCTAACATACATTCATCAAGTAAATGAATATATTTAACACCTCATCAAAGTGTCTACTCTTTCAAATACTGTCGATTTGCATACATGGATTATTATCTATATAAATAAAGACAAGAATCTGTCTTTCTGTCTGTCTGTCTGTCACAGCGATGTTTGACCGGGATGCATTTCTACAGCTTTCGACCTTTTCACTCCAAACCTTCACCACTGTCTCGGGGTGGGCATTACACACCCAGTGTGAGGCTTCGCGTCCCCCGTTTTCACCACTTCCATGGTGTCCCGGGCCAAAACCTCTCCCAAACCCCCACTTTTTACCTGGTCCAAACAAATTCGAGTCGACCTATTTTCATTCGCCAGATGGCGCCGCCCAAGAAGATTCTGTGTGTTGTTTGACCGCGATGCATTTCTACAGCTTTGGACCTTTCCACTCCAAACCTTCACTACTGTCTCGGGGTGGGCATTACACACCTAGTGTAAGGCTTCGCGTCCCCCGTTTTCGCCGCTTTACGGTGTCCCGGGCCAAAACCTACCCTGGCAATGCATTTTTAGCTGGTAAAAAAACTTACACTCAACCTATTTTCACTCGCCAGATGGCGCCGCCGGGTTAAGCAGCTACAGTACGGATTCGCTAGAGGGATTGAAATTTTCACTGAACTAAACCCGGCCAACGCCAGGTTAAGCAGTGTTTTGTTGCTTATTCGCTAGAGGTATTGAAACACCCAAAACGCCTGGTTAAGCAGTTTCGCGTCCCCCGTTTTTACCGCTACCATGGTGTCCCTGCCCAAAACCTCCGAAACCCGGGCAACGCCGGGTAAACCAGCTAGTTTTAAATCAAGTGGCAATGGTATGCCAGTATTCCAAGGTGCAGAGTAGTCGTGAATTGGGAAGTACCTGTATTCTGAGCGGATTTTTCAAAAGCGCTTGACCCTTGATTCAAACATGCGCAAAGCATTTGGAAAACAGGTTTTGAGAACCGGTTTGCAGATTGCCAATGACGTTGCAGAAGGTCATAAATTTATAGAATCTAGCGTTGGTTTCTCCATGATAGCGAGTTCTGGAACACAGAGCCCTTGTTCTCTTGCAATTTCGTGTCGAGGAAGTCGAAGGATTCCTTGGAGCGTCGAAACAACGGCTCCTTTCCTTCTTGGAATTTATCCATGTGCAAGGTTCAGTGATCCTTCGTCACCTCCTCGGCAGCATAGTCTTTGCTGGTAACGATCTTGACGCCCTCCTTCAGACTGTCACCAAGCCATCGTAGATGTCAATCATGTAATGGCATCTCCCCGCACTCGTTCTGTACTGCTGCTGTAGCCGTTTCGTGAGCAGCTCCGCAGCATATCCTGAGCCCTTGTGCCTGAACCGTTTCCATCTTCTTCAGCCGAGTGTAGCTGGCCGTGCAAAACTGCCCCGTAGTTCAGGATGGGTCGAATCAAGGCTCGGTAGAGCATCAGGAGAGTCTTCTTGCCTGCCCCCAACTTGTTGCCCGACGCAGATCGCAAGAGGCCGAGTCTCTTCCTGCATTTCGTTACCACGTTCTCGATGTGAGCGTTCAACGTCAGTCTACAATCAAAAACAACACCCAGAAATTTGGAGGTTGTGCTTACCTCGATTTTCTGTCCAAGTACGTCCAGTTCCATGTCGGCTTCTTTTTTTTCTTTCGTGACTGAAGACCACTGCAGTCGTCTTCGCTGTTGAGATTTTGACGGAGCACGGATGTTGCTATTTGCCGACGACAGCGCTCTGTTCACCGCCGGAAAAAATCTAAAGCTACTGCAGACTCGAGCGCAGACAGCGCTGAATCAAATCTAACGCTGGTGTGATGAGAACGGATTCAAAATCTCATCTATTCACAAGCAGCGAAGAATCAAGGGCCAAGCGCTTTTGAAAAATCCGCTCATGAAGATTCCAAGGACATGGTGTTGGCTTTGAGACTTTTGCAAATCTTGTCCTTAAGGCAGAAGACCAGGTTGATTGTGCTTGTGAATAGATGAAGAGGTGATGACATGTGGCTGTAAATATACTTCAACAAAAGACCTGGTGTTTTGAAGGCAAAAAAGGGACAGCATGAGAGAGCACATTACTGACAAAGTAAAGAAACAAATCACCAAGTTAAATACAATTCCGGTAGTTATTCCGGGCGGCCTAACAAATATGTTGCAGCCGTTAGACATTTCAGTCAACAGAAGCTTCGAAGCTGTACTTCGTCGTCTGTGGGAAGAGTGGGTGACAGACGGCGAGCACAGTTTTACAGCCACATGGTGTTTGCGGCATGCGACATTTGCTGAGGTGGCCGCATAGGTCAAGGTGGCCTGGGAGACAGGAAATCCGCGGATTCGATCCATTTTCAATTTTCAGATACTGACAACGAATGAACACTTCCATCAGTTTATTTGATTGATTTATATTTAACTAATAATAATGGAATTCTGAACTGATTGATTAGTTGTTGTTTAGCTAACAGTGCCTCTAATTTAATATAGTATTTTTTGATGCATCTTTGGATAATATCATTGGCCATTTATGCATAGAACTAGGTACTTACCGTAATACTGTAAAATCCCAAAAAGAAATCCTTAATTCAACCGTGCAAAAACTACCGTAAAATCACCAAAAAAAAAATGCTGAAATTCTTTTTTTTCAAAAGTGCACAGCAGTTAATTTCAACAAAATGTTAAATTTCAGCAGGTCTTGCTAACAATGGCCGTATCGTTACAGCCGTCATTAGCAACGCGCCCTCGCCCGGGAATCTGTGTATGGGTGCGACCTATTTGCCAGTGCGACCTATGTACAGACTTATAAAAAAAAATTCGTTATGACGTCACATCGTCTTGTTGAAAGGTGCGACTTATAGTCCAAAAATACGGTTACTTAATACGGTGCCTTTTCAATACCACGCAAAAAACGCTGCTACTTGATTTCCTTAGCTTGCGACTTGAGGGCAGGGTGACTAGCCTCTCCCTCGCCAACTAATCTTCCCACCAACAGTGTCCTGACCGTGCACTCATTTTATAGTTCAGCTCACTTGGAGGAGCAAATGGAGCAGAAATTTCAAAAAATTCTGCTCTGGTGGGTATATAAACCTCTTACCTCGGATTGACATTGCTGCACTCTAGCCTCTACGATATCGTATCGCATTATACATGATCGTGGAAAATTCTTCTTCGTATACACAGAAAAATTAAGTCTTCGCCGGCTCAGAGAAAGACGCCGATATCTCTTCCAAAAGCCGAACAACCTGAGAACATTATGATGACACGGCTGCCTTAAGTGAGGCATCAGAGGACATCTATGGTGACACGAAGGCAGTGTTGCGCCTCAGCCGCCCCCTGATCTTCCAAAAACGCGTAATCTTCTGACAGAGAGGTTACCGAAGCGACAGGCGTCGGACGATGACCAGGAAGAGGAAAAGAATTGGGACGATATGGAGATACCCCGATTTGGGTTTAGGCACAGTTTTAATATTGTCTTGGTGTTTCCAAGGTTATTGTGTTTCGTTGAGCTAAAGAGGTTGTTGTTGATGAGTGGAGATGCTTAGTTTGAGCTTGTGAACCGATTTAATTTAAATTTAATTTTTGCATTTGTTTTGAGGCGCTTTGTGGCTATGCCTAATTTTAATCCGCAAGTTTGGAATATGGCGAGCCCCAGAGTCTTAAAAACAAAACCACCATAGGGTCGTTCTTCGTAAATCTCCCTCAGTAGCCGAGAATACGTCCCCGTAGTTTCTTAGTAATTCCCATAACTGCTCCCTTGCCATTCCTGTGACATCATCGGGAAGATCATCAACTCTTCAACCAAACCTTCAGACAAAACCTTCTCGTCCCCCTCGCTCATAGTATCTCCGGTAACCTGCACCGTGTGTGAACCACCTATCAATTGATCATTACTTAATATGACCGGGTGCTCTCCCAGGTTGATCACACGTACCTGAGCTAGATTAGCATTATCTTCCATTACCACTCGTGCCACATGCACACCAGGTAGGATCTGATTTGTCTCATCTATGCTGGAGCTGTTATGACCAAATTTCCGTGCAGCATCTTCGTTGGTATGTCGCATTGCAACTTGGGAGACAAAATGACATCCTCAGTCACGACCACTCGTCGGTACCAGAAGGAGCCATTGGCCTTTGCCAGCGGGATACGTTTTTTCCCTACAAATAGCGTACCTGTTCCAAACCCTATGCAACAACGATGTGCCCGGAGCCATTCCATACCCAGCATGGGTTCAAAGACCTGGTCCGAGACCAAAAAACGAGTGTGAATTGCAAACCCTCGCCAGATCTTAAGAAGTACCGTTACCTCCCCAAGAACCCTTATCTCAGTGCCATTAGCAGCTAGCCAAACGCGTGTGCTGGGTTGCCATTCCAAGAGTATTATACTCAGTTCTGAGATCGTGTCGATGAGGCAGAGTCGTGACGGATTTAGTTGGCGTTGCTGGTTATGACCATCGAGCGATCGCGAGTAGTGTGTTTGGTGAACACAGCATCGGCAGTATCAGCCTCCACTTGGTGTGTGTCGATTGGCAATTAAAAAAGTTCGACGGGGTTGACGACAATAGTGCGCGATGTGACCAGTTCTTCAACAATTATAGCAGGCCAAGGCACGGTAGCAGGTTCCACGGAGTTATCAACGTGTCCCAGGTTAGCATCGTGTCGAGGTTGACTTTGTAGCTCTTGCAGCCGACGAATAACTTTCTCCAGTTCTCGTTGCCAATTCTGCTGCGCAGTGAAGAAGCTGTCCAACTGTTTCTGAACCGGAATGTTTGCATCGCTCCCTTGTTTTGCAGTTCATGGACATTAACAGTTATGAACTTTTTACATTTTCAAAGAGTAAAACATTGAAACAAAGAATGAAAATACTAATGCAATGTCAAGAATCAAGAGTCACTCGATGTCGCCAAATATTAGTTTCCGTGACTCGCACTTAGCAACAAACTCACATGCAATCTGTGAGACGTTTACAATCTCGAGTGAGTCATGATGAACGTGCACGACCGCTAAATGATTAAAACGCTCTTGACTCAAACTGTTCATTAACTTCTCGATTGTATCTAATAACATGAAATAGGGTGAAATAAGATATCGATGGACTACGAAATGAAAATAAACATAAAGAAAACGAAGGTAATGAGGATAAGCAAGAGAAATGGAAAAACATCACAAACAATAAGGATCAAATTAAACGGAGAAGAAATGGAACAGGTAGAGAAGTTCTGTAATCTGGGAAGTATGGTTACAGGCGATGCAAGATGCCATGAGGAAATAAAAAGAAGAATATCCATGGGAAAAATGAATTCTACAAAAGAGGAGAGCTGCTTAGAGGCAGCCTAAACAAGAAGTTAAAGAAGAGAATGGTCAAGACACTGGTGTGGAGTGTTGCACTGTACGGCTCGGAGACATGGACAATGAGGAAGGATGACTTAAAACGGTTGGAAGCTTTTGAGATGTGGATTTGGCGCAGAGTGGAGAGGGTCAGCTGGGTGGAGCGCAGGACAAACGAAGAAATCATAAAGATGGTGGAGGAACAAAGATCCCTGATAGGTACGATACGCGGACGGCAGAGGAAATTGATCGGACGCACCCTAAAGAGCGACAACCTACTAAAAGACATCATCGAGGGATGGGAAGAAGACGCGAGGAAGACAGAGAACAATGCTACTGGACTGGATGATGACAGAAGAGGGATACAGTGGACTGAAAAGGGAGGCACAGAATCGAGAAAGATGGCGTCTCTGGTCATACGAACCTGCCCAAGGTCAGAGAACATAAAGAAGAAGAGGCTGGTCGGTAATGTTTCGTACGTGTTTGAGCTACAACTGTTTCTCTAGTGGTGGGTTAGGGTGGGGGTTCTAAAATCCCATTGGATCTGGGCGAATCGCCATGTTGATGGTTCCAGTTAAGAGGGTATCTAATCGGACTCCAAATCCCACGATTCCCCTCCCGGCCAGCTACAACGCCTGACCAGAGCTCTGGGAGAACTGACAAAGGTTGTGATACGTACCCGATTAATTCTTTTTGCTGGAAGTGAAACTTAAAATTGACTGTCTGAGACGTTTTATGGACGCCTTCTTCGAAGATGCAATAAAAGTACTTGCTCTTGCTCTCGGTCTTGAGACTTAAGTCTTGGTCTGAAAACCGTGGGTTTCTTGTGTGCTTGGCTTCCGACATGTAGTGGCATACTAAATGCAGAGATAGAGAGAAAGAGAGAGCGAGAGAGAGAGAGAGAGAGGGAGGGAGAGAGAAGAGAAAGAGAAAGAGAAAAAGAGAGACGGCGAGAGAGATGTGGAGTGAGAGAACATATGGAGAGCGGGACGGTTGAGGCAAATGGTCCAGCGGCCACCTGGCTCGATCGCAGGTGACTAATATGGAAGGGTGGAAAAGAGGAATTTTCTTACCGAAAAACTTGCTTTACAAGGTCATGTTTCAAGAGGCAGCCGAGTCTTGGAGCTTACCAGTGATGGGCACTAAACTAATTTTTTTAGTTAAACTAAAACTATTTTCCAACTAAAATGAAATAGTTTAACTAAAGTTAACTGGCTACTGATTTTGGAAATTAGTTAACTAAACTAAAAAAGTAGCTAAACGTTTTACAACTTTTTACAACTCTTTACGACAAACATTTTCACAATAACAGAAGTTAAGTGAACTGTAATAATGCAGAGCATCAATGACAATTTCGCCTTCAAACTGTGCAATGTGTACTGTTCTGGCATACAGTTACAGGCGTACCGTAAGTAGTGTATGAATTTGAAAGCACAGGCTGTTAATGCTAAAACCTTGCAGTGGTAAAATATTTTTTTGACAGTGTTCAATGTTCATTGTGGAAAAAAAGTTGCATATTGCTGATTTTTTAAGTTAAACTTTTTAGTTTGCAACTAATTTTTTTTAGCTAAACTATGGTTTTAACTAAACTATTTTTTTTAGTTAAACTTCATCCTTAACTAAATTTTTTTAGTTACACTAAAAGTTAGCAACTTTTTAGTTAACTATTGCCCATCATTGGAGCGGTGATGGCTATATGCACAGCCGTCATTCACCATTCAGGGTTCTATACAGACCGTACAACACTGAATGACGGATGAGGGCTATTCTGGTCATCTCTATTATACACAGCGGGATATCTAGCTATGTTACAGACTCATCAGTTTCTTTGAGAATTGTCCAATCCTTATTGAAAAGTTTATTAACAATCATTGGCAAAAGTTGGGGGACCGTCGCAATCTGCTCTGAAGTTGGGGGAGGCGTCCCATGGGTCCCGTACGATGGTTGAGCCTATGGAACGTATGGTTTTAATAACTGTAGACATGGTGGAATTTTTACTTTGCATGTGAACGTATGCCTGAATTTTTTGCCTAATACTTGTATTTGCATATTGTGTGTTGATATTTTTCTTTTCCAATTGTTCTTTGCATGATTCTGGGCAGGCGGTAACCATGGGCGTGCGGAGGGAGAACAATGAGGGCATTTGCTCCCTGGAATTTGCGCATATTTCACAAAAATTAAATCGTTTGATTATTGGGAAGTAGTCCCAATAGTCCCAACTCGATTTTCAATGCGAAAACCACCCTTGGCCATTATTTATTTTTAAAGTTGTCACCTGTTCTGTGTTCCATGCAAAAACGTCATTTTGCTCCCATAAAAAATTTGCCCCAACCCTACAAAAATTCCGACGGACGCCCATGGCGGTAACCGAGGTGTGTATAGCCATCCAGGTAAGAGCCCGACTTCGTAAGTTCGCTGTGTAACTTTAACTCGTTTTGATATATTGAATCCTAAATCTACTAACTTAAATTATTTAATATTTAGTTTATTCATATATTTATTAGACATATTATATGGTGCAAGGTCAGTAACTTGACCAGGGTCATGCTAGTTCAACCACTCTAATGCGCAGATTGCGTTGCAGACTCTGTGCGCTGAAATAAGGCTAATATGCTTCACAATGGTCCAGATTCGTGGCCTTGCTGTGCTATAAGACTTCTCAAGTTGTGCTGAGGTTAAGTCCTCTTTGTTGCTAGGATTTGGCCTTGGACAAAATAACCTTGGTTACACTAAACACAACCTTAAGCGTCTGGCCTGAGGGATTTGACCTCGGCTGTAAGGAGCTCAGTCTTTGTACAGGAATCGAATGGGCCTTTCAGTCTCAGCTGTCATGGACAGCACTGTCCCTTTTGATTTGGCCTTCGTTTATGCCTCAGGCTCCTCTACTTATCACCCTTGAGGCTTTCCACTCCAAATGAAAGTCCCACCTCTTCACGAACTCCTACTTAAATCCAACCTCCTTTCTGCCTTCCAAACTTTCTCGTCCTCGACGAAACTCGCCTTAGCAGCTCCTCTGCCTCCTCTGTTTAGACTCTGAGGCAACCATGCAGACTCGGATCTTCATTTGACATCTATGGACAACCCCTCTGACAAGACGCAGCGCTTGCTTAGCTTTAGAAATTGATTATGATGTTCGTATAATCTGGCAACTCACACTTGGGCTTTTTTCTTTTAAATAGTACCTCCGGATCCCACGCAAGCCAGTGAATGTCCATGTGACGTCTATGATGACACGGCTATCACACACCCTGATGAGAGTTCTTGTATACGGTTCGATGCACGTGCCGTCGATGACTATCAGGCTGGTAAGTATCAATGCCCTTCGACCTTCTGATGCTTGTTCTGGTGAATGTATAAACCAAGATATTACTGTGCAAATGCGATTTGATTTCCAAGTTGAAGACATTAAAACTGAATGTATTGTTATTACAGTTTATAGGAGTTCTTTTGTGGTAGTGGTAGGAGTAGTCGAAGGCCTTTACTAGTGGTAACTTGCCTAGAGCTGCAGAAACTTCTTAGAAGTGTCGTAAAAAGGTTACATGCTCCTAAAGAAACTTTCAGAAATGTGCGTCTGAGTTTGAAGGGTTGCTTGGGTGAAGTGCACACATGTATGCAGCAATTACAACATTATTAAACTCCGTCGTGTAGCCTTTGCTCGTTAACAGATCTCAGAGGAGAGATGGAGGGCTGAGATAACGTCGTCGCCCACCCAGATGTGCTTACTTACTTCTCTGTGCTTCCCAGTGTTGTATCCATAATGCCAAACCCCACAAGTTTCTCGTCTTCGCATTGACTTGAATCTTCTTGTCTGACTCCATTAACTCTTTCTGTTTTATCCAGAGAACGAGAACCACATATCCTTTGAGAAAGATGACACCATCACGAACATCGAGGAGACCGGCTACCCTTCGTTGTGGTTTGGTGACGCACCAGATGGCACACGTGGATGGTTCCCATCAAATCTCGTCGAAGTTATCGAATATACGGATTGATGACACATTTACGCTGAGCTCTGACCCCGAAACGTCGCCGTTTCTGTAATATGCAGGGCAATGAAGGCTGTACTTTTGTGTTTCTACTATATACGCTTCCTCTTGGATGAGGAGTCGAATTTTCAAATTTTGTGTGAATGGCCACAGATGTAGCCTACTTATGTGGATATGTCTTTATAAGATGTCTGTGTATTTGTGTGCATTGCTAGATTTTGTCTTTCAGTAATTTTTCTCCGCGTAGGAGACCTCTTCTCACACCAAACAAGAAATTTACGTTCATTTTACCAGCCATACGCTAATACGAATACCCGGTTATTCTCCCTACGATACATTGGGCCTCCATATGGAATAAAATACCACCATTAATTCAGCAAACTAACCAGCCAAGATCGTTCAAGATCGTTCATGTTCGAGGGACACTAATTAACAGCCCGCAGCTTAATCAACAGAAATTAAATGAGCGTACACAGGTATTGCCTCAAGATGTGCTTTCGAGTCCTTATAAGGTTACGTATGATGTTACTATACATACCTAATTATATGCTGTCGCAGAGGCGCCGGCAGCGTGACGCACTGGACGCACGTGCGTCCACCCACCAAATCATATCCACACAAGGATTAGACATCGCTTCGATATTTTTGACAATTTCACTGTGTAATTTTGGTTTACCATACAGTATGTATAAATATACTGTACTAGTTTGAGTCACTGAGTCATTTTCAGTGTATGACTACCATGGGCGGCGATCATGGGGGGGACGGGGGGGACATGTCTCCCCACCTTTAAGAGTGGGGGGCACACCATACATTTGTCCCCCCCCACTTTTTGAAGAAAGCCCCAAAAAGGCGAAGAAATGTAATTGTGCGTGAGGGTTTTCACAGCCTTTTTTGACCAGATGAGGTAAAAAACTTACATTTTGAACAGAAATCTCCCTCCCGAAAATTCGGAAATTGTAAGAAAGTAGAAGAAATTGGTAAAAAAAAGTGTAAATATTTTTTGGGGAAGAATTTAAAAAAAGGTAAGAAACGTTGTAGACGAACTCCTAAGAAAGGACTTTATGACATTACTGTTGGGAGATCCGAAGAAAGTAGCAAAAAGAGGTCAATGACTAAAAAAAGTCATCAACTTTTTTTGAAGATGAGATTTCATATTTTTGGGAACATGAGAATCCAGAAGAAGTCTACGGAACAAAAATGTTTACTTGGTGACTCTTAAAGAAAGTTGTAAAAGAGGCGAAGGACTAAAAAAAAGGTCGTCAACTTTTTTAGGAGATGAATTGGAAATTATGAATTTGTAGCAAGAAATTTTTGGGGGGAGATTTTTAGAAGAATAAAATTATCTTCGGTCACCATGGCCGACTTTGTCCCCCCCCCACCTCTCAGACAAGATCGCCGCCACTGATGACTACGATCGAGTGGCAGACAGGGGACGGGTATGGATGAGAGGAGACGGGAGGCGTGTGCGTCCAATTTTTTTAAGCTTGGCGGCGCCCCTGTGATGTCGAGTCTTAGTTAAGTATAATGTTACCACTGCATGAGTAATGATATGCTGTCGAGTCGTTAGTTAAGTATAATGTTACAATTGCATATCTAATGATGAACTATTGAGTCTTTAGTTGAGTATAATGTTACAATTGCATAACCAATGATGATCTATCGAGTCTTTAGTAAAGTATAATGTTACAATTGGATATCTAATGAAGAACTATTGAATCTTTAGTTAAGCATAATGTTACCACTACCTATCTAATGATGAACTATCGAGTCTTTAGTTAAGTAGAAAGCTTGAATTGCATATCTAATTATGAATTATCGAGTCCTTAGTTAAGTATAATGTTAAAAATGCATAAATAATGATCTATTGAGTCTTTAGTTAAGTATAATGTCACAATTGCATCTCTAATGAAGAACTATCGAATCTTTAATGAAGTATAATGCTACCACTGCATCTATAATGACGAACTATCGAGTCTTTAGTTAAGCATAATGTTGAATTGAATATCTAATGAAGAACTATCGAATCTTTAGCTAAGCATAATTTTACCACTGCATATCGAATGATGCCAGATCGACTGCTTTTCATCAAATTGCATTACTACCCAGGTGGCCCTGATAGGTCTACGACCCCTTTGGGTCTCCTGAGTAGCCATATTATGTTAACTTATTATAAGCATCATATGTTTTTTAATCTTGCAAGCTTTGATTACCGAAATAACAATACAATACAATACCATTTATTTTAATATATCTCATATATATATTTTTCTGTTCGATTTGAATATTTATGATTCCAATGAAATAAGTCTTGTAATTATTACCAAATAAGAATTAGGGAACTCTGTGCTTAATGCAAAATCTTATGTGCAGTTGTAACGAACACTTGCCGCCAAAAACTGCCCTGTATTCGATGCATGCTTAGCCTACTCTTGAAATCTTCGTCTGCCTCTAGCGTGGCACGTAACTGACTTGCGGTTTCGTGGATTCACAGTTTGCGAAAAAAATTGAATCTAACACTTTTAAGAATTTTCATTTAGTGAAAGATTTGACATGTGCGATCAGTTGTTGGTTGGTGATGGTCAAATTCTGATTAGATTCAGTTAGATTATAGTTTGTGATTGAAACTGCAACGTTATACGTATATTTCGTGGTTGTATCTGCTTAATTGGTAAGAAATGGCGTGAATTTTATGTGAATTCAGGTTCTTGACTGCGGTTGTACTGAAGGATCATATAGTAACAGGGTGGACTATTCATCTGCCATGAAAGGCTGAGAGAAGGAAGTAGATAAAACTTCATGTCCATCGCTGATGTTTGAGGTTAGCGTAAAAAGACTGCAGTTTTCTTTGGCGTTGTGCTTTGGTGTTGTGCAGTCTTCTTCTAATAAGTGAATGACGTATTTGATAATATTAATGCTTACGATTAAAATAAGGCAACACATCTCTGAATGGGGTAGGCCCCCTTTTCGTATTGTGCAGTAGTGTACTGTTGATACCGTCATGATCTGTGAAATACACAGACAGAGCGCGCGATGTGTTTTCAATATATTGAAAAGGTACAATATAGTAATAATAATATTCGTTTATTATATTCAAACTGAAAAGTACGCAGTAAGTTTACATGATATAATAGTAACAGATGATAACAAGTCTAACAAGAGTCGAATTTAACTGTAGGGCAGCCTCAAGGCGCCCATCTGTCCTGCTGCTCATTTTAAGTCGCCATTAGGGAGTGAAAGGCTGAGTCAACCTTTACGGGGCTAGCGGTTATCGAAACCGCGTCCTTCTGATCTACGTGCCAGCGAGTTACCATTCAACCATCTCCCCGCCTCATGTATTGTCGCACAACAGTTATTATCCTTCTTGTATATGGTAAATACAGATTCGTTTTAAGCAAATTTATTGAAGCTTTGAAGGGATATATGGCGTGGCATAGCCAGGAGCATAGCTGGCTTTTCATGGGCCCGGGTGCAGGGGGTCCTGCATGGGCCCCTATTTGACCTTGTAAGGCTGTAGCCTTGTGTTCTTACCAATACTGTCATGGACTCGTGTGTATGCCACCCGCCACATAAGCCAAATGCCTAAATCAAGGTCTTAAGTCACACTGATAAAATTGCGTAACATATCGCTATTATACAGATCATAGGCGTAGACTCTGGGGGGTCAGCCGGGGCACGTGCCCCCCCCCCCAATAATTGAGGAGCCGGGGCAATGCCCCCCCAAAAAAAATCGAGAGGATAATTTCTAAAAATATTAAAATATTATGTTTCAATATAAACAAATTTCTTCAGAAACAGAAAAACAGAGACACAGAACTGAAATACTATCAGAAATTCATAATGAAAACAAAGATTTATTTTTATCTTCAATATCTTCAATATGAAACAAATTTGCATGCAAACAGAACGCCCCATTTCATACGCATTGACTTAACACTGGAAGCCTCTGCTGACTGTACAGACCAGAGGTGAAATTTTTTTTCGGATATTGGTTTTTAAAAAAACCCACAAAATTTGTTTTTTTTAAATAATTAACTTTCTCATTTTTGTAGAAGTTATTTTAATAACATAGATTGAATGATTTTTAATTTTCGGAAATCGCAACTGAATTAAACTGAGTTGGAGCTCTTGTTCATGCCATTTTTCATGATTTTTATGATTCGAAATCCGAAAATCTTGAAAACACCAAAACAACAAGAACCATAGAAACAAAAAAACTTTTTATCTTGAAAAACTTGTTTAAAAAGGCAACTTTTCATCTTTAAAAAAAACTTGTTTTTTTGCTCCTCTGGTCCAGACCCCATGCCCCCCCCCCCAATATTTTGGACAAATTTACGCCAGTGATACAGATAAATCAAAGATATAAATAAGACAATGACCAAAATTAGTTATAAATTCTGTTTACTAACTTCATTGTCGGCCTATGAGGCCTAGTACTATGCTGCTTGTGTACTGCATACAAAAACTAAATAATTACATTTGACATTTAAGTATGCATTACAACTCATTCACAGAATAAACATGAGTGATGTAAGAATGAGACGGATAAATCACAATGCTATAATTTCAGTTATTTCTCAATCAGATTTAATACATGTCACTTTACATACTTACATGCAGTGACTCAGGCGTATTCACTTATAGTACTAGTACTTGAAACAATGCCATGGTATTATAGTTTTCTTTCTAGCCTTTTGTTCAGCCAAAAGTAAGTCATCCTCGCAACGTTAATCATCCTTAAACGCTGTACAGTCTGTTGTCGGTAGGGCCTACCGATCCAGATCCAGACATTGCCGTTGCCGAGTCAACCTTAGTGACAATGAAACTGGAGATTTTTGGCAATTTCTTTGATTCTGTTGCAATCTGTTGACGTCGTTTACGTTTCAAAAATCCGCTTAATATTTAACGTTCTGATGTAATACTCGTATTACGTCTTGCAGACATGTTTTATACAGAACAGTTTGAACTTCAACAGTCTGCAAATTTTATTTCACGCATAACGGCATAAGATTTTTATTTGGCTAATTCACTTCATTTTCTCAACTTAAAACTGCATTAGGCCTACTAACAATCTTTGTTATCACTCACATAATTTATTTGTGCACATAAACTGACGTCATTATACACTGTGAAAGTCGTCACTCGAGACGCCAAAAAACAAGGTAAAAGGAGTTCAGTACGGTGGCTGGCAGCTGGCTATATTAAAGGAAGTAATGCAAGTGTGGCGACTGTCGAAGCATTCAAACATCACAACTACTAGATCTGTCATCAAATAAGCAGTAATGTGAGTTAGATTAATTGTAAAACGAAACTTTCAACTGTGGTAATACAAAATTGTCTGGTATCTCTGTGGGCCTCTGGAGGTCGTGGGCCCGGGTGCCTAACACCCCCTGCACATATGATAGCTACGCCCCTTGGCATAGCGAATAAAAGCGAATAAAACGTTAGATCAATCAATCAATCAATCAATCAATTTATTGATCCACAAAGCAAACGTGACATTATACAAGAAAATATAATTTAAATAGCCACTATGATGCTGAAAAGGTTTGAAACATTAAAGATATTCATGGGTTTAGAAGGCTATATCATGCTGTGAGTGGTCAATAGGAAGCCCTAAAAGGACCAGGGTCCCGCTAGTAAGGGCCCCCAATTTACTTAACAAAACTCGACGACGGCCATGTACACATGAGCCTTTGAGTAGACCTATTTAGAGACAACGAATTTGCAAAAGGTGGGCAACTAGTTAACAGAATAGTAAGACTTAGTGGCAAAAAAGGAAAAACAAAAAACAAAAAAAAACAAAAAACAACAAAGTAAAATAAATCAGATGGGAGGGGGTCGCAGCAGGCTGTCACTGGGCAATCTGTCTAATAAGTAGGTGTGAACGAAGGCTAATGTGTGATTATTAACTCCGTAGTGCTAATATGCCTACTATAACTGTTTGTGTTGAATTCGTAAACTAATTGCCTGATACGAATTAAGCTTAAGATCTCTTGAATTTTTATTTATTGAAAAAGTTCTTGCAAATGAACGATGTTATTGGCAGAGTTTTTCCAAATTAAAATTTTACATATTGAAGTCAGTGATACGTGAATGTTGAATGTTTCGAGATCTATCCACGGTAAAAAAAAACTCAAACGATCGAACAATATTTAATACCAATATTATCACCGATATATATATATGTTTCTCAACAATGTTGAATATAAATTCCTCTGTTTTCCTCCTTTGAAAAGTTAGTAATGTTGAAGTATATTTGGATCTCTTTGAGAAAAGGCTTAGGAATAATCTTCAGAAAAGCACAACTGATTGGGAAACGCTGTTCTAGAGGTTAGTTCGAGGGATCGAATGTTCATCTGTTATGTGTGTCAGTGAAATCGTTTATAATCTGTGTGCAATCCGAAGTTCGAACAATTGGTGAGGCCAGCAGAATGCATTATTTTGTTAAGAAAACGGGTAGTTCCCCCTTTCTAGTTCAGCCTGTCCCCATTCTTGTATGCATTTAGCGTGTGTAAATGGGTCATTTCACTCGGCTCATACATAACCATACATCGCTCCCTTTGGCGCACAGGATGTGGGAATCGACGTCTATATCTGCACCTGACCTAGCAACATCTGTGCGCTAAATAAATAAATAGGATGCTGCAAGAGAAAAAGTTATTGGTCGATAGTTGGTGCTGACGTCAGCACCTACAGCTGCAGCAGCAGCATCTGTTGATGACGCCCACTCACTGAGCATCGATTATGAGATGTTGTCCGGCGTCGATGCAGCTGGTGAAAGAATCGGACTGGAACGAAAAGCACTCAGGCGTGAAGAAGAGAGAAGTCCATCTACTACGGACCCTGATCACTACCATCATCATCAACAGCAGCAGGAGGAAGAATGGCAGGCGACAATAGCTCATCTGACGATCTTTGACAACCTTTTTTCTCCTCTAGGCATCGGACAATTTAACTCAGCCACCGATGAGACAAGCTCTCTTTAACCGATGAACATCAAAACTGATTGCGAGCAGACATTTCGAAACGCGAAATCATTAAAGTAGTCGTAATCGCAAACTTCAAATTTATAAAGTTCCACTTCAAATTGACGTAAATTAATAAAGAACGGCGTACGTGTAGGGGAGGACGGGGCAAGAAGTACCAGGTGTCCATTCTTCTATTTGGGATTGAACCAAACGGAAACGAAAGCGAAATATAGTGTGGCGTTATTACTGTTCGAGAAATTTTGTACTGTCTAATTTTGAACTTTCTGGAATTAACGGCGAAGTTTCTTTGTTTCCAGCTAATAAACCGAGAAAAGGATTTTCAGTTAAGTCAGCAGTTGTCTTTTTGTGTGGCCTGACCTTATCTGCCCATCGATTTTTAGGACTGAACGGCTGTGAATAAGTTGGATAGAAAGATTTGCTGTGATCGGTGTTGGTGACATTCGCTGTCAACAAGAAGTGGGTCAGCGTCCAAACTCAGTTCTAGTACAACATTTCAGGTAGTTTTTCGCAACAAAATGGCTACAGCTCTCCTGCAAAAGCTAGATGATCTAACAGAATGCAGCATTTGTTGTTGTGCCTACGAAGATCCGAGACAATTGCCTTGTCTGCATTCTTTCTGTTTAAAATGCCTGCAAGATTATGCAATCGAAAAATTATTGGCGAGCGGCATATCTTGTCCATTGTGCAGAAAAGAAACAAAACTACCATGCGACGGAATTCAAGGATTTCCAAGAAATTTTTTTATCGAGAAAATTATGGAAATCAAAAGATTGTCTGGCCCAGTGAATGAAGGTACAAAGTGTGATGTGTGCTCTAAGGATGATGAGACTGCTGCATCATCAACGGGTATTCCCATCGCAGAAATGCGATGCACTAACTGTCGCTGTAACTTGTGCACTCGCTGTATCAAGGAGCATAGGCGACACATGAAGAACCATTGCATTGTGGAGTTGGATTGTGACAAATCGATGGAACAACTGGCGAAAACGTTTGGAACAACCTGCAGTTCACATCCGCAAAAGAAAGTGAGGATGTTTTGTCTTGATTGTAACGTTGTGATATGTTTCGTCTGCTTTGCTGAAGAACATCAGATGCACAAATGCTCCGACATCAACAAAGAAGCTGAGATCATGCGCCAAAAAATGGAATCCGATATAAAAGGAGTTTCAAGTTGTTTATCAGAATGTCAACAGAGCATGACTAAGATGGATGAAAAGAGAAGCAACTTTCTGAAACAGATAGAAACAGTGGAAAAGGATATTTGCACAAGAAGCAACCATCTGAAGGAAATCATTGATAGAGACACAAAATCACTTCTTATTGAACTGGAGTCCATAAAGTCAAGTCAGCTAAAAGAAATGACCTTGAAAACTGAAGAACTTGATAGATGTGTGACCATGTTGAATAGTTTTAAAACACATGGAGAAGAAATTGTTGCTCATGGCTCAGCTAGCGACGTCTGTCACTCTTTCAATCAGTTTCATAACCGCTATGGAGAGATTGTAAGAAATTTCAGCGATCCCCCATTTAAAAAATTTTCACCCAAAGAAGTAACATTTAAGATAACAGCAGTGAATGAAGTTGAACAAAAGAATGTAGTTGGCACACTTCAAGGTAATTTCGTATATGGTGATTCACTTTCTATATTTTAAGAATAACTTTTGCCAGTATTAGATCTGCAACTTCTAATAGACTCTGAGGCAACCACGCAGACTCGGATCTTCATCTGACGTTTATGGACAACCCTCTGACAAGATGCAGCGCTCGCTTAGCTTTAGAAATTAGGCGTTTGATTATGATGTTGGTATAACGCAACTCAACTTTGGCATTTTTCTGTTAAACAGTTTCTCCTTTGGAGGACTTTGACATGCCCGGTCAACAGCCTTCAGCGTTGGAAGAACTCTATGAGGATTCCCAACAAGCGATTGAAGACGTCTATGGTGACTTAGCTACCATGTACCCTGATGAGGGTGGTGGTGCAGGGGTCAAGGCACGTGCCCTCTATGAGTATCAGGCTGGTTAGTATCAATGCCCTTCGACCTTCTAAGCTTGTTCTGGCGAATGTACAAACCAAGATATTCCTGCAAATGCGATTTGATTTTCAAGTTGAGGATAGTAGAACTGAAAATTAATTGTTATTAGACCTACTGTTTATAGAGTTCTCTTCTAGTAGTGGTATAAGTAGTCGAAGATCTTTTATAGTGGTAGAAGCAGTGCTTTTTTTCAGCCGGAACGCGCCGGAACGTACCTTTTTTCAGTTACCAAAAAAATAATATATTTATTTTAATAATAAAAACAATAATTTAGTTATTTTATTTTAATTTAAGTGTTTTGAACTGTTTTCAGTGTTTATTGAGACCACTCCCAACCCCAATCCCGTTTTTCTCGGGATTTTAGCCCCCACCCATAATTATTCCGTTCCGAAACCTATTGTTCCGTTCTGGAACCTTTTTTCCAGAAAAAAAGCACTGTGTAGAAGTAGTCGAAGCAGAGAGGTAACTTGCCTAGAGCCTGCAGAAACCTTTGAGAATTGTCGTAAAAACGTTGAATGCTCATAAGAAACTTTCATAAATGTGCCTCTAAGTTTGAAGGGTTGCTTGTGTGAAGGGCAAGCATGAATGCAGCAATTACAACATGATTAAACCGAGATATGGGTTATAGACCGGCCTTCATTCACAATCCTCCATCGTTAAGTCGTTGCTCGTTTAGAAATCGCAGAGGAGAGATGGAGGGCTGAGATAACGTCGTCTCCCTCCCAGATGTGCTTACTTACGTGTGTGTGCAACTCAGGGCTGTAGTGGTAAAATTAGAGGTGAGTACATGCTACAGTATTTTGTGAGTATACGCTACAGTATTTTAATATAAATAAATATAAATATTTTGTGAGGTGAGCATACGGTCTCTAGACTCTACACGCTGTATACCCGCGTATACCCTCGACTACAGCCCTGGTGCCTCTGCTGCCTAGTGTTGTATCCATAATGCCAAACCCCACCAGTTTCTTGGCTTTGCATTGACTTGAATCTTCTTGCCTGACTTCATTAACTCTTTCTATTTTATCCAGTGGAAGATGACGAGATAACCTTTGACCCTGGTGACATCATCACGGACATCGAGGCGATCGACCAGTGGTGGTGGCGAGGTGACGGACCATATGGCATACGTGGAATGTTCCCATCAGATTGCGTCGAAGTTATTATGTGTTGATGACACATTTACGCTGAACTCTGACCCCGAAACGTCACTTTTCTTTAATATTCAGGGCAATTAAGGCTAGGAGTTCATGGTTCTGCTAAGCTTCCTTTTGGACGAGGAATCGAATTTTCAAATTTTGTGTGAATGGCCACAGATTATTACGTGGATATGTGTGTCTTTGTAGGAATAGATGTATGTGTATTTCTATGTGGTGCCCAATGCTTTCTTTTTAGAAAAAGGTTACGGAACGGAACCGTATAGGTTCCGGAATTGACCAATTATGGAAGGGCTAAAATCGAGAAATACGGGATTGGGGTTGGGAGGGGCTCAATAAACACTGAAAACAGTTAACAACACTGATTTTAAATTACAATAATTAAATTTTTATTATTAAAATAAATAAATTATATGCTAATAGCTGAAAAAAGGTGCCGGAACGCCGTTCCTTCGCGTTCCGGCGCGTTCCGGCTGAAAGAAGCATTGGTAGAGCCTACTGCTGGTGAGCAATGGATTTATTTTAATATATCTTTTATATATAGGCCCTATATATCTTTTCTGTTCAATTTGAATATTTATGATGCCAGTAAAATCAGTCTTGTAATTACTATCAATTAAGAATTAGGTAACCCTGTGCTCATTGCAAAATCTTGTGTGTAGTTGCAAAGAACATTTGCCGCTGAGAACTGCCCTCTATTCGCTAGGCCTACATTATGCATTACGGAGGACAGGAAGCGTTGGAGGAACATCGTGCATGATGCGGCCGACTCTCGATTCGAGGATGGCTAGGAACAGAACAGAACATTATGCTGCATATAGCTTACTTTTGAAATCTTCATCTCCCTCTATAGCGTGCCACGTAACTGACGCGGTTTTGTAGAAAAAACTTGAATCTAACACTTTTAAGAATTTTCATTTAGTGAAAGATTTGACATGTGCGATCAGTTGGTAGTTGGTGACGGTCCAGTTCTGATTAGATTCAGTTAGATTATAGTTGTTGATAGAAATTGCATCGTTATACGTATATTTCGTGGTTGTATCTGCTTAATTGGTAAGAAATGGCGTGAATGTTATGTTAATTCAGGTCCTTCACTGCAGTTGTACTGAGAGATCGTTTGAATTTTTTATTTATTGAAAAACTTCTAAACGATCGATATTTTTGGCAGAGTTTTTTCAAATGTTACAGCTCAGTCCGGAAGCTTTGCCTAAGTTAGGCCCCCTAGCTGGAATCACCTTTCTCGAAAGCTGTACGTGGTTCGAGCTCCTCAGTTTGTCCTTATCACAGTTTCGCAAGCGCCTGAATCTGTATTATTCGACAGTAATTTCACTAGTTAGATCGGGAGCGCAACTGACGAGTTTTTCTTTTTAAATGTCAGATTACAATTAGAAGTTGGAGTGCTCTATATCCCGTTTGAATCGATTTTTCTATTAGCATTTTGCCATCCCTGTGCTGCTGGATTGGTAAAAGGCATCGAAACGGCTTCATTTTATAAGCAAAGAATTTAATTTATTATTTCTTGCATTGTTAGAAGAAAGTTAAAGTAATTTACCGATTTAGACCGTTTGTATCACCACGAATGAAATATATTGCTTCCATAAAATTTTACATATTGAAGTCAGTGAATGACACATGTATGTTGAATGTTTCGAGATCTATCCACGGTTACAAACGGAACCGATCACACTTGATTAACACCAATATTATTACACGATACATTTATGTTTTAAAACAATTATGAATATAAATTCCTCTGTTTCTCCACAGTTGAAAGTTAGTAATGTTGAAGTATATTTGGATCTCTTTGAGAAAAGATAATCTTCAGAAAAACACAACTGATTGGAATCAGTGACTCGGAGTTTAGCTCGTCGAGTAATAAATGTGTGACTTTGTTGAGGGGTGCGTAATAGTCTGGTGGTTAGGGTGCTGTACTGTCAACCGAGAGGTCGGAGGTTCAAATCCCCACCAGGGCAGAATTTGTTTCAAGATTTCTGCCTCACCTGTGTCTTAGCCAACTCAGCTGTAATGAATGTACTGACCGCAAACCGTTGGTGGGAAGATCAGAAAGCATTGGATGTGATTTGCCACTCGCCCTCATATGCCGAGGCTGAGGAAAATGAAGTCCCTAACCTTTCATGCCTATGGCTGCCTCAGGGCTAGCTTAAGGGACTGCTCTTTTCTTTGTAGTCGTCAATTAAATGCTACATTTTTTCTAAGACTTGTGCAGGCTGTTGAATATTGAATCTAATCAAGCATCTTAGCATAGCACTGTCAATTTTTCTTGCAAAGTCTATTGTTATTAGGGACGTCGAGTTAACCGTATGTCGAATTTAACTTCTGCAGCCGGAGTCGCGTGTTTCATCGACAGCTCTATTTACATCGCAATTGTTTGCAATTTGTTCATTAACCTTTTCACACACAGAATATTTCTGGAAGGGCTATAATTGAGCTCCGTTTGTTTTCTGACCGAAGGTTTGGATAGCGGCTTCAAGGATTGTGGATCCTTTAAAAAACGACTGAAAAAATGTCAGGAATAGGCCCTATTCGCGGGTAACTACAATGTGTATGTAAAACAAATTGGTGATAAGCACCAGTTTTAGGTCCAGCGGACGATCTATCAAATGAGTACATCGGATGTACACTAGGTGGCAAGATCAGTCTGCGGGTAGGAGCCTCGCACCTCGCCCTCGTATGATAAAGTTAGGAAAATGAACTCAATACTACAGTAACTTTGTACCCAAGGCTGCTTCTGGAGTAATATTCCAAACTCCTTCAAAGCAATGTACCCTTACTAAAAGCCATTGAGTCAACAGCACCTGGCCTTAATTTCATTAATTTTTCATAGTTAATTTTTAACGACGAGCAACGGTCCTTATATTTAACTGCAGTGCTATATCTACGCTCGTGAATGGGCTGGTGCCCTGCGTTTGGCCTTCGAGTGGCGCCTTAGAAGTTTGGAGATTACTATTACGGTCTACACTACTTTAAGTTTCAATAGTTATAGGCCTATGTCTCACATTTCAAGTTTTTGGACAGAAAAAACTGCACAAATATCTAACCGTATTACCCCTAGTGAAAGTTCACGGCACCCTCTGATGTCGCGGCACACAGGTTGGGAAACGTTGTTCTTTATAGTTTAGTTCGAGGGATCGAATGAGCATCTGTCATGTGTGTCAGTGATATCGTTTAGAGCCTGTGTGCAATTCGAAATTCGAACAATTGCTGAGGCGAGCAGAATACATAATTTTGTTAAGAAAACGGGAAAAAAAGTCATCAGGTTATTTTGGAGGTGAAACGGAAAATTTTCGGCGAAAAATTTGTGAAAATTTGTGAAAAAGTAAAAAGGTGAAGGACTAAAAAAAAGGTCATCAACTTTTTTCGGAGATGACATGGAAATTTTCTCGGAGATAAAGTGGCTCAAGAAATTTTTTTGGGGACAAGATTTTCCAAAAAACGGTCGTCGACGAGATCGTGGCCGATTTTGTCCCCCCTCCCTCCACCTCTCAGACTCTCAGACAAGATCGCCGCCACTGTCTGCAGCTGCCGCAGCAGGCCAGCAGCATCTGTATATGACGACCACTCGCTGAGCATCGATTACGGGATGCTGTTCGGCGTCGGTGCAGCTGGTGAAAGAGCTGGACTGGAACGAAAAGCACTGAGGCGTGAAAAAGAAAGAAGTCCATCTACAACGGACCCTGATCACTACCATCATCATCAAGAGCAGCAGCGGGATGAAGCATGGCATGCAACAAAAACTTATCTGACGATCTTTGAAAAACCTTTTATCGCTGCTAAGCATCGGACAATTTAATTCAGCCACCGATGAGACAAGCTCTCTTTAACCGACGAACAGCAACACTGATTGTGAACAGACAGTTCGTAAAGCAAGATCATTAAAGTAGTCGTAATCGAACTCCAAATTTATAAAGTTCAGCTTAAAATTGACGTATAGTTTATATACAACGACGGCTATAAGCTCCATATCAACGACCTGCTCCACACCTAGTTGGAGCGCAGCCCTCTGACAGACAGGAAAGTTTCGCGTCTTCTTTATATAACAATTATAGGCCTAGTATTGTACCGCAGCTTATTATATTTAGGAAGAAAACTTGTAGGGTGACAATGTTTGTGGAATATGAAAAGTGGCTTCGAAGAGTAAAACATAATTAATATCCGATGAGAAAATTGTTGTGGGTGACATCTATGGCCAAGGAAACGAGCACACAATTATTTGCAAGAGTTTCCATTCTTCTATTTGGGATTGAGCCGGAAACGAAAGCGAAACTATAGTGTGGCATTATTAGTGTTCGAGAAATTTTGTACTGTCTAATTTTGTACTTTCTGGAATTAACGGCGAAGTGTTGTTGTTTCCAGCTAATAAACCGAGAAAAATATTTTCATTTTAGTCAACAATTGTCTTTTTGTGGCGTGACCTTATCTGTCCGTCGATTTTTTAGGACTGAGCGGCTGTGAATAAGTTGGGTAGAAACATTTGCTGTGATCGGTGTTGGTGACATTCGCTGTCAACAAGAAGTGGGTCAGCGTCCAAACTCACTTCTGGTACAACATTTCAGGTAGTTTTTTTCGCAACAAAATGGCAACAGCTCTCCTGCAAAAGCTGGATGATCTAACAGAATGCAGCATTTGTTGTTGTGCCTATGAAGATCCGAGACAATTGCCGTGTCTGCATTCCTTCTGTTTAAAATGCCTGCAGGGTTATGCAAGCGAAAAATTATTGGGGAATGGCATGTCTTGTCCATTGTGCAGAAAAGAAACAAAACTACCAAGCGACGGAATTCAAGGATTTCCAAGAAACTTTTTTATAGAGAAAATTATGGAAATCAAAAGATTGTCTGGTCCAGTAAATGAAAACACAAAATGTGATGTGTGCACTGAGGACGAAGATATTGCTGCATCGTCAACTGGTATTCCCATCGCAGAAATGTGCTGCACCGACTGTCACTTTAACTTGTGCACTCGCTGTACGAAGGAGCATAGGAGACACATGAAGAACCATTCCATTGTGGAGTTTGGTTGTGACAAAAGGATGGAACAACTGGCAAAAACGTTTGGAACAAGCTACTGCAGTTCACATCCGCAAGACACAGTGAAGATGTATTGTCTTGACTGTAACGTTGTGATATGTTTCATCTGCTTTGCCGAAAAACATCAGATGTACAAATGCTCCGACATCAACAAAGAAGCTGAGATCATGCGCAAAAAAATCAGGTCCGATATAAAAGGAGTTTCAAGTTGTTTATCAGCATGTGAACAGAGCATGATTAAGATGGATGAAAAGAGAAACAACTTTCTTGAACAGATAGAAACAGTGGAAAAGGATATTTGCAGAAGGAGCGACCATCTGAAGGAAATCATTGATAGAGACACAAATGCACTTCTTATTGACCTTGAGTCAGTAAAGTCAAGTCAGCTAAAGGACATGTGCATGAAAACCGAAGAACTTGATAGGTATCTGACCATTTTGAATAGTTTTAAAACATATGGAGAAGAAATCGTTTCTCTTGGCTCAGCTAGTGACGTCTGTCACTCTTTCAATCAGTTTCATCACCGATACGGAGAGATTGTAGGAAATTTCAAAGATTCCCCAATTCAGGAATTTTCGCCCAAAAGAAGTAACATTTAAGACAACAGCAGTGAATGAAGTTGAACAAAATAATCTAGTTGGCAGAATTGAAGGTAATTTCGTATTTGGTGATTCACTTTCTATATTTTAAGAATAACTTTTGCCAATGTTAGATATGCAACTTCTAATAGACTCTGTGGCAACCACGCAGACTCGGTACTTCATTTGACGTCTATGGACAACCCCTCTGACAAGACTCTGCACTCGCTTATCTTTTGAAATTAGGAGTTTTGATTATGATGTTCGTATAATCTGGCAAATCACACTTGGGTATTTTTCTGTTAAACAGTTCCTCCTTTGGAGGACTTTGACGTGCCCTGTCAACGGCCTTCAGCGTCGGAAGAACTCTATGAGGATTCCCAACAAGCCAGTGAAGACGTCTATGATGACACAGCTACCACGTCCCCTGATGAGGGTGGTGGTGGTGGTGCAGGGTTCAGTGCATATGCCTTCTGCGACTATCAGGCTGGTTAGTATCAATGCCCTTCGACCTTCTAATGCTTGTTCTGGCGAATGTATAAACCAAGATATTCCTGCAAATGCGATTTGATTTCCAAGTTGAGGATAGCAGAACTGAATTAATTGATATTAGACCTACTGTTTATGTGAGTTCTCTTGTAGTAGTGGTATAAGTAGTCGAAGACCTTTTATAATGGTAGAAGTAGTCGAAGCAGAGAGGTAACTTGCCTAGAGCCTGCAGAAACCTTTGAGAATTGTCGTAAAAACGTTGAATGCTCATAAGAAACTTTCATAAATGTGCCTCTAAGTTTGAAGGGTTGCTTGTGTGAAGGGCAAGCATGAATGCAGCAATTACAACATGATTAAACCGAGATATGGGTTATAGACCGGCCTTCATTCACAATCCTCCATCGTTAAGTCGTTGCTCGTTTAGAAATCGCAGAGGAGAGATGGAGGGCTGAGATAACGTCGTCTCCCTCCCAGATGTGCTTACTTACTTGTGTGTGCTACTCAGGGCTGTAGTGGTAAACTTAGAGGTGAGTACACGCTACAGTATTTTGTGAGTATACGCTACAGTATTTTAATATAAATCTATATATAAATATTTTGTGAGGTGAGCACACGGTCTCTAGACTCTACACGCTGTATACCCGCGTATACCTCGACTACAGCCCTGGTGCCTCTGCTGCCTAGTGTTGTATCCATAATGCCAAACCCCACCAGTTTCTTGGCTTTGCATTGACTTGAATCTTCTTGCCTGACTTCATTAACTCTTTCTATTTTATCCAGTGGAAGATGACGAGATAACCTTTGAGCCTGGTGACATCATCACGGACATCGAGACGATCGACGAGTGGTGGTGGCTTGGCAACGGACCACGTGGCAAACGTGTAATGTTTCCGTCAAATCTCGTCCAACTTATCGATTGATGACACATTTACACTGAACTCTGACCAGAAAACGTCGCTGTTTCTTTAATATGCAGGGCAATACAGGTTCTGCTAAGCTTCCTTTTGGTCGAGGAATCGAGTTTTCAAATTGTGTGTAAATGGCCACAGATAGATTTATGTGGGTATGTATGTGTAAGAATTGACATCTGTGCATGTTGTACATGTTGCTTGTAAGCCATGGATTTATTTTAGTACTCTATAGCTAGTTTATCCGGCGTTGCCCGGGGTTATAAGTTTCAATCCCTGTAGCGAATAAGCAAGAAAAGTTGATGTTAAGTGAAATCCCTACGGCGGCGCCATCTGGCGAATCTTTAGAAATGCATGCCGGTGAAAGAGAATTGGCGGTCAAACACACAGAATCTTCCTTTAGGTATAAGTTGCGAATCGTTTCAATCCCTGTAGCGAATGAGCAACAAAAGTCAATGTGAAGTGAAATCCCTACGGCTGCGCCATCTGACGAATCTTTAGAAATGCGTGCCGGTGACAGAGAATAGGCGGTCAAACACACAGAATCTTCTCGGGCGGCGCCATCTGGCGAATGAAAATAGGTCGACTCGAATTTGTTTGGACCAGGTAAAAAGTGGGGGTTTGGGAGAGGTTTTGGCCCGGGACACCATGGAAGCGGTGAAAACGGGGGACGCGAAGCCGACCACTTGGTGTGTAATGCCAACCCCGAGACAGTAGTGAAGGTTTGGAGTGAAAAGGTCCAAAGCTGTAGAAATGCATCGCGGTCAAAGATCTTTTTTCTGTTCAATTTGTATATTTATGATTCCAGTGAAATTAGTCTTGGAATTACTACCAATTAAGAATTAAGTAACCATGTGCTTATTGCAAAATCTTTGTATAGTTGTAACGAACACGTGCCGCTAAAAGCTGTCCTCTACTCGCTGCAAGGCTTACTCTTGAAATTCTAGCGTGCCACGTAACTGACTTGCGGTTTTGTAGATTCACTGTTTGCGAAAAAATTGAATCTAACACTTTTAAGAATTGTCATTTAGTGAAAGATTTGACATGTGCGATCAGTTGTCGGCTGGTGACGGTCAAATTCTGATTAGATTCAATTAGATTATAGTTGTTGATTGAAACTGCAACGTTATACGTATATTTCGTGGTTGTATCTGCCTAATCGGTAAGAAATGGCGTGAATTTTATGTGAATTTAGGTCCTTGACTGCGGTTGTACTGAGGGATCATATAGTAACAGGGTAGACTATTCATCTGCCATGAGAGGCTGAGAGAAGGAAGTAGATAAATCTTCATGTCTATAACTGATGTTTGAGGTTAGCGTAAAGTGAATGCAGTTTCCTTTGGCAATGAGCCTTTGATGCTGTGCAGTTTTCTGCGAATAAGGTGAATGACGTGTTTGATAATATTAATGCTTACGATTAAAATAATGCAACACATCTCTGAATGGATTATTTTTATATTGTGCAGTAGCATGGGCGTCCGGAGGGGGGCAAGAGGCCATTTGCCCCCTGGATTTTGCAAATATTTTACAAAAATAAAATCTCTTGATTATTGTGATTATTACAACAGTTCCAACGCAAATTTAAATGCAAAAAATACCTAATTATTTAGGCATAATCCTTGATCTTTATTTACTTTAAAATTTTTGTATTTGCAAAAAAATTTCTATGCAAAAACGTCATTTTGCTCCCTTAAAATGTTTTGCCCCACCCCAAAATATTTTGCCACCCCTGAAAAATTCCTGCGGACTATGTGCAGGAGTGCACTGTTGATACTGTCATACACTGTGAGATACACGGATAAAGCGCATGATATGTTTTCGATTTATTAAAAAGTACAAAAATATAATAATATTCGTCTATTAAATTAAAACTGAAAAGTAAGCAGTAATATTACATGATATAATAGTAACAGATGACAACAAGTTTAGCAAGTGTCGAATTTAACTGTATGACAACCTGCAAGGCGCCCATCTGTCCTGATGCTCATTTGACAGTCGCCCCTATGGAGTGTCGGGAGCGAAAGGCTGAGTCAACCTTGATGGCAGAGGTTCTCAAACGGTGGTACGCGTACCACTAGTGGTACGCCAGGTATCGCTAAGTGGTACGCGAACAAATTTTTAAAGACAATTTAATTTCTTTTGAGTTTATGCCCATCTTTCCTTGATTAGCTATTGACTATTGAAACCATTATTCTACGTCCACCATGCGCTTCTTTTTCTTCAAATTTTCAATGAGTTTATGCACATCTTTCTTTGATTAGCTATTCTATGTCCACCATGCGCTTCTTTTTCTAAAAAGTTTACATTTTTCTGCGCTAATTGCAAGGGTACTTCGAGCTCGCCCCTTGTTTTTTTTATCTGACCTATGCTGATGGTACGCCAACATTCAATGTTTTTACCTGGTACAATAAAAACTAAGGTTTGAGAACCACTGCTTTATGTGTCCTTCTGATCTTTGTGATAACCATCTCGCCGCCCCATGTATTGTCATTTTTCAGCAATCTCCAATTTTCAAAGCGCCGCTGTAAAGCTGAGCGTGAAGCAACAGCTTATCCACCAGCAATAAAGCTAGCAACAAACAATAACAACTACAACAGTTATTGTCCTCCTTTGTATACGGTAAATACAGATTCGTTTTAAGCAAATGTATTGAAGCTTTGAAGGGATATGGCGTGGCGTAGCGAATAGAAGCGAATAAAACGTTAGATGAATCGAATGTGTGATTATATATTAACTCTCTAATGCTAATATGCCTTCTAAGTTCTAACTACTCGTGTTGAATTCATAAACCAATCGCCTGATACGAATTAAGCTTAAGCTCTCTTGAAATTTTTATTTATTGAAAAAGTTCTTCTAAACGATCGATGTTATTGGCAGAATTTGTGCAGATGTTACAGCTCAGTCCCAAAGCCTTGCCCAAATTGGCCCACCAGCTGGAATCGCCTTTCTCGAAAGCTGTGACTCGAGCTCAGTTTATCCTTATCACCGTTTCGCAAGCGCCTGAAGTCTGCATAATTTGACAGTAATTTCACTGGTTCAGATCGGGAATGCCACTGCCGAGTTTTTCTTGAAGTGGAGCTTTTTAAATGTCAGATTACAATTACTATTTGAAGTGCTCTATGTTCGGTTTGAATCAATTTTTCTATTAGAATTATTGCCAGCTCTGTGCTGCTAGATTGGTAAAATGGGTGTCCCGTCGTTAGCGCGCAGGACAAAAGCGCGCCGTCAAAAGCGCGCTGCAAAAAATGCCCGTCAAATGCGCGCCGTCGAAAGCGCGCACCATAGACTATAATTATTGTCTCCTTGAAGGATAAACTTCAAACCATTTCCCACCTCGATTGATTAAATGTCTGTAATAATTATTAATTGACATACACTATTAATGTGTGTGTTCACTAAAAGACGGCAACTTAAAATACGGTTTGTCAATGAATAGTTATTACACAGGTTATATTAAGTTACCGTCTTTCGCAAGGAACAGGATCACGTTGAGATTATGATCGAACGCCATCGAGCAGCATTTAGACAGCCTGACTCATTTACACTGTGGTCAAACTTAACCGACGCCTGCTAGATTTGGTTCCAGCATACGGCAACGTACCACAGTTTAGTTATATACATTGTATACAGTGAACGTTCCATTGCCCGCATTTTAGCGGAAATTATTTCGTATTATTTACACTGCTTGAGCGATAAAAACATGTCATGGTAAAATTCAAAGTAGAAGCTCGATGATCGATGAAAATATAGCTCAAACTAGAAGCTGGAAGATCGTGAAAGGCAGGGAACCGTTTGTCGTGGAACCGACTCGATGTATGCGCGCTATTGTCGACGCGCATTTGTCTTGCGCCCAATTGACGGTGCGCGCTTATGACGGCGCGCCTTTGTCCTGCGCGCTAACGACGTTGTGCCTCATTATCCATACTACAGGTTTTGGAAGGGCTCTTTGACTTGCCTGTAGATTTTTCTGACGAGTTACTGAAAACTTGTTTCTATATATTTCAAGCCGCTTTGAAGTGGAAGCACATGCTAGAAATATTTCCTTACAGGCGTTCAGTTTTTTTGCTTATTTCGGTGGGCATGGCCAGAGAAGATGATCAGAAATGCTGAAGACACCTTTGCTGAAAACCACGAATTTACCTGGAGGTTCACATGTACTGACATTAGGTTGCAGACTTGTTTAACTGTCTGTCAGGACTTAACCATAACCATAACCACAAGTTTTTATTGTTTCAACAGCGACATAAACAAGAACAAAATTTGTGAATATATGCAAATACACAATGACTGCAAAACAAAGGGAAAAGAAAAACCCTAAAGGGAAGCAAATCCCGACTAGTAGGGTCACCCTTACATCATAGTATATTTGATAGGTGGTGAGCTGAATAACTGTAAATTAGGTCATGGCTTTATTCTTAATTAATTCTTAACTAGTTAACTAGCACACACGATGTTATTTATCACTTGCAGTCAAGTTTGTAGTCAGATAGAAATTGATGTATGCTATTAAGGCACCGTATATCGTTTGGAATGCTATTCCATATCCCAGGGCCTGCCAGAAACCAATATCAAGACTTTATTCGAAATGCGAGGAGATGAAGCTGGAGCAGCTTATCGAGTCATCCCCGCTAATTAACACTTTAATCAAATTTTACAACGAGATAAATAGTAGGCATAAGAGTTCAATAGGACATATATAGATTGAATCAATCCTAACATTCACAGGTTAGCAGTAATGGGCAATCAGGGATGATTTAACGTAGAAACTAGAAAGAATTCAATTTGAACATTTTCATTCTTTAAAAATGTCAACAATTTAAATTTTTAAATAAATAAATAGTTTAATTGTAACGTTTAACAATATTAACAAATGTCTATTGCATGGTGTGTCGCCAAATTTTGTTGCAAGTTAAGGTGCGTCGTGTGCCAAAAAAGGTTAAGAACCTCTGGCCTAACAATTACCTGCGACATGAGCTTCTCGGCCTGACCTTACCTCCTTTCCGCAAGCGCTTGAAGGTTTACGTTGAATTAAGCAAAGTCCGCAAAGGTTCACCAGTCACTCTGGTACAGAGTAAAGCAGGGAGGCGACCTGACCGACGACTCTGATGAGCGTAGACTCAGATCCGACCTGGGCTGGTGAACCAAAGTCCTCCGTGCCCACCTTCTCGTGGTGCGGACCGTTAGTACCCTTCCTAGGAAGTACTCTTCCTAGGAGGGGGAACGAACGGGCACGGCAGGCAAAACCAGGGGAAGGCAATGGCAAACCACCCCTGTTAATCATGCCAAGAAAATCGTCATGCCACACACCAAACCACGCCGATGGTCGCGGATGGAGGGACTCCCAGGCCGGAGCGCTGAGGGGGGACTCCCAGGCCAAAGCGCGACTCAAGGGCTACTGGGAGAAGTAGCAAGACGGCAACGGAGACTGTGTGGCATGACGATCGCTAGGGCTCCTAGAGCCGACGGCACAACAACAAAAGCGCGCACATTTCGCCGACCTTCATCTCAGCGACCTCAATTCGCCGCCGCGAAACACAGCGCCGACACAATTCGCCGCCATCAAACACAGCGACTACACAATTCGCCGCCATTCATTTCAGCGCTGCTTCAAAAGGGCGTTGCTAAATACCGGGCGTAAACAACACGTGTTCTAGACTAGAAATTCAAAGCAAAATCAAAACAAAATTGGTTGGGCATCTTCTTCACGGATCCGAAGTTGATTGATTGCTGCCGCCGCCCATTATTTGACTAGAACTTCGCACAACTTGAATCTCCAGGTTTAGCTATTGCCTAGTTAACATGTATAACTGATTAACTGAACAGACGATTTAAGCTTTAACTATTTGATAACTTAAATTTAAATTTAAACTGTTTGAAAGTTTCATCATTAAAATAAAATATAGTCGCTGAAATGAATGGCGGCGAATTATGTAGTCGCTGTGTTTGAAAATAAAATATAGGTTATCATAATTAAGAGTCGCTGAAATGAATGGCGGCGAATTGTGTAGTCGCTGTGTTTGATGGCGGCGAATTGTGTCGGCGCTGTGTTTCGCGGCGGCGAATTGAGGTCGCTGAGATGAAGGTCGGCGAAATGTGCGCGCTCAATTCAACGGTTACCCGCTTGGTTACCCGCTTGAAGACAATTTTGTTTGATCGTGGTTCACTGTTGGGTCGGGAGCGCCTCTGATGAGTCTGTCTTGAATTGGCGATAAATTTGCAATTATCATAATTACCATCACTTGTTCCGAGCGGAGACCAAGAGGATTCTCAAAGCCTCACCATCTAGTCTTAGGCCACAGGCGGTTATAGGCAAATGCCAGTGGTGTGGAGAGGCTTCGAGACCAAAAGCAACCTGTCGAATAAGTGGTTTATCCCTATGTGATTGTTTGTGCATAAGAATCTGGTCTGGGTGTGCTATGCTCTCCTCGCACCATTACTGTCGCATAGCCTCAAATTATGCGTCATTTCTGGTTTGCACTTTGCTAAGAATGAAGGATTAGAGAACGCAGGTGCTTGCAGCAGAGGCTAAGAAGGCAGGAAGAGCAAGCGAGAGCACCCGACGTGTGCCAAGTCCTCCACCTTTGACTGAGAGAGAAGCCTGGAGCCATTGACAAAGAAACATTGACCAGTAACTAACCTTTACTAAGCACCTCGCTTCTCTGTCTCGCTCCTGTTTCTACCATCTCCGCCAGTTTAGGGTTGTTGCTCGCTCTCTCTCAGCCTCTGCTGCTTCAACTCTTATCCATGCCTTTGTTTGCTCTCGTTTAGATTATTGCTCTTCTCTCTACACCGGTCTTCCTCAACCCCGCCTGTCCTTCCTTGAGAGGGTCCTGCGGTCTGCGGCGCGCCTTGTTGGCTCCATACCCCGCTATGGTAGTGTATACTCCTACATGCATCATACTCGTCATTGGCTTCCCATCCGGCAGCGTATCCTGTATCGGCTTTGCTCTCTCGCCTGGCAATGTGTTTTGGGCATGGCTCCTTCCTACCTATGCTCCGTTTTTACTCTCTCTTCTTCTCCTACGGGTCGCTCAGCCCTCCGTTCCTCTTCTCGGGGCGACATTATAGTCCCATATGCCCGCACTGCTACTATGCAGCGCCGAGCATTCTCTGTCGCTGGTCCAACTGCGTGGAATGACTTACCACCTCTCCTTCGTCTATCTCCTCGTACTCACCCGTCTTCTTTTTACGCTCTATTGAAGACTTTTCTCTTTGATCAGGCCTGGCTTGGGAGTGCCTCTGAGTAGAGCCCTTGAAGAGGCGCTATATAAATTCCATGATTGAATGATTGATTGATTGATTGATTGAGTGATTGATTGTTTGATTGATTGTTTGATTGATTGATTGATTGATTGATTGATTGATTGATTGATTGATTGATTGATTGATTGATTGATTGATTGATTGATTGATTGATTGATTGATTGATTGATTGATTGATTGATTGATTGATTGATTGATTGATTGATTGATTGATTGATTGATTGATTGATTGATTGACAAATACCAATAGAAGGATATCGTGTTTGGCAATGATAACCAACCTTGAAATAGCTCAAGACAATTCCGAGCAGCGGGATTTCAGACAAGATGTGAGGACTTCTGAGCTACAGATCGTGGGGTGCCTAACAATGTGGCTTCCTCTGGCTTGACAAAAGAGAACTGACTGAGAGGTTAAGGAAAATGTGAGATTACCTCTCACTTCTTGTATAATTCGGAGACATGGACATTGAAGGAGGTGCAGAAAAGACGACTGAGGGTGTTCGAAATGGTATGTTTACGAAGGATAGTCGGAGTCACCAGAAGAGACAGGATAAGAAATACGGAGATACACAGCACATTGAATATACAGCAGGACATTGTGGACAGGATAAGGATCAGGAGACTGCGCTATTTCGGCCATATATCAAGAATGCGAAGTGAAAGATACCCGAATATAGCACTACACGGATACGTACACGGAGAGCGGAGGAGGGGAAGACCAAGGTTGCGATGGATTGATGGGATTCGAGAGGACTGCAAGGAGATGGGCCTATCCGTGCAGGAGGCTACACAGAGAGCACAGGACAGGGAGAAGTGGAGACTCACCATAGATGAGCGGCTATTGCGTGCTGGGGCATCGCCAAAGCCATAAAGAAAAGAAGACCTCTCACTTCGTGTGATTACGTTTTAGCCCCAGGTGTTCACATTCCCGCTCAACGGCTTTCACATCTGAGACCACATCGGATGCCTTCGCAAGTTCGCACCCGATGCAAGGTCATCCAGAGATCTCAAAACGAGTTGAGAAGAGAGGCCCTCAGGATTTGACTGAAGATGGAGGTAGTAGCCTATAACAGCGAACCAACGGGTCTTCCTGCTGAGGACCGGCCAGGAATGGCAAGGTGTATTGGCCAAACCTGAGTACTGACATCTCCGCATGAGTCAGATGGCAGAAAGGCGCAAGTTATCAAATACGGGCAAGATATCACCAAAAGAAAATACCATATGGTTTCGGTAAAGGCTGTTAACTCATTCGAGAAATCAAGCTTACCAATATGACAGCTTGCTATTGAGAAACCTTTGGATGAGAAGGTTTCCAAATATGATACAACTGCTGCAGCCTTTGCTTCAACATTGCTTGGTTTGGACCTCCATTTATGCTTGGATACACCTGGGCCCTGGATAAAGAGTTCATCAGAGGTGGTAAAAAATTGGTGTTATTATCTTTATTGGTATTATTATTATAATTTATAATAAAAATTTGATAAAAAATAATAGAGACGGTTTAGTTTTAGCGTGTTTATCTTCCTTATCTTCCTTATAGGCTGCCTTTAATTCTCTGATATTCGACTGACCCTAGAAATTAGCCCGATTGCGAGTCCTTTTTGAATCCTATCGTTTGATGCCGTAGTGCATTAAACAATTGCGCTATCGAAGTTGACAATTAAGCAGTGACGTTCCTCTCAGTCATACAATTATGGCGTAATTTAAAGAACAAGACTTATGACGTCATTTGGTTTATGGCATCTCAGAGTAATGTCTGATAATAGGAGACACTAATGTGAGAGCACGGTCATCTGTATATTAGCGACAGCCATGGCTTGCAAGCAGACTGTATGTTTTGACTGAGTGAGCCATTTCTTGAATCATCGAAAAGAGGTTACTGACATTACAAACAATCGAAACTTGAATACTACTGCTGAGGTGTCAAAAGGACAACCGGAAGGGTTGTTAGACACGCTTGATTCAGGATTGTCTCTTTCCCGTTGATTGTATTACAGGCAGTGTTTAATCTAGACGCTTCTGGGGGAGGAATTTCCCCCCAGGATTGATGTTCCCCCCAGAGGCCAGGAATATTGTAATGTGGACACGTTCTCGGGGGAGGGGGAATTCCCCCCCCCCAGGATACATGTTTGCCCCCCAGAGGCGAGTAATAGAAGAAGAAAATAATAGGATAAGATATATTACATTTTATCGAGATGAAATTCTAATAAAAAATTCGTCATATATTATTTGAGGGATGAAGTTTGAAGTTTGAGGGAAGTCATAAACCTTTTTTGGGAGGAATGACTAAAAAAATGTCATCAACTTTTTTGGAAGATGACATTCCCCAAAAGGTCGTCGGATCATGGAATCTTCGAACAGGGAAGAAATTTCCATAAAAAAGGTGCCCCTTGTTGTTGCTCCCCAGAAACCTTGTCCCCCCCCCATACGAGGGGGACTAGATTAAACACTGTAGGCCCTATTACAGGCGGCCTGGCCTTCTTGATTTACACGCTTAAAGTTAATATTTTCTGCAATTTTTTGGTATGGTTCTCTTGATTGATTCTCGATGTAGCATTGTCGTGGGCTCCCGTACATTTCATATTGCTGCTCCAATGTTTGTCCGGTGCTCGAACTCTTTCTCTCCCTTTAACAAACGCCTCAAAAACTAAAACTCACCATTCCCCTTGACTTTCAAGCATTTGGACTAACTAAACGCGCCTCAGATTTGCATTTCTGTGTGACATTGCGCGCGTTAAATATGTGTGTAATAATAATAATAATAATAATAATAATAATAATAATAATAATAATAATAATAATAATAATAATAATAATAATAATAATAATAATAATAATAATAATAATAATAATAATAATAATAATAATAATAATAATAATTAGATCTTTAGTATTCTCACTTTACCATGGAGGCTTTCCACTTTTCGAAGGATGTTTTGACATAATAATAATAATAATAATTATAATAATAATAATAATAATAATAATAATAATAATAATAATAATAATAATAATAATAATAATAATAATAATAATAATAATAATAATAATAATAATAATAATAATAATAATAATCGCATTCCATGGTACGTTCAATAACATGGCGGATGACGAGGCCTGATTTCCTGGAAACAACATTTAACAGATTTCAAGTTCCCGAAGGATCATACGTACCTTGGGGCAAAATAATAATAGTAATAGTTTTGTATCTCAATTAAACAGCAGGAAAACATGGACAATTATTAACAGTCTTCATAGTCCGTGATCTTGCTGCATTCTTGCATTCTAAACAATTAGGCCTAACGTCTAAGTTTAAATTAAATTATGTTAAATTCGATACATTCGTTAGAAAATAGGAGGTAGTTCCATAATAATGGACCGAATATTTAATTTTAAAAGGCTTCACTTTAATGCGAGTCTTTTCGGATTGAAATTTTAACGAAGATATGGCGTCATTGCTATGTATGCACGTCTATAATGTGTGCAAATGTGTATATGGATGTATCTATGTAGATTTAGGCCCTATGCCACAAATGTTTGTAATCGTATGCGTAGGCCTAGAATCGAGATTTCTACTGGATGAAATTTGTGGGAAACGAGTGTGTGTAGGGGCCTACGGTGTACGTATGTATGTATGCTAACAAGTAACTTCTATCGCGCCTATGTCTAATGCTCAAGGCACCAACCGATGGTCCACAAAAACTCAGCCCTAATACAGAGAAACAGCATGTCTGAGGGGCGGATCCAGTGAAGGTCAATCCGGCCATGGCTCCCCATTTGATATTTACACAGGAGTTGCCCCCACCCCCCAATACAAAGTCACATTACTATATATATGCTTCATCTTACAGTAGACTAGCACCAAGAATGTAGGATCCGTACTGTTAGTTGAATGACGAGATTAACGAATTAACCAAATTTGTTTTAAGGGCATATGGCCATATGCGTAATATTAAATTACACAAATTAGCACGTGACTCTTACTAGACGCAATATATTATTTTAGCCCCCCCCCCGTAAACCTTCTGGGTCCGTCGCTCTATGTATGTATATATGCATGTATGGACGGATGGATGCATAGGCCTACATCTAATTATATGTAAGCGCCTTTAAAATATGCTTCTGCCCGTCAAATGTGTTACCGAGCGGTCTGACCACATTACAGTGTCCCGCCAATGTCAGACACAACTTTAAAACAGCAGTAGCCAAAGAGAAAACGCTTACCCATCCATAAACCGAATCGTAAGTTATATAAAGGCGTGCTGCGACAAACATGCACACTTCTGTTCGGTGGAATGACGGGGCTTTAAATTCTAATGGTTAGATCTTTCTTTGTCGTCTTCAATCGTTACTTAACACTAACACTGTCATCTCGCAAGGGTTATCATTGGATCAACGCGTGCTACGAGTAAGGAAGCGTGACCAGCAAAGCCCCAGGCGACTATCGTCCGTGAAATCCCTTTTCAGACCGCGGGTACTAAATGCAAGTGCTTATGCTTAAGTGCCGCTCCGAGTGACAGTCCGCAACGGGCCACCGACTATATATATATATATATATATATATATATATATATATATATATATATATATATATATATATATATATATATATATATATATATATATATATACATACATATATATATATACACACATACATATATACATATATACATATATATATACATGTGTGACCGTTGTTTAGTCTGTTACCAAAATAGCGGTGCCGCACAAAATTGGGGAGCGGTCCTTCCTTGCCGTGATCATTAGGGAGCATGCCTGGTTCGGGCCCACAAAAACTTTCACCATACCGCTTAACACCCTTCGTGGGGTGCCTTGTGACGTCACGCCATAATTAGGTATAATTTCTGTCTGTCGCATAGGTGTATTCTATAACGAAAACAGCATCTGCTGGTGTTAGACAGGACTTTCGGGTCTGGCCAGAGCGTATACGTAGTCATCGGAATATATGAATATATGAATTCCTCAGTCTGACTTTTCTTCTGTTTTTCTGTCAGTCTGTCTGTTTGTGTGTGTGTGTGTGTGTGTGTGTGTGTGTGTCTCTCTCTCTCTCTCTCTCTCTCACACACACACGCACACACTCACACACACACACACACGCACGCACACACACACACACACACTTCGCTTCGTCTCTTTCCTTGTGAATATATCTGTCATCCCTCCTGCTTATTTTCCTAATAATGATAGTAGTTTTTGTGGTAGTGCTGGTATAGTATAGCATAGCAAAACATAGTATATAGTACAGTGTTGTATAACTCCCATTATATCTCCGATTATATCTCTCCTCTGCGAAAGTTAACTGCATATAATCAATTGGATTATGTTCTTAATGATTACGAAATCAGTCACCTTCTAAGTAGCATCAAAAGCACCTCAATTGGTCCGGATGGGTTACCCCCATGGTTCCTTAGGGAAGCCGCATTTGGTCTTGCGATACCCGTTGCTCATCTCTTTAATCTTTCTCTAGCTCACTCCTTCGTTCCTCCCCAATGGAAAGTAAGTAGAATTTCTCCTGTTCCTAAGATTGCTAACCCTCTCTCTGAAGCAGATGTTAGGCCTATTTCTATAACTCCTATCCTCTGTCGCATTATTGAAAAGCAAATAGTCAGTCGTTTCTTTTATCCTATTCTAACAAACCCTATTCTGAATCAACCTTTCTCTGATCAATTTGCATTTCGCCCCCAATGGCTCCACATCTTCTGCCCTAATAGCCCTAACTCATAGAGTAATGGATAGAGTAATGGATAACACACTGGCGTGAAGAGCTGAAGGTACCAAGATCGAACCCCGTAGACAACCGTTAATTTAAGGTTAATTCTGCCTTCCACTCGCTAGGCGGCGGCGGTGGTTAAATGAATAGCAGGCCGTGATTTGGCACCGTATGTTGGCTGCCGCATAAGCAGTTATATTCGACTCCTGTAAAACTGTTATCATGTGCTTCTACTCAATACATGTATGTAAGGCGCCCTGCCTGGCTGCCGTTTCTACTATATGTATGTTCACTGTACAGCGCAGTGCGTTTGCAGGCGCTTAACTAAAGAAAAAGCTTATTATTATTATTACTAGCTGTAACCCGTGAAAAATCACGGTATATAAAAAACAATTATTATTGCAGTGATAACAATAACGTCATATTATAGGCCTATTGCCGTCGTCAAGACAACCGTCAAGACAACCGTCGCCAAGGCGGCAGTATAGTGACGTCACAATAGTGTTTGTTTACGGGACAGACAGACAGACAGACGTACAACGGTTATTATGTAAGTTGATTGGTGTCACGAAAATGGAGTTTCGCTCCCGGTGCGGGTTGATGTAAGAGCCATACAGGCTCCCGAGCCATACGGGCTCCCGAGCCATACAGGCTCCCGAGCCATCCAGGCTCCCCCCGAGCCATACAGGCTCAGAGCTTCCCAGGCTCCAGAGCCCTCCAAGTCCCCAGAGCCACACAGGCTCACGGAAAGCCTATTTAAGTTCAGTGCGTTAGGGAGACGTGATTATTCAGAGGAGAAATTCAGAGGAGAAAAGATGAGAGGAGAGAGAGAAAGGGAGACGTATTAGAAAGAGAAACTTGCATAAACGTTCGACGCTTAGTCAGTTTGAGTGCTACGCGTTTAGCAGTTAGTTGGTTCAGCACTTACACTGTAAAAGAAACTATGTGAATTGGATAACTACTCGACGATTCGAGAGGTAATCGAAAACCTTGTGGATATTGATTCGCAATTGCGATTGATCTTTAATTTGTGGAACTTTGGAAGAAAAGTTAGTGAAGCGATATATCATTTGCGATCACCCTATGAACAGGCTTGTTGTACGTTTCTGTTTGGTTTAATAAATACGGATATTCATCAGTAAAGATTGAAAACGTGGCTTTGTCAAGAACTTCTTCTTTTTCATCGAGATCTTAGTTCCGCTGATAACCAGATCAAGTCCCTGTCCGACCGTCGGGGCCTTACCCACTTGGAATATAGCAACGGCCTTCCTATAGTACCTTATCCGGGCACGGATGGTACCCTGGTAATTGTGTCGGCAAAGACCGTATCCGGATTAAGGTGTGCAAGCACAGAGGAAAAGCCTGAACGATTTCCCTTCACAGGAAGACGGAATACCGCCCAAAAAGGGGTTTCCGCGATAACTGGTATCAGAAGTGGGGTCTACAATTGATCCAATCATTGAGTTTGCTCAGAAAGAAAGAATGGTAGACAATTTGTGTCAGCAGCATGGATCGAAGCACCCACTTCCCAGGCTGACATCTGTTGATGTTAACAAACGGTTACTCAGTTCTTTTATCACAACCAATACAGTACAATTTTTCCTATCCTGGCACCAAAGGATTCATTTCTGCAGTTTACAATGAAAAGCTGGAATTATTATGAAGATTATCTTAAATGACACGAAGTCGTGATGACACTCGAAGGAGTCAACGAAGTAGTCAGAGAGAGGTGTATAGAGCTAATCCAGGATTAAAACTCAATCCTGACAAATGAAACAGTATTTGCCTTTAGTTTTTAATGCCCATCGCCATCAATATCCTGACCAGAAAAGGAAGACATTGCTGGCAGTATGGAAACGACTGCTACTCAATGATGACATATAGAAACATTTCTGACGTTATTTTCGGTTTAAAACTTGCAGTTTGCGAACACAAAATGCTATTTAATCACAGAGTTTAATTGCTGAAACCATGAATACATTGTAACACTTTTGTAACCGATGTTTGTTTGCCATCAATGCATCTTGTGGATTTGAAGTATGCATAACATACTTTGGTTGACTTGTGCAACCCCTAAATATGGTTCAAATTGGTTGAAATTTTCAGCATATTAGTTTTTCAATAGATGGACTCCAATGGTGGGTTCTAACTTTGACCTTTAAACAAAAATGTTTTTTGGACCACACTAATATATATATATATATATATATATATATATATATATATATATATATATATATATATATATATATATATATATATATATATATATATATATATACACACACATATATATATATGACTGTGTGTATGTATGTATGTATGTATGTATGTATGTATGTATGTATGTATGTATGTATGTATGTATGTATGTATATATGTTTGTTTGTACATGTATATCTGATATGTATGCATGTATGCATACATGACTGTCTGCATGCACGTATGTATGGAGCTCCGATAGGTGCGCCCTTGTACTATCTACCACCACAGAATTTAAAGAGCGAAGTCTCCATTGTCCTAATCTTCTCGGAGTAGGAGATCTACGTGTGCGCCTGCACATTTCTGCTCTAAAACATGGCTTCCCAGGAAAACTTAGCTGGATTTGTGTTCTTTTGTCAGCAGCAATAGCACATAGGCCCACGAGACGTGATATTTCGACGTATTTCGTGCAATTGTTGGATGCAGTCGTACAACATGGAATTTATATGGTTTGGAAGTGACATACGCAATATTGCAATGTCATATCTGATATCCCTGACATATACAGCCCATATGGGCAAAATCGATGTATTTTTTAGATATGTATACCATATAACCATGCTGTTGGGGTTCCCATTTCCCCCTCTTCTTCCCCCTCCCCTTCCTTCCCCCTAAAATGGTGGAACACACACTGACAGAACTCCCCCTATTTCTTGGATGGAGCATTTGCTCCAAGGTTTCTATGGTGTAGACGCCCCTGCTTGTTTCTATAAGTCTTATATTTCAAGCCGCTTTGAAGTGGAAGCACATGCTGGAAATATTTCCTTACTTGTAAGCATTCAGTTTTTTTTACTTCTTTCGGGGGCCATGGCAAGAAAAGATGATCAGAAAATGCTGAAGACACCTTTCCTGAAAACCACGACGGAACTCCTTTTTAAATGTTACGCGAAGGTTCATATTATGTACTGACATTAGTTTGCAGACTTGTTTCACTCTGTCAGGACTTCCTCACTGACCTTCCTCACTCACTTTATATATACGAGTATGTTGTGCTACTAAGTGGCCGCAGCTGTGAGCGGCGCTATGCAAATCTCCAAATATGATATGATATTGATATGTAGATGTGCAAACATTAATTTTAGAATAGGCCTAAAATAAAATTGACACAGCGCCTACATTTTGACATAGTTGTATATATTATGATTTGCATAAAAGTGCACGATTGTTGTTCAAATGTTTACTATTTAAAATGGCTCTCGTGACGCAGATTATTTACGATAGAGACTTTGTTAAACGATGTAAAGTTTTAACTTTAGAAATGTTAGGCCTATTATGAAGTATCATTAATTATCAACTTTCTATGGAGTTGATGTCTAATGTAAAAGGCGTCAACTGATGGCTTAGTAAAATCAAGCCGTTGTCAGGTCGATACCTCACAGTCATAAAAGGTTTTAGCAATGCAGAAGCAGACCTAACTGGACAATTTAAAAATCCTTGGCTGATTCCAAACAGCAAATATGAACACCAAATTCAACGGCTAATATGGCTACCGCTATACACAGAAAATTATGCTTCCATCAAGAGTTAAATCTTTCAAATGAACCAAGAAAAATTTACACTATTTTATTATACTTAAATTGTGTTACTTGATTTTCAACATAGGCCTACGTGTGACATTTTGGTAAAAACCTACTAGTCAAGGAGCTAGCTCATGTTTCGTGTGCACTTCAATGTACCCTCAGTTTGACCTCACAGGGTTATTATAGGTCATCAAAGTGTGTCAAAAAAATTGGTCACATGTTCCGCTTATTGATCGCTTAGCCGCCATATAGCTCTAATTAAGACATACAATTCAAAGAAAAAAACGTCAAATCGAATGGAAAACAGCTGTGGACCAGGCATATGAAAGGTACGCTTGGTTACTCGAATGGCACTGCACTGGATAGCAATTTTGAATCCTAGAAGAAAATGGCACAATATAATATTACTTTCAATAGTACCATTTGAAAGCTTATTAAATGCTGATTATATTTTGTCAGAGTAATATTTTCCCATTTTCTACTCCTTCAGTGGCGAAAAGCAAAAAATACAGAAAATTTATTTTTTTAATTGTTTTTGCTAAATTTCTCAAAAACGGCTATAATTAGTAAAACATACATATAGACCAAACAGATAGCTCCTATCAAGACCTACAGTTTAACGAAAAAGACGTCGAAATCGGATAAGAAGTGGCCGAGATACAAGTGATTTAAAAAGTCCTTTTTCCGCCATCTTGAATCCAATATGGCGGCTAAGCGATCAATAAGCAGATCATGTGACCACTTTTTTTGACACACTTTGATGACCTATAATAACCCTGTGAGGTCAAACTGAGGGTACATTGAAGTGCACACGAAACATGAGCTAGCTCCATGACTATACGATGAGATCCTGTATTTTCACACAGATCGACATGGATGTGGCTGATTTATCTCAACATGCAAACATATTTCTATAATTAATTTAGTCTTAAATAATTTTGTAGAATTTTCCAGATTACGCGTTTTTGTTAACAAACGACAAAGTCGCATGGGGTGTATTTGCACACGGACATTATTTAATGCAGCTCATGGGAAAATAGATTTATATGCCTGCGATAGTATTACTGTGACGTGTTTAATTTTGCATTGTCCATGGGAAAGTAAGTAAACTGAAGTGATAATCTGATAACCAAAGGCAACAGATATTTCCCAGCACCAGTGGCGTAGAAAGGTTTTGGGGCCCTTGTGCCGAGCTTCGATGACGGACCCTTGAACTCCCTTCGATTTAAAACAAAAAACGCATGGCGCTTTGGCGATATTTGCATATTTCGCACCGTGAGAAATATGCAAATATAAATCGCACCCAAATTAAATAATAATAAAATAATTACATTTTAATTATTTTCTCCGATTTATTTTCATAAAACTTTTTTATTTCTCCAGGCTAGGGCCTAGCATAAAAATTGAACTAGAGAAAATTAATCTAAAAAATTGTTCCATCTGCTATGACTGCTAAAATATGACTTATCCACACTTAAATTCTGTCAAATTGTGAAACAGTTGGGTTAGTTGATAAAAATAACGAAACAATTTAACAAATTAGACGTATTTAGTCTACGGTAGTCTAAAAATAAGATTCTGAAAATTCCGAAAAGTTAAAACGTTCGTTTGCGCGCCTTCTCTTGCGCAAAATATCTACCACTTTTGAAGTGTCAAACTTTCTGGCATGTTCATTTTCTATTGACAACATTGCCAAGTCGCTCAGCCGCTCTTCTGACATTGTACTTCGTAGATAGTGATTAGCTTTAATTTCGAAAATGATCGTTAACATGTAAGTAATTATGCAATTGTCAATTTAAATTACACAAAGTACTACAAAGTAATAATTAATATTCCATGCTGCTTAGTAGAAAATATAAACAAAAAATAGGCCTACATAAATTTTAAACATGACGCCGTCGGTCATGACATCAGTGTATTATTACGTTAGTAAAACTACTTCCGTCCAAAGACTGCATAGAGTAAAGAATTTTATTATGGCACACCGGTTGCTTATTAAATCATGTATTTGGACATTCCAGCTTCAGATTCAGCCAATAAAACTATTGAGTTGAGTCATTTGAGTGTGTAGTTCTGTGTACGCTGTTGCTAACTTGATGTGCATGTAGATTTACTTTTAGGCTAAAAAATGATTGCTCGCTGCCAGGGCCCTTCTGACCGTCTGGGGCCCTTGTGCATTGCACAACCTGCACAACACATTACTACGCCACTGCCCAGCACATTACTTTAGGTTTATTTAATTTGTAATTCAGCAGAAGTAACAACAATGATGACTAGGATAGCCAAGAAAAGAACACTTTGATAGTTGTGTGATAACGAGAGACTCAGAGAGCAATTGTTATTCCCCACTCTGTTACACATTGTAGTGGAAGCAACGTCTTATTGCTCGTTTATACACTCGTAGGCAGGCTTGCTGAAGCATTTTGAATCCGTTTTCAGGTAGTGCCAGTCCCAAGTCCTGATATAGGATGGCTACATTATTCATCGTTATGACACTGCGTCGTTAAACAGAAACTCCCAGTGGTGATCTTCAGAAGAGTGGCTTGGAGGGAATAACACCAAGTGTTACTGTGGTCGAGCTGACCATGCTTCGAACCTGCTTCAGACTATGCATTTGCAAAGAACACAACTCTTTGTTCAATCGAGGCCGTAACGCCTTCTAGTGTACGTTTTTTCCAACATAACTCGAAATTAAATTTTTCATATCACTTCTTTCTTGTTAGCAGTTTCCACGTTCTTGAAGATTCTTCTGTGCAGAATTTTGACAAAGACTTCAGCTTTACTTAAGTTTTACCAAAGTGCAAATATCACTTGATTCTCACACTTTAACGCAGTGAAACTAATTGAGTTGGATGAGATTAAATATAGTTATCAGACATTCATTAAGCAATAATATTTATGCAAAAGTTCATGTCTAACATTATCATCGTCAGTCACGGCAATTAATAAAAAATTTGAACGGCATTTCCCTAATTTTACCATACAGTCTATAGATGATAGGGTCTTGGATGAGTTGTAGACGCAAAAGCTGGGTGAATTCGCAGTTATTTATAGCAGTATAACACGAAAGTGGCGAAATGAAAAATTAATATTTACCCCAGAATGCGTTAATTTTATTTAGAAAAGGTACACTTATTTAGTAAAACGGTTATGCCTACTTATCTGGCGTAAGCGATTACGAAACTGGTAGGCTACACATGAAAGAAGTCGCAATTCGAACATTCATTCATTCATTCGAGTATTTAAATAGCACCTCTTCAAGGGGGCTACTCAGAGGTGCTCCCGACTCCAGCACGGCCAAGTAGAACAGTCTTCAGTCTAGTGTAGAATGTAGGCCTATCAGAGGGAGTAGCCTACTGTAGAGCAGGCGTAGCTCCGAAGGGAGCCCGTTCCATGGCACATGTCTATTTATAGCAAATTTTAAACAGAAACACATGTTTTCGTGTCTTTTTCATAAAACAATATATTCTCGAGAAAAATGTCATGCCTATTTTGTTTATTTTTTGCACAGAAAAGTCGTTATTACGACTTCAAACTCGCTATAACGACTTTATTTTTTTTAGTCTAGATGGCCTGAACGGGCCACCGTACTAGTTAATGGAACGAGAAAAAGATTTTCAGTTAAGTCAACACGCCGCGTGACCTTATATATGCCGATCGATTATTTTGAGTGAGCGCATGTGAAGAAGTTGGTTCGAGGCAGTTGCTGTGATCAGAGTGTTGGTAACATTCGCTGACAACAAGAAGTGGGTCGGCGTCCATAACTCAGTTTCAGTACAGCATTTGAGGTAGTTTTGCGCAACAAAATGGCTACAGCTCTCCTTCAAAAGCTGGATGATCTAACAGAGTGTAGCATTTGTTGTTGTGCCTACGAAGATCCGAGACAATTACCGTGCCTGCATTCCTTCTGTTTAAAATGCCTACAAAGTTATGCGAGGGATAAAAATTTGGTGGGTGCCATTCCTTGTCCATTGTGCAAAAAAGAAACAAAACTACCATGCGACGGAATTCAAGGATTTCCAAGAAATTTTTTTATAGAGAAAATTATGGAAATTAAAAGACGGTCTGGTCCAGCAAATGAAGACACAAAGTGTGATGTGTGCTCTAAGGACGAAGAGATTGCTGCATCATCAACTGGTATTCCCATGGCAGCAATGTACTGCACTGACTGTCACTTTAACTTGTGCACTCACTGTACCAAGGAGCATAGGGAACACATGAAGAACCATTCCATTGTGGAGTTGGGTTGTGACAAAGGGACGGAACAACTGTCGAAAACGTTTGCAATAACCTGTAGTTCACATCCGCAAGACACAGTGAAGATGTTTTGTCTTGACTGTAACGTTGCGATGTGTCTCGTCTGCTTTGCCGAAGAGCATCAGATGCACAAATGCTCCGACATCAACAAAGAAGCTGAGATCATGCGCCAAAAAATGGAATCCGATATAAAAGAAGTTTCAAGTTGTTTATCAGCATGTCAACAGAGCATGACTAAGATGGATGAAAAGAGAAGCAACTTTCTTAAACAGATAGAAACAGTGGGAAATGATATTTGCACAAGAAGCAACCATCTGAAGGAAATCATTGATATTGATAGAGACACAAAATCACTTCTGATTGAACTGGAGTCCATTGAATCAAGTCAGCTAAAGGACATGTGCAAGAAAACTGAAGAATTTGATAGATGTGTGACTTTTTTGAAGAGTTTCAAAGCATACGGGGAAGAAATTGTTGCTCTTGGCTCAGCTAGTGACGTCTGTCACTCTTTCAATCAGCTTCCTTACCAGTATGGAGAGATTGTAGGAAATTTCAAAGTTCCCCCATTTCAAGAATTTTCACCCAAAAGAGTAACACTAAAGACAACAGCAGTGAATGAAGTTGAACAAAAGAATATAGTTGGTACACTTGAAGGTAATTCCGTAAATGGTGATTCACTTTCTATATTTTACGAATAATTAAGTGGGTATATCGTATATTACACAGCCTGCCGGAATGGCCCTGGTCCTGGGCCATTCCGGCAGAACCCATAGCCGGGTCCTGGGCCATTCCGGCAGAACCCATAGCCGGGTCCTGGGCCATTCCGACAGAACCCATAGCCGGGTCCTGGGCCATTCCGGCAGAACCCATAGCCGGGTCCTGGGCCATTCCGGCAGATAATTAACTTCGCTAAAACAATATTTTACCGGTTTCGCATGGCCCTTTCAGTCTGAGCTGTCATGGACAGCATTGATCCTTTCTGATTCGGCCTTCGTATATGCCTCAAGCTCCTCTACTTATCACCCTTCAGGCTTTCCGCTCCAAATGAAAGTTCCACCTCTTCAAGAATGCCTACCCTAATCCATCCACTTTGCCTTCCAATCGTTCTCGTCCTCGACGAAACCCGCCTTAGCTGCTCCTCCGCCTCCTCTATTTGACATCTAGGCTTAACTGTAGAGTGACGCTTTAGAAATTAGGAAATTGATTATGATGTTCGTATAATCGGACAACTAACACTTGGACATTTTTCTGTTAAACAGTGGAGGACTTTGTCATGCCCGGTCAACAGCCTTATTATGAGGGTGGTCGTGCAGTGGTCAAGGCACGTGCCCTCTACGACTATCAGGCTGGTTAGTATCAATTAATGCACTTCAACCTTCTGATGCTTGTTCTGGCGAATGTATAAGCCAAGATATTCCTGCAAATGCTATTTGATTTCCTAGTTGAAGACATTAGAACTGAATTTACTGTTATTAGGCCTACTGTTTAAAAGAGTTCTCTTGTAGCAGTGGCTGAAGTAGTCGAAGGACTTTAGTAGTGGTAGAAGTAGTCGAAGGAAAGAGGTAACTTGCCTAGAGCTGCAGAAACTTCTGAGAAGTGTCGCAAAAAGGTCACAGGGTCCGTAAGAAACTTTCAGAAATGTGCGTCTGAGCTTGAAGGGTTGCTTGGGTGAAAGGCACACATGTGTGCAGCAGTTAAACTCCCTCGTTGAGTCGTTGCTCGTTTACAAATCTCAGAGGAGAGGTCGAGGGCTGAGATAATGTCGTCGCCCACCCTGATATGCTTACTTACTTTTCTGTACTTCCTAGTGTCGTATCCATGATGCCAAACGGTTCAAACTCCCAGGGGCTTCTATCCCTATTCAGGGTGAGCGCAAGTTGAGCCCAGTGAAAAACAGAGGGGAGTATTTCTTTTCAATTTTATCACACTCCCTAACAGTCTTTCAGAGTCTTTGTTCACAGCTTTGTGCAGGGTCTACTACGTAGGGGGGGGGAGTGAGGGAACGAAGCAACCTGCTTCCAATTTGTGCCAGAGGGAAAGTCCCCCTCCAGTGAAATGGATGTTTCTGTTCCACTGACAGTAATGACTCAGGTCAGCAAAATGCTTTGTCCTGCAACATCCAAGGACTGAACATTTTAGATTAAACATTGCTATTGGCCATTATTGGCCATGTTGCGAAGGCCTTCGAACGGCATTTTTCAACTTCGTATTTTGATGTATTACTATTATGGGCCATGCAATATTTGCTTAGGTTACAGTGTCTAAGCAGTGTTATAGATTGTCGTTATTATTTGTATCAGTATTATGGGCCATGCAATATTCGCTTAGGTTCAGGGGCGTAACTTTGGTCTAAGAAGTGGGGTACCAATTTCTTCTTCACTTTCGCTTTTCGCATGGAGACTATTTCGGACATATTACCCTGCCAGTATTCTCATTAATCTTGTCACATGTGTCAGTAAAAACAAGCCATCTTTTAATTGCAATAATAATAAACTATTGATTGGCATTATTTAAATAGTGGGGTACGGCCCCCAGTCCGAAAAATGGGGGACGGGTACCCATCGTACCTCCCACAAATTACGCCTATGCTTAGTTTACAGTGTCTAAGCAGTGTTATTGTGCATCATTATTACTTGTTTTTCTTTAGCTATTGACCATTATGTTCCGCTATTTTTCTGTTGATGTAGGATGCAAAAAAGTTTAAAAATTGATAAAAGCGTTCATAATCCTATTGATTAAGAAAAACTAGTTGGGCAATGATACAATTATTGTCGTGTAGTGCAGTGAAAATGGGATTATCAGGTCTTGAAATATTCCAGCAAAATAATTGTCGGCTGGGTAACACTGCAATAGGCACTGCATTACACCATTCATAATGCAGTCTTTAAAATCCCCATATATTTGCTAAGCAGTGTCCGATATTGCCCAGTATTTTAACATGAGTCCCATATTTTGGAAATTGTGTCCCATATATATTGCAGTCTGTCCCATAACAATTTTACAGTGCAATGGGAGCCCTACAGAAATTAGTTCAACAGTTCAGTTGATCTAAAATGCATAGTTTTCCAAAACCAGTTTTCTTTCTCCAAAAATGCGCTAAAATTCACCTACAGCAATGTAGAAATACAAAAAAATTTCGGGGAGGACCCCGGACCCCTCCGCTTCAAGGTGAGGGAAGGGGAAGGCAGGAATGGTACAGGAGTGGTAAAGGGAGAGGGGAGGGGATAAGGGTGAGGGATGGGATGGGGAGGGAGGGGTAGGGGAGGAAGGGAAGACGAGGTATGGAAGGGCGTTACAGTAAGGGGGAATTGCTTCCAGCTTACAGGGGGTTCTGTGAAAGAGGGGGAAGGAGAGGGATTGAGCCCGGTTGTTTAGGTGGATAGAAGCCACTGCAAACTCCCACCAGTTTCCCGGATTTGCATTGACTTGAATCTTCTTCCCTGTCTTCGTTAACTCTATTTTGTTTTATCCAGCGGACGATGACGAGATAACCTTTGTGGAAGATGACATCATCACGAACATCGAGATGACTGACGAAGGGTGGTGGCATGGTGACGGACCAGATGGCACACGTGGAATGTTCCCGTCAAATTACGTCGAAATTATTGATGACTCATTTAAGCTGAACTCTGACCCCGAAACGGCCTAGGACCTAGGCTGTCTCTTCAGTCTCAATATTCAAGGCAATAAAAGCTGTACGTTTCTGGTTCTGCTAAGTTTCCTTTTGGACGAGGATTCGAATTTTGAAATTGTGTGTGAACGGCCACCTATGTATTAATTTGGGTATGTGTGTCTTTGTAGGAATAGATGTCTGTGTAAGCTTATAATTATATAGCCTATTGCTGGTAGGCCATGGATATATATATATATATATATATATAGTTATATATGGTTATATATGGTTATATATGGTTATATATATATATATATACAGTGCTTTTTTCTGGAAAAAGGTTTCGGAAAGGAATAATTATGGGCGGGCTAAAATCCAGAGAAAAACGGGATTGGGGTTAGGAAGGGTCTCAATAAACACTGAAAACAGTTCAAAACACTGAAATGAAATTAAAATAACTAAATTATTGCTTTATCATTAAAATAAATAAATTATTTTTTATTACCTGAAAAAGGGTGTTTTTCTGAGACGAATTCCTAAAAAAAGGTCATCACATTTTTAGGGTGACACCAGCCCTAGTGACGCCGCTTCTCACCGGTAGCGTATACTCACCTCAAATTTTACTGAAAACAGAATTACTAAGCATCATTGATATTAGCATTGTTATTAGGATTTTTCTACATTTATAATTAGCATCATGTAGGCCTATACTGACTAAGCATTAATCGATGTCGCTAACCAGCGAGTGAAGGTCCGTATAGGCCTAATATACAATAAATGTCTCAGAGGTGGCTCGAAGCCGTACTCGTCGTATTAGTCCTAAAAGCTGAGTGCTACCGTAATAATGTCAGCTATCGTGCCCCACACAATTTTTAAATATCTTTCTGACTTAATTGGCGGAGATCTGAACCCCTATCTCTGTTTTGACAGTCCAAACATTAACCACTAGATTATTTTACACCTTTAGTAGGCCCTATAATAATATTATGGTTACGATTACGATTCTGCTTATCATCATCATCATCATCATCATCATCTTCATCGTCGTCGTCATCAACATCATCGTCGTCGTCGTCATCATCATCATTATCGTAATTAATAATTTGCCCGTTTAATAATGATAATAATAACGAGAAACGCTAACAACAGTTAAACTTTAAAAAACAATTATTTTAAATAATAGTAACATATAGGCCCATCATTATCATGTTTATCGGTGTATTACGTTGTGGAAATGGGCGCCCACTTTCCAGACCAATGTTACAACGCTCGTGGATAAGCTAGTACCCTATCTTAGCTCTCAAGTGGCGCTTTAGAAATTCGGAGTTTGCGATTTCGACTAGGGGCCTACTTCATAATGACCTCGTTTTCGAACTCTCTGTTGGCAGTCAGTTTACTACTGAACATATATATATATATATATTTTTTAGGGTGACACCAGCCCTAGTGACGCCGCTTCTCACCGGTAGCGTATACTCACCTCAAATTTTACCACTACAGCCCTGTATATATATATATATATATATATATATATATATATATGATGTTGATGACGACGACGACGACGATGAAGATGATGATGATGATGATGATGATGATGATGATGATGATGATGATGATGATGATGATGATGATGATGATGATGATGATGATGATGATGATGATGATGATGATGATGATGATGATGATGATGATGATGATGATGATGATGATGATGATGATGATAAGCAGAATCGTAATCGTAACCATAATATTATTATAGGGCCTACTAAAGGTGTAAAATAATCTAGTGGTTAATGTTTGGACTGTCAAAACAGAGATAGGGGTTCAGATCTCCGCCAATTAAGTCAGAAAGATATTTAAAAATTGTGTGGGGCACGATAGCTGACATTATTACGGTAGCACTCAGCTTTTAGGACTAATACGACGAGTACGGCTTCGAGCCACCTCTGAGACATTTATTGTATAATTATTATACGGACCTTCACTCGCTGGTTAGCGACATCGATTAATGCTTAGTCAGTATAGGCCTACATGATGCTAATTATAAATGCAGAAAAATCCTAATAACAATGCTAATATCAATGATGCTTAGTAATTCTGTTTTCAGTAAAATTTGAGGTGAGTATACGCTACCGGTGAGAAGCGGCGTCACTAGGGCTGGTGTCACCCTAAAAAATGTGATGACCTTTTTTAGGAATTCGTCTCAATTCGTCTCTAATATCAATGATGCTTAGTAATTCTGTTTTCAGTCTGGAAGAATCAAGGGGACATCCATATATTACGTACGCAAAAATCCAGGAAACGTAGATCCCGCTCTGTACGCACACGTACTTTTTCCACCGCACCCCCCACCTGCGTACGTACGGTTGACGTACCCCCCCAGACCAGCTGCAGAATGTGCCAGTACCACAGGTTCAAGTAGCGACTATCTGCACTTTAGGCCAGATTGAAGGATGAATAATCCATGGACTTACTGAGTTCTGTGATAGTTTAATAATAGCGTTCAGAGGTAAGGTGGCATACAAGTGACACCTCTCCCACAGTCCTACTTCCTCTGGTAGTATCGGATAGCTGGAAAGACTGAACTGTAGCTCACTTGAAGACCAATCAATTTGAAGGCCCCCGTTTCCTATGCGTAAGTACATTATCAGTAGACCCACCTCCGTACCCAAGCATACGCAAGCACATGCATTTCGATTACCCCCTTCCCTTCCATGCGTACGTAATTTATGGATGGCCCCAAATTGTACCTCGGTGAAAAAATAAAATGTCACGGTCGGAGGAGCTTAGTAGATAAAATGACCGAGACCCGATCAGATGAAGGCTAAATCATAATGAAAATCAGTCCAATAAGTGGGGTACCAGTATCCTCGTACCTCAGAAAGTTATGTTAATGGTTTCATCAGTGTCCTATTTAATGAACTGCCGCCCATGTTAAGTTTTTGCCTCCCGTAATATTTATTTTACAAAGTTTCAACTTTAACTAAAATAATAATAATATAATTATATTTATTTACTGTTGTCACGCTCGCAGTTTTAAATGAAATTTAATGTTCGATTTTACTGTTTTTTACTTTTAAATGTTGTCGCACTCTCAAATGTGTCGACCCAGTCCATGACTTAATTGTTCCTTTTTTTGTTTGTTCCCCACTGATTTTCACTAGGCTCGATGCATCAACGAGATCTAAAGTCGACCAAACTACGCTTCATGTATGTCGCGCTCGATATTGGAAACTCTACTGTAGCAGATTGTAGGCTCCTAAAAAAGTTTGCTATTTGCCTTGTCAAGCATCGGCCACAGTGAATTAAACAGTATAAATTCCCCAGTTTAAGTTTAGGCGAATGTCGAAACCACAGTTTTACTCGTGGCGAATGCCATTTTCAAATGCAATCGAGGGCCCTCTGTGTAACATGATAACGATCCAGAAACTAGGTTCAAAGGTTTGACATGAATAATTATGCTACGTTCGCGACGAGCTAACGTAATATTCTTATAGTAGAATTCCTTGCCATGTATGAGGAACCATGCATGGAGTAATAATGCCCAGGAAATGATACCGGTAATCTTTCTTTTCACACCTATTGAGTACAGTCCTCTGACGGACAGGAAAGTTTCGCGTCTTCTTTATATAAAAATGTATTGAAAAAGAAGAAATCTGTTGTGCGCAAGTGGAACAATGACTAGGCCTATATTGTGGATCCTCGTTTTATGATCCAGATGAAAATCCAGAAGCAAAAATCCCATTAACTGTTCCTAAGTTAACGTAGAAACTAGAAAGGATCCAATATGAACATTTTCATTATTAAAAATGTTAACAATTTAGCATTTTAAATAAATAACTAGTTTAACTTTAACATTTTTCACAATATTCACGTACGACGATTGCATGGTGTGTCGCCAAATTTGGTTGCCTGTTTTGGTGTGTCGTGTGCCAAAAAAGGTTAAGAACCACTGTTGTAGTTCATTATATCGAAGAAAAATCGATGGATAACATGGAACAAAACTCATTGGAAAGAGTAAAGCATAATTAATATCGTGGTGAAAAAATTCTTGTGTGGCGACATCTATGGACAAGGAAACGGTCACACAATTATTTGCAAGAGTTTCCATTCCTCTATTTGCGATTGAACCAAGAAACGAAAGCGAAATTTATATGTGGTGTTATTTTAAATCATTGTTCGAGAAATTTTGTGCTGTCTAATTTTGTACTTTCTTGAAATTAACGGCCAAGTTTACTTGCAGATAATGGACCGAGAAAAAGATTTTTAGTTGCGCCAACAATTGCTTTTTGTGGCATGACCTTATGTGCCCATCGATTTTTTTAACTGAACGTCTGTGAATAAGTTGAGTAGAAACATTTGCTGTCGTTACAGTGTTGATGACATTCGTTGTCAACAGGAAGTGGGTGGCACAGTACGTTCTGGTACAACACTTCAGGTATTTTTTCGTAACAAAATGGCTACAGATCTCCTTCAAAAGCTGGATGATCTAACAGAGTGTAGCATTTGTTGTTGTGCCTACGAAGATCCGAGACAATTGCCGTGTCTGCATTCTTTCTGTTTAAAATGCCTACAAGATTATGCAAGCGATAAATTATTGGGGAATGACATGTCTTGTCCATTGTGCAGAAAAGAAACAAAACTACCATGCGACGGAATTCAAGGATTTCCAAGAAACTTTTTTATAGAGAAAATTATGGAAATCAAAAGATTGTCTGGCCCAGTGAATGAAGACACAAAGTGTGATGTGTGCTCTAAGGATGAAGAAATTGCTGCATTATCAACGGGTATTCCCATCGCAGAAATGTGCTGCACTGACTGTCACTTTAACTTGTGCGCTCGCTGTACAAAGGAGCATAGGAGGCACTTGATGAACCATTGCATTGTGGAGTTGGGTTGTGACAAATCGACGGAACAATTGGCGAAAGCTTTTGCAACAAACTACTGCAGCTCACATCCACAAGACACAGTGAGGATGTTTTGTCTCGACTGTAACGTTGCGATATGTTTTATCTGCTTTGCCGAAAAACACAAGATGCACAATTGCTCCGACATCAACAAAGAAGCTGAGATCATCCGCCAAAAAATGGAATCCGATATAAAAGAAGTTTCAAGTTGTTTATCAGCATGTCAGCAGAACATGACTAAGATGGATGAAAAGAGAAACAACTTTCTTAAACATATAGACACAATGGAAAAGGATATTTGCACAAGAAGCAACCATCTGAAGGAAATCATTGATAGAGACACAAATGCACTTCTAATTGAACTGGAGTCCATAAAGTCAAGTCAGCTAAAGGACATGTCCATGAAAACTGAAGAACTTGATAGATGTGTGACCATGTTGAATAGTTTTAAAACACATGGAGAAGAAATAGTTGCTCATGGCTCAGCTAGTGACGTCTGTCACTCTTTTAATCAGTTTCATAACCGGTATGGAGAGATTGTAGGAAATTTCAGAGATCCCCCATTTCAAGAATTTACTCCCAAAGGAGTAACATTTAATACAACAGCAGTGAATGAAGTTGAACAAAAGAATATAGTTGGCACACTTGAAGGTAATTTTGTTTATGGTGATTCACTTTCTATATATAAGGATAACTTTTGCCAGTGTCAGATATGCAACTTCTAATAGACTCGCAGGCAACCACGCAAACTCGGATCTTCATCTGACGTTTATGGACAACCCCTCTGACAAGACGCAGCACTCACTTATCTTTTGAAATTGGGAGTTTGATTATGATGCTGGTATAACACAACTCAACTTTGGCATTTTTCTGTTAAACAGTTCCTCCTTTGGAGGACTTTGACATGCCCAGTCAACAGCCTTCAGCGTCGGAAGAACTCTATGAGGATTCCCAACAAGCGAGTGAAGACGTCTATGATGACGCAGCTACCACGTATCCTGATGAGGGTGGTGGTGGTGCAGGGTTCAGTGCACGTGCCCTCTATGACTATGAGGCTGGTTAGTATCAATGCCCTTCGACCTTCTTATGCTTTTTCTGGCGAATGTATAAACCAAGGTATTCCTGTCAATGCGATTTCATTTCCAAGTTTCAGATATTAGAACTGAATTCATTGTTATTGTTTACAGGAGTTCTCTTGTAGTATTAGTGGAAGTAGTCGAAGGCCTTTAGTAGTGGTAACTTGCCTAGAGCTGCAGAAGCTTCTTAGAAGTGTCATATAAAGGTTGCATTCCCCTAAAGAAACTTTCAGAAATGTGCGTCTGAGTTTGAAGGGTTGCTTGGGTGAAGAACACATATGTACGCAGCAATTACAACATAATTAAACTCCCTCGTTTAGTCGTTGTTCGTTTACAACTCTCAGAGGAGAGATGGACGGCTGAGAAAACTTTGTCGCCCACCCAGATGTGCTTACTTACTTCTCTGTGCTTCCCAGTGTCGTATCCACAATGCGAAACCTCACCAGTTTCTCGGCTACGCATTGACTCGACTCTTCTTGCCTGGTTTCATTAACTCTTTCTGTTTTATCCAGCGGAGTATGACGAGATAACCTTTAACGCTGATGACATCATCACGAACATCGAGATGTTCGACGACTCGTGCTGGATTGGTAACGGACCAGATGGCACACGTGGAGTGTTCCCCTCACATTACGTCGAATATATCGAATCTACGGATTGATGACACATTTACGCTGAACTCTGACCCCGAAACGTCGCCGTTTCTTTATGCAGGGCAGTAAAGGCTGTACTTTTGTGCTTCTACTCTTGGATGAGGAATCAAATTTTCAAATTTTGTGTAAATGGCCACATATGTATTTGTGTAGATATGTCTTTGTATGATGTCTGTGTATTTGTATGCATTGCTAGATTTTGTCTTTTAGTAATTTTTTCTCCCGCGTGGCAGACTTCCACTCACACCAAACAGGAAATTTGCGTCCATTTTACCAGCCATACGCTCATACGAATACACGGTTATTCTCCATACGATACATTGGGTCTCCATATGGAATAGATCACTATTAGATCAGCAACTGCCCAGCCAAGATCGTTCACGATCGTTCATGTACTAAGAACACTAATTAACAGCCCGCTGCTTAATCAACTGAAATTTAATGAGTTTCCACAGGTGTAGCCTCAAGATGTGCTCTCGAGTCCTTATAAAGTGAAGTACAATGTTACTACTACATATTTAATTATATGCTATCGAGTAGTCTTTTGTTAAGTATAATGTTACACTTGAATATCTAATGATGAACTATCGAGTCCTTAGTTAGGTATAATGCATAATTGCATGACTAATTATGATCTATCGATTCTTTAGTTAAGTATTATGTTACAATTGCATATCTAATGAAGAACTCTCCAATCTTTAGTTAAGTACAATGTTACCACTGCATATCGAATTATCTCAGATCGACTGCTTTTCATCAAATTGCATTACTTCTCAGGTGGCCCTGGTAGTGGGTCTACGACCCCTTTCTGTTTCCTGTGTAGCCAGGTTATGTTAACTTATTATAAGCATCATATGTTTTATAACCTTGCAATGTTTGGTTACCGAAATAAAACTACAATACAGTACAATTTATTTTAATATATCTTATATATTTTTTCTGTTCAATTTGAATGTTTATGATTCCAGTAAAATCGGTCTTGTAATTATTACGTGGTACCAAATAAGAATTGGGTGACCCTGTGCTTATTTCAAAAGGTGTTTGATAACGTCTTCATCTTTGTAGATTTAGTCAGGCAGTCAGTCAATCAATAATTCGAAAGTCCTTCGACAAATTCGGAGGCCTCATTCCACGCACAGTACCATCATCATCATCCCCGGCGGAGTCCTTCCTATAAGTCACACGGCATCCAGTGATGGGCAATATTTAACTAAAAAGTTGCTAACTTTTAGTTCAACTAAACATAATTAGTTAAGCATGAAGTTTAACTAAACAAAAATAGCTTAGTTAAAACCATAGTTTAACTAAAAAAAATTAGTTGCTAACTAAAAAGTTTAACTAAGAAATCAGCAATAGGCAACTATTTTCTGCAATGAACACTGAACACTTTCAACAACTGAACGCGAAACTTATTGATCTGCATGGTTTTAGCATTAACAGCTTGTGATTTCAAATTCATACACTACTTACAGTAAGCCTGTAACTGTATGCTAGAAGAGTACACATTGCATAGTTTGAAGGTGAAATTGTCATTGACGCACTGCATTATTAACTTCTGTATATTGTGAATATGTCTTGCGTAAAAAGTTGGACAAAGTTGGAAAAAGTTTAACTACTTTTTTTTAGTTTAGTTAACTACTTTCCAAAATTAGTTGCCAACTTTAGTTGAACTATATTTTTTAGTTGGAAAATAGTTTTAGTTTAACTAAAAAGAAATAGTTTAGTGCCCATCACTGACGGCATCCTGGTATAGTATATAGAGAGAGAGAAGAAGCCTGCTTCCGCCACAATATCTAGATTGTAATGTCTTTGCATTTAATGCGTTCTAAAGTTGTCGAATTGTTTTCCAGAGAATGCAACGTATGATGTGCTCAAATGGAAGATGGCTTTTCAGTTTCTTAAACTCAAACAATACTTCCGAGTTTGAATGATAGCAGTCGATCAGGCATCGCACTTTCAAATATCTTGCTAGGAAATGTCTTCCAAGAAAATAACGGAATTTTATAGTACGGCACAAAAGAACTACTGAATGAATACCATATTCAGTGCAGATCCCGCGGGCGAAAAGGTGTTGGAAAGTTGATCCAACTTTGAGTTCTATTTTCCGCAAATCTTCATTTAGAGGCGATAAATAGTAAATAAGTGTTTGAAATCCAAGCAAACACTGGACGTCTCTGTCGAAATAACAGTCAAGTGGCGGCATTACCAAAACATTTGCAAATGTAAATTCTTCCAAGTTCCTCTCTACATCTGAATCACGGAGAATTTGTTCGCACAAATGCAAAACCTCAGGATATCTACGACACTGGTATAGATACGCAGCGCGGTAACAGTCAACTGCATTGCAGCGAATGTCGAAATCTTTACAGATCGCATTGTAAAACGATGTCATATTTTCTAATGAATATTCAATGAGCAATTGAATAATGTTGTCCTCACATGCTACAAAGCTTTCGCTGAACGCTTCTGAGTGATTAACTGGATCGGTTCTTTGATACACGCGTAAAACACTCTTTGCTTTCTTTGATAATAGGGAAGATTTCCGATTTATTATAGTCATCAAAATTTCATCCAGCGGAAATTTTGGCGATTGAAAATAGAACTTAAGTCTGAATGCTGTGGGATTTCTTTCATTCGACGAAACTATTAAATACTGAGCAAACACCTCTGGTGTTAGACGCAGATCAAGAAAATACCGTCTCCTGTTGTAGAGAAAATCACATTGAATCCGTCTGAAAAGCAGATAAAATCCAATTACTCTGACAACATCGTCAATTGAAAACAAACATCCTGCATTCAGCGTTTCTTTCTCCTCCTCCACCTCCTCCTCTTCATCACCAGTTGTTTGGTTGATGAAAACTGTTGAGCAGAGGTCAATGACTGTTTCGTAATCCGATTCCGAAAAATGAAGAGCAGCCATGTAGACAAAAGCCACTCCTTTGATATCGCTCGACATGAAATCACCACAGTGTAACGCATTTCTGAGCAGCTCTTTTGACAGCTGAGATACCAGTTTATATTCTTGAGGGCTGTTTAACCCAGTTAAATTTTCCATGAGATCTTGAGCTTTCAGAAGAAGAACACCACTTCTGTCGAGATTTGTTTTACTGGGTTTCGGAAAGTTATGATACTTAGACCTTACGATTTTTGGTTGCCACGAAACGTCCCTAATAAATTCAGTGAAAAATTCACTATCGTATGTAGTTAGCTTAAATCCCAATGTATTGGCGCCATGCAAAATGAACAGCGATTTTCCAAACTGTTGAAATCTTAATGAGTACTCTACTGTTGATACAGATGAGTCTCGAGCAACGGCTTTCCTTGAAGGATTCGTCACACACAAAATAGTATTCAGGTATCCTCGGAAGCCAAAACCTTTTTCCTTTGTGATTCTTTGAAGAGCGCCCATAACATAACCGTAACCGGTTGAAAACTGCAAGTCAAAGTTTTTGAGTTTCTCAGCATCCATGATTTCGCCGATACGCAGCATCCAATGGTCAAAGTCTAGCACAGTCTCATTTGCATCTTCAAAGGTAAAAACTCTCTCTAAGAATGGCTTTATGTAGTTCACAGCAAACCAACCATTAAGAATATTAAAATGATAGAATACATTCAAGCGTGTTATAGTCTCAGTAACTGCTTTCTGGTTCATGAGTTCATGAAACAGGTTTGCATGGGGTATAAAATAGTTTGCACAATATCTATTCTTTAGCCAGTCTGATAACTTTCGCAATAAGCAACAGCATATTTCAATAACAGATGAGGAATTCCACCATTCGGGTGGCATCTCTTCACAAGACCACAACATTAGTGTTTTAAAATGATATGTACAGAGAACCTCATCTTCCTTTAGACAATCTTTTCTTATTAGTTCTCTTTTGGCAAAGAATCTGAGCATGTGATAGACAATCTGCTGAACTGGAGTCCAGCTCTGAAGTAAGCACAACTCCGCACTAAAAAACGACAGCCTCCACTGGAATACATCATTTCTGCAAGCAGGATGTTTTGCATATACAACATGGCAACCACTATCTATGATCTTGCGGATATTGGCAGTCGTCGGCCATCCGTAGTTTCTTAGCCGAACTGACCAATTTCTTGCTTCTTTTGGCCACTGTGGGCACCATAGGCATAGAACTAAGTCGCTTTTTGAGCCTATGAACTTTACCGCTGGACCTACCATTTCTGTCTTCCCAGGACTCTTGTAATCAAAGTATCTCACAAGGTTCTCTTTAGGAATTGCGTACACATCCAATAAGTCTTTACATTTCTGAAATTCAAACTTTTTACAATGCCAGTTATAGTTCATTTTCCCCAAACTACGAAGCTCAACAAATCCTGGATAATCGGGGTGCGGCATAATCTGGAAACAATTCATCGTGTCAAGTAAACCACGGTAATCATCTGGTAAAACTGGAATGTCTTCTGTGAAGGGCAGGTTGTTAGAGGTAAATTTCATGTAATCATCATCGCCAATGCATGCATTCATTGGTTTGATGTAGAATTCAATAGAACTGCCACATCGAAAACTATGAGGAAGATCTTGCTCTTTGGACAGAATATCGAATTGCATAGAATCAAGAGCATCACCTTGTACTTTAGGATGAATCTGGCACGTACCAACGATGAATGCAGAAACACCTTCCATTCTAAATGAAACATCATTATTACTTCCATCCACATTGACAATGCACTTAACGTAATATGGCGTTACAAAATTACAAATGAAAATAGTTACTAAGCTGCCGTCTCTGTTGCACTTGTGCCGGACCTAGCAGAGACGAATGCATGTCAAACATTTAGATGAACAGCTGACCAGGTGTAGGTGAAGTTTGTAAATATGCACGTGGTCAGGGTACAAGTGGTAGGGTTGCGGGTGGTAGATATGCATGTGGATGGTAGATATATGCATGTGGTAGAGAGATACAGACATCAGAGACGCAGGTGATAGGGATGCAGACAGTAGGGGTTCAAATTGAGCGTGACCGAATTGTTTTGCTCTTCGAGCCAGGCCATTCCAATGTCCAATTACAACTTCAATTGCAAATAAAATTATATTTACCAATACTTGTGGATATTAGGCCTGCGTCGTAGCTGGATTGGATTTGCCTGCATGGAGGCTTGGAGGTTTCCAAAAGTCAATCCCCGCCGACAATGATATAGAAAACAAAGAGGTGATCAACTTTAAGTAGTTTACCTTGAATGTCCATACGTTGTACAGACTACCTTTGATGGCCCCAAAAGTTTTAAAAATAAAAGACTGCAAAGAAAAAATCGACCTAAAGAATTATTTTTAACCACGAGAAGTTGAAGATGCTGTGACGAGCATGGCTATATGAGAAAAGATTAGACTGGACTTGTTACCTGTTTTAGTCTTATCGGCATTTAAGAAAATGCTGCGTGTAAAATTTTCCTTAATTTTCGTTTGATCAATAGGCGTTACCTTTTTGGTACAGTAAAGAATATCAAAGCAAATCAAATCAAATATCTTTATTGCAACCGACAACAGAAATATTAACAAATTAGTTTAGTGTCAAGATTACATTCAAGGATACTCTGAATATTAGCTGCAAAGGGTGGCCCCAAAGGGATACGATCCCGCTATAGGGGAGGGTCATCCCATCAGCAAATTACACATTTACAGTAATATGTGACTGGTTACATAATTTCCTCCCTAAATCCATAGCGTATAATCAGTAATGCTATTAATCTTTCTGGGAGGTTATTTAGTTCTTTTTAAACAACTTTCTTAACTAATATTCTTAACTAAAGGACTCTGTCCCCGAGGTGCGCACACCCCGCCCGGTCAACCAGGTGCCTGAAGGGAGGCCTGTTTTTTGCAGCGGAAAGGTCAACCATTCATCAAGTACGTTTTAAGTCTTATTTTTAATTCATGACGATTCGACGAGGAGCGAATTTCCAAAGGTATAGTATTCCAAATTAGTGGTCCCGATGCTTTAATACTGAACTCCATTGTGTTTGTACGAGCTCTAACAGGGCGATACGTAGTAGCACTCCTCGTATTATGGATGTGAATCTGCGACCCCATGGTGAAGTATCCCATGAATGAAGCTGGAATCAATCCGTATTTATAGCGATAGAGGAAACCACTATTTGCAGGGTTGCTTGCTTAACTCTAACTTATTTACTTAACTCATACATTATTTGTGCTATTTTAAATTCTGTTAATTAGCTTAATGTTTAGTTTAATTGATTTTAAACTGCAGAAAAGTTATTAATATATTGATACTGTGATACCCCTTCAAGCTTCAAGACTGGTACCCGCTGATTCGATTCGAGATTCGATTCGAATTCGAACCTTTACCCAGATTCGATTCGAGATTCGATTCGACTTTAAATTTGCAGGTCCCTATTTAAAAACCATTAATATCTCGAGAAAGAGTCAATACCTGGGACTGGCAGGTTCGCAGTAAGTCATATGAACAGAATCGTCCACTATGAAGTTATGAACAAGATTACATGAGCAGTGACCCAGAGAAAAGCAATAGGCTTCGTTCAGGTTGGCCTGTATCCTATTTATCATGATTCACTAATCCAGCTTGCGTTATCTGTTCACGAGAGCCTTGCGTTGTATTGCTGGCCTGGAGGCATCGATGCTTCCGCCTCTAACCCAAAAGTAAAATAAAGCCGACATGATGGAAACAAATGTCAAATACCTATGAAAAAGAAACGAACTCGTATATCACCCCACTGTGAGATATATATGTATGTAGGCCATGTATGCGTATAAATGTATGTATGTATGTATGTATGTATGTATGTATGTATGTATGCATGTGTGTATGTATGTATGTATGTATGCATGTATGTATCTAGTTTTGTTTGCTTTCCTCAACACATTTCTTTTCTCTCGGTCTTGCGCACTGGGAGTGCCTCTGAACGGTTCACCCTGCTAGAGGCGCTTTATAAATGTTTAAATACAATACAATACAAATTACAATACAATACAATAGTTATGCTATGAGTACGAATCCGGACACGCAATATAGCATTTATAAGTACCTCAAAAATGAGCTGTTAACGAGAGAGTGTATAATGCACACTTCCTAACCTGCTAAAAAAATTCCAAGTGTCGAAGACTCCGACAACTTTTATAAATTTTTGGGCAGGACAAAACCGGATTCAATATCCCAACGTTTGACGATTTCATTTAAGTCATATAATAGGTGAATCGAAGTCGTAAAATCGAGAAATTCTTTTAGTTGATTAAAGATGGCGCAGGAAACCAGCTAAGTTACAATTAAGCGCTACGAGCCCTGCGTCAAGTCAGAGGGTTTGTCCACATACCTAGTGTTCATGAAGAACAAAATCAGATTATCAGAACACCAGAGAGAGTAGGACATATAATTGTAATGTAAATGTAAATCTCTTAAAGTCCTCAGCGACAGACAACGCGAAGTCAAGGAGAGGCCAACTTATTCACTCGGAGATCAGGTTATTCACCAGAGAAATTGAAGTCTCTCTGACAGTATTCCGTCATTCCATGTGAACACGAATAGCTGAGAATTAATTTAATGTGGGAACGGCTAATAGACAGAAGAAAATGATTTTGGGTGAGTTGCTCTACGAGACTGGTAGAGGAACTTAGAAAATACGGAAATGAGGAGGTAATTTTGAACTATTATACATTGCGTCGTCAGATTCATATACTTTTACCCTCTTTTCGTTTTATCCACTGTTTGTCATGCCTTGTTTTTTGTGAAGTCTGAGGTTTTGAATCGCGCTTATTATACAGTAAGCCCTAGGCCTACATATGCAATAATTGAAATCTTACTTTGATTAGCTCAAATCTTTTATCTTGGTTTTGAGATTATTCTAAGGCCATTCGCAACTGCGGATCACGGATTTAAAGTTTGGGCGAAATTGTAAGTTTTGTCGGGCTCCATTCAGTTCTCACATGAATTCCCCGTTCTTCCACCTCGTCTGTCGCTATAGGCCCCATCATCGTCTCAAGTACGTCTCTATCACTCATCAGGCTTTCAACCGAAACTAAAGCCCCACCACTTCAAGAGATATCTTACCTGATCCATTCAATCAGCCGCTGTCCCGTTTGTCACAGGCTGAGACACTCAGCCTGTGACAATTCCCGACAGCAAAATCAAATTTGTATCACACATCGATATAAACTTCTCGACTATGATTGGGGTGTTCTTTGGTCATAACGTTGACCAGTTTATAAAGTCTATGCCCCAATAAGCATCGTCAAATGGAATACAAAAGTAACGCGAGGGACATGTTCAAGGCCCGTACATAGTGACCGTCTGAGTGAAGCCTCGAACCCACACTATCCGTGTTACAGGCAGACACCCTATAGCCACTTGGCTATCGTGACATTGACTGAGGTCCGGTCCGACGATATCAGAGGTTTTGAAATATCTGTCACAATTTTTAGTTTAGGAAAAAACACTTCCATTAATAGAGGACTAGAAAAGTAACGAATTGGACGGAGGCTAAATGATCGGACCGCATGAACCGTTGAGTGGTCATCCATTAATTATGTCACCAAAATGGGGGATGGGAAGGGGTTTGAGAAAGTTTTACAATTCTTGACAGGGGGAGGGTGTGTTCAAGACAAATTGACGTCAACAATAGTTTAATCAGAAGCAACCATAGATGCGGAAAGTGTTTACGAGAGATCTATTTCTTTTTCTTTTTTATGTAATTTAATCAAACACGATATTTTCTTCGTTTTAAATAATCTTGTTTGCTTTTCCCAGATTAATGAGAAAATCTCTTAAATGCGAATATCCTGGGTTCTTTTCATTAATTTAATATTTCGAGTTTCTTTTCGATGGAAAGATTTGTCTGAATTATATGGGGGGTAAATTATTTTTGACATAATTTTATTCGGGGGTCCTTGAATGTTTGACAGTTGTTGACAAGGGGAAGGAGGGGGTCAAAAACTGCCTAAAATTTGTCGACATAATTAATGGACGACTCAGGATCTTAGGCCTACTATAATTATATACATCTGTTTTATATTGCATGGCTTTCTAGTTAGTTATTATTAAGCTTCGTCGCAGAGGAATCCGGGAAATGCATCGGCCAAGGATGTTATAATTAGGGCGTTATTATAGAAAGTAGGGCGGAGATTAAATGAACTGTTGATCACAGATCATGTGACTGATCATTATTATATTGGCCTACTGCTTATATTGCATGATTTCTAGTCAGTCATTAAGCGCCGACCTAGCGGGATCCGGGAAATGCCTCGATGGTCGACGGGTATTATAATTAGGGCGTAATTTTCCAAACTTCCTGTGAGAATTTAGCTGCTAGGGTTTAGTCATGCTTAAACTGCTGGAGATTTCAAAGGGGTTTTAGACTGAAGTCATAATTATATGACATGTACTTTTCGACCAAGACTAGAATTGTTGACTTTCGACGTAGTCTATCATAAACTTACTCAGTAGGGCCCGTGTAGTGGACATACGGCCATCAGTTAAGCAACCTATTGTTTTAAATTTCCACTTGGACATTTAGTAGGCTACAGCAGTATGCAGTCTTTCAAACATCGTACTGGAGGTGAAAGAAACGTTCAATTGTTTTCCTTTCTCTGATTCTTGACGAAGTCTATATCATTGCCTGCGGGGGTTGACTTTTGACCTATCAGCCGAAATCTTAAGCCTCCATGCCGGCAAATGCAATCCAACTACGACGCAGAGCCTAATATAGAAAGAGTAGGCCTATCTGAAAATGAAAGTGTCGTTGACTTATGCCACTAGTTCCATTACTGAGCTTGTGGTATACTGTATGCAGGCTATACAATCATACAGTGCTTTTTAGAAAAAAAGGTTCCGGAATTGAACAATAGATTCCGGAACTGAACAATTATGGAAGAGCTAAAATCCCGAGAAAATCGGGGTTGGGGTTGGGAGGGGTCTCAATAAACACTGAAAACAGTTCACAACACTGAAATTAAATTAAAATGATTAAATTCTTGTCTTTGTTATTAAAATAAAAAAGTTTTTTTAGTAGCTGAAGAAAGGTTCCGGCGCGTTCCGGCTGAAAAAAGCACTACAATAACACATTCACCTAGCTAATCACTCTTCTCAGAGCCATTTCTCACTTCGTCTTCGTCACTTCGAATGGACATTCTGTTGACGGGTCTAGGAGAGATCCCCCCCGGAAATTTCCCCCCCGGAGATTTCCCCCCGGACAATTCCCCCCCCGGAAATTTCCCCCCTTAGAAAATTCCCCCGGACATTTCCCCCCAACGATTACTTACCTAGCATAAACATTTCATTTGCTATTTTATATCAACAACAACAAAATCACCAATATGATAAAACATTATTTCAAAACGATTATTGTTGTTAATCTAAGTTAATCTAAGTTAAAATCTAAGTTAAAATCTAAAGGTAAAAACGTAATTGAAAAAGACTACTAGTGTTCATAGTAAATGTTTTAACTGTTAACCCAACAGGCGACTGTGTTCAGAAATTAATGTTCATAGCAATTGCTCTCAAGAAATCGATGATGTCACGATTCTCAAAGTCTGCCACAATATTTGAGATTCTCCCAGAAGAAGCTAGGTACTTCTTCTTGGGCGGTTGTGGCGTATGTCCACCGAATAGCTGGTCCAAAGCGACGTTATTGAGACTGTGTTCTCGCATGAGGATGCGGAGAAATCTCCATATATTGGGATGATGGCTCGACACAGCCGACTGCATCTACCGATTCCAGCCCTCAACCGCATTATTCGTACGTGGCAAGTCGTTAATCAAAGTTAATATACGTTAATTAATTAGTAATTCGTAGTTCCAGCCACGAGATTACGAGATTGAGTAAATAGCACATCTGTAATTAACATTGACTTTTAGCGTTTACTTTAAACATCAAAGTTAATATACGTTAATTGATTAGTTCCGGGGGGAAATATCCGGGGGGGTTTTATCCTATTCAAACGGGGGGGAAATCTCCGGGGGGGAAATTTCCGGGGGGGATCTCTCCGGATCCCCATGCAGAGAGTCATTACATTGAGGATTGAGTAGTAAACCAGTTGACTAGACTAGAGGCCGGATTCATAATAAATAAGAAACAGATGTTTTCATGTCGGCCCAGTTACAGAAATCCAGACAATTCATGTGTTACATCCCCAAGTGCTAGGTAGTACAATGCTAATACAAAAGACATGTCAAGGGCCGGTCCAAAGGTCCCCAGGGCCCGGATCCGGCCCGCGGGCCGTATGTTGCCCACCCCTGGTTTAGAGCGAAAGAAAGTCTCGCTAAAAAGTTGCGAACATGATGAGGTAGAGACTAGAGAGTTCCAGGTGCGGGGACCGGCAACTGTGAATGTGTACATGGAGGAACACACTTGGAGGACGTGGCCGTGGAAGATAAGGGTGACAGATGATCTGCACGTGCTCCGTATATGAAGATTGCCTGCTTGAAGTCGGTACGCTCACAGACAGGAAACCAGCGTAGAGAATAAAGAGCAGATGTGATATGGTCTCTAAGCATGTTGCTACCTAGTTTACTCTAATGGCGGATCGGTTGCTATAACGACCAAAGACAGAAGCCTATGAGATTTCGTGGGACAGTCCTCGATTTCGAGGGGAATGGCGAAGGTTGAAATTGCCGTTCAATTTGTCTTTTGAGTTGAAAAATATTGAGTTCGTCAGTTAAGCTACGAATGAATTCAGTGAAAACTATGAGCTTGACCTTAAAGCTCATAGTTGAGCTCATAGTAAAGCGACTATAGTGAGCGTCTGATTTAAGGCGAGTGATCGATCGCTCTCCTGGTCGCTCGCCTAGCAAAGGTACCGGCGAGCGATTTACCGCTCGCCTAACCGGAGGCTTCTCACCGTCGGTGCTCGCTGAGTTTGAGCTAGACTCCAAGACGACAGACGAACCTGGAGCCAGACCACTAATTATTTACCTAATTGAGATTCTTTAATTTACTTACCTGCGGCAGCGGTGAATGCGTGCAGTGACCTGCCTTAATTACTGCTGACTGATCACTCCAATTTCGTGCATTATTATTGGCCGTAACAACACGGCCGACACCTCACGCCGCGTGACATCATCCGTAACATCACCAATTTCGGAAATTATTTTAAACAACAATGGCGGCGAAGATAAGCAAGTCGAATAATAATGTACAGTTGAGCACGTATGTATCTCTCATGGAAATTAGGCGACTCGTTCGATGTCGATGTAGTCGTAATAGAAAATCGTCGGACTGTGAACAAAATTTACTGCAAGTCCTGCTGAAAGCACGCCGACAAATTCGAATAGATTGCCGGCTGAAAGGTCAAGCTAAAAATGAGTGTTCAACGTATGCCGAAGGCTCAACCAACGTTGTGAAATCAACCGTCACACGTCATCTTACGTCAATGGTAGATTTATAGTGAATGTTCATTCATTCATTCATTCTGTGAATTTATATGCGGCTCTTCAAGAGACCTACTCAGATAACGGAACTGAAGTGAGATACGCCTACTAGATGAGTACTATATGCAGCGATACGAAAAATTACGAATATGATGCACAAAATAACGCTGTACACAAGAACTCTACACAAGAGCTCCCGAGGTCGACTGCATATCGCTCGCCTACTCGATCCAGCGCGATCGGCTTCCAACCCGTCTACTATTTTCAAATCAGACGCACTGACTATAGGATCTACGAAGTAGCCTATAGGCCTATCGCTCGAGTTGCTATAAACCTCGTCGATAGTCGTTGGAAAGTGAGACGATCGGTACTGTTGTTTGCCATCGTCAAGTTGGAGCTAACAGACATCTGAAATCGCGATACGAGCTGTTGATGTTTACGGTTGCTGAAGGACAAGACAACTTTATCTCATGGTGGTTCTTGGTCATCCGATGCTATACGTACGTGTCATCAAATTCTACACTTCGAAAGAAAATCTACAATTCAACTGCCTAGAAATGGACTCAGTCGAAATTCCACAAGGACTGTTTCGACTGCGATCTGTGAACGAGATGGTCTGGCGTTTCATCAAATGCGTCGGCTTCGAGAAGGATAGAAGTTTTATTCCTATTTAAATTATCTACGCCGCTCTAGGTAAATAAGATTCGAATTGTTTGTGAACTGAGGTGATTGCTTGATTTTAATATAATTGCATTTAAAATCTACAAAACAATTGGTGTTTATTGAGTGATTCCCGTACTGGATGTAATGTAATATGCTCATCTATATTTGTAGCGAAAGCTAAAAGACTATTTAAATATAGGCTACAGGGAGTGCAACCCTGAACAACCCAAGATAAGATCTCTTGAAATTGAAACTTAACCTTACTATCTGTGAGCGTTGACGCGATGTCGAATTTATAAGTTAGCAAGCGTGTGGGGTGGTTTTGCACTGACGCTGGGTAGTGTTTAAGTCAGCAAACTTTGAACATCCTGAGAATGTTTATTTAAGGCGCATAGTTCATGTTTAGGCCTACAGACGCTGTTGAACTAAAATTTTGGTGTGCAATCGGCATACTTCCATTCCTAGACTTGCTTTGCTAATGTGATTCAAAGCTAATCTACTGACAGAGGACAACTTATTCTTGAAGCGTGTTTGTGATCAGTTGACAGCATACGAATAAGACGTCAGGTTAGTTTGAGTTGAAAAAGACAGCTTTCCGGAATATTTGCGCAAACACTTTACTCCAAGTCGGAAGCTGGTTGTAGTATATATGCCCTGATCTTATAAAATAATGACAATGGCTTCTTTTATATAATAAGCTCAATGGGTAATATAATAAAATTGATGATGTGCCTCTGTTTAACTTCCAAATTCAGTTTTGTGGTAATTAGTGAGCGAGCGTCGAAGGTGGCGTCATGGATTGCTTTCGACACCCTATAATTTAGTCCCTGTGACAACTATTTAAAAGTTTGCGCACCCCCCGCCCCGAAAAAATTTCCTCCGGACGCCTATGGTTTTAAACTTGATTGTCGAAACAACACGATCTTAATCATGGAGAATGCCATTGTCGATTGCAATCAAGGGCCCTTGCGTAATTATTCTCGCCCAAAACGACACCCGCCTTGACAGCTGTTCTGCCTCCTCTCTTGATCTGGACCTCTGCCGTTAACTCTTCTGGACTACTTTTTGGAAAAAAAACCTGTGATTTGATTTGGCCTTCTGGAATCTGGACTCGGACGTCTCTTGGATAACCCTCTAGAAACACCCTCTGATTTGACGTAGCGCTCGTGAATAGGCTGGTGCCCTGCGCTTGGCCTTCGAGTGGCGCTTTAGAAGTTTGGAGAATACGATTACGAATAGGACGACAATCCAGAAACTATGTTCAAAAGTTTTGACATGAATATGCTATTTTCGCAAGGATCTATAGGCTATATCAGTTTCCATTCTTCTATATGAGATTGAACGAAGAACCTATGGCTTTGAACGGAAACGAAAGCGAAAGACAATATGGCGTTATTAGTGTTCGAGAAATTTTGTACCATGTCTAATTTTGTACTTTCTGAAACTAACTGCCAAGTTTTATTTCCAGCTAATGAACCGAGAAAAAGATTTACAGTTAAGTCAGCAACTGTTTTTTTGTGGCGTGACCGTATGTGCCCATTGATTTTTTTGGACTGAGCGGCTGTGAATAAGTTAGGGAGAAACATTTGCTGTGATCACAGTGTTAATGACATTCGCTGTCAAGAAAAAGTGGGTCAGCGTCCATAACTCAGTTCTAGTACAACACTTCAGGTAGTTTTTCGCAACAAAATGGCCACAGCTCTGCTGAAAAAGCTAGATGATCTAACAGAATGCAGCATTTGTTATTGCGTCTACGAAGATCCGAGACAATTGACATGTCTGCATTCCTTCTGTTTAAAATGCCTGCAAGATTATGCACGCATTAACGTGAAGTGGTGTGTCATGTCTTGTCCATTGTGCAGAAAAGAAACAAAACTACCATGCGACGGAATTCAAGGATTTCCAAGAAATTTTTTTATAGAGAAAATTATGGAAATCAAAAGATTGTCTGGTCCAGTAAATGAAAACACAAAGTGTGATGTGTGCTCTGAAGACGATGAGACTGCTGCATCATCAACAGGTATTCCCATTGCAGAAATGCGCTGCACTAACTGTCACTGTAACTTGTGCACTCGCTGTACGAAGGAGCATAGGAGACACTTGAAGAACCATTGCATTGTGGAGTTGGGTTGCGACAAAGCGAAGGAGCAGCTGGCGAAAACGTTTGCAACAAGCTACTGCAGTTCACATCCACAAGACACAGTGAGGATGTTTTGTCTTGACTGTAACGTTGTGATATGTTTCATCTGCTTTGCTGAAAAACACCAAATGCACAAATGTTCCGACATCAACAAAGAAGCTGAGATGATGCGCCAAAAAATGGAAACCGATATACAAGAAGTTTCAAGCTGCTTAACAGCATGTCAACAGAGCATGACTAAGATGGATGAAAAGAGAAACAACTTTCTTAAACAGATAGAAACAGTGGAAAAGGATATTTGCACAAGAAGCAACCATCAGAAGGATATCATTGATAGAGACACAAACGCACTTCTGATTGAACTGGAGTCCATAAAATCAAGTCAGCTAATGGACATGTGCATGAAAATTGAAGAACTTGATAGATGTGTGACCATGTTGAATAGTTTTAAAACACATGGAGAAGAAATTGTTGCTCATGGCTCGGATAGTGACGTCTGTCACTCTGTTAATCAGTTTCATAACCGGTATGGAGAGATTGCAGGAAATTTCAGAGATCTCCCATTTCAAGAATTTTCACCCAAAGAAGTAACACTAAAGATAACAGCAGTGAATGAAGTTGAACAAAAGAATGTCGTTGGCAGAATTGAAGGTAATTTCGTGTATGGTGATTCACTTTCTATATTTTAAGAATAACTTTTTGTTATTTTTAGATTTGCAACTTCTAATGCCAGAAGTTAAATAGGCCCTATAGAAGTTAGATTCCTGTGTTAGATATACAACGTCCAATGGTTAACATCAAAACATGCAGTGACAAAGATACACTAACAGGCATCCTATGGAAATCTTATTACATTTTAATTGGTACAAATTTGTGCAGGAACCGTACATTCATGAAAAAATGAACATATTTAGCACCTTTTCTATCTATGTATTTATAATAAACTTGTTTAGCTCCCCTTCAAGAAATCTCCCGACCTGACCCAGGCCCGGTCAAAAAGAAAGGTCTTAAGAAGGCCATAGAAAGTACCTCAGAGGTCGCAAGGGAGGGAGCGAAGGTAGGACGCAATACAGAGAATGCCCTACGCTGCGCCATAGCAGTACGAGCATATAACAAAATCACCCCGAGAGGCCGAGCGCAAGGCACGGCGCCGCGCACAAGCGGAAGTTAAAGTAAAGGGCTCGCAGAGGTAAGCCGGGGTCCACCCTAAGACACTCCACGCCATGGAGGAGACCCTGTAATGAATGCGAAGCTGGACAGGAAACCAATGGAGGACGTCTCGCATAAATTCAGAGACGTGGCAGAACCTGGCGATACCGCCAACCAAGCGTGCAGCAGACCGCAAAACCCTCTCTAGACAAGCAAAGCGAGTCTGAGGAAGTCCAAAAAGAGGGAGGAGCAATAATCCAATCGATTGACAATAAATACGTGTACCAGGGTGGAAGCCGCGGACAATGAAAGCTGGAAACGATACGACACGCAATTGGCAGTAACAAGCACGAGTTAGCTCATGAATATGCTTATAGAAGGAGAGTTCCTAGTCCAGGATGATACACGTATATGTCACGAACAGAAGTAGAATTCAGTGGCAACAAGCGTCAAATCAAGCTTGGCCAGCTGTTGACGAGTGCCAAACCATTATGTCATGAGTCTTCGAAGGATTGAGATGCAGACGATTAGATGACATCCAGACATTAAGGGTGGAAGTAGCATCTGACATAAGCTGAACAGCAGCACCAACCTCAATTGCAGTGCAGTGAGTGTAAGATTGGAGGTCATCGGCATAGCAGTGACTGGAGAGCGCGCAGGATGCAAGAGAGATCCGATATCAGCCGTGAAGAGAACGTAGAGTACCAAGAACAGAGCCTTGGGGAGGCCAAAAGGAGCAGGAAGCCTGAGGGAGCGAGAAGAGCCAAAGATAACAGAGAAACATTCAGACAGGTAGGATGCGAGCCAGGCTAAAGGTAAGGCCGTGATCCCAAACGATAAAGAAAACCGGCACAAAAGAATATCGATTCGACAGAGTCGAAGGCGGCGATCACGTCATAAAGGGCCAGAAGAGTGACCTCAGATCTGTCAATGGCACAGTAGATATCAGAGAGAAGAAGGATCTCAGTAGAGTACCCCTTACGAAAGCCAGATTGGCATGGAGGGAGGAGCTTGTTAGAGTCGAGATAGTTAAACAGTTGACTAGCTACCAACTTTTCAACAATTTCAGATATGAAAGTAACATTAGCTATAGGCCTATAGCTCGATGCCGTATAGACGGGTCAAGACCCAACTGCTTGAGAATAGGCGTGATGATCGATCGTTTCTGTGAGGCGGGAAGAACTCCTTCGCAAAGGGATGTATTGCAGAGAAGAGTTAGGAACGGAAGGAGAATGTCGATCGATTCTTGGATGAGGAACGAGGGTAGAGGATCGAGCTCGGAAGACTTAGGCTGAGAGGCAAGCACCAGACGACGCAGGTCTTGCTCAGTGACGAGATCGAGAGAGGACAGGATGCAGCCCATCAGTGTGAAGTCCGGTGGAGAGGAACCATCGGCGTCTAAGCGGACAGAGAGGATCTTGGAGGCACATTAGTTGGCGTAGTCGGCAGCTGTAAATGGAGGGACATGCGTCGCACCGACAGGTTGGCGCCGGCCAAGAAGTTCCTTGAACATAGACCAGACGCGTTTGTTTTTCCAGAGTTGGAGAAGTGTCTACTCTTTGAAATACTGCATTACTGACAGAGGCATTGAAATTGTCATATGTAAACATGCTTCCAGCCATTCGTTTAATATGCAACGCAAAATTATCTCATACCGGTATTTAATACATTGTCTTTTCAGTAAAACAAAAAGCAGTCGAATGCGCAATGATTGGTTGCAGGCTCTGTGCGCTAAAAAAAAGGCTAATATACTTCATATAAGGCGACTGTGTTGCACAATGGTCTAGGTCCGTGGCCTTGCTGTGCTATAAGAATTCTGAAGTTGTGCTGTTAATACCTCTTTGTTGCTGGGAATTGACATTGGAAAAAGAATAGCCTCGTGTACTTACACTAAATTCAACCTCGGCCTGAGGGGATTTGTCCTCGGCTGCGAGCTCAGTCTTTGTACAGGCATCGAATGGCCCTTTCAGTCTGAACTGTCACGGACAGCACTAACCCTTTTGATTTGGCCTTGGCTCCTCTACTTACCCCTCAGGCTTTCCACTCCAAATGAAAGTCCCATCTCTTCAAGAACTCCCACCCTAATCCAACCACTTCTGCACCTTCCAAGCTTTCTCGTCCTCGACGAAACCCGCCTTAGCAGCTCCTCTGCCTCCTCTGTTTTGACTCTGAGGCAACCACCCAGACTCGAATCTTCGTTTGACGTCTATGGACAACCCCTCAGACAAGACGCAGCGCTCGCTTAGGTTTAAAGTAACGCTTTATTATGATGTTCATATCATATTATCTGGCAACTCACACATGGACATTTTTCTGTTTAACAGCACCTCTTTTGGAGAACTTTGACATGCCCGGTCAACGGCCTTCAGCGTCGGAAGAACTCCGTGAGGACAATAGTCCGACGAGACAGGATTCCATACAAGCCAGCGAAGACATCTATGATGACACAGCAATCACGTACTATTCTGATGACAGTGATGAGGGTGGTGGTGCATGGGTCAATGCACGTGCCTTCAATGATTACAAGGCTGGTTAGTATCAATGCCCTTCGACCTTCTGATGCTTGTTCTGGCGAATGTATTCACCAAGATTTTCCTGCAAATGCGATTTGATTTCCAAGTCGAGGATAGTAGAACTAGATTTATTGTTATTACTGATTATAGGAGATCTCTAATTGTAGTAGTGGTAGAAGTAGTCGAAGGCCTTTAGTACTGGTAAATTGCCTAAAGCTGCAGAAATTTCTAAGAAGTGTCGTAAAATGGTTACGTGTTCCTAAAGAAACTCAGAAATGTCACCTGAGTTTGAAAGGTTGCTTGGGTGAAAGGCACACATGTTTGCAGCAATTACAACATAATTATACACTCCCTCGTTTAATCGTTGCTCGTTTACAAATCTCACCGCCCACCCAGATGTGCTTACTTACTTCTCTGTGCTTCCCAGTGTCGTATCCATAAAGCCAAAACTCACCAGTTTCTCGGCTTCGCATTAACTTGAATCATCTAGCCTAACTTCATTTACTCTTTCTGTTTTATGCAGAGGAAGATGACCAGATATCCTTTGTGGAAGGTGACATCATCACGAACATCGAGGAGACGGACGACTGGTGTTGGTGGGTTGGTGACGCACCAGATGGCACACGTGGAAAGTTCCCGTCAAAAAATTACGTCGAATATGTGGATTGGTGACACATTTACACTGAACTCTGACCCCGAAACGTCGCTGTTTCTTTAATATGCAGGGCAATAAAGGCTGTACGTTTCTGGTTCTGCTAAGCCACCTTTTGGATGAGTTATTGAATTTTCGAAAATTTGTGTTGATGGCCACATATGTAATTTTGTGGGTATGTCTTTGTAAGAATAGATGTCTGTGTATTTGTATGCATTGCTAGTTTTGTCTTTCAGTATTTTTTTCTCCCGCGTGGCAGACTTCCACTCACACCAAACAAGAAATTAGCGTTCATTTACCAGCCATACGCTCATACGAATACCCGGTTATTCTCCATACGATACATATAGAATAAAATACCTCCATTAATTCAACAACTATACGCAGCCAAGATCGTTCATGTTGGAGGAACACTAATTAACAGCTCGCAGCCTAATCAACTGAAATTCAACGAGCGTACGCAGGTATAGCCTCAAGATGTGCTTTCGAATCCTTGTAAAGTTAAGTATGGTGTTACTATTACATACCTAATGATATGCTATGGAGTCTTTAGTTAAGTATAATGTTACAATTGCATATCTAGTGATAAACTATCGAATCTTTAGTTACCCCATGTAGGCTAAGTACAATGTTACAATTGCATAACTAATTATGATCTATCGAGTCTTTAGTTAAGCATAATGTTACAATTGCATATCTAATGAGAAACTATCGAGTCTTTAGTTAAGTATAATGTTACAATTGCATATCTAATGAAGAACTCTCCAATCTTTAGTTAAGTATAATGTTACAATTGCATATCTAATGAAGAACTCTCCAATCTTTAGTTGAGTATAATGTTACCACTGCATATCGAATGATGTCAGATCGACTGCTTTTCATCAAATTGCATTTCAGCCCAGGTGGCCCTGGTAGTGGGTCTACGACCCCTTTTGGGTCTCCTGTGTAGCCAGGTTATGTTAACTTATTATAAGCATTATATGTTTTTTAACCTTGCAATGTTTGGTTACCGAAATAAAACTACAATACAATACAATGCAATTCAATTTATTTTAATATATCTTATATACATATATATTTTCTGTTCAATTTGAATATTTATGATTCCAGCAAAATCAGTCTTGTAATTATTGCCAATTAAGAATTAGGTAACCCTGTGCTTATTGCAAAATCTTATGTGCAGCTGTAACGAACACTTTCCGCTAAAAACTGCCCTCTATTCGCTACATACATGTAGCTTACTCTTGAAATCTTCGTCTGCCTCTACCGTGGCACGTAGCTGACTTGCGGTATTGTAGATTCACTGTTTGCGAAAAAATTGAATCTAACACTTTTAGGAATTGTCATTTAGTGAAAGATTTGACATGTGCGATCAGTTGTCGGTTGGTGAAGGTCCAATTCTGATTTGATTCAGTTAGATTATAGTTGTTGATTCAAATTGCAACGTTATACATGTATATTTCATGGTTGTATCTGCTTATCTGGTAAGAAATCCATGGCGTGAATTTTATGTGAATTCAGGCCCTTGACTGCGGTTGTAATGAGGGATCCTAGAGTGACAGGGTGGACTATAGTTGGTACTGACGTCAGCACCTGCAGCTGCCGCAGCAGCATCTGTTGATGACGCCCACTCACTGAGCATCGATTACGATATGCTGTCCGGCATCGGTGTGGCTGATGAAAGAGCTGGACTGGAAAGAAAAGTACTCAGGCGTGAAGAAGAAAGAAATCCATCTACCACGGACCCTGATCACTGGGGGACGCGGTGGTGTAGTGGTATGTTCGGTGCCTTGTAACCGGAGTGTCGCAGATTCGATTCTACCTCTAGCCGCTGCGTAGCGACCCAGCGCCATCGATGTTCTGTCGAATGGTCGTGTGCGTTTCTGAACTTTGTAAGGAGGGCAATATCAAAATACAGTTGTATTGTAATACAGTTGTATTGTAATACAGTTGTATTGTAATACAGTTGTATTGTACCATCATCATCGTTGTGGGGCGTGGTGGCTCAGTGGTAAGTTCGGCGCCTTGTGACCGGAGGGTTGCAGGTTCGAATCCCACTCTAGCCGCTGTGTACGGACCTTGGGCAAGTTCTTCACTCGCAATTGCTCGTGGCGCTTCGGCGTGAAAATTCCGGCACACTATCAAATGCTGTAGTCGGGAGCGCCTCTGAGTAGTAGTTGACTTCGAGAGGCGCCATAGAAAAATCCGGAATAAATAAATAAATAAATCATCAACGGCAGGAGGAAGAAGAATGGCAGGCAACAAAAATTCATCTGACAATCTTTGACAACCTGTTTTCTCCTCTAAGCATCGGACAATTTTAAATTCAGCCATCGATTAGACAAGTTCCCTTTAACCGACGAAAACTGATGGCGAACAGACAATTCGAAAAGCGAGATCATTAAAGTAGTCGCAATCGTAAACTTCAAACTTATAAAGTTCCACTTGATAGCTAAGCGCAAAGCACCATGCAGCGTATTCGCGAGCGCTGTAACTTTAGTCTATAAAGTGAGCGCCCATTTCCACAAAGTAATACACCGGTAAAATGATATTTGTTATTATTATTTAAAAATTAGTGTTTTAAAATTAAAACTGTTGTTGTTTCTCGTTATTATTTTCATTATGAAACGGGCAAATCATCAATGATGATGACGACGACGATGATACTGATGATGATGACGATGGTGATGACGACGATGATAAGCAGAATCATAATCGTAACCATAATATCAATTTTATGGCCTAGGCCTACTAAAGTTGTTAAATAACCTAGTGGTTAGGGTCTGGACTGTCAAAACAGAGGTAGGGCTGCAGATCTCCACCAAGTCAGAAAGATTTTTAAAAATTGTGTGGGCACAGTAGCTGACTTATGGTAACGCTCGGCTTGTACTGGCGTAAACTTGTCAAAAATATTGTAGGGGTTGGTTATTCATTCTACACTTGTTGCATCGGGTGTACAGCCCCAGGGGCGTCTATCCCCCTAAGTCAATGGAACAACGTCCCTTTCCTCCCCTTCTTCCCCCTCCCCGTTCCTTCCCCCTAAAATGGTGGCACACACACTGTCAGATCCCCCCTATTTCTTGGATGGAGCATTTGCTCCAAGGTTTCTATGGTGTAGACGCCTCTGTACAGCCCATTTCAATTATTGTGGAGCACGTGCCCAAGCTGCCACCCCCCCCCACCCCCAGAGTCTACGCCTTTGCCGGCTTGTATGAGTAATACGAAGAGTACGGCTTCGAGCCGCCTCTGAGACGGTCACCGTGTAGCGACATTCACTCGCTGCTCATCAACATCGATAAGGTCTATTGCTTAGCCGTTGGATGATGCTCTTTATGAATGCAGAAAAATAATAACAATACTAATATCAATGAAGCTTAGTAATTCTGTTTTCAGTCTTGAAGGATCAAATTGTAGGCCTACCTCGGTGAAATAAATTTCACGGCCGGAGGAGCTAGGACCTATGATGGTAGAAAATGACCGAGACCCGATCAGATGAAGGCAAAATCGTTCCGCCCTAATGAAAATCAGTCCAAAAAGTGGGGTGGGGCGTACGGGCCGTACTTCATGAAGTTAGGTTAATGGTTTTCACCCCCTACAATAGGCCCTATATTTATTTTCCAAAGTTTCAACTTTAACTGAAAAAATTAATAGGCCTAATTATATTTAGGCCTATTTATTTATTGTTGTCCCGCTCGCAGTTTTAAATCGAATTTAATGCCTATTTTTTTAAAATTTTGTCGCTCTCTGAAATGTGCCGACCCAGTCCATGACCTAGTTCAGCGGTTTTCAAACTTTATTTTTACTGTAGGCCTACCACCAGTTAAAAAATCGAATGTTGGCGCACCACCAGCGAAGGTCAGATCGAAAACAACTAATGCGAGCGCGAAGTCGGTATCCGGACATTTCCCCCCGGGACATTTCCCCCCCGGACAATTCCCCCCCGGCATTTCCCCCCCGGACATTTCCCCCCGTAGGACAATTCCCCCCCGGACTTTTCCCCCCGTTGAGACAGTATAGTTGATCTTGGACAATATCTATCTAACTACAGTATTTATCTATCTATCTATCTATCTATCTATCTATCTATCTATCTATCTATCTATCTATCTATCTATCTATCTATCTATCTATCTATCTATCTATCTATCTATCAATCAATCTATCTATCAATCAATCAATCAATCAATCTATCTATCTATCTATCTATCTATCTATCTATCTATCTATCTATCTATCTATCTATCTATCTATCTATCTATCTATCTATCTATCTATCTATCTATCTATCTATCTATCTGTTTATCTATCGATCTATCTGTCTAAATGGATGGATGGAAGGATAGATAGATGGATGGATGGATGGATGGATGGATGGATGGATGGATGGATGGATGGATGGATGGATGGATGGATGGATGGATGGATGGATGGATGGATGGATGGATGGATGGATGGATGGATGGATGGATGGATGGATGGATGGATGGATGGATGGATGGATAGATAGATAGATAGATAGATAGACCAAGACCAAGACTTTTGGTCTCAAGACCAAGACCAAGACCAAGACTTTTAAAAACGAACTCGAGTGCACTCGAGACCAAGACCTTGGTCTCGAGGACAACAAGTCTGCTTTTCCTTCATGTCGCGCTCGATTTAAGCAGGGGCGTCACCATAGTTCGCGAGAATTCGTGACTTTCGGTTTTAAAATTCGTAAAAATTCGCGAATTTTTTGTATATTTAAAAATTCGTAAAAATTCGTAAAAATTCATAAAAATTCGTTGGGCCATTGTTGGGCCTTTTTACATTGACAGTGGCATTTTAAAAAATAGCGTAAGCAACAACAACAAATGTGATGATGTCATGATTTGTTGTGTTAAGCTTCTGCTTAGATTGTAATATAAAATTCAATATAAAATTTTTATTACATAACGAGTTAATTTAGTTAATTTAGTTAAATTCTAATTTTTTAAAGATGAACGAACATGGACCGGAGTGGAAGTACGTAGTAATTTTGGAGGAGAAGGAAAGGGTAATCTAAAAATACAGTGTTGTTTTGTGAAAAGGAATTTGTTGGTTGTTCTGCCCGAATTCGGGAGCATTTGCATGGCAAAAATACAGAAACCAGAGTCGAGTGGGAGCAGTGCACTGTTCCTGACTCAGAATCAGAGGACGATGAAGTAGAAGACACTGCTCCGTAGACGTTTCCAACCCATTTTAACCATGTTTGGTTGCAAGCTGTGTTAGTGACTGACTGGTCACACTGGAGCTGGGGCACTAGTGGTTTTTCGTTCACTCACTGACACTCACAGTCACACGCCCCAACTATGATAGAAATCGAAGTTCAAGACTCCAAAGTAGAACAGTAACTGAATATATCAGTAATATTGTGTTGCAGTTGTCAGCTATCTTTCACGGCTGATTGATTGAATGTAGGCTATATAGGCCTATGACATTTCCTTGCTTAAAAGTTGAAAAGTAAAGAAATAATAAAATTCGTTGAAATGACAAAGAATTCTATTATTTTAAAAATTCACGAATTTTAACGAATTTTAAAACTGCAGTTTAAAAATTCGTTAAAATTCGTGAATTTTTAAAATTCTTAAAATTCGTAAAATGCGAATTCTCGAACTATGGGCGTAACTTTAGTCTAAAAAGGGGTACCAATTTCTTTTCCACTTTCATTTTCACATGGAGACCATCTCTGGGAAGGCACAATAATAAAATATCGATTGGCATATTGTTTAAAAAGTGGGGTACGGTACCCCAGTCCAAAAAGTGGGGTACACTCACTGACACTCACAGTCACACGCCCCAACTATGATAGAGGGGTACCCTCGCACCCTCCCCCATAGATTACGCCTATGGATAACAAACAAATAAACAAAATCCGTTTATTTGAACAGCCCAGTAAGTACAAATTTAGTTGACAAGGCTAAGTAAGGTGGGTGTCTAAATGGGATGCCCCTAAGGGAGGAGTCCCGCTAGTTGGGGCTTATATTGGAACACTCTGTTGTAGCAGATTGTAGGCCCCCTATAAAAGTTTGCTATTTGCCTTGTCAAGCCTCGGTCACAATGAATTAAAGTGTAGAAAAATTCGAAAGTTTAAGTTTAAGAGATTGTCGAAACCACAGTAAGGCCTATTCAGTCTAACTTGTGGCGAATGTCATTTTCGAATGTCATCGAGGACCAAATAGGCAAACTATTCAGAAACTAAGCTCATAAGGGGGTCCATAGAGTAGTGGTAACATCACTGGCGTCAAGTGCAAGAGGTAGCGGGATCACTTCCCGAAGCCTCCCCAAATTTAGGTCCACTCAGCCTTTCATTCGCGAGATGGCGCGTTGTTAAAATGAGATGTAGAACGTGATGGGCGCCTTGCATGGCTGCCGTGTAGGCTTACAGTTAAATTCGACTCCTGTAATAACTTTTGATCATCAGTTCATACTGATTTGTAATCATACTGCGTTGTTGTCAGTTTGAAGGTATTAATCGAAGATTATTATTACCGTATTATAAGTTTTGACACGAATAGGCCTACTCTACGTTGGCTGGCAAGGACCTAAGTCTATAGATATTTTAAGATTTCTTTGCTTGTAGGTTTGAACCATAGATATTTCTATGGTTTGAACTATGGACCAAAACTACAAAGGAATCGAAAGTCTGTCTTTCCTATAGATAGAACCAACGACCTGGATAGAACAAACCTGTTGTCTTTCTCAATACAATGAATGTGTATAATATACCTAAGTAGTCTATCTACGTCGGTTAACTAGTTGAAGCGCAGCCCTCTCGCGGACAGGAAAGTTTCGCGTCCTCTTTATATAACAAATGCATTGTAGCTTATTACATTTATGAAGAAAAATCAATGGATAACTATGTTTGTTGAGTAAAAAATGTTTGCGAAGAGTAAAACATATTTAATATCCGGTGAAAACATTGTTGAGGGACGACATCTATGGCCAAGAAAGCGGCCACACAATTATTTGCAAGAGTTTCCATTCTTCAATTTAGGAATGAACGGAAACGAAAGCGAAATATATGTGTTCGAAAAAGTTGTACTGTCTAATTTTGTACTTTCTGAAATTATCTGGCAAGTTTTATTTCCAGCTAATAAACGAGAAAAAGACTTGCAGTTAAGTCTACAATTGTTTTTTTGTGTGGCCTGACCTTGTCTGCCCATCAATTTTTTGACTGAGCGGCTGTGAATAAGTTGGATAGAAACATTTGCTGTGATCGGTGTTGGTGACATTCGCTGTCAACAAGAAGTGGGTCATCGTCCAAACTCAGTCCTAGTACAACATTTCAGGTAGTTTTTCGCAACAAAATGGCTACAGCGCTCCTGCAAAAGCTGGATGATCTAACAGAGTGTAGCATTTGTTGTTGTGCCTACAAAGATCCGAGACAATTGCCGTGTCTGCATTCCTTCTGTTTAAAATGCCTGCAAGATTATGCACGCATTAACGTGAAGTGGTGTGTCATGTCTTGTCCATTGTGCAGAAAAGAAACAAAACTACCAAGCGACGGAATTCAGGGGTTTCCAAGAAACTTTTTTATAGAGAAAATTATGGAAATCAAAAGATTGTCTGACCCAGTAAATGAAGACACAAAGTGTGATGTGTGCACAGAGGATGAGGAGATTGCTGCATCATCAGCTGGTATTCCCATTGCAGCAATGTACTGCACTAACTGTCACTGTAACTTGTGTGCTCGCTGTACCAAGGAGCATAGGAGGCACTTGAAGAACCATTGCATTGTGGAGTTGGGTTGCGACAAAGTGACAGAACAACTGGCGAAAACGTTTGGAACAAGCTACTGCAGTTCACATCCACAAGACACAGTGAGGATGTTTTGTCTCGACTGTAACGTTGTGATATGTTTCGTCTGCTTTGCTGAAAAACACCAGATGCACAAATGCTCCGACATCAACAAAGAAGCTGAGATCATGCGCAAACAAATCGAGTCCGATATAAAAGGAGTTTCAAGTTGTTTATCAGCATGTCAACAGAGCGTGACTATGATGAATAAAAAGAGGAACAACTTTCTTAAACAGATAAAAACAGTGGAAAAGGATATTTGCAGAAGGAGTAAACATCTGAAGGAAATCATTGATAGAGACACAAAATCACTCCTTACTGAACTGGAGTCCATTAAATCAAGTCAGCTAAAGGAAATGTGCGTGAAAACCGAAGAACTTGATAGATATCTGACCATTTTGAATAGTTTTAAAACATATGGAGAAGAAATTGTTGCTCTTGGCTCAGCCAGTGATGTCTGCCACTCTTTTAATCAGTTTATTGACCGGTATGGAGAGATTGAAGAAAACTTCAGGGTTCCTCCATTTCAGGAATTTTCACCCAAAAGAGTAATGCTAAAAACAACAGCAGTGAATGAAGTTGAACAAAAGAATGTAGTTGGCACAATTAGAGGTAATTTCTTATATCGTTATTCACTGTCTATATTTTAAGAATAACCTTTTGCCAGTGTTAGATACAAGTTCTAAAGGTTTAAGTCAAAACGTGCAGTTATAAAGATACACTATGGCAACCTTTCAATTGGTGCATTCATCAAAAAAATGAATTATCCAGCACCTCTTCAAAGTGTCTACTCTTTCAAATGACGCACAACTGACAAGGTCATTGAAATCGCCACATTTAAAATTGCTCCAAACCATTCGTTTACTATGCAACACAAAATTATATCATAGATGAATTTAGTAGCTTATTGTTTTATAGCAGTTATTGACTTGGCTGTAGTAATCAAATTAGAGTTGAGTACATGCTACTGGTTAGTCAAAAAAATTTTCGCGCTCGCTTGCGAATAAATGTTGATCCAGTTCAAAAGTGTCCCTCACCTGTCAAACAAAATTGCTGCTCATGGGCATGTTCCAAGGAATCTATATTTAGTGTATAATAGGTCCTTGGGTGCATTTCTGCTACAAACGGTAGGGTCTTAAATCGTTTAGAGCTCTATGTAAATTTTGATGTTGTTTTGCAAACTTGCTAGATCAAGCAAACAGAAATAATTAAATTTCAAAGTGAAATTTTGTTTAAGTTGTAGTCTACAATCTACAGTATTAAAAAAAATATGTCAAAGCACGTTTTGGAGAGGAGTACACGCTCCCCAGAGGTGAGTATACTAACATAAATATTTTGTGAGGTGAGTATACAGTCTCTAGAGGTGAGCACACGTGGTATACCCGTGTATACTCTCGTCTGCAGCCCTGGTTATTCATAGATACAATGCACATATATACACAGTGACCGCGCATACATGCTTGCTAGAGCGGTCCAGGATTTCAGCAAAGAAGCTGGGTCTATAGGGTGTCTTCAGGTATATCCCAAATGGGGTCCAGAGGCAAAGCCTCTAATCAGGGCAAACACCTGGAAGCTGAGCATATTTTTTTTAATATGGTAAATTGGCTTATTTTCCCTGCATTAGTTTTAGGTTATCATGTATTAAGGTCCAGATTGCACAGCTTATACATGATGCACTGCACAATCTAACAAAAGCTGAATATTTACTCTGAAATTACACTATTAGGCTTATGTTATGCATTGAAACCTAAGTGGGAGTAAGTGGGACAGGAGCCAAATGCAAACATAGATAATGACGCTGTTTACTAAGGGCCAACATTATATGGGCGAAGGAATTCAAAGTACAAATCCACACTTGCTATCAGTTTTACAAGCATATTCTATGCTATCTCAGTCTTTTTAAATCTCCAGCCGATGAGGGACCATATATAACCTCTGGACTCTTTGCTTTCATGCAGTGCTTTTTTTCTGGGAAAAAAGGTTCCGGAACGGAACAATAGGTTCCGGAACGCAATAATTATGGGCGGGCTAAAATCTTGAGAAAAACGGGATTGAGGGTTGGGAGGGGTCTCAATAAACACTGAAAACAGTTCAAAACATTGAAATTAAATTAAAATAACTAAATTATTGTTTTTATTATTAAAATAAATAAATTATTTTTTAGTATCTGGGAAAAGATGCCGGAACGCCGTTCCGGCTGAAAAAAGCACTGCTTTCATGTATATATATATATATATATAAGAACAAAATTTGGGGTACACATAGACGCCAACTTTTGCTTTTGTCTCTGGGTGTCTGGGTCCAGTGCATATTTTAAGATAATTCTCTCCTAAAATGTTGACTACCTTTTTTTAGGAATTCATCCCCCAAAAAAGTTACGACCTTTTTTGTGAATTCACCCCCCCCAAAAAGTTACGACCTTTTTTAAGGAATACCCCAAAAATTTTAAAATTTCTGTTGTAGTTGTACTTCTCAAGTTGTGAGATTAGTTAGTTGTATTAAAATTTTTATTTAGGGTCCGAATTCTTCTGGGTGCCAGGCACCCACTGAACTTTCTCTCTGGGTGCATTGGCACCCAAGGCCCCCAAGAAGTCGGCGCCTATGGGGGTACAGTTAGCATTTTCATTAGGATCATCACCTCCCATGGAATTTCTGAAAACATCGCACAGTGCTAAAATAGGTTTTGTTCTTTTCCAGATTTATCATGCAAAAATGAAGATGACTGTGATGGTCTCCACATTTTATTTTCAATGAATTTCCGTGATGAACTTGGAAGACTTAAAGAAATGTGTACGCATTCAAAAGAAATTCAACAGTGGCAAGACTTTCCCTTTGAATTTAAGCGAATACCTGAAGTTGATGAAAACCTCTTCATTCTCAGCATTTACGCCTTGATAGATAACTTTATAATGGCAGAATACAAGGTGCCTGACGGGATTGGTGTTAATGATTTAGCTGCGGTCCTTACAGGTCCAGTTACGATGGAAAAAACACAGATGATAGTGTTTGAAAGAGGAAAGAGGGTCGTTAAACTCATTGGATCACAAGCTCAGGTGGCAGGGACAAAACGATCAATTGAATTAATGACGGGAAAGACCTTGCTTTGCGATTTATTGCCAGAAATCAGCTGCAGAAAGGCAAGTAATACAGATGACAGCAGAATAGCAGAGACTAAGGATGACGACTACAATGAAGAAGAATTTCTTGATGACGATGATACTTGGGAATGTTCTACTCACTTCGGTTATTGGAAGACAAATAAAGGCGTAGATGTATATATGCCAAGCGACAGAAAACATAAATCTGAAATAAAACTTGAAAACAAATCTAAAAAGAAAGGTAAAAAGAAATGGCAAGAGGAACGTCAAAAGAAATACAGTGATAATGTATGGAACGCCTCTGAGTAGAAACTTTGAAGGGACACAATATAAATTCTACTTGATTGATTCGTTGATTGATATGCATCTTAAAGAACATGAAGATTTGATCTTAAAATGAGTAAGAAAATCAGTTTTCAGCGAAGTTATTGACGTATGGATGAATACTTTGACTTGAAGCTAATAGACGGGAAAGACTACTCCTAAGATTCTGAATATATTTGCACAACTTTGTGGTACTTTTTAGTCTGGATATAGGATTTAAGTTGGTGTGTAGTATATGTGGTTACACTGTCAAGCCCTTATGTTTACAATAATAATGTGCACATGTTATATTGTAAAAATTTCACATGGAGTAATTTGAATGTTCACGTGTAACTTTATAGGTTTAACAATAAGCACCTATGACGAGTTTATCTCATATGATTATGTTATATGAATATGCAATTATGATTACGAATTTTGCACATGAAGTGATCCCATTCAGTACTCTCATGATGTTTAAGAGGCGACATGATCACTAATTAGCCTGTTAGTTACTCAAGATCTTGTAAGTAATATATTGTTTAAAATATATCAACAATTTAGATTTATTTAAATTAGTAAACAAAAACAAAATAACATTTATTTATGTCTTCACTGTCTCAGTGTGAAAGTACAAATCAGGAAATTCTGTCATCAAGTGAAGTTCTGTATCCAAATCAATCAACAAAACAAATAAAATTAATAAGGCCCTACATTGTATTTCAGTGGATTTAAATGTCATTCATTAAGAGTTGTGAAGACCTGCAAGCACTTTGCAATTCTAAACTACAATTTAATTGGAATGTAATGTAATGTGATCACAGATCACATGGTCTTGAAACTCCAAGCCACCACCACTCCACCAGACAGTCTCGTGTTGTTTCTGTTTAACGACACTGTGATAACAAAGATGTTAGGGGTCGTCCATAAAGGACGTCCGCAAAATATGACCCACTTTGGACCCCTCCCTCCCCCTTGTCCGCATGTGACCTTACCCTCCCTCCCTCCCCCTTTGCGGACGTCCGCACTCCTAAGCCAATTTTTAATATCATCATTATTTTTACAATTATTCCAGTTCCTTTGCACGTTTAAGTGACAGTTCGGGTTTCATATTGCAGGATGTGCAGTAATAAAAGCCTCTTTAAAGTCGCAGTCAAGGTTACACCATGCATGAGGTTTTCAGCAATCACTTAACTGATCTTTTCGTCTTTCGGGGAAAGTTGAAATAAGGTTGTGTTAAAAAAAGCTATCAAATTTAAAAGTTTAGATGCGGACGTCCGCACTGGTCATAGCCCTCCCTCCCCTTGTCCGCATTTGTCCGCATTTCGATGACCCCTCCCTCCCTCATTGCGGACGTCCTTTTTGGATGACCCCTTAGCGTCACCCTCCGCCTTCATCCGGGCTTGGAACTGGCACTGTCTTGCACTAGTGGCGCAGTTAGTGCCAGACAGTGCTGCTCGTGATTGATTTTCAGATCCGACGGATGTCGTTTGAAAGGATTAGCCAGACACCTCGGCTACCATACCGTGGAATATGACAGTCGCTTCTCTAAAGAAGAAAAAGTGTAGCGTCTCAACCAAGAACCAGACTATACGTTCTACTTTAGAATATATTAGTTGGTCATTTGAGCAGAGTTTAAAGTTTACCAGCATAACCTTTGATAGTTTAGATTTTAGAAGGGTTTAATTAACAGTCTTGGTCTCGAGTGCACGGAGTTCGTTTTCAAAAGCCTTGGTCTTGAGACCAAAAGTCGGTCTTGACACCAAAAGTCTTGGTCTTGGTCTTAAGGATCAAACTCTTGGTCTTGGTCTTGAGGTTCAAAGTCTTGGTCTTGGAAGACTAAGACCAAAACTTTTGTCAATATGAACAGTCATTTAACAAAACGCAAGGATTTAAAAAATGTATCCAATAATTACTAATACAATTGCTTTAGTATTTAAAGCCCAATTTGTGTACGTCACTCCACAGCATGGCTCCTGAGTACCTCGGAATATACTACAGTGATGTGGGTTCGTCTAGACTAGATCTGGACCTTCTTTGCGATCAGAGGTGAAGGGTGATCTAAAAGTCAAAAAATCTAAAACCTGTTTCGGAGATCGTGCGTTCTCCGTGGCAGGACCTAGATGTTGGAAAAATATTCCACCATCAATACGTTCTGCAACTTCATTTGAGTCATTTAAGACCAGACTCGAGACATACTACTTCAAGCTGGCTATTACTGAGTCGTGTTGAACTTGTCAAAGCGCCCTTGTAACGGTGTGTGTCGTGTTACGGCGCTGTAGAAATCGTCGTATTCATCATCATCATCATCATCATCATCATCATCATCGTCATCATCATCATCATCATCAGTTGCTAGATATATGGTGATAGTCCCATTTAGACTTCATATATGTGACCTTATATAAGCCCATATGTCACCTAACTTGGGCCCATGTGTGACCTAATATGGGCCCATATGTAGGACATCTTCATGACTATGGGAATATTATTTTCGCCATAAGCCTATATTCAACAAATGACGTTGTTGCTTGGGTTAGCAAAGTTTATTTACAGCTTAACCATTTTGGTGGTCTATATGTCTTTTCCTGTCCTGACATTATTCTAGGGTTACTATTTTAGTCATTGTCCTTTAAAGTGTGGGCGCTTGTGTCGCTCTCATCAAGATTACTTGCTTACTTAAATTTCAATTACCGTGCAAGTTCTGTATCGAACAGCAGTCATCTTATTCTTTTTTAGTTGATGATGCTTTAACTATTTTATTCCGGATATTTCTATAGCGCCTCTCGAAGTCAACTACTACTCAGAGGCGCTCCCGACTACAGCATTTGATACTGTGCCGGAATTTTCACGCCGAAGCGCCACGAGCAATTGCGATATAGACGTTGTAATGCTATGACTTGTCGCTATGCACGTAATAGTATTGATCAGGTGCGGCGATCCCGGGGAGGTCGAGGGGGACAAGATCCCACCTTTAAGAGTGGGGTGGACACGCTATACAGTTGTCCGCCAATTATGAAGATACACCAAAAAAAGCCAACATAGTTTATCCCGCGCGAAAAAATTGCACCTCTTTTTTGACCAGATCAGTTCAAAAGTGTCCCGTGCCCACCCCCACTTGTCAAACAAGATCGCCGCCACTGGTATTGATAATTATAATTGAATCCTTGGTCTGCGATCCTCTCCTGCTGCTGATACACCAGCTCTCATCCTCCGTGTATTGGGCAGAAGAGGAAGTCATTGCGTCTAGGACGATCGCTCGATCTTGCAGACTATCTTTCCTTCCCAGAGCGGAAGGACCGCGTGGTCATCGCTCACCTCTTCTCGTACGACGCCTCCCTCGAATTCATTGCTGGCTTTCTTAAAGAAATACCTGCGAACAAAAACCAAACACGAATCGAAGTTTGAACCCGGCTCGTTTGTTATTATTAGCTTAGAACTGCGCTTGCAAACGTCGTATTAACAAAAACCAACGAGTGTACAGGCCTACTCTTTTACGCGCGTGTGTGTGTGTGTGTGTGTGTGTGTGTGTGTAGGTGTGTGTGTGTGTGTGTATGTATCATGCATTTATGTATGTATGTATATATGCATGCATATATGTATGCTATAGGGTCTTTGTATGTATGTATGTACTTATACATGTAAGCTTATTATGCATAGTTGTATACGTATATGTATGTATGTATGTATGTATGTGTGTGTGTATGTATGTATGTATGTATGTATGTATGTATGTATGTATGTATGTATGTATGTGTATATGTTTGTATGCATGTGTGCGGGTAGGTATGTATACTGTGTGACACTGTAATCGATTGGTATAGGAGAGCTCGCCTTTCAGAGCGGAATGTGCGGATTCGAACCTCCCTTGAGAGGGCTCATGAGTAGACATCTTCTGCACACTCTTACCTCACATTTTCTCCATCGGTTGATTAGGAAGCATAAGAGAGTAGTGCTAGAAAAATATGTATGTATACTAGTATGTATAGGCCTACCTGAAATGTCCGTCTTTTCCCGTGCCTGTCTTAGTGGTGAGAAGTTGCTTGAACTGCGCTAAGGTCGGCTGCGATGTTCCGCATATCGTTGTACGATAAGGAATCGGTTCATCACAGTAGTAGTAGCCAACGATGATTGTCGGAGCACTGAAGGACAAGGAGGAGGAAGAAGAGAAGGAGGAGGAGGAGGAGGAGGCTGACGGTTGGCTCCTGGAATTGACGTTGAGAGTTGTCGCTGATGGCAACGCCTTCCGATGCGGTTCAGTGGTTTTTGTCGCATCGCGCTGATTCTGTGGCCGATCACTGCATCATATTACGAGAAAAACTAACCAATAAGGAACTATCTGCAATTAATTGTATTTCTGGTGCATTAGTAGCTTGTAATCTATCTGCATTAGTAGCATTTTATCGATCTACACAGTAAGACTTACCAACTTTAAATATTGGTTCACGTATGGTAGTCAGTAATCTTTTGGATGTCTGCTCATTTCGTCCCCAGAGCTGCGAGGCTGGGGGGCAAGCTAGGGGGTCTGGAGGAGAACGCAGTCTCTTCAGCTAGCCCCGACAGGCAGTCATCCATGGATGTAAAGCCACTGAAATGTTAGTTTTCAACTAGACCTAGTGATAAGTTCCCCAACGATGCCCATAAAGCCGAGACATTGCTGGAGACCACTAGTATTGGAGCGACATTGGATGCGACTATATAACCTCTGGGGAGTAACAGATCTATGTGCGACGGGGCTAATCTGTGATGGTTGGGCATTGGTTCTCAGCGGAGTCAATGCGCGTGATTTCCAGGTAATTGCATTTGATTTGAAAAGAGGAAGAAACGAGGATTATTTGCAAGAAAGATTTTAAGTGAACGGTGAGGCGGCAGCGGAAGTCTGCTCCCACTTTCATCTGGTTACATTCATGGGCGTCCGCAGGAATCTTTATTTGGGGGGCAAAATTTTTGTAGGGGGAGCAAAGTGACGTTTTTGTATAGAAAGAACACAGAACACGTGACAACTTTAAAAATAAATGGGCAAGCACTTACCCTCAAAAATTATTAAGGGTTTTTGCATTGAAAATCGTGTTGGGACTGATGTAATAATCATAATAATGAAAAGCTTTTATTTTTATAAAATATTTGCAAAATCCAGAGGGGCAAATGGCCCCCTTGCCCCCTCCGGACGCCCATGGTTACATTCACCAATTGAGCGTTGAAACTTTTTTCGAAAGTCTTGACTTATGCTGTCCTAATTCTTCGGTTAATAATCAACGTGTCATAAGAAGGGAGAGTGACGTTTGATCCACATAACTATGTGTTCCTTACAAAGTTCAATTATAGGAATCTACACATAATGTAATGATGTCATCGATCCGCGCGCTCTGTTCTGCTTCTCTTACAACGACTGATCATAGGCTATGCATGCGCGGAGTCAACTAAGGCGAGGCGTCATCAAAGAAACCCGGAGTTCAGGTATACGTGCATTATATATATACACATATATATATATATATATATATATATATATATATATATATATATATATATATAATATTGAGCAATGAATAATATAATATAAATTAGACCTATATTTAAGAATCATGTTTATAATTATATATATATATATATATATATATATATATGTATTATATACATGATTCATCGGCGATCGCTGTCGTTGTCGTTAGATGTCGGTAACTGCGTTGGGCGCTTTTGATCTGGTTGGGCTTGATGATGATAAGCTCTTTTTCGTTCTTCTTTGATCGACCGATATGAAAGACCTTTCTTCATAATAATTTCAGTATCTTCAATTAGTAAACCTACAAAGTCAGTCCGCCTTGTGCTGATGCCGCCGCCGCTGCCGCTGCCGCCGCCGCTGCCGCGATGGGGGAGTTTCAGCCACATCTTGATTACACAATTTCACTCCGTCCCTTCTACTTTGTTCTCGGCATTTCAAAGCAGACTATCGCCTCCAACCGTTGCAAACGACTTCCTTTTATCGTCGACGTGAATAATTTCCTGGCATCGCAAACAGACCGCCTTATATTCCGCTGTCTGTCCGTCCTGTATCTTTCCCTGTCCTGTCATGTCCGCGTCTCCTTCTTTCTGACTGCGTGTGATCCAGATTGGCTATTTAATTCTCGTGTATCATGACCGGTCTGTTGGCCAAGGAACACGTGCATCAGGTGAACTGTACACTTTAATGACGAGCTGCATTGGTTTCCAAGTCACTTTTAGTACACATCCTTCACAAGACTCGAATACAACGCTTTCAGCTTTCATGTTGTTATAGTTTAAGCCCCACACAGACCAGTGTGAAACGAGAAAGGGTAAAATGAGAGAGGCAGTGACGGATCTACTATGAAACTAATGAAGCTGAAGCTTTAGTGCCCCGGGCCCCCAGCCCCAGAAGCGACTCAGACTGTAGACTGTAATGCACAATTTGTCTAGTTTGTAAAGGGGCTCCGGTAAAAGTATAACATTTTAAGCTTGTAAGGCCCAAAAAATGCAAGTCCACCTCTGGAGACAGGTAAGGTTTAGGGTAAAGCAACGTTAGGAAAGGTAAAGCAAGATGAGGCAACATATGGCAAAGTTAGGTAAGGTAAGTCGAAGTAAGGCAGTGGAAAGCAAAGTTAGGTAAGGTAAGGTTACTAAGGCATGCTGAGGTATATTTCAGTCTTGTTGTCAAGACCTTAAACCTCAAGACCAAGACCAAGACCAAGACCTTGAACCTCAAGACCAAGACCAAGACCAAGACCTTGAACCTCAAGACCAAGACCGAGACCAAGACCCCCCAAAAATCACAGCCGTATCCAGACTTCTATTCCTTAATAAAAAATTGTCCAGTCGGACTACTCGCTATTTTAATGAAAACATGAGTTTTTTCTTTTATTCAAGCAAAACAACTCTAAATGGAGACTGCAGAGAATTCCGAAATCGTATTCACAAAAGTCCTTCATGCGAAATGTTATTCCAAATGCCTGTTGAATTTTATAAAAACCAATTTGCTCAGAATGTTCTGACCAACACGTGACCTGTGGGGCCTCATAAAAATTCTGCCAGGTGAAAAAACACGGTCTACAAGTGCCGAAATCGCTAGCACACAAAGCAGCTTTTCAAGAATCGGATGTAAAATTTAATGTACAAATTAATCATGAGTCTGTTTTGAAATCATTCCATGGTAAATAACCGGAAGTCAAAATAATTGTCCAAAACAACAGTGAAGCTTCATTCACACCGTGTAAATACTAAAGCAATAACTGTATGAGTAATTATTGGATAAATTTTTAAAATTCTTGCCGTTTGTTAAAATTAATGACTGTTCATATTGACAAAAGTCTTGGTCTTGGTCTTGCAAAACCAAGACCAAGACCTTGAACCTCGAGACCAAGTCCAAGACCAAGACCTTGAACCTCAAGACCAAGACCAAGACCTTTGGTCTCAAGACCAAGACCAAGACCAAGACTTTTAAAAACGAACTCGAGTGCACTCGAGACCAAGACCTTGGTCTCGAGGACAACAAGACTGGTATATTTTGCCCGAGGTATACACAGTTACACATAATCTATGCAGTGTTGTGCACAAGACCAAAAGAATTTTGCGGGGTGGCTCTTTTCAAAACTTATCTGTATACTGTAGTATATATAACAGCTGATCTGGTTTGGGACTAGGCAGCAGCTTGCTAAGCTCTACTTTCCATTGCTGACTGAGAAATTCCCAGCTTACACCTACTCTTCCACCGTCCGCGACTTGGGCGTCACACTTGACTCCTCCCTCACATTCAAAGAGCACATCTCCAACATGACTCGCTCATGCTTCTTTCAACTGAGGCGTCTCAGGCTTCTCATGGGTCTCCCTAAGCAGCGTCTCCCCCTTCAATCTGTTCTAAATGCTTCTGCTAGGCTCATCGCTCGACTCCCCCGCTTTGCCCATATCTCTACTTACATGCTTGATGTCCTGCGCTGGCTCCCTATTGCCGCGCGCATTCGTTATAAGATCCTCTTGGTCTCTGAATGACCTTCTTTCTCTGCTGAGGGCTAAACTAATGACTGGCTTTTCCTCAGCGCCTCTGAATAGTTATTCTGCGAGAAGTGGTTTATAAATTTCTAGATACAGTACAATGCTACTACTACTACTACTACTACTACTACTACTACTACTACTACTACTACTACTACTACTACTACTACTACTACTACTACTACTACTACTACAACTACTACTACTGCTACTGCTACTGCTACTACTACTACTACTACTACTACTACTACTATTACTACTACTACTACTACTACTACTACTACTACTAACTACTACTTCCACTACCAACACTATTACTACTACTACTACTACTACTACTACTACTACTACTACTACTACTACTACTACTACTACAACTACTACCACGACCAAAGCTTTTCATCTAGAGGCACTAAGCCTTCTCAGCCTAGGATTAAGTTTCTCATCTACAGGCACTAAACTTTCTCACCCAATGATTAAGCTTCTCATTTACAGGCACTTAGCTTTCTCAGCCTATGATTGAACTTCTCATCTACAGGCACTAAGCCTTCTCAGCCTGTGATTAAGCTTCCTGTGATTAAGCATATCATATACAGGCACAATGCGTTCTTATTAAACCGATGATCAAGCGTCTCCTCTACAGGCACTAAGCCTCCTCAGCATATATTATTAAGCATATCATATACAGGCACTAAGCCTTCTCGCCCTATGAATAAGCTTCTCATTTACAGACCCTAAGACTTCTCAGCCAATGATTAAGCTTCTCACCTACAGGCTTATCATCGAGAATTATCTTCGTCCTTTGAGTAGTAACTTCAGAAGGAACAGAACACCACATCATTAAAGCTACAAGGTCGATTCCGCGCCTGCTCTAGATATTTGAACTGTCGCTCGTCAGACGTTACGATTAGGGCGATCTCTAGAATTTCCCATTTCGATTTGAATATCACACGGAATACGAAGAAAGGCGGATGCTATCCAGGCCGTCTGTACTCAATTGGAGTTCTGGAGAAACCAAAGATCTGTTAGGTCCTACATTACAATAATAGAAAACAATCTCCAGAGTTTGAAATAGATCTTTCACGTTGCTCAGTCAAGCCCGTAATTGTAATCGTAAACTTAAAATCTCAAAATTGCTACTCTAAAGCTAAGCGCAGAGCACCTGGTTATTCACGAGTGCTGCGTCGTATCAGAGGGGTTGTCCAGAGAGCCGGTTGTATATACGTGAACGCAAATAAATCACAATTTATTTCCTTTTATCACATTGAGATGTGCGCATTGCTGTATGGGAACTGTGACGATAATACATACATTTGTAGGAAAATAATTGTAATTACACAGTAATAATGAATATAGAATAACCTAAATAAAACCTGCATCGAAGAGCGCTCTGTAAATTGATCATAAGATCACAAAATCAGTCGACGAACCTAGCAGTATTTAGTTGAGCAAAACTGACTGACTGGCTGAGTTAGTGATCGACTGACTGACTCACATGACTGA